>CM053620.1:15789977-15810400 GCA_028646535.1 Procyon lotor
GGGGCCTCCCTTTGCCGGGTGAGCCGTCTCGTCCGAGGGTGAGCCAGGAGGCATCTCGGCCAAGTTGCTGGGTAATGGAATTCGTAATCGCTTGTGGCTTAGCGTGTGGGTGGATAATTCTTCATTAGTCAACGTCATTCCTTCTCGAGGGAGGAAGGTGAGCTGAAAGTGGGAGCTGGGGATGCCAGCTCCGTGCACGGCATGAGGGTCTGGGTTTCCTTCTGGTGGCCTGTGCAGCGCCTGCCAGCCCGAGGGCTTGCGTGCTTTACTCTCATCACCCTGAGGCTCCTGCCCCACTTGCTGGTTCGGGTCCTGATTTTTGAGAGAGAACGGTTTTTACTCCTGGCCCTGCAATTCAGGCTTGGACAGCAGGACTGTACCCTGGAAATATCAAAGCATCATTACTCATTTTTGCAAAGGAATAAAAGGTAGCTTCCAGAAGTAACTTACACAAGGTCACGCTGTTAGTGGAAGGCAGGACTTGGGGACAGTCCATACCTCTAGACCTGTGCCATATGGCCTCAGGGAGGAAGGGGAATGGGACTTCATTCGACAAGCCTCCAGGCCTTCTCCCCTCTGAGCTGGTTCTCAGCTCCTTCCGACGGTGTGGGGTGGGTTCGGTTGCGTAGAAAGAAAGAGCAAGAGTCTCTCATGTACACTCCGGGTCCTCGGACTTGAGGGCTGATGAGCGGATTTCTGCAAGGCAAGGAGGAGAAGGGCTCTGTAGGCAGAGTGGACGACTCAGTTTGTTCCCACTGTTCCCGCAGCTTTTCCCCAGCCCGTTAGTGGTCTGGTACCCACTCTGCATGATAATCCTGGGGGTAGGACCTCAGAGATAAACAGGGCCCAGTCCCTGTTCTGAAGGATCTCAGAGCCCAGGGACACCCAGACTCGGCAAGTCCTGACTCTACTTTCCCCACAGTCTTTGGTGGGGCCTTGGGCTTTGGGCTCTAGGAATCTTTGGTGTGGCCTTGGGCTTTTTTGGCTTTGGGTGTGGCCTTGGGTTTTGGTGTGGCCTTGGGCTTTGCCCTAGGAAGCCCTAGGAAGCTCAGTTCCTGGTGTCTTTCCAGCTCCTCAAAGGACCAAGGAAGATCTTGTGCTCAGGGTCATGGGAGACTCTTGGCTTCAGATGGCAGGAATGTGGAGGAGAAGGTACAGAGGGGATCTGGAAGGCATCGTGGAGAAGGTGATGAATACAAAGGTGATGAATACAGATTGGGCTGCAGGTAGGATTTGATTCTGACTGAGGGACTTCTGATGTGATGAGCTGCAGTTTCTAGACTGCACTGGGGCAGAAAGGTGCTTTAAAATGAATGAATTGGATAAAGAGACTGGCAAGGAAAGGAGAGAAGACTTTGCAAATGAATGAAAATCTTGAGAAGTGAGAACAAGGCTCACCATTACCTGGGCACTTAGCTACTCTTTTTCATTTAACCCTCCCATCAGCCCGGCAGGTGGGCATTTTTATACAGGTTTTATAGCTGAAGAAAGTAAAGTCCGAGAGATTAAGAGGCTTCTCCAAGGTCACACAGCCCTGAAATGAGAGAACCAGGATTCAGCCCCTCCGTCCAGCTCCAAAGCCTATGTTCTTTCTTTCTTTCTTTTTTAATTTTTAAACAAGATTATACTTATTTGTTTGAGAGAGAGAGAGAAGGAGCTGGATGAGGGGCAGAAGGAGAAGCAGACTTCCTGCTGAGCAGGGAGCCCCATGCAGGGCTGGACCCCAGGACTCCAGGGATCACGACCTGAGCCAAAGGCAGACGCTTCACTGACGGAGCCAGCCAGGCACCCAAACGTGCGATCCTTAGAGAGATAAGTTTTCTTTCCTCTTTACCACGACTCGGGAAAAGTCAGTTTTCAGTAGTTGTGGTTGTTTGCTGAAAGGAGCAATTCCTTTTTCTCCATCTCCAATTTTCCTCCAACTAATTGCAAATTAGTGGTAATCTTCAGTTGAAAAGCGGGATCCTGCATGCCATCCATTTGTGCTTACCCAGCAAGGCCCTGGGCCTGTGACAGCTCTGTCGCCATGGCAACCGTGCATCAAGGTCTTCCCTGGCCTCTGGGGGTGGGGCCGCTTACCCTCGGGGCTGGCCCAGAATTCCAGTGTATGACAAGACTCTACTCTTCCTACTGGTCACTTGGATCCCCCCTGTGTTTAGGAGTTTAGATTTAATAATTAAGAGAAAGAAAGAAGAAAAAAGTCTTGACAAAGAAACGTAGCCACGTAAGCTGCAGACTGAAGAAACATGGCCTCCCCCCCGCCCAACGGGGAAGTCATTTTCCTTCTCAGTTCTGCTGCCACAGTTGGTACAACAGGCTCTCCCGCTCCAGACCCTGTGGAGGCAGAAGGTCCTGCCTTGGACAGAACTGGGGGCCGGGGGCCTGGAAGATGTGGTGGGAGAATGTGTGCTTGTCCCAGCTCCAGCCCGGAGGCCTTTCCCCAGACCCAGGAGAAGGAGGGAGTTGCAGAGCCCTGCTGCGTGTACTGGGCTCTCAGTCCGTCACCAGCATTTACCCACTGCTAGCTGAGTCCCTGGCTCTGAGGATGAACCGGGGAAGGAGCCCACCGCCTGCTGTGAAATTGCGGTTGGCTCCTGAGGGGGACCAGGGGCCGGCGTGGGGCATTTAGGGCTGTGAACGCAGGGCTGTGAGCAGGGGCAGCCCCACTGAGGACGCTTGCAGGCCTTGGGACCTGAGCTGCGGCTTGAAGGAATCAGCAGCTTGCAGGGAAGATAGAGTAGGGAGGAAGGTCCTCGGCAGAGGGAAGAGCAGCTGTAGCGGCACGTGGAGGAGGTGGGGCTCCGTGCAGGTGGGTAACCCCCAGGGGCAAGTAGGGCTCGCACACAGGTGGCTGGCGGTGAGTTGGGGGAGGGCTAGGAAACAATATATAGTCTTCTTTAAAAATTACAGTGAGAGTAAACTGAGTGCTCAGGATCCTGGGCTTGACAGGGAATGGGAGCCAGGCCTGTGGCAAGTCTTTGGACTGCCCACGTAGGGGTGGAGGACGCAGACTGGTACCATCGCCTCATGCCGGTGTGACCCAAAGCCCACCCAGGAGAGTGGAGCCAAGACCGTGAACTTCTTGGCTCCTGGGCTGCACGGGAGTTGGGCGGCACTTGGCGTGGCTCCCGCAGACATGGGGCGTCCGCTAGCAGATGGAGACGTTGGCAGGGAATCCACGTGCTGGGCCTCGTTTGTGGGAGCTGAGAAAGCATTTGTGCTCATTGGAGTTTCGCTTCAACTCCTGCCAAGATGATGTGAATGGAGCCCGGACCACGGGGTGGAAGACGGGGTCCTGACAGTGTAGCATGAACAGCTAAGGGCCCCCAAGGCTCAGAGCAGGCCCCTGCAAGGGACGGATGGCTGTGCTCGCTATGCTGGGACTCCAGGGCTTTCGCTCTGTGAAAAGGACAGAGGTGGCACAGGCTGAGCGGTCCCTTCTGTGCCACCACCATGCGTGCCCCAGCGACCCGCACTGCTCCCTAGAGCATCATCCCGTGGACTCCTGCCATCCCCTCTCCTGCTCCACTCGGAATTGTTTAAAAAATGTGTACTACTTGAGGATCAACTTCACACACGGTGAAATGCAATTCAGTAATTTTTGACTCCTGTCTCACCAGGTTGGCCAAAGCCCCAATAAGATACATGACATTTCCATGCCCCTCAGAAAGTTTCCTCCATCCCTTTCCATCCAACACATGCTCCCCAGAGGCCACCGCTCTTCTGATGGAAGTTTACTCTGTTTGTGAACCTCTTACAATTGAATCGCACGGCACGTCCTCTTTGGGATCTAACACTTGGGTTTTGTTGCTGCCTCCTATCCTTTGCTCTCCCTTTGCCGTGGAGGAAACAGGGCAGCCTCCTAGGATTCTCTTCCAATTTCCAGAGGTTTGCTTGGGACTCATGGTGCCCCAGTGGGAGCGTGTCTCTTCTCTGAGGCTCCCCCTTCCCACAGCCTCCTGCCTGAGCCAGCTCAGAGGGGATGGCAGGTCATGGGGCTGCTGAGAAGCGACAGCTCAGAGTCTGCAGGGTCTGAGGCAGAATGGCTCAGACTCTGGGCTCCTTCATCAGTGTCCCGTCTCTGTGTCCCTCCACTGCCCCCTGTATAAAGGGAATCGCGCTGTTGTGCTTCCTTCTGGGAGCTTATAGTGAAATGATGCTTGCAAAATCCCTAGGAGGGTGGCTGGCATCCGAGGAAGCCTTCATTTTAGTACAACAGGCTGAGAAAACATGGGGATGAGCCGTGGAGTAAGAGATCTTACCTGCAGAGGGGAGCATGTGAGCTGCCCCTCCCCTTCTGCAAGGGTAATGGCCATTCTAGCCAATGTCTGCTGGGGACTTAGTCTGTGTCAGGCACAGTTTTAAGTACTTTGTATATATTTTTCCCCCAAATATGTTTATTTTGTTTTTTCAGTGTTCCAAGATTAATTGTTCATGCACCACACCCAGTGCTCCATGCAATACGTGCCCTCCTCAATACCCACCACCAGGCTCGCCCAACCCGCCACCCCCCCCCTCCAAAACCCCTGGTTTATTGCTCAGAGTCCACAGTCTCTCATGGTTTATCGCCCCCTCTGATTTCCCCCCATTCACCCTTCCTTTCCTTCTCACAATACCCTCCACGTTTTTCCTTATGTTCCACACGTGAGACCATAAGATAATTGACTCTCTCTGTTTGACTTATTTCACTCCGCCTCATCTCTTCCAGTCCCATCCATGTTGATACAAAAGTTGGATATTCATCCTTTCTGATGGAGGCATAATATTCCATTGTATACATGGACCATATCTTCTTTATCCATTCACCTGTTGAAGGGCATCTTGGTTCTTTCCAGTTTGGCGATTGTGGCCATTGCTGCTATGAACATTGGGGTACATGTGGCCCTTCTTTGTACTGCATATACTTATTTGGGGTAAATACCCAATAGTGCAATTGCAAGGTCATAGGCTAGCTCTATTTTTAATTCTTGAGGAATCCCCACACTGTTTTCCAAAGTGGCTGCACCAATACTTTAAATCCTGGCTGGGGTTCTATCTGGGGAGGTCCGCCTCACAAATTTGACTTTTTACCACTGACCCAAATGGGGGAACATTTCCTTTAAGCTCCCCCTAATCTAGGTAGCTTGGAATAGGGTATGGGTTACTCAGGATGTGGAGCATCTGAACGAAGCATACATTCTCTACTCCCAGATACTCAACAAATCAGAGGTCTGGAGTTGATTCTTTTAAGTAACAAAGCAGAAAAAAAAAAATATCAGGGCTGAGATTTGTAGTCAAGCAATCAGCTGGAACAAATCTTTCTTCACAAATGGGCTTTATACTTACGGAAAAGGAAAGTGTACACATCGAATAGTCACATTTAGGATTAATCAGAGACAAAGTGTTCCTTGAGTGTAGCATTCAGAGTACTTGTGTTGCATTTGCATTTTTTAAAATAGGATCAGGTTTTGCTAAAAGCAGACAACAATGGCAGCCCATGAAGTGTTAGATGAGACAATCATTTTCCTGAACATTCCCATTCTCGATGTAGGATGGCATCTGAACGCGCTGCTGGAGGGAGAAAGAGGCAGGTGGCACGTATGTGTTTCCCACCTCTCTTTCCATTTCAGGAGCCTCCTGGGGAGGTTGGCAGGTGCTGGCCCTTTCCTGCTCTCCGAATGGGAATGTCCTTACCCGAGATGGGTAACTGTTTCCTCCCAAGACTTTGGGAGTCATTTGTCCTCACTGCTTCCTTCCCCACAAATCCATTAGTCTTTAATGAAAGGTCTTTATCACTTATCTCTTTCTTTGGAACTCACTTCTTGGAATCTCAGTTACTTTCTAGTGTAGCGGGAATAACAGTTGTGAACTCGGCAGAATGTAAGGAGAGAGTGATGTGACTCAGACACATCCCTAGCAAAGGGCCTGGCATGGCAGCGACCCTCAGCTCATGGCAGTTTGCTCCTCTTTAACAATTCCGTCTGTGTGAAGCAAGAGAGAGGTTTCTTTTATTTTTCTCTCTTGCCTAAACCCCAACACCAATCTCCCAGCGGCTTGGAAGAGGTACTAGTAAATTCCTACCTCTTCCCACTATCCTCTTTTCCTTCCAGTCCTCTGGCTTCCTAAGGAGTAAACTTGTTACAGTCGTAATAAAACCCCTAAGGAATAAATTTCCAACAGTAATGATACAGCTAGTTATTAATCAATGATAAATGAAATGTGTCCTAGCCACCTTTTATTTCATGTCTACCAGGAGTCTGGTGCTGTGTTATCATTAGATTTCTGGAATATAGAAGATAATTAGTAAGTACTTACCAAGTGAGTGAATGAAGTGTCCTCCTTATAGCTTCTGTGCAAGGCAGCTCCCCTGACCCACCCATTTCACAGATGAGGAAGCCAAGGTTCATAAATGTTCACCGATTTCCAAGTAAGGATTATCAGAGAGTTAGCGTTCAAGAGCTGACACATGGATGTCTGGACCCTTTCAGGGAGTCGGGCCACAAAAGCCCCCAGCCCCGTGCCCTGGAAAAGGTCTGCTCTTGAAAGGATCTGCCTTGACTTGTAATTGATCTGCAGGTCCCAGCCTGTGGGACTGATCTGAATTTATGACGCACACTCAGGTCTTTTGTGACTCGTGCCCCTGGAATTTCATTAGGCTGGCCTGTAATTGTTGTGGTAAATGTTTACACATCTATAAATTATTATTAGGCAAGTGGGGCAAGGTCAACCTTTATCTTTTAAGGTGCTGAGAACGGGCTCGAGAGATTTCCCAGCAGACAGAGGGGCTGGGATCTGATTAATTATGGTCTGTGTCGGTGTCATATTGACAACACTATTTCTTGCTGTTAATTTTGAAGCCCCAAATGGGTCATCTTTCCTGAGCATGAAAAATTACCACTCTTTTACTGGGTGTTTTGCAAGTGATTCAATTTTAAGTCACTAATGACTATTGATAGCTGATGTCTTTACCCATGAAAGGGAGACCAAGATGCCTTTGGGATTTCAGGCTGAACTTTATTTTACTATGTTTTCTGCTCTCTGTTTAGGCAAATGCCTTTATTTACAACTGATTTATGTTTCTGGCATCATATACTAAATGTAAAAAAAAATTATAGTAATAACATTGAAGAAACTTTTGTAAGTGGGAAGTAATGAATTAACAATGACTAAATACCCACTATGCCTCAGGGACTTTTATAGGTGGGTACACATGAGGGGGTATTTTCCAGTTGTTGAGAGATTCCTAGTGCAAGTTACTGTTGAGGTCCCATGGCTGGAATCACATAAAGGAAGGTCCATGTGCCTACAAACCTTGTTCTTTCCTCTATGCATTTAGGGTTAATACCAAGAGTCCTTTAACCAGGTTCTAGAACAAAGTGGAAAGATGAAAAATATACTTGAATTTCTGTTGAGTTTGGGTTGTACAACACCTTTGGTAACTAAGAAAATTACTAGAAGTAGAACAACCTCACTCTTTTTTTTTTTGTTTAAGATTTTATTTATTCAACAGAGAGAGAGATCACAAGTAGACAGAGAAGCAGGCAGAGGGGGGTGGGGGGGCTCAATCCCAGGACCCCGAGATCATGACTTGAGCCGAAGGCAGAGGTTTTAACCCACTGAGCCACCCAGGTGCCCCCAACCTCACTCTTAATACAATTTTCCTTAGCTCTTGGGACATAGGAAAGAGTGGTGTGAGCTTTATGACATCTGGAAATAATCAAAGGTTTTCTTCTCTATATTAACCTCCCCACATTTTCACTTCTAATCTGAGACTCCTTGTAGGTCAGGTACTGTGTCCTTTTCATCTCTGAAGCCCTAGCAGATAACACAAGAGCTGGCATAGAGTAGGTGCTTAATAAATCTACTGAAGGAATGCATGAATGCGGGAGTCCCTCTCTCCACCCTGTGAAGAGGATAAATACAGCCATTGCCAGAATGCAGTAAACGATGACAAGCTTTTCCCTCCCCAAATACTAGGGCAAGCTCTTTCTATTGCTCTGCCTGCCTCCTGGCCTCTGCCTTAGTAGTGAGAGAATTGCAAGGTTGGGCTCATCATTCTTACCTCTTCCGGGCCAGTCTGTTTTTGTCCAGGTTCCTCCTTAAAGTACAAATGCGTTTCGTAACTCAAAGTGCAAGGATTCTATCAGCAAATGAGTACTACTCAGGTTCAACTCCCAGTCACTGATTTATCTACTGTGTGCCAGGACTTTTGGCATTTAGTCACCCAGCAAAGACATTCTCCTCAAACCAGCTCCTTGGCCAAGCCTGTGGAGATGAGCAATGAATGAAGGACCTGGAATCAGCCCTGAAGCTTACGTGGTCTGATGGGGATGGATCTTCTAGGAATGGTCAAGGTCAAGGAGAGGTTGCAAGACTGTAGAATACGTCATTCCCTCTTATATAACTTCTAGAATGAACTAAGAGCTTCACCTCTGAGGAAGATCCTCATTGTATTTATAAGAACTAACAACACCAGATTGTTTATAAGGGTTTTTCTTGGCTCTGCTTTTGTTGGTGGTATATAGGAATAGTCCACTTGAATAAGGAAAGGTCCTGTTTAGGACCCATCTAGAATACCCTGCTTTGAGTGCAAACCGGGATCACCAGTATCTTGACTTCAAATGTCCAGGCAGTCTGCCCACCTCAGCAATACCTAGAGGTGTTTATTATTTAGAATCTTCTCAAAGAAGCACAAATGTCAGTTGGGTAGATTCAATTTACTTTATGAAGTTTACTCTAAATGATCTTAAACATATCTGTAGTTCCATCTGATTAGTTCATTCCAAAGAGCCTGCATGTGGGTCTGGATTCACGAGCAATCCCTTTTCTTCAGACCCCAGGGCCATGCTTGTAAGAATAATCCACACCCGTATCCCATCACAGGGTTCTTCATTGTTCGCTGACCCCGCCT
This sequence comes from Procyon lotor, assembly GCA_028646535.1. Classification (NCBI taxonomy): domain Eukaryota; kingdom Metazoa; phylum Chordata; class Mammalia; order Carnivora; family Procyonidae; genus Procyon; species Procyon lotor. The sequence continues at coordinate 15,798,868 of CM053620.1, forward strand.
CTATTCTACAACTAATGGCAAGAAATAGGGTGGAAAGGTTAAAGCAAAAGGTTAAAATGGGATTCATATTTTACTCAAGAGCTTCAGGTATCCAAACCTTAGAATCAGCAATACTTGAAAACGCAAGTGTGCCATCATCTATGGGGCAAGTCACTGCTCTTCTCTTGGCCTCAGCATCCCCAACCATTCCCCAGAGTGCTCCATTCCTCAGTTCCCTCCCCTGGCCTTAGAGCCCCCATCTCTAAAGTGTAGAATGTCCCTGAACATCCTCTGAGTTCTTAAATGCCATAGCATTTTTGAAGATTCAGTCAGTCCTTCCTCGGATTGCTGAATTCCTTGAGAGACGTCTAGATTATCCCCATTTGATAGGTTGCATTGTATTATATTGTATTTTTTAAAAATAGTTTCCAGGGTCATAGCGCTCAAACTCATGACCCCAAGATCAAGAGTCCCATGTTCTACTGACAGAGCCAGCCAAGTGCTCACCCCAACCCCACGCTGCATGTAAGTTTTAAAACACAGATTCAAAGTCTTTGACATTTCTCCCATCCAGAGATGGGGTCTGTGTCCTTGGCCGTTGAATCTAGATGAGTTTGTGATTCCTTCAAACAATAGAATGTGGCAGAAGTGACACTATGTGACTCTTGAAACTAGATAATGGGCGTGTAGCTTCCCTCTTCTTTGCTAGAACACAAGCTCTGGGAGCACTGGCACCACCATGCAGGAAATGCCATCGGCTCCACTAGGCCATCCCAGCTGGGCCCAGCCATCCGATCATCCCTGCTGAGGTGTGGACATGTGAATACAGAAGCCTTTAGATGATTCAGAGTCACTCCTGGCTGTTGGAGTCATTCCAGCTAAAGTCTCAGACATTGGGGAGCGGAGACAATCCACCCCTCTGTGCCTTACCTGAACCTTCCCCAGAACTTGTGAGATTGATTATGCTGTTAAGTTTTGGGGTGACTTATCGCACGTAGAGAAGCAGACACCCTCAGAATGACACCTGGCTGGCCTGTTGAGATGAAGCTTTCGAGGGCTGTTGGTAGAGCCCAGCCTCTCCTCTGTCCGTGTCTCTGTACCAAAGTGCAGAGAGAACCTTTGCCTTTCCTCCCCTGACAGGGTTAGTGGCCGAAGAGACCTAACAATTCACTGATTAAAGAGAGGGGTACCCTTCTCTCTTTTGCGGACTTGTCCTGTCTTCTGTATTCCAGGCGCCTGCACATGCACTCCTCGGGAGCAGACCCCAGTAGTCGTACAGGAGATCCCTTCAAGCAGAGACGCTTCGTGCCCATCCTGCCAAGACTGTGTCCATCGTGAACGAAAGCTAGGCTTTCCATCAGGTGTGATGGACAGTGGTGTTCATCACATCTGTGACGGGGAGGGGGCTGGAAACGATGAGAGGCAACACTTGCTGTGTTTTTATTACACTTGAGATGGCCGTAGAAAGTGCTTCATCCCACTGACCCTCGAAGCCCCAGCAAGAGAGATGGGCGCTAGTGTGATCCCATTTAATAGATGTGGAAGGGGAGGCTTGGAGGTGTCGAGTGACCTCTAGATGCTCCAGAGGATGGGTTTGGACATTTAATTGTGAAGAAAGTGTGTAAGGCTGTGAAGAGAACCCATCAGACTGGGGTCACAGGAGGTGAATGAATCCACAGAAGTTGGACCCTTCCTTTTGGTCCAAACTGAGGGAAACAGGTTTGATACGGGGCTCTCAGAGTCCTAGAGGTCTAGCTTTGGACTCACATGGGTCTCATACACTTGACTCTTCTGCTGTCCTGCTTTCCAGGAAGACTCCAGCTGGGAGTCTGTCTCCAGCGGTGAGGAGGGAGATCTTGAGCAGCTCTTACCCTCTAGACCTTGATTTCCCTGTCTCTCGCTACTGTCTATGAATTTCTCTCCTGCAAGCTTTTGAAGTGCCTCATGATGCCCCATTTGTGCAAAATCATTTGTAACCCCTTGGTCTCTGTGCACTTTGAGGAGGGCCCCTGAGCTTCCTTAGATGCCATTTTTTTTGAGATGCGTAGCTTTCATGTTTAAAAAAGGAGTTTGCAGAAATTCTGGTTAAACACTAAGTATGCCCTTTTTCTTTGTCTTTGACAAAAACCCAAAGAATTCAGGTTGTATGAATCTTAATCCCAGAGTAACCTCTACCTCCTCACTTGCGATGGTGATGTCTTGCGTTTCAGAGGTCAGACCAATCAGAGCAATGAGCCCGGGATGTATTGAACTGCAGCTCGGTGGTAATTATTTCTTTTTCTTTTCAGTAGATTCCTATTAGCCAGTTAAAGATGTACATTTGCAGAGGGCTCTGTGCTCAGCATTTAATTCAGCTCACCTCCTGTGCCCCTGGCCCGGGCCTGAGCGCAGCCACCAGGCCCCTCCCCTCCCCCAGCTCCTGCTGAGCCCTCTCACACCTGCCAGGCAGCCACCAAGGGCTGTTCACCCTTCACAGGAGCTTCTGAATGCTTGGCCTCCATTGTCCCCCACTCTGTCCTTGCTGTGCCTCCTTTGTCAGGTCCCTCATCTGCTTTCGCCTGGCACATTCTCTCAGCCTCCTAACTGGCCTGGCAGCCCGACCCTCCGTGTGTCTGCTCTAATCCGTGTTCGACAGCGCAGGTGTAAGTGTCCCACCTCATTAGGGATTCCCTGAAGCGGCAGAGGCAGTGTGGGGTAGCGACTGATTGGGACCCATTGCCCATCAGTCATCTCCCTGTGGTGGAACCTGGACTGGATCCTGGCGGAAGAACCAAGCGGCACTCAGAGACTTGGGAGGTTCGGAGGTTTATTTGACACCGGTGGGCTCAGAACCCCTTCTCCGGAGGTCTGAGCCCCGAAGACAAGCAGGGAGGGTAATTTATACCCTCCTACTTCCACATACTTGGTATTTTGGTGCGCGCGGGAAAAAGAAGAACCCAGAAGGGCTTTGAGACAGGGACTGGTGTTCCCTTGCTAATTTGGTCGGCCAGCTTAGAGTACAGTTTTTTCCCCTTATCATCCCCATGGCTTTGCCTCCCCATAGAATGCAAACTCACTGAGTTCAGGGATTTGGTGTTACTGATCTCTGTGTGCCCAGCAGCCTACACCGTGTCTGCTGTGGGGGTTTTATCTGGACCTGTACTAGTGAAGGAATGAGGGGCACATACACGTGCAAGGCTGGAAAGAGGTGCCCATCGGATGGGGACGGTAGGAGGCAGACAGAAGATGTCACCGCTCTTAGGTCTGAACCTGGGGAAACAGGCTGGACACAGGGCGATCGGAGCCCAAGAGGCCAAGGGTCCAGGTGGGTGACAGGAGCCCCGAGGGGAGTAAGATGGCAAAGATCTGTCTATCTTGGCAATGTGATGGACAGAGTGGCCATGAGCCAGGGTGTCCCTGAAGACCAACTTGAAGATCTGGGCGCCTGGGGGACCTCTGACGCAGATCCTGGTCACGGCTCCCCTCTGATAGCCCTGTGAGCTGGGCATCTGTCTTCATCTTTTCGATCCCAGTGCTCTAATCTCTTAAAAGAGAGTTGCGTCACATCGAAGGGTAAAAGGGATTCCCTCCTCTGACACTGTAGATTTCTCCAGGGAGGAGAGGTCTGGAGGGAGAGTCTTGATGTCTGGAATCAGGCCCATCCATGTTTGAATCCCAGCTCTGCCCCATGCTGCCTGCGTGAACTTTGGGCAAGTTGCCTCCCATCTATGAGCTTCAGTTCTGGGTTCTGTAAAATGGGGAATACCACTTGTCCGGAGAATTGGAGATACCTCAATGGGATGTGTATAAAGAACGAAGCTCCTAGTAGGTGGTTTCTGAAAACTAGTTGCTGCTGCGCTCTGTGGCTAATGCAAGCTTCTCCCTGGCAGCCCCACCCCCTCCCTCCCATCCTGGCTCTGTTTTCTCCTTCTGTCCTCTCCCCTGTCTCACCCTGCTTGCTCCCGAGTCTTTGCCTCCCGTCTCTCCCCTGGCTTCCTGACCTGCCCTTGCTCTTTCTTCTCCTGAAGAGCCATTTTATATCTTTGGCTTTGTGTGAGCTCTTGACATATGTTAGTGTTTGGAAAATCAGCCTGGGACGGAACAGGGAGCCCTTCCAAACAGGAGCCTCGAGGCAACACATAAATTACTTTGCAGCAAGGGTTCTGTCTGTTGCAAGTTAAAACTTAACAAAGAAAACAATGCCCTTCTGTTTCGGACACCCTGGGAGCTCTGGGCCTCCTTGCCTCTAGGTCAGGATTCCACCTGCGCAGCTGCAGGGGTGGGAAGGGTGAGGTAAGAGTGGTGTGGGGGTTGTGGGGGGGAGGGGGGTGGGGCAGGCATCCCAGGTGCCACGCACCACGTGCCCGGCCTTGTGCAGGACCCCTCGCACGCATACGCAGATGAGACCCGCTGGCTTAGTGACGTTAATTAACTTGTCCAAACTCCAGCATGAAGCTGAAGCCAGTTTTGAAAGCGGGCGTGTTAGAGTCCAAAACCTCTGTGGGAACCACCCAACATCCTAGCTTCCTAGTACGTAAAAAGTGAGGGAGACTTTTAGAAGATTTTCTCTGGGTGCAGCACGGATGGATGATAGAGGAGAGGGAGGGCGGAGACAGCAGGACCAGGTTGAAGTTGTGCTGATGGGTCAGGTGGGCAGGATCCTAAACTGGGGCCCGGAAGTGGAAGTTCCCCAGGCACCTCTGCAGACGCCCAGGCCTTCCCCTGGACAACCCTAGCAGCAGGTCTGTGGCGGTGGCGGGCCAAGCCCAGGCCCTGTCCGTATGGGTTTCCCCCTTGGTCATTCAGAATGGTCTCTGCACCTTTTTGGTTCTAGCTTTGTGAGAGCGGGATCCATTGACTGCAAAAATGACCGCAGAAATTCCTCCTGATCCTTTACCTGGTCCTCTTTGCAATGCAACTCTATTTCCGCCCATCAAGCAGAAGAGTTTCTTTCTCTGCCCCTCTGAATCTCGCTTTAGTCTCATTTAGTCTGGTCAGTGGACATTGGAAAGACTTGAGGAGTGCTTGCCTGCTGGAGCTCCCCCTCTTGCTGGCCTTGGGAACCTGAGGGGAGCAGGGGAAGACGTCTGAGCTCGCCTGCAGGAGCCAGAGAGACCCCATGGAGCCGAGCTGAGCAGCGCCTCTGCGGCCTCCTCAGCGCAGCCCCACTGCCAACCACCGGCAACAGGAGCAAGGCCATCAGAGACCCCGGACACAGGGGCATGGCCAGCTGGCCGCAGAGACCTCGGGAGTCAGCCAGATGGTGCACAGAATCGTGAGAAACAGTGTTGGCTCTTTTCAGCCATTAAGGTTTCAAGTGGTTTGTTTTTCAGCGGAACGATGCAGAATTTCAGAGTAGATGGACAGAGGGGACTCACGGGTCTTTCTTGTTTCCAAGCTCCCGTGGTCTTTGGTACCGCTAGGGAACATCCAGGTTCTGCCCACCTTGAATTAGATGGTGAAAAAAAACCCCAGATGACTTGGATCAGAGTCGAAGCTGAAAGTGAATTCACCTGACCCCTTTTATTCTCCAACTAGACTCCAGGCTCTTGGGGGTAGAGGCCAGACCCTGGGCAAAGAGCTGAGGTATTTAGGCGACTTGGACATTTTTGCTTCCTTATGGATTTACTTTAAAGTGAGAATTAAAACTATTCTTCATCTTGAACGTGTTGCTGTTACACGACTATGTACGTTTGCTACACATTTGCTATACATGAGAATGGGTCATCTCTATTGCGTGTGTTTCTGCTTTAGCAAAAACATTGAAAAATACGGGAAATTTCTCTAGTGTGGGGAAGAATGAGAACCCGCATGGAAGCTGCGGCCTCTGAAGGCTCATCATGAAAACCACCATGTAGTTTGGACTGCATTTTGCCACGCAGACGTCATAAGAAAAATTCTTAATGACTGTTTCGGTTAAAGAAATTACATCATGATAGAACAACCAAAAAATCAGATTAAAAACAAATGCATATTCACTGTTAAACACAGTGTAGTTATGTCCCACTCTTGGGAGGTAGAGTAGATGCACTTTCCTTGGTTCCTCTTGCTGAGTACACCTGGAAACTCTGGATGTTATAAATAAGCACATGAAGACTGAGGAACACTGGGACCTGAGGAATGACACAGTAGTGTGTTCCTTGGCTCTTTCTTTTGTTTCATCTACCCCAGACTTGTAGCTGAAGAATTTGACAACTCAGAAACAGGTATAGACCAAAGGGGGAAAAAATCTGTAACAAAAACCTGTTCTCTTTAGTCAAGGATCTGGAAGGAGGTAGCCTAATAAGACAGCACATTTTGCTATAATAACTGTCCTCCTCTAGCCAAATGCTTCAGAAAAAATAGTGACTCCGTTCCCATCTCTGCAGCAAAGATCAAGGGGTGTACCTAGATTTCCGTTTTTGTCAGGCCGTGATGAAGGGTATAGAGCCATCTGTGCCTCGGAATGTTGGAGAAGTTCAAGGGGGTGGGGGGTTGTCTCTGCTAGGTGGTCCCGAGGACCCTCCTTTCCTCTGCAGGGGAGGCCACGTGGAAAACCTAGACTTGAATTTCTAATGGGAATAATGGAGTGCCTCTCTTCACCTCTGCTCAGGGGTGCCGCAGGAGGCTTAGCAGAAACTCAGGGTTCTGACCACTGCCGGTCTCTAACAAGACCACACGCTCCACGGTGTCAGTGGAGGTCAAACAGGGAGCCGAATGGGCCACTTCTACGTAGCCCTTCCAGACTGAGGGGTACCAGTGGAGTTTTACTGGGGAGATGGAGCCCCCACCCACCCAAAAGGAATGAGGAGACCCCTCTCAGTTGTCAACAAAGGTCAAGTGGGAAACCGGGACTTCTGTCCGGACCTGACAGCGATGATACCATGGCCTCCTGCCCTTACCAGGACAGTGTCAGAAAAATCCAACTAAAACGGATGAAGATAAACTCCAGAGGGTCAACATATGTCCGGGTTTCAGCAGAAACCAAAACTGTACTGATAACTGGAAGGATCTCAAAGTGAACGAAAAGAGGCAATCCATAGAGGCCAACACTGAGACAGTAGAGATGCTAAAATGATATGACAGAGATTTTAGAGCAGCCATCAAAAAATGCTTCAGTCAACAATTGCAAACACATGCGAAATAATGAAAAAAAAGCTCAGCAAAGAAATAGCAATGATTATATTACATGTAAAATTTTCTAACTAGACCAATTAAGAGAGATGGGTAGAGTGGCTTAAAAGCCACGTCCCAACTATGTGTTGTCGATAAGAAGTTCACTTCCAAAAAAAAAAAAAATGGTACAGTCAGGCTGAGAGTAAAAGACCGAGAAAAATGGATCATTAATCAAAGAAAAGCAGGCGTGGCCATGTTAATATCAGCTAAAGTAAACTTGGGAGCAAAAAAAGTTACTAGAGACCTCAAGTATCCTCCATTGAAGGATTTTAAACAGAACGGTGTTGGGTCTGGGAGTTAGGAACACCTCTCGGTTTCACCGTTATTGCAGACTCATTTAGCCCTGGAGTCCGAGAGGATATCAAGGGGACTGTTGGCCTGTAGGACTCCTGGGTCTCTCTTGATGCATTTTCAACCTCTGAACTACTCTAGTTAGAGCAAGCTTGCTCCCCGGAGCTCCGGATCACCGGGGCTGTCCCCTTTGAGGGCTCTTCCCACCTAGGGGACCTGGCCTCGGAGGCTGAATCCTGAAACACTGTGCTGGAATCCGAAAGTCTTATTCTTTCCATCAGTGATCTGCTGTGCAACCTGCAGCAAATATCTTGTCCTTTCTGAGTTTCCAAATTTCTGAAAAAAAAAAAACAAAAAAACACCTAATTTTAAATAAGCCGTGGAAAGGTTTCTGCAGAGGGAATCCTGTGAAGTCTTGCATGCAAGAGAGACAATCTGAAGCTGGAGGAACCCCACCCCTTGCCCTATAGGGACCCTGCTGGGCCATGCAATTTGATGACTGTCTTTCTAAAAGGACTTCATTGCAGCCCTGTGTTCTTGGCCTTCTCTTTGCAGCATTTCCAGAAAGATCTAGGGTTCTTCTCAGGGACTTTTTTTTCTCTGCTACCATGTCCTTCCCCGTGTTGGCCAAGAAACACTGAGAAACTCCAGAGTGACTTTCTCCTCTCTTAGTGCCTCCTATCAGTGCATGTTAAAGAATGTGCTACTTCCCAGGGTCGTGCCGGATTGTGCCTCCATCCTCGTTGAGATGCAGGGTTGGCATTCCCACGACACAGTCTTGTTCTGGGTCTGACAGGGGCCCCGGCCGGACAGCCGCTCTCTACAGGTTGGTGTCCGTGGCTGACGTTGGCTGGAAGACCGCCCTCTTTGAGCTCTAGCAGAGAGGGATCTGGAAGCCCACAGAGCAAGAAGGAATCACTGGTCGGGAGAAGCTAGTGCTCACCATGGGGCTCCCCTGACCGCCCTTCCCCCAAGGGGTAAGTCACTGCTCTTGTCTGTACTTACAGGGGCCAGAATCTCCCCCTCAGAGCACGTGGTAGGCTCTGCTCTTGGGAGTTGAAATGCAGGGACTCCATCCTGCAGCTTCTTCCCAGCCACAATTAGCAGATGGTAAAATTCCTCTCCAGGTGGTTCTTGACCTAACAGGTGCACACATGGAAGGCCTTCCCCTTTGCCGAGCATTTGCATGTCTGATTTATTATTAACAGGAAGTGGTGGGTCTGGAGCAGATCCAGAAAACAGAGACATGAGTAAAGAGTCAGCAGCTCCTAGGAGGAAAGTTTAAAGTAAATACAGTCCCTTAGTCTGGGGCAGAAAAAAAACAGGCCATGATATATGAGGTGTCAAACCTGTGAGGGGTCTTTGGGAAAAAAGCATCCCTCCCTCCCTCTCCCTGCTCCTTTCTCCCTCCTACCTGCCTGCCTGGAACAAATATTGATTGAGGTCCTACCATGCGCTCAGCACTGTGCTAGGGGATGGGGAGGAAAAAGAGGTTTGTAATGCATATTCTATGCCTTCCAGACGCTTACAATATGGTAGGAGACAGAAAATGAATAGCTGTAATAAAAAATCAAGATTAGGTTGTGTGAGAGGTCAGGGAGGAAGCAGAGATCACTACGAACTTGGATATTGGAAGAAAGCTACACGAAGGAAGAAGCGAACTTGAGTTGGGGGAGGATTTGAATCAAAAAGGGGAATCATTAAGAATGCAGACTTTATCCAGGCAGATCTGTTCTGAATGCTGAACCGTAGCCAACTAGCTGTTGGCCTGAGTGAAATCACTTCACCTCTCTGAACCTTAACTTCTCCACTGTGAAATTGGTTACAATATTCTCCTGTAATTGTTCCTGCTCCTGCAACTAGCCCATCTTACGCTACTTGGTTATTCTCGTCATCTGATATGTTATCAGATCTCCAATTAAAACAAAACAAAAGCCTCCTCTTGAATTGAAACCACATTCCCTTTTCAACTACCACCCATTTCACTGCCTTTCCCTAGAACCATCTCCTCACTCAGTTTGTCTACTTGTGTCCGTCCTCTGGTCCCATTTGTTCTTGCACCAGCCCTGGTCAGGCTCTTGTCTTGTCATCCCACCGTTTCTGCTTGGGTCACAGTCACCCATCACATACGTGAAGAAAAAGGTCAGTTCTTCGTCCCAATCTTACTTAGTGTTGTTGATCCAGCCTCCTTTACGGGGTTTCCAGGATGACACACCTTGTTTGTTTCTTTCCAGTTGGTGGGTTGTGTCTTCTGAGTCTTTCTGGCTGTTTCCTCTTCCGTTCCCCGACCTCTCTGGACTGGCCCAGAGCTTGGTTTGAAGACTCTGTCTGCTTTCACACTTGATGATCTTTGTGATCTCCTTTGATGATCTTTGTGATCTCCTTTGATAACCTAATTTAGGTCTTTGTCCCTGCCCCTGCCCTGAGCTCCAGACTCAGACAGTCACTTGCCCCCTAGATGTGTCCTGTGTTGGGAGTCTCATGAGCATCTGAACCCCGACATGGCCCAAACTGAAGCCCCCATCCTCCCCACCTGCTCGTCTCCATTTTGGACAACTCCACCCTCAGTGTTGAAGATGAGGGAGACATCTTTGCAGTCATTCTTGACTCTCGTTCTCTCTTAGCCCGTATGAAATCCACAGCCAGTGTCATGGGCTCTGCCTTCAAACTACAGCCGGAGTGTGACCGTTCCTCACCACCACCACTGTTCCTGCTGTGGCCCGGGCTACCGCCTTTCCTCACAAGGACTATGAAATAGTTTCCTAAATGCCACCCTGCTCCCACAACTGCCTCACAGACCACAGCCCCCCTTCATGACGTGTGCTAGTGTGTTGTTCTTCTGTCCCTAATTGTCCCGTGGCTTCTTGGTCTCTCAGAGTGAAAGCTGGAGTCTGGCCATGGCCGACAAGACCCCACCATCTGCGCCCACCCCATCCCCTCCTCCCTGCTTCTGATCTTCTTCCTCATCACCTTCCCCTACCTTGCTCTGTTCCGGCCGTGCTGACTCCTTTGGAGTTCCTCAGATCCACCAAGCATGCCCCACCTCAAGGGCTTTGCAGTTGTAGGAGGTGGGACTCTTTCCCCCCAGAAATATGCAGGCTTTGGTCCTCTACTTTCTTCTGGTCTCTGCCCATGTGTGACCTCAGCAGAGAACCGTTCCCTGACCACCCTATGCCATCTCACTGTATCACCCTTTCCCTGATCCAGGGTTCCTCGGAGTGCTTACAATCCCTTGATGCATGTATGTGTATTTTATTTAATTTATATACATTTATTATTTTTATAGATGTATTTTAATTTAGTTTAAAATTAATTTTTAAAAAGATTTTATATATTTATTTGACACAGAGAGAGAAACAGCGAGAGAGGGGTGAGTGGGAGAGGGAGAAGCAGGCTTCCCGCAGAGCAGGGAGGCCCAAGGCGGGGCTCGATCCCAGGACCCCAGGATCAAACCTGAGCTGAAGGCAGACACTTAATGACTGAACCACCCACACACCCCTGTTTATTTTAACTTATTAGTAGCTGACTATAAAATTATATACATACTATAATTTGTGTGTGTATGTGTGTATATATGTGTGTCTGTGTGTGTGTGTGTGTGTGTGTGTGTTTATATATATATTTATTTATTTATTTTTAGTCTGCTGATGCTACCATAATAGAATACCATAGACTGGGCAACTTAACCAAAATTCTTCTCTCACAGTCCTAGAAGTTGAAATGTAGCTCAAGATCTGGCAGGTTGAGTTTCTGTTTCCTGGCTTTCAGTCTCTCCTCTCCCTAAGTCTTCACACAGCCTTTTCTCTGTGTGTTCCCATGGAAAGAGAGAGAGGAGAAGTTGTCCCCTTCTCTTTTTATAAGGCCACCAGTATCCCATTAGGGCCACATCCTTATTACCCCATTTAATCTTCATAATCTTCTGAAGGTCCTTTTTCCACATGGGGATATGCGTCACACTGGGGATTAGGCTTTCAATACGTGGGTTATATACATATACCTATATGTATATATACATGTACACACTCACTTAATCTGTGTAATTATATATAAATTTGCCATTATTTAAACACTTTCCCCAAATCACTGTCCCCTCCTGCAAGAAAGATGGTCTGTTTCGTTCCCTGCTCTT
>CM053620.1:15810500-15822942 GCA_028646535.1 Procyon lotor
CTTCTGGTCTCTGCCCATGTGTGACCTCAGCAGAGAACCGTTCCCTGACCACCCTATGCCATCTCACTGTATCACCCTTTCCCTGATCCAGGGTTCCTCGGAGTGCTTACAATCCCTTGATGCATGTATATGTATTTTATTTAATTTATATACATTTATTATTTTTATAGATGTATTTTAATTTAGTTTAAAATTAATTTTTAAAAAGATTTTATATATTTATTTGACACAGAGAGAGAAACAGCGAGAGAGGGGTGAGTGGGAGAGGGAGAAGCAGGCTTCCCGCAGAGCAGGGAGGCCCAAGGCGGGGCTCGATCCCAGGACCCCGGGATCAAACCTGAGCTGAAGGCAGACACTTAATGACTGAACCACCCACACACCCCTGTTTATTTTAACTTATTAGTAGCTGACTATAAAATTATATACATACTATAATTTGTGTGTGTATGTGTGTATATGTGTGTGTGTGTGTGTGTGTGTGTGTGTGTGTGTTTATATATATATTTATTTATTTATTTTTAGTCTGCTGATGCTACCATAATAGAATACCATAGACTGGGCAACTTAACCAAAATTCTTCTCTCACAGTCCTAGAAGTTGAAATGTAGCTCAAGATCTGGCAGGTTGAGTTTCTGTTTCCTGGCTTGCAGGCTCTCCTCTCCCTAAGTCTTCACACGGCCTTTTCTCTGTGTGTTCACATGGAAAGAGAGAGAGAGGAGAAGTTGTCCCCTTCTCTTTTTATAAGGCCACCAATATCCCATTAGGGCCACATCCTTATTACCCCATTTAATCTTCATAATCTTCTGAAGGTCCTTTTTCCACATGGGGATATGCGTCACACTGGGGGTTAGGCTTTCAATACGTGAGTTATATACATATACATATATGTATATATACATGTACACACTCACTTAATCTGTGTAATTATATATAAATTTGCCATTATTTAAACACTTTTCCCAAATCACTGTCCCCTCCTGCAAGAAAGATGGTCTGTTTCGTTCCCTGCTCTTTCACGAGCACTTAGACAGATGTCTGAGCCTGTTAGGTGCTCTCCATATTCCTGGTGATTTTTGCTTTTGTTTTATGTATGTAAGCGCCGTGTTTACTGGTGTTTACCTGCCTACATTACTTAGTAAATACCTGGCATGGGAAATGTTCACTGAATGTCCTCATTATTAGGTGGTGAAGAGAGAGGAGGACTTTGCATCGGGAGGGACCAGCATCAGCCGATTCACCGGAATCGGGAAACAAAACAGCTAGCTGTAGGAATGAGCGAGCCGTAGTGTTGACGTTGAGCGCGCTCTACTAAGTCTTGCCAGAAGGCTCCGTGAGTGTCACCAGGAGGTGTCAGGACCTCGATGGCACTTGGCAGCCATTTAGTATTTTCAGGCAGGAGTGTGGCTTGGCTAGAGCTGGATTTAGTCTGATTATTCAAATTTGTTAGAGGGGGTGGGTTGGGGGAAGGTCATCCTCCGGGCTGAGAACTCCAAAGATCATATCTCACTTGGCTGAATTTGACCTGTTGGATTTTCAGTGTTAGACAATCTTCTACCCACTACCTGTCTTTTAGGTTTTATTTCAAAAATGTGTTTTTACTTAAAAACAGTATTTTTTTAATCCTTTTCCACATGGGTTATGTAATTGCTAACCAACTTATTGAGGATATAAATTGGAGGATTTCTTGAATTCTCTCTTGATACTGTCTATGTTGTTGTGTTTATATCTCAGGCTGATTCTTGTCTTGTAAACTACTGAATATTCTCAGAAGTCCAGTGATTTCTCTCTTATTTCTTACTCTTGGAGAGAAGGTCTATTTGCCCATTGTTGGCAGAAGATTGAGTTCTGGCAGAGTTTGATTAATTTCCTTTTCAAATACTTAGGTCCCAGAAAAATGGACAACTTCATTTCTTGAGGGTGATTTTGACTAGTGTGGGGACTTGCTGTCCGTACGGTGGGTGAGGCCAGCAGCATCTTGGGATGGAAGTGCCGGTGGCTTTCCCAGGTTTGCGAAGGTGGCCTGAGGTGTCCCGCTCTACACGGACCCTTCCCTGCTGTCCTCTACATGTCTCCACTTACCTTGTAGCTCCCTCTGCGTCAGGAAGCTTGACCTTTCCCAGTCATACTGTGACTGCCACCGCCTTCATCCCCGCCCCCAATTTATCTGAACCTTTCTCTCTGACTTTCACATTCTGTGCACTTACATCAACGTCACTTTTCCTAAGTAGGCATTGACTTCCCAGACTAATTTAGTCTTCTGTCTCAGTATTTCCCAAAACTGTGGTCTAAATCAGAATCACCTGGGATAGATGTGCACCTTCCTCCACCCTGAGCATGGAAGCTTAAAATCCATGTTTTTAATCCTGTCGGCAGGATTTCTTGCAGAGATGGCACTTAATTTTGCCTCATCCAGGTACTATTGCCTGTATTAATTAGGTATCGTTTATTCTAATGATATATATCTATACATATCTTAATTATATATATATGTGTGTATATATATATTCTAATTATATGTTTATTGGTCATTTCACAGGGAAAATTTAAAGGATGAGGAATTAAATCTTTTGAAACATCAAAACACTTGCCGTCCTGAAATGAAAGAGGGTTTTTGTATTTTTTTTATAAGGTTTTATTAGGACAATAAAACCATATTGCAGAAAGCTTGGAAAATAGGGAGAAAAGCATAATTTCCCCAATTTGATGCAACAACTCTGTTTGTGTCGCTATGGTCCCCTTGGGCCCCTGCACAGAAGTATTCATAAACACGAACAGCATCAGTGTTCGTGATTGCACCATTTGGCTCAATGTTCGGTTAGAGAGAAGGGGCCAGGAGCACAGACGCTGCTCTGGGCCCCCTCCTCTGAAGAGCACGGAGCCCCTGGACTCTGGGAGAGGCCTACAGACAGGAGACCCGGAGCAGGCTCCCAGATGCACCCAGGCGAGGAGGCAACCAGGAGCAGGCTACTGCTCTCCAAAGGCTCCAGCATCCCCTGGAGCTGGTGTGCACCACGTGCTTTCGAGTTCAGCTCATATCTGCTGTCACCTCCCATGTGCCAGTGGATGGACAAGACTCTGCCGCTGGCCTGGGCTCCCAAGCTCCGAGAGGCGCAGACACACACGCAGTAATTACCACGCCATGAAATACCCATCACTCTGGAGGGTGGTGCACAGTGGGACCCTGGAAGCTGGGGCACGGCTGCTGGCTGGCCCGGCGGAGAGGGGAGATGGGAACTTAAACACAGGTGGGTACTCAGAAGCACACCTCGACGGGCATGGCATTTCTGGAACAGCCGATGGTGGTGCAGGCTGGGTGTGGGCACTGACCCACGTGGGAGTCTTACGGATTCCACATTTGTCCCCGGTAGAGACAATGGACGTTACAAAAATAGAATATTGAACCATCGATGTGTGCAAGTTGTCGTTATGGGCAGTGTCACCACTCTGCAGGGACTGATGTAATTCTCTTTTTTTATTTTATTGTATTTTCATTCAAGTTCTGAAATATTTAAAATATACAGAAATGGACAGGAAATGGTAAAAAAGAAAAACTCCTACACACATATACACCAGACAGATTTAAGCAAAGAAATTATTTTGCCACATTTGGTTCATATTTTCTTTAAAGGAAATAAAACATTACTCGATGAAGTCATCTTTGTAACCCTCATGGATCACATTTCCCTCCCTCTCTCCTTACCTAGAGGCAAACACTATTTTGAAATTGATATGTACTTATCTCCTATGTGTTTTTGCATTACCTAGGCATGTAGTATCTGCTTTGAAGTGTGTGTGTGCGTGTGTGTGCGTGTGCGCGCGCACTCATGCACATCTATCTAACATCCGTCTATCCATCTATCTGTCATCTCTCTCATCCACCTATCCTCCCTCCTACCTATCCATCCATCATATGATACATGTATTTTGCAACTTAATTTTTTCCCCATCTCTCAAGAGTAAGTCTTTGAGATTTTATCCATAGGGATCATGTAGAATCTGGTTGTTTCATTTGAATGGCTATACCGAGTATCCCACTGTTTGAAAATACTATGATGTATCCATTCTCTGTTGAGTGAACACTTGAGTTGCTACAGAAAACATCCTTCCCTATACCTCCTTCCACATCTGTGTTCCTTGCTCATGTTTCAGACATAGATTAGTGGGTCTTTGGAAGTTGGGAGTTTCATTTGAAGTTTCACTATGTATTTCCAAATGGCTCTCCTAAGACTTTGTACACATCTTCACTCAAATCAGCAACATAATAGACCCCTTTTTCCAACATTGGCATTATCACTTATTTCAATATTGTGAAAATTTTCTGAGCTTCAAACGGTATCTCACTGAGGTTTTTATTTATATCTCTGATTAATAGACAAGATTATTATATTTTCATATGTTAATATGTATAAGTTCTTTATGTTTTCTGCATCCAAGCCCTTTGTTACTGATATGTATTGAAAATATTTTCTTCCAGGGCACCTGGGTGGCTCAGTTGGTTAAGCAACTGCCTTCGGCTAAGGTCATGGTCCCAGGGTCCTGGGATTGAGTCCCACATCAGGCTCCCTGCTCAGCGGGCAGCCTGCTTCTCCCTCTCCCTCTACCTGCCACTCCTCCTGCTTGTGCTCTCTCTCTATGTCAAATAAATAAATACTTTTAAAAAAAAAAAGAAAATATTTTCTTCCAGAGAAATCTCTGGTTTATCATTTAATACTGTTTTCAGGGGCTTCTCTCTCACAGATACGTGTAAATCTTTCCTTTGGTGGCGTTGTGCATTTATATTTTAAGGAATCCACCCTGTCCTGGGGCCATAAATATATTCTCCAATGTTTTCCTGCAGAAGATTTAAGGTTTTATTTCTACATTTAAATCCCTAACTCGAGCAAAAAATGAAAACTTTTTTTTTAACTGTGAAAAGTTCATTAAATTAAATTGTGCAGCTTAATTATTTTAAAGCAAACAGTCTAACCATGGTTTAAGTCAAGAAGTAAAATATCAGGGCCAGAGAAACACCTCCTAAGCCCCCTGGCAATTAGACTGCCTTCACCTCACCCAAATTAATCCTTGTCCTAACTGATGGCGATCATACTGTTGCTTTTCACTAGAATTTCACGATCTAAGTGTGCATCCTTAAATCCCGCAGCTTTGCTGGTATCTTAGAAAGTACATCCACATGGGATGATACGGCATGAAATCTTTGGTGCCTGGCTCCTTTTCCTCAACATCCAGCCTGTGAGTTTAGTCCACGCCTGGATGGTGTCTTAGGCCGCTGGGTGGATATACCCCAGTGCATTTGTTCTTTTTACTCTTTTTGGACATTTGGGTTCTCTCCAGTCTCGGATCTGGTTTAAGACAGGATCAGCCAGTTTCCTTTCTTCCCCTTGTGGGTATCCAGTTCTCCCACAAGCACTAGTTGAAGAGTGTCCTTTCCCCTGTACTCGGTGGTAGCATCTGTGTCACCGATCAAGTGTCTGTTGACAGACGGGCCCTTTTCTGGTTTTTGTTTTGTTACACTGGTCTCTTCTTGCAACAATACCACACCGCCTTAATTAGTTCAGCTTGCAGTCGGCCTCCAGACCCTGCAGAGCACATTCTACCTTTTATTCTTCTTGAAAGGTATCTTCCATCTTCGTGGATCTTCGTATTTCCAGTTTATAATTAATTTATCAAGACACATACACGCATGCACACATGCACCTTTTGGGTTTTTGATTGGAAACCATCTGGATTTAATTTGGTGTGTATAAGTGAAATTGGTATCTAATTTTATTTGGTTCTGAATTTATCCTTGTAAGGATGGCCAGTTGTCCCAGCCTCATTTACTGGCTGCCGTCCCTTCCTACCGGCGTACTAACATAGCCACACTGTCTTTCTTATTACTGATGCAGTTGGTTCTCAGTATGCATGCATTCTGTATTTGGGAATATGCCCACTCTCCAAAAGTTATTCGTAACCTGCAGATCAGTATATGGAGTGCTTTCATGAGCATTCACGGACATTTGCAGAGTGGTGAAAATTTGGGGTCATCCGACATGCATGATCCCAGCTGAGGTCAAATGAGGCAACACTGCTCTCTTGCTGCTGCTCTCGTACGGTAAACAGCTGGCCTTTCTGCAGTCTTTTTAGTGCCACGTTTTTTGCTCTTTTGTGACTTTGGTTTGTGATTTTGCTGTTTGGCCCCTAAGCATAGTGCTGAAGTATTGTCTAGTGTTCCTGAGTTCAGAAGGCTGTGATGCACTTTATGGGGAAAATATGCATATTAGAGTATATAATACAGATTAGCTTCCTTCAGACATGAAATTTTAGTGCTGCTGGTCATGAGTTCAATGTTCACCAATCAACAATAAACATATTAAATAAGATATTTAAACAAACACACACGCAGAACAAGGTTATGTATTGACGGGTTGATGAAAATGTCGTGACCAGATGCTCATGGGAACTTAACTCTGAATGTCCCCTGGGACCAAAGGTTCAGTATTTGCTAATTTAGTGCTCATTAACTCTCTAAAACATAAACATAGTTATAAAACCTAACTATTAGGAATAATGAAAATTGACTGCATTTGATTGGCATGCCTTTTCCTATTGCTTTGCTTTCCAGTTTTCTCAGTGATTCGGAAAAGTGTTTAGGTGGATTTTTTTCCCCAACTGAATCTGAGAACATCTGCCTTCTTATTTTATTTTTAAGATTGATTTATTTTAGAGAGAGAGAGTGTGTGTGAGAGCATGGGTGGGGCAGGGGGCAGAAGGAGACAGACAATCTCAAGCTGACTCCCCGCTGAGTGTAGAGTCCCATGTGGGACTCAGTCTCAGGACTGAGGTGATGACCTGAGCCAAAATCAAGAGTCTGACACTTAAACGACTGAGCCACCCAGGTGCCCCAGACATCTATCTGCCTTTTTAAACAAGAGTAAATCTATTCCTGAGCACTATTGTATATTGACTTATTTCCACCACTTTATTTTATATTTTATATCTGCCCTGCTTATTTATTTGTTTATTTATTTGGTTTTGGGTTTTTTCTCTCTTTTCCTGGTTTGTATCGAATTGCTCAAATTCTATTTATTTTTACCCTTTGGGTTTGTAAGTTATGTATTCTATTTTATTCTTTTGGTAGATATATTCCCCTTAAATGTTTAATATGTGTGCTTAATCCACAAAGACTAAAGCTAAGCTGTGTTTCTTTCCATTCCTTCCAAAATATAAAAATCTCAGAATGGCTTCCCCTTTAGAAAGGTTTAAATTACATGATAGCTGTGGAGCAACATCCTGGCTAGCCCCTCAGTTTGGGTGGTCTTGTTAGCTTGGAGCCAGGTCTCAGTTGCCATTATGAAGAATGGGACTGGGGGTTGGGTTAGAGTTGTGATTTTGTCTGTCTTACCTGCCTCCCAGGCTGGAAACATGAAGACTGAACTCACTGCAAAGTCCTTTGCAGTATCCCACTGGGGAGATAGAGGAGGTTAGCCCTCCCTTGTCACTGCCCTGCATTTAATATGATGCTCTGATGGTTTCCACATCTGATAATGGTCTTGTCGGATAGGGACTTTAAACCTGGAATATTTTAAACAATTATTTAAATGTGAAACAAACAAAAAAAAATAGGCAGTTAAACCTGGGAGTCACGTTGGCTCTTACCTTCAGACCAGTGTCACTATTTAGAAATAACTGATCATTGCTACTGAATGTAGGGCTTTTTCTCCCCCCCGCCCCCCCCCGGAACATTTATTAAATTGGCTTTTAAACCCCTGCTAGAAACTGTCTAGAGATTTAGGTCAAAGGCCACCTCCTTAGTCTTCAAGGGTGGCTCATACTAGTTGGATGTGTGTTTTGTGCCAAACATAGGGCTCATTTATTTTACATCTGCTGACTTACTTAAGAGGATGAGTGCAATAGCCATTTAAGTAAATTCATTGTTTACATTTTGTAGATTAGGAGACTGAAGCCCAGTGGGGTCCAAGACCAAGAAGTAGAAAGACATTGGCATGCTTTTAAATGCAGGTGATCAATTCCTAGTCCTGTGCAATTTCTCCTATAGAACAGGGGTCTTACCTGTGAGGGTCTTAGGATGCCCTGAGGAGCTCATGAATCTGCATCTTCCTGGACCTCAAGCTCCACGCCTGTGGAGCTAACGTGGTATCCAGAAATATGGATGGTTAACAAGCTCCCTAGATGACGTGGAAAACAGGTCTAAGGGAACCAAAGACTCCAAAAACTCCTGGGAAGTGGAGCCAAGAGAGAGTCAAAGGTCATTCTAGACGGAGAGTGACCACTAAGTAGCTCTCCCTGAATATCACCCTGAATTCTCCCCTGCCTGCCCTAGCCTCCCCATCTTGGGATTTCATCTCCGCCCTGGTCTTGCCAGGATCGCCTGCCTCACCTCTGCCTCTGGACCTCACGTCTCCCTGATGCGAGACCCCTCCTGGACTAGGTACTGAGCTTGGGCTTGAAGGATGAGCAGGTCCAGGAGAAGAGAAGAGTGTTCAGACCTTGGGAGAGGGAGCAGGAAGATCAGTCATTGTGAGGTTGGGGACCGAGTCCTTTGTCCTGAGAAGCTGGAGCAGGTGGCATCTGTGCGAAGCCAGGAGGGTTTCGTCCTTCCCTTCTCCCAGACCAGCAAGAAACCAAGCCCGCTGCCCATCTAGTGAACAGAGACAGAAGTTTCTTCCCGTAATGCTTTAGAGAGAAGGAGACATGGAGAGAGCGAGCAAAATGCACAGAACCCACGGAAACAGACGGGCTGCCAGAGAGCAGATGTTCTGCTCCAAGAAAACTCCCATCTGACTCAAAGCAGCTGGTGCTTCCGGAGCCCCCCCGGCCCCTCTCTCCACCAGCCTCCTTGGTTCTCTTGCTTGTGCTCTTCATTAGCCCCTTCTCAGCTTAGCGGGCAGTGACCTGGTGGCCTCTTCTGCGTTCAGAATGATGGCACCCAGAAGCTGTGGGGTCACCGTAGATCCAGTCACAATCGCTCCAGAAGATTTTCAGGCTCAGGCCGTGCACGGGACTTGGACCTGGTGTGATTGGACGTCGGACCCTGGTGACTGGGGCTGAGGACGCACAGACCCTGGCCTCACTGTCCCACCCTGCTCTGGCCCACGCTCACAACAACCCTAGACTTAACAGAACCCACGTCCGTCTTCACCATGGCAAGGGAGTGCCGGAGTATAGTGAAGATGGGCAGAGCGGTGGGGAGGAAGTGATCCCGACTGAAGCCCAGGAGGAGATGCAGAAAATCACCTTCCGCCGGGCTCTGCTGCCAGCTCTGGGAGCCCGGTGCTGGCTGGCTTTCCACATCAGACAGGAATCTTACCGTGTCTCCTTCGCTTTAGAACTCACTGTTTTTCAGAGATTTAAAACCCATTAGGGAATGGCTTAAGAAGTTAATAACCTGTTACCATTCTGGAGAATTACATTTGATGTTGTTTATAGCTATTTGGCTTATGAAAATAAATACATTAAGATTGGGAGCCAATTCTTATTCATGCCACTTATTGAAGGCAGATCATCCAATAATGAGCAAATATCATTAATCTTAAACCCACGTGGGGAGAATTTCATTTTTTTTTAAAACTAATTGTACTTGTGGGATTGTATTTTTTTTTAACTAGAACCTGAAAAGAAAAGTGCAGTAATACAATAAACTTTGCATCTCTGGTACAGAATTCGATTTGTGTGGGAAAAACAAATTAACTGTGAAATGTAACCAGGAAAAGTAATGTTGATTACAAGAAACACATAATTAGGGCAGCTCGGATATGCACCAGGTTCCTCTTTGTTCCCACTAAGCCTGAGCACTAGTGAATAGGTATTCAATTTGGTTTTAATTATCATGGTAGTGTCGGTCATAATTTCCATAAATGACTGTTAAGCCACAGAATGGATGCTAGAGTTGGAAGACTTTTTGTTGTTGTTGTTCCTTATAAGTATTTGGACATTTATTTCCCAACTATCAGGCAGTCTGTGCAGGGAGAAAAAGTCACACAAAGACAATCGTTTCTCAATATGGTAATTCCAGATACTTTCTAAAGCCAAATCTTCTGCTTCATTTCATTGGTTACAATTTATTTATTCCCCATTAACTAGGGACACTTCCTTAAATGTGAGTGTGTTAGGAACCCAGAAATTTAGAAGTCTTCATCTTTGCATTGAAATTAAGCAGGGGAGATATACGTGAAAACTATTTTTTAAATTATTGAAGTGTCCTGAGGTATCTGACAGTCGTGAATATGAAGGTCTGTGGTGCCGTGAGGTGATAGGGACACTCAGGAGAGGGAGAGCAAGCCTCCGCAGGGGTGAGAGCATGGAACGGGGAACTTTGCATTGGGTTTTGATAGATAAATAAGAGTTCACGGGTGAGAGGGAGGGAGAAATGGCTTGAGTCAGAAAAGGGGGTAAGGCGTTCGGGGGACTGGAGAGAGCACGGTCAGCAGGAGAGCAAGGCTGCACCGGCACATTCTTGCCGGCTCCTTCACCCGTCCTGGCTGCCTCTGCTGCTCCCCACGGCAGAAGCGGCTCAGCTCTCCCTTCTTCTGTCTTCCCTTCTCTCACCTGTCTTCCACATTGCAGCCCAGGGGGACTTCCTGAAATGCAGATCTTACATCATTCCCCATTTCCCTGGGGATCAAGTCCAGAGCTGCTGGCCCCAGCCAACCTCTCAGACCTCAGGTCCTGTCCTTCACTTTCTCTTTCCCTAAGCTCCCACCACTGTCCTCTTTGTCCTTAAACCTGCCAGGCTCGTTCTGTCCTCTGAGCTTTTGCACATGCTGTTCCCACTGCCTGGCAGACTCCTCACTGTCTAAAAGAACCATCTCCCCCCTTCCTTCTGCCATCTTCCTCCTGCCTATTCTCAGAGTCTGTTGTTTTCTTTTCTTTTTGCATAGCCTGTGTACAGTCTAGGATTATTTCTTGCATTCGGATCCATGTGTTGTCTCTGGGTCTGTCCTCCTCATCAGAAGACAAGCCCCCCGGAAGGAGGAAGGCTTTGTCTTGCTCACGGCTGTACCCAGTGCCTGCCTGGCTGTGTGACGGGCCCCTCCTGGGTCCCAAACAGTGGCTGCCTGAGAAAGGGGACGAGGCGCTAGGTTCCAAAGGGCCTCAAGCGCCAGGCTGTAAGCTGGGTAGCTCTCAGACCTTATCCTGTGAACAATGGGAAGCCAAGAGAGAGATTTCACCAGGCCTGCCGCGAGCGTGGTATGGGTCTGCCTGACACAGAAAATTAAGTTTAAAATATTTTCAGTAATTTTACTCATTCCATGACTTCACTGGCATCCCTCCGTGGTGATGTGATGATGAGAACAAAAAGCGATTTTCATTTCTCGAGTAAGACATAAAACCTATTCCTGCAGGGCCTTCCACGCACAGAGTGAAAACTGAGCCCACTGCCGGTGCAGACGCTGACAGAGCTGCTTAGCGGGAGGGGTGGCGGGTCACTGACAGCGCAGGGGCCTTTGGTTTGCAATTTTAAGGGGACATAAAATGCTGGCTGGCTTTCACAGGACACCGGGCTGAGCTGCGGAAGACTGTAAAATCTCCCTGCTGCAGTATAAATATGGGATGAAAGTTGATTAACAAATTTTATGTTGTTATCTGAGCCTTCAGTCCATTTGCACTTGAATTAAAAAGACAGAAATTGAGTATGGGCTGGACAGGCGGTTTTTACCGGGTGACACAGGCAGAAGACAAGAGGTTTAAATTCCCTTTTTCACCTAAAATCTTTATCTGGCAGAGGATTTTCTAGGATGTCGCTCTGCTGGATTTCTGCTGAATAACTACCGAGTTTAACACGGGTGCCCAGAATATATGGATGACAGTAGGAAGGGGCACCTCCTGAATTTTCTTCTAGGGCCAGGCCACTCTTGCTGCCGTGGGCACTTTATTTTTTAACTAAGTGGCTGCAGTTGTCTCCCCCCATCCCCTCCCTGGACAGTACGCAGCCTTGGGGGCCACTTCTGGTCCATCTCTGCCCAGCCCCCACGACCTCTCAGCAAACACCAGGAACTTCTTCTAGTCCGACCCGTGCATTCTCCCGCCCCCCATGATGCCTCATTAAGCACACAATTTAATTCTTTGATGTAATTCTCACGGCTTGCGGCAATTTGTCCACATGTGCCTACCTCACTGAACTTGCCCCCTTCTTCTCTGTCATCGTCGCACATTGACATGCCCCGCCATGCTCCATTTTCTAGGCTCACCTGTCAGTTTCCTAGTTCCACAAACCATCACGTGTGTTGTCATCATCTTGCTTGGCTCCTGCTCTTTCCCCAGCCTCGAATGGTGCTACTCCCACTGTTCCAATTCTCTACATCCTTCACAGCCCAGTCAGGAGGCATGGACAGCCTTTAGGAAGCCTCTAGAACTTTCCAGAAGCAATCATGGGAGACTGCATTCCCCAGATTGCCTGGTGGTAAAATACCAAATGAGGAAGGCCTACACTTGCCAGGTGAAG
>CM053620.1:15823442-15835230 GCA_028646535.1 Procyon lotor
GACAGGCTACGCTTCCGGGGGCCATTCCCCAGTCACCCCATCAAATCGAGGCCCTAAGGCTGGAGGCGCCTCTGCCAGGGGCGGGGAATGGCAGGCGGGCAGCCGCTGGGGGGACTCCGGGAATCCCCTGCCCATGGCGGCCCCACGGCCCCCGCCACCCCGACCCACACCAGCCACGTGCCTCCTGCCCTGCCTCCTGTCTCTCCCCGGGGGGACTTAATTCTGATGCCATGCATGTGATGAACAGAAAAAAAAAAGTCACATCTGGATCTCCAGCTGCGAGGAAGTCCGAAAAAGGTGTTGGATTTCTGGCTTCTGCGCCAAGGGCAGGGTGAGGCCGCAGGCTAGCCAGCCCTTCAGGCCCTGGCAGCGGCCCTTCTTCCTCACCAGCCCCGGGGCGGCGCGGCTGGGCGGCCCTCTGCGTCCCTGAAGCCCCCCGCGAGGCCTGGTAGGCAGTGGGAGTTCAGTGGGTATACATTAAACAAATCAGTGACCCCAGAAAGGGAAATTTGGTCTGCTGTGGTTGTCAGGAAGTAAATTCTAAGAGAGGATTTGGGCTCAGAAAGAAACAGGTTGCCTGAGAGCTGCTTCTTTCCTTTCTGTCCCCCTCCTGCTCTCCTGTCCCCCCTCCTCTCCCTCCCTCCCTGGCCTCCGTCCTCCTCTTTCTCTCTCTCTCTCTTCCTCCTTGCCTCTCTCTTAGTTTCCATCACCAAGAAACCCGCTGCTTCTCCAGACACAGGGGACCCTTCGAACCCGGCCCACACCCTCCTGTGTTCCGTGCAATTCGTCTTTGAAACATCGAACACCCCTTCTTCAAGGCAGTCCCTCTGTGCTGCAGGAACACCAGGTCTGGGGAAGCACCGCAGCAGAACTCAGGTCTGGGAGACACGGGCCAGGAAACCTGGGCCGGGTTGTTCCTGTTGAAGACCGTGTTCCATAAATGCTTTCCATTCTATCCAGAAACCCTTTGGCGAGTGCTCAGCGCCGATCCTGCTGGGTCAGGGAAGTGGCTCCTGACTTCGGGGTACCCTGGTGGAAAAGCCAAAGCCAACCTATTGAAGGTCCACTCTAGGCCTGTAATCATTCTACCTGTGGGGCACAGCAGGTGTCAAAACAGATGGAAATCCCAGTCTCGTGGAGCTCAGAGTCTAGTGGGTTCTAGAGAACCCAACCCTGGGAAGGGCAGGGAGTGAGGCTGGCTTTGGAGCACCTCGGTGCACTTGGGTACTGCACACTTGGGTGCTCAGCAAGATTTCTGTGCTCCAGTTTCTCTCAGGGCCACTCCCTCCAAACGGCTTTTTCCTGCCTCTCCCTCCATCAGGAGGGGGACAAGAGAGCCACCATCCCGTTCCTGTCTGAGGATCCCAGACTGACCAAGAAGATGCCAGAATGAGGAAATGTTAATTAGTCAGCAGACACAGGTGCCGTGTAAGTGTCAGGGTCCTGTCTGGGATGAGACCAGCTGAGCAAGAAGTTTCCAGGTCAGGGGGAGGGACCCCGAGGAGGCTGAGAGGCGGCCCCCTGTTAGGGACGCCGGCAGGCAAAATGCACCGTACAATGCTTCCTTGGGCTGCCGTCGAGCCTGAAGAATGGAGTGCAGCCCAAGAAGGGTCAACTAATGGTCTGGACGGGTATCAGGAAGGTGAAGGTTAGTGGGGGGCCAGCCAGGCTTTCTTGTGGAAATCGTGGCTGCCTGGAGGTCCCACCTGCCCAGACGGGAAACTTCTCCCTGCGGCACCTGCAGCGTCTCCGTGTGCAGCACCGACCTTGGCAAGACCCGAGGTAACACGGCTGTTTTCTAGTTTCCTTATTCCCTTCCACCTGGTCTCATGGCTGGAGTGTCCTCTGCTCATTGCTGATCCTGGACCTTTGCTTCCACTCAGCTCTCTGCACCCCCGTCCCCAGAACGTCCCATGGGCTCCGCTTTACTTACTCAAGTGTGATGCCCCTGCGCGGCCGTCTCAAGCCCCGTCCTCATTTCATCCCCCATCCCGGCAACCCTGGGAGGCTGCTATCATTTCCCGCTTTTTACAGATGGACACACTGAGGCTCAGAGAGGCCTGACGTGACCCCAGGGAGAAGGAGCTGGGGCACCTGCAGCCGTGGCCACTCTGCTTTGCTCGGATGTCCTTACTTTCCTGGAAGATCACGTGACACTCTTGAGCAGTGGTTCCCACACTTCAGGTGCGTGAGCGTCGTCACCGGGACTCTTCCAGAATAGGATGGCTGAGCTCCTGAAGCAGACGTTCTGGTGAAGGGCCAGCGGCTTGCCACGGGCACCAGGTGATGAAGACTGGTGTGGTCCTGTTTGGGGAAGCGCTGCCTAGGGGCAGACATGGGTCACGGGGGGCGCCCGGGATTCTGTGCCCTTCCTGGACTCACCGAATCGAAATCTCTAGGGTGGGAGGGCCAAGGGATCTCCAGCTGCCTTAGTGCCCCAAGTGGTTTTATCATCTAGCAAGTGTGCGAAAGCCGATGGAGAGCGGCCTGCCCAATGAGCCCTGAATCGTATGTGCTTCAGCTTCTCCAGGTTGTCCTTCCGCAGCACTTCAGCCCCTTGGAGGCCCAGAGGATGGCAGGTGACTTAGCGTTGTCCTGAGCCAGTGTGGTGCTGGCCTGGTGACCGACGTCACCGGGCTGTGTGTGCATTCGGGAGCCGAACGGGGAGGAGCTCTTGCACCTCCCTAGCTTGCTGCTTGCTCTTGTCTCTCATCCCTGTGGGGCTGAGTCCTTCCTCTTGCTTAAGGACCTGCTCAGGTCCTTTCATTCCACAACAGACTTTTAGTACCTCCAGCAAAGGGCAAATGTCATGCCTGCGAGCCTTTGGATCCTTCTTCCACAAATTTACGTGGGATTAGCACCATCCCTGGAAGGAATGCTTTTAGGAAAGTTCCTGTCCTGTGTTAGGCACATAACAGACACCCCAATGTCTGCTTTCTCCTTCCACATCCTCTTCTAGGGAAGACATCTCATCCACCTTGAACATCCCCAGCATGGGGAACCATGGCTTGCACATAACACCTGTTCAATTAATATTTTAGATTCCTACGTAAGTCTCAGAAATTGTGGTGGTGTTGTTGCAATGCATGGGAACCAATGTGTGTCGTACATGTGTGTTATCCTCACTCCCAAGTGTAAGATCCCTCTGGCACCCAGTCCGATTCCTTCACTTAACTGCCTTCTAGAATTTTTTTTTTTTTTACCTGATTGAATGGTTATTTACCTATTAGGGTGAAAACTGGCAAAGGGGAAAAGGTGTGCCTCTCTGTTAAAAAAAAAAAATAAATCGTATTTTATCTTAAAGCTATTCTAAGCCCAGCCAGACTCCTGTACCCAAAGTACCAAACTGTCTCCATCAGTTGCTTTCTCATTAAAAATGGAAATAGTAGTAGTTACTTGATACATCTTTAAATCTCTGAAAAAATTTCACAGTGCATGCATTAATACGCTCTCATATTATTGCCGAATGATATAATACAGAAAGCTTGAGATTTGGACAGAAGGTAGAGCATCTATTGTATCTCTGTCAAACCAAAACTAAAGCCAAACAAAACAAAGGAAAGTATAAAAGCCCATTGCTGGTGACGTGGTGGTGGCACAGGCACACATACTGTGGAGGACTATTGAGCAGTGCATATCGAATTATAAAAGTTTTCACTTATTTTTGCTTTAGAATACCAGTTCTAAGAGCTACAAGAGAGTAATCATAAAAGAGGAACAATTTAAACAGGCATCAGTGTAATTTACGAGGGTGAAAACAAGAAGTAACCCAGGTGCACAAAAATAAGAGAAAGATTACTTGAATTCTAATGTATCAACATCATGGAATACTTCACAGCAATTAAAAGACTAAACACAAAGCCTCTGTAGAAACAGGGCCTGATTTAAAATAAATATCAAAATACAATTTTATGTACACTTTTGATTAAAATGATGCAGGATTCTGTATTTGCATGGAGACATAAAGATTAAAAAGGAACAAAAAGATGTGAACATGTCTTCTTTGTTACATTGGTGACACTAAATTTATTTTATGTACATATATATCTCTCTGTATTTTAAATCCCCCAAATAGTCTTGTGAGGCAGGTTTTATTGCCTCCATTTCTCAGATGAAGAGTCAGGCACAAATATTTTACTAAATCACACATCTAAGAAAAGATGGAGCAGGCCTTGGGATGAACCTTGCCCCACTGACCCTCAAATCTGTGCTTTTAAAAAATTAGTTATTAACAAATTATGTGACATCTGTGCATTTGGTGTTGCTTTCCCTTGAGAAGAACTCTTTTTCAGTTGGCCCTTATTTCATCTTAAAACAATGCAGACAGATACAGAAATTCATCACGGGATTTATGGGATGTACCCTGCCTAGTTTATGAAATGTGGTACATTGTTACATATAGCACATGTTGTACATGGAGTTGCAGACCACCTCTCGGTATTCGTGGCGCTTCTCACGAAGACAGTGGCTTGGTTGTGTGACGTGCCTTGGGCAGCGGCCTCTGGCAGGCATGACACAAGCAGATCTCGGTTAAGATGTGTTGGGCTTGGAACCCACCCGCCACGTTTTGAGGAAGCCACAGGGGAGGCTTCATGGAAGAGAATGCAGATGCCTCAGAAAAGAGCCCCGGATGAACTCCCAGCATACAGGCAGCACCGGCCACCCCCTGCATGGCCACGTGCAGAGATCATCGTGGCTGACCCAGCCCCCATCAAGCCTCCAGATGACATTGACTCTTGTTGATGCCACATGGACCGAAGAACCACCCAGTGAGCCCAGTGAACCCTTAAAACCATGAGAAATAACAACGTTTTGTTGTTTGAAGCCATGACGTTTTGGGATAGCTTGTTATCTAGCAACATAGAATGGAAAATACAGGACACCGGAAAAGAAAAATGTGAAGTGCCTGGATAAATTAGCACATAGTAAATGCTTAATTAAAATGTGCAGGAGGAAGAAAGGGTAGATTCTATAGCTTGGCATTCAGATTCATTTTGGGTTATCTGCTGCAGACTTGCTTTTTCATAAGCAAAGCTCTCCATGGAACCGGATTATCTGTAAACCAGGCCAGCGGGCAGGACTGCTCCGGGGAGGGGGGGTCCTTCCTTGAGGGCGGAGGGTACAGGAACATCGTCCTTTGTGAAGCGTCTGATCTTTAGAAGCTGGAGAGTTACAGTCACTGCTTGGTGATTGTCCCGCCCCCTACTAGTGTTTCCATTCTTGGCTCCCATAATAAGGTCCGGTCCCATGCTCATTCTTTATCTTCCTAAATGTAGGCTGCCCTGCCACAGCCATTTATAGTAGGGTCTTCGACAGTCATGATTATTCTCAGCTCTCGCATCTCTGCTGCCCGGGCCTCAGTTCAGGCCCCATCATCTGTCCCTTGGACAATGCTAGCAGCCCCTAACAAGTCTCCCGGCCTCTTGGCTTACACTCCTTGATTCCGTTCTCTGCAGCAGGCGGTAGGCCAGTCCTAAAGCACAGATAGAATCATTTAAGTCTGCCCCTTAAAACCCTCCAGTAGGTACCCCGTTGCCTCAAAGCGGCATCTCCAACTGGATTCATGCGTGTTTCGTGGGGTATGGGCTAGGAATGACATGCATAGTTCAATACCTGTGGGAAACCCTGCGCGAAACCAAGTTAACCGGGTGCTTTTGTTGTGTGTTTGTTGCAGGACTTCTTAGAGCCCTTAAAATGCTGATGGGAGTTGCGAATCTCCAAAAGGATCATATAAAAGGCAGCATTTACTGAATTTACTTTCTTGGCTGGCTGTCTTTGGTTCTGTTGAGTTAATGTTTAGAATTGTGGCAGCACTGCAAGTTCCTTGGTTTGCTGACCCATTGACCTTTCCAGTGCAGGTCCCTGTGCATCTCTCAATTTCTTGCTTCCTGACAGCTTGGTGCCTTTATGTCTGCATTTCCTTTGTCCAAAATCACCCATTCTGCTATTTCGTAGCCTAGTTAATCTGTATTCATCTTCCAAATGTCAGGTCCATCTTTTCCTCCTCTGGGAAATATCCTGCCCCCACTTGACTGTACCCCAGTCACCCACCCTCTGCATCTTGGGCTGAATTACCTTGGTGAGTAGATGCTCACCCCATCCTATCTCATGATTTGTCCTGTTATATTCACTTTCACACAGCCTTATAATTGCCTGATAGTCTTTCCTTCTAGATTGCAAGTCCTTTGGGTAGGGCTGATCGCTTGGCACTTAGTGGGCATTTAATAAGGGTTTATTGAAAAAACGAGTACTGGGAAGAAGCAGCAGTTTGGAGAAAATTATTGTTGACTAAGAACTTCCGCAGACCAGTCACGATGGCGGTAGATGACTTTTCAGGGTTCATCCACCCAGAGCCCCAACACGTCCCTCATATTGACCTTACCCCACAGACTCCCCTCAGGTACCATCTCCCGGGACCATGAACGATCCCCTGAACAGAACAGGGTCTGCTCAGTTTATTCTCTGAAGATTGGTACTTAGCACACCCCTAAACTCTGGAGCCCCGGTGGCCATTCTGGGCGTGAGCAGATGGGAGCTGCTCTTAGAGGGAGAGAGGGAAAAGAGAAGGCAGAGGGATTATCTGGAAAGAAGCGAAGATGGGGAGATCGGGTGGCTTGTGTTCCCGACCAGTCTTCCATTTTTCCTTTTGGGACTACGGGCCGTCTGGCTTTGTTGCCTGTTTTTGAGTTATAAGGGTATCATTCCAATGTATTTCCTTTTAGCCACTTAAGCGAATTTGAAGGGGGTTTATCTTGTGTTATCATGAGGGGCTTTATTAAGCAACATCCAGTTCTTTTTCCTTGAAAAGCTCAGAATGTGACTAACCCTGCAAACGTGCTTCTGTTTGTCATAGCCACGTTGTGAATATTAATGGCAATACTTACGCAGGTCGATTGTGCATTGAGAATATGAAATATGTATGTCACTTAAAAACAAATGACCGTCAACATCGCGCCTGGGCTGAGTTAGTCTCGCCCAGGTGGTCACAGCTGATGCCGAGGGAAGCGAAGGCAATGCATTTATGCCAGGCTCTGCGGATCCCGAGGTCAGGACCTAACTGTGCAGACTCAGGAAGGTGCTGTCTTACTAATGATTTGTCATCGTTAACATGACGCATTGGTGGATTTATAAAAGATTCTTTGAGATGCATCTCTGCTTTGCTGAGTTGTCATTCATTAAGCAAATTTGAGGCAACATAATTGCTACAAGATTCTACATATTTGCAAATGAATTTATGAATCTATTTGGGAAATGAATGGGTTTTAAGTTGGCTTGTTGGACTAATTCTGTCTTGTTTCCAGGAGATGTTTTGATGATGGGTTTCTCAGAGTTCTCAGGGGGCTTAACAGTTTGCCATTGACAAAATCATAGACAGAGAGGCTTAGATTTAAATTCTGACTCCATCGCTTACTAGTAGTGTGACCGTGACACAATTACTTTTCCGAGTCTTAGTTTCCTCATCTGTCAAATGGGCACAATGGTGCATATAGAGTTGTTATGGGATAAAATTTGATATTGTGTGTTAAAAAATTAGCATCTGATAATTGGTACTTATTATTTCACTTTTAGCTGTCTTTTGATTGTTCCTCTTGGAAACAATATCGTTCTTAAGGGAAATTTGCCATTCTCATAATCGTCGACACATGTAACTGTGACTACAAGCGTGGGATTTGGGCTGGACCGGGGAAGGGTAGCTGAGCCAGGTACCCACGGCCGCACCTGTCACGGGTACCTCCACAAGGGGCAGTGGTGGGCACGTGCAAATTACATCCAAAGCAAAGCTGTCCCAGACTTCAACCTAGGACAGCAAAGTGTGTGTTTGGCACACACACAACTCAGGGAGTGGATTTGGCCCCTGTGTGGGTACCTTGGAGTTATTAAGTGGCTGGTTGACTGTTCTTTGAAGGATTTGTCTTTCTTGAGTGTTCTGTAAGATTGAGCAGCAATTTTTGAAGGCAGCATGCATGATGGGAAGGACATGGAATTGGACTAAACCTTACATTCTAGTTATTTTGACCTTTTTCTGTTTCTTTTCTTCCGGGCTCATCATTTCACCACCTGGATCCTGTTTCTGTATCTATAAGATGAAGATAATAATGTCACCCGATGACCTAGATGTATGCTTCCTTCCTTCCTTCCTTCCTTCCTTCCTTCCTTCCTTCCTTCCTTCCTTCCTTCCTTCCTTCCTTCCTTCCCTCCTTCCGCGAATGAAGTGCTAAGGGCCAGGGATCTAGCAGAGAACCAAACAGACAAAATATTACCCCCATAGAGCTTTCATTCTATTGGGGGGAAGAAGCAAGATAATAAATATCTCAAAAAAGTAAAATGCAGAGTTTGTCACCTTGTGCTAGCTGACTGCCAAGGAGTAAAATGTTCAGGGAAGAAGGAATTGAGGCATCAGTGGGGGCAGAGTTCTCAGTTCAGAACAGACTGGCCGGGCAAGGACTCTCTGAGAAGGTGGCATTCGAAGGGAGTGAGGGGGCAGCTTGGGATGCTCGTGGGGAAGCGTTGGGAGGTATCCCAGTGGAGGACCCAGCAAGGGCAAAGGACTTGAAGTGGGAGAAGTTCTGGGGGGGTCAGAGAAACCATGAGGAGGTGAAATGGGGGCATGGAGTCCTTGAGGGGGAGAGAAACAGGAAGGAAGGTAGAAGGACAGGCAGGGCAGACGGTGGCTTTGGGGACCACTCTCAGGACTTTGTTACCCAGGTGTCATGGGCGCTTTTGGAGACCTAAGGTCACTGCCACAATCCTGTCTGACTCAGGCGTAACAGTACCATCTAGACCTCTGCTGCCCCACACGGGAGCGACAGATCCCTGGAACTGTGGCTGATGAGCTGGAGGGACTGACTGGGTTTTCCATTTTATTTCATTCAAATCGATTTAAATTTAAATTAAAAAATCATTACTTGATTCAGTGATGGGTAAACTTTTAAGTGTGTTTGAAACAACTTGGGTAGATGAATCTGCTTTTTCAACTGCACCGTTATGAGATCTACATATAGATAAGGTGCTTGCAACAAAAATTCACCATCTGAATTGGGGTGGGATAGAATTGGGAAAGACACCCTGGATTTCCAAAACAAAGGATGAAAAAATTAAGGTTAAAATAAATCAGTCACATTACTCATATGAACTTTATGTTAAAGTAATATTTTGAATCTATGGGGCTAAATAAAATATAGTATTAATTTCACCTGCTTCTTCTTACATTTTTGAGACATAACCCTTGGAAAATTTAAAATGACAAACACAACTCACATTCTCCTTCTGTTGGAGAGCACTGATATAGAAAAAACCTTGTACCAAGCTTGGCACATATTAATGAATTAAGTCATTCATTCATCACAAATGTATTGGGTGCTTTCTAGGGTCGGAGCCCAGGGAGATATAGGTGCTCTCTGCCTTTGTGGGGCATCCATTCGGGGAGATAGACAAAAGAAAAAATAAAGCAATGCAAAATTTGGTGTATTCTACGGAAGAAATAGGAGTCTGAGAAAGAGCATATTGGGGAACAGATATTAGGTGGGTCTCCGAGGTGAGGAGTTAGAGCTGCTTGAAGATTATTATCAAACTGTCACACCAAAGTGCCTTTTAAACCTTCAGGTGCTCACAAGGTGAGTTACTGTCAATGTCTGTGTTCTCAGGGGCAAGGCATTTGGCTGGAACAGGATCCCCCTGAGAATAAAGCCTGAGTCTCAGTGAACATTTCCCATGGGGCGTCTGCCCCATTGGACACGTGTGAGGGGTCGACAAGGATGGGAGACATTGAAGGGCCTCTTGGGAGATGAAGGGCAACAAAGTTCTAGTTTTCATCCGGTTTTGCTGGAAAGAGGAAAATGCAACGGTGCAAATAAAAGCCAGGGTGTTTTCAGGGCTGAATCAAGGACAAGGTGCTTGGTTGGCCTCTTGGACCCGAGAAGACAAGGGGCTGGGGAAGGAAGACAAAGTAGCCTTTGGGTCTGAAGCAGGTTTGACCTTGGAGCAGGTGCAGAGAAACAGGGAAGGAAACAAAGGTCTTTGTTTCAGGTGGGAAACAAAGGTCAAGCAAAAGGTCTGAGGTGGGACCTGGTGGCTCAGGATGATTCCAGAAGGTTGCTGTCCCATTGCAACCCAAACCGTGGGTCTGGTCTCCTGACTTCCGAGAAGTCACCAAAATAACTGGGCTCAGAGAGAAATGAGAGTTAAATACAGACTGGGTGTTATTAATAAAAATAGGCCATCTGAGTCGAGATATTCTGTGATTATACAAGCATTCTAGAGTTTGAAAATTGAGGCTTTCGAGGGAAGGAAGAATAAAACTCAAATTAGTATTTTTTATAGTCCTTGAATGTTGAAATAACATTTTGGATATGTTGGGTTAAATAGGTTATATTAACATTAATTTCACTGGTTTCTTTTGATTTTGTAAAAGACGAACTACTAGAGAATTCTGAATTGTAAACATGGCTCGTGTTCTGTTTCTGCGGGAGAGCGTGGCCCAGGGCCCAGCCCATGGCTGCTCTCTGTGCGGGGTCTCCTGGTGTTCCCAGGGTCCAGGCTTCCAGAAACGCCTGTGGCTTGTCACCAGTAGATGTAAGATGCTGGAGGCACAGTCTCGCTGGGATGGGAGCAGCTCAAACCCTCCACTTGGAAGTGAGAAAGCGGTTCTTTGGTTGGGTGTGCCCATATTTCTCTCCACTGAGAGCCTTCCTTCAGTATCACATTACCCTGGTGAAGTAGAAACTCCTGTCCTAATTTTGTAAATCACACGTACAGGAAGTGAGATCTTGGCCTCTGGTCGCACGGGGTTCCACGATTTAAACCACCTCCAACACGAGCAAGTCCTCATCCCCTATGCAGTCACCCAACCCTTGATAACAGTAAAGGAATCTTGCTCATCAGTGTAGCAGCCCCTCCTCTTTCCCACATGGGAAACTGAGACCCAGAGAGAGAGAGATGGAGACTAGTCGGGCGCCCCGCTGTCCATGGTCTGTATCCTCGGCAGCTCCCTTGCAAGTGGAATTCCATGGAGAGAAAGATAGTCTACATCCTCAGGGGGCCAGTGAGGAAGTGGGCCGCTCCTCTCCTGGCCTTTCAGCATAGAACAAGAAAACCAAGATTTACTGAGCAGCGGCCTGAATGGGGACAAACGCTAGCAAGATGATGGTGGCCTGGTTAGGAGTGAGCGTCTCGTTCACAAATACACCCCTGGCCTCCCTTCTGTCCCTCCCAGTCAGCAGTAACTTCCTGGAGGCCTGGAGGCGGGCGCTGCCTGGCTGGTTTTCAGCTGCCGGGGATGAGTGCAGGCTGGGTGGGGACAGCGCTGGCTCAGGGGGACACACAGGGGCACAGGCCACTGGCGATCTGGCGCAGGACTCAGGGCTGGGAGCCAGACAGGAAGAGATAAGGCTCGCCCTGGTGACGGGACCTCCCGGGTGCTGTTTGTATGCCTATCTCCATGCCCTCTGGGCCCTGTCCCCCTGCCTGGCCTCCCGCCTGGAACCCACGCTGTGTCACACACTTCACTTTGATGCATTCCAGGCCCACGTGTTTAGGCAGAAACATGAGATGGAGGAAAGGCTCAGCACGGACACAGGATCTGGGAACTTAGCCCGAGCAAGGAACATGCCCGAGCTCCTTTAAGCCCACACATTTCTTGGACACAAATCCTAGGGGGCTTATTAGAGTCTGTACTCCAGGGGCTTGGGGGGTGGTAAGCTGAGCTGTTCGGCCCACGCCCACCAGGGAACGGGAAGGACTTCAATGGGAATGCAGTTAGGGAGCGGGATGGGCAGCTCCTGCTCTCCCT
>CM053620.1:15835330-15885949 GCA_028646535.1 Procyon lotor
CACAGACCCGCATCCCTAAATGCTTTGCTCTGCTTATTGTTCTTTCTCCCGTTTCTTCTTCCTCAGTGAGGAGAAATACTGTTCTCTTGAAACTGGGGGCTTTACATACTTAATTTCATCTAATTATAAAAAACAAAGCAAGAAATCAGAGGGCAATAAAAGGGAAGAGGAGAACTCTTCAATCCTGGGTCTCTGGCCCCTAACGGCAATTCAGAAATCCTTGTCCCGTGTCTCTTCCACCACCATGTTGCTTTCATCCCCTACCAGCCAGGGTCCCTGCCATTCCCCCTCTCCGGCGTAACCCCAGAGCCTTCACTGGACATTCCTGTGACTGTCGCCTGTTCTCCCCTCTTACCACTTGTATTAGTCAGAATGCTCATGTATGTGGCACTTGAGCTGGGAATTTGAATCCCTGAACTCATCTTTTTTTTCTTTCTCCATTTTGTCTAGTGATATTAGGAGCAACTTGCCAATCTCATTGCATTCATTAGTTTGCCAAAAACTTTCAGAAATACCGTATACACAGTCATCCAGCCCTGTGCTTCTTATAAGTGGCTCGCTGGGAATATGCAGTGCTGAAATGTTGTGTTTCTCTGCTGCCAGGTCAGGCCCTGGACCACCAGTGCTCTCTTTGCTACTAGAAATAGTCATTCTTGTCTTGAAATCTAATCAGAAACCCCACAGAAAACTAAGAAAAGTTATCCTTAAAATTCTGTTCCTCTAGAACCACTCTTGGTACCAAAATCTATATTAGTCAGTGTTCTCCAGAGAAACAAAGCCAATAGGATCTATCTATCTACTTGTGTCTATCTAATCTATCATCCATCTCTCCTCCATCTATCTATCTTATGTGTCTGTCTATCAAGAGTTTATTTTGAGGAATTGGCTCATGTGATTATGGAGTCCCAAGATCTCAGTTGGCTAGCTGGAGATCCAGGAGGCTGGTTCCAGTCCAAGTCTAAGGGCCCGACAATCAGGTGAGCTGATGGTGTTAGGTCCCAGGTGAAGAGCAGGGGAAGACCATTGTTCTAGTGCACGCATCACATGGGCAAAGTTCCCTTTTACTCAGCCTATTTCTTCTATCTAGGCCTTCAATGATTAGAAGTGGCCCATGCACATTAGAGACAACAGTCTGCTTTACTCAGTCTGCTAATTTCCCTCACTTTTTAATAAAGTTATCTATTCATTGTAAAGAATCTTTGTTCTACATACTTGCTAATGAGAGGATTTCTCGGCGTATCTATTTGCCAAATTGTCTGTGGCAGAAGTCAGCCATGTATTACTGGTGTGTGTCTGTGTGTGGGGGGGTGCTGTGCACATTCATATATGAAATTCATAAATTTAATTACATTAGTAAAGTTTATATACTAAAAATGTGTCTTTGCATGATAATTATCTCATTTAGGATAGAGTTTATCTTTGCAAGGCAGAAAAGGAAATGAGATTCGAGAGGCTTCAAGTTTATCTGTAATATTTTATTCCTAAGAGGAATGTTAAGATTTTTATCAAGCTGGTGGTTGTGAAACAGGTGTCTATCATATTATCTCAATATTTTCTGGTACGTGGAAATGATTTTACAAGTAGAAAAAGGAAGGAAGGAACTCAGAAAGGGATAAGAACAGAGGTTGCCGGGTAGCTCCTGGAGGGATGGCCAAAATCAAGGCCACAGAGACAGCCGGGAGGATCCCCTGCCACCACTGCGTCCCTGGAGCCTAGGTTCCCTGTCTGCCGCCACTGTCCCTAGAGGTTTGACATTGGCTCCGGCACTGTGCCCCCCCCCGCCCCCCACCACGAGAACAGAGTCTCTATAGCTCCGAATGTTTGAGTCACTACCTCCCAATTCCTCCCAGGCATATCCTAGGTTACATACCTCCCTCTAGCTGCGAGGGGATGGTGGGGGTGGAAAGGAGAGGTATCTTGCATTTTGCCTTCTATATTGAAAGGCTGTCCCTGACTCATAAAGTGGAGGATTTCTTAAGCAAAGGAAGGGGGTGAAGGTTCAAAGAACAGACACAAATTAAGAGTCCAATGCTAACCATGCCTAGGAAGTTTGAGCTTTTTCTGCAAGACCCTGGGACAGACCCTGGGCTGGGTCCTGTACCTGTGATCCTTACCTCCATCCCAGGTCCACTCCCACCCCTTGCTCCCAGATGGGTGATTGTCCTTACCCCAGTCTTTACGGACAACAAGTAATTGGACTCACTGCATGTCACAAGGTAAGCCTCGGGTAAAGCAAAGATCACAATTCTGGTTTCCTTTACTCTAAGTTCTTGTTTCTGACATTTTTCAGGCAAAATTAAGAGAGACGCTTTCCTTATAAGCTTCTATGTCCTCCCTGTTGTTTTATCACTGTCAACAGATAGGGCTCCTTCTGGTGTGTGCTTTATCCTTGCCTTGAGGGAAAGGTCAAAGAAAAGGTGATCTATAGCAGGATAATTTGATAGAGAATTTGGTGTTGATAAGACAGTAACAGACAACACCCGATATTGCGTTGGATAGAGACCTATGGCGGGCATTTTCTGGGAGCCTCTTGTGATGGGGGATTTTCAGGAGTGGTGACAGTGAGAGGAGGTGTCGTATTTGAGACTTCGGGGCTCTTTGGATTCATCATGGGCAAACATCTGCTTCAACAATCCACAAATAAGAAAGACTAAAGATCTTTTTTATTTTTTTCTGCTTTATGTTTTTATTTTTTCCCTCCTTTTATTTTATTTTTTCAGTGTTCCAAGATTCATTGCTCCTGTACCACACCCAGTGCTCCATGCAATACGCGCCCTCCTCAATATCCACCACGAGGCTCACCCAACCTCCCATCCCCTCCTCCCCAAAACCCTCAGTTTGTTTCTCAGCATCTACAGTCTCTCATGTTTCATCCCCCCACCTCCGATTTCCCCCAATTCACCCTTTCTTTTTCTTCTCCCGATGTTTTCCATATTTTTCCTTATGCTCCACACGTGAGACCATAAGATAACTGACTCTCTCCACTTGACTTATTTCACTCAGCATAATCTCTTTCAGTCCTGTCTGTGTTGATACAAAAGTTGGGTATTCATCCTTTCTGATGGAGGCATAATATTGCATTGTATATATGGACCATATCTTCTTTATCCATTTATCTGTTGAAGGGCATCTTGGCTCTTTCCACAGTTTGGCGATTGTGGCCATTGCTTCTTTGAACATTAGGGTACTTATGGCCCTTCTTTGTACTGCATCTGCTAGAAAAACTAAAGATCTTGAGTGCGAATATGAAGCAGGGTTGGGCCAGGGTGCAGATGTGTCTAAGCAGAGCAGTTTCAGAGCCTTAGCTGAGGCTTGTATGCTGAGCGCTGAGCCTTCTTCAAACCATCTGGCTGACCACGTGTGCAAAAATCCCAGAAACTGGTCACATTTTCTCAAAATTAAAATTCAATAAGAGGCTTCTTTCATTTCAATCTCCTGCCTTTGTGTAGCAAACACAATACTCCGGTGACAAATGCAGGTGAATTGAATTTTGTTTTTCCTGTAATAGTCACATCTAGCCACAAACTAATGTATAAGTTATCAGAGATGAAAATAAGCATAATGCCTGATTCTGAACTTGAAATTGCATAACTGCAGCAAAATGGCTTTCGATTGAATGACACATTTGTTTTCCTTTTCTTTTTTTCTTCTTCTTTTTGTTAAATCTCCATTTGTCTGTTATGATCATAGTTTATTAGAGGGTTGCTTTGGAGCCCTAATGGGAGGGGGGTCTCATTTAAGGGCACACAGCTCCCTTCCTTGGCTCTTGTACGCCCACCCAGAGCCGTGAGCTTTAGCCCCTCCACGCCTGGACTCCAGGACGCATCTCTCTCTAATTCATTTTGTGGTGCGCATATTCAGAGCCTATGTGAATATTTAGAGGCACCGGGGCTTTTGTTCAGCGAATGAGGGTACAGTAATGAAAGTAGATACCATTTGAGTACTTCCTTGGGCCAGGAGCTTTATCTACGTTACATCTAATCCTCACATCATCGGAGGAAGGGAGAGATTATCGCCATCTAACTGGTTGTGAAACGCTGCCTTAAAGAGGACAATGGAGTGGTTGGGAGGGTGAGAGCAAGAGCCAGAGAAACCTTGACCCTGGGCTTGGGCCTGAGCACACGGCGGGGGTGGCGCTCTGTAGGGTGTGGTGAGTGGGGTTTGCTGCGGGGTAAAGATCAAGGGGCTGGTTTAGGAATTGTTCAGTTGGAGAAAACTATTTGCAGGTCAAGTGGAATTGTCAGTTACAGATCTGGTGAATTGAAGGGTGGAACGGCTCAGAGAGAGTGATGAACATTTGGGCTAGCCTTGGAATCAGTGTCCTGCAGTAACTCACTCGTCGGCGGCTAGCTGGCAAGAGACTGAGCCTAGATTGTCACCCCTTATTCCCCACTGCTGAGCCCAGGGCTGGGGTGACATTCGGATCCAGTCATCCATAGTGGTGCCTTTAGGCTGGAGAATAACTGTGGGTTTTATAACTGAATTACAAATTCATCTATACTTTATAAAGGCTGAATTCATCATAGCAACAATTACACTTTGATGCTTCATTTTGTCCCCAGCTAAAGGCAGTAGAGGATTTGGAGTGGGAACTTCCCCGTGGGAGTAGGTCTCTGTTCCTTGCCTTAAATCAGAATCGGAATTATCATTGGGATCACCATTACTGCACCCCAACTCCCAGAACCCTCTGATTCTTCTCAGGGTTCTCCCAAACCTTCCCACTCTTCTGCCTGTAGAACGGGACCCAGAAATTTGGTGCTCAGAATGCTGTTGAATTCCCTCTCCTGTGAATCCTATCCAGACCAGCTCAATTTGGAAAACATTTATAAAAATGTACATGTGTCCAGCCTGATACAGAGAAATGGGAGTGTTTGCTTTTATTTCCCAAAACCAAGATGAAGACATACGATCTGCCCAAGAACCTAATTTTGGGATGCGATTTTAATTATATGATAAGCCAAAGAGGGTTACATTAAATCACTTGCAGCTTAGACATTAAGGAAACTACCTTTAAGGAAATCAACTACATCGTGAGCCTGGCAATAAATGTGGATTTTGGTCGTATCCGTGGTTTCTGGTTACCCTCAGGGTATGTTGTGGCCCATGCGTGGTCATGGGACTTACTCTTAGGGGACAGGCAAGGTGTCCTACTGTGAGACACTGTAGGGGAACAGAATTAGGAGTGAAATGAAGCTAAAGCCTCAGTGTATAGCACTCAAAAAAATCCACTTATTCC
Source organism: Procyon lotor (assembly GCA_028646535.1). Lineage (NCBI taxonomy): Eukaryota > Metazoa > Chordata > Mammalia > Carnivora > Procyonidae > Procyon > Procyon lotor. Next base: position 15,840,567 of record CM053620.1, read on the forward strand.
AAATCCTTTATGCAAAAGGAAAGCTCCTCTGTTCGGGAATAAGGTTGACTTACTGTCAGCTAGTCACTCACAGGCGAATAGTGGACTGCTAACCAGTTCACCAGCAATTTCTACAGAGTGCAGTAATTTTGGGGGCAGTTGGGCATGGGGGCTGGAGGTGGGTGACCCCATCAGCGATCGGGAGGATTGGGACAGACTTCTTGGGAGGGATGTCATTTGAGCTGGGCCTAGGGCGCCCGAATTGAGATGTGAGCAGAAGGTAGGGAGGGAAAGGCTCACAGGCAGAGGGAATGGCAGTAAAAGGGTTTGGAGATGGGAGCCCAGGGCTAGGTCATGGGAAGAGTGAGGAACACACTTTGACCACATGGGTGGAGATTCATGATCACCAAGACCGGAAAGGAAGTGTGGAATCAAGTCAAGGGAACCTGTGCAAGTCTGGCAGAGATGGAGGCTAGAATTGATTCCTTAGGTGAGCAGAGGCTCCTGAAGCAGGGAGAGAAATGGTGTCGTCAGAGCCGCACTCCGGGGAGCTCCGTCCGAGCGCTGTGTGTGGAAGGGACGGGCGGCTGGGCATTCTAGGCCACCATCCAGCCCAGGGAACATTTATCTGCATAAAGGTAACAGCAAATCATAGGCACTTGGGTGCATGTAAACACGCAAGAAAAAAACTCAGGGATTTACACTTAGTAGTAAAAATACTGGTCCTTCCAACACCTTCTCTGGAATTCTTGCCCTGTCTCCAAACCAAATAACCTGTCGGACTGTCAGAAGAATCCAGTCATGTCATCTTCGGGTCTGGTATCCTTCAGTGGCTATTACTTTTAGAACAAAAGCCAAGTTTTAGTGTGGGGTGTGGGGTCCCTACCAGCCTGGCCTCACCTCCCGCAGCTCAGGGCTCCCACCAAACTATGCTGACTGTTCCACAGGCCCTGATGTCCTCTCCACCCCCAGCTCTACTTACTGTGTCAAGGGCTTTCTGTTCCCAGTTCTCTGCATGTCCAACCCAGAGCCCCCCTGTTCTTCTGTGCAGCTGGCCCTGCATCGCGTTTGCCCAGCAGCCCCACGGCTCCTGAGTCAGCAAGCTGGTCACTTGTCATGAACTGCCTGAGATCAGCACAGTGACCATGTGAGCAGAGGAGAGCCTTACCTCCGGCCCCAGAAGCGGTGACTTCCCCAACAGGAGTCACGCCTTCACCCAGGCCATCAAAAGAATATCCCAGACCTCTGGCTTCTCTCAGGACCACTGTGCAAGCAGGCACGGGCCGGGCTGGGCTCTGAGGTTTTTCAGTTGAGTCTCTAGGAACAAAGAGTCTAAAAAAAACTTCCTTTGAAGAATTGAGACAATAGACAGTTCGTGGCCAGTTCTAGTTGAGAAGGTCAGATCAGATTGGTCAGATCTTGCAGGGTTTCATAAACCTAAAGGATCCGGGCACTTGGCTGACACGACTATGGAGGTAGAGGGAGCCAGCCACAAGAGGTGAGTGCATCCGATGAAATACTCATCAGGCTCCAACCTCAGTTCCAGATCCGTCACTAACAAGTCTTGGTAAACAGAAGGAACAGCCCAGCCAGCTGTCTTCTTAGAAACACAGCCTCACACCAGTCTTGGTTTATTTGCATTTTATACCATTTGTAGCATACATCTGCTGTGTGCCGGCTGCTTCCTGGGTGCCGTACCTTCGTCGCCTCCTTGCATCCACACTGCACCAGTGAGTCCTGAATCTGCCCTGGACACAAGGTCCTGCCTGAGGACCTGAAATCTCATTCCATCCCGCAGAGCAGAGCAGAGGGTTGGTGTCCATGAAGTGCTGATGCCCAGGAAGGGAGTGGAGGTTCAGAGAGCAGGCAGGCAAAAATTAAGAGTCAAATGCACACTGTGCCTACCAAGGTTGAGCCCTTCTACAAGATCCTTCTGTGGCCAGATCAGACCCTAGTCTGGATCCTGACCATATAAATATGCCTCTTCCTTCTGCCCCAATTCCCACAACTGCCTTGCAAGCGCTTTGAAAGTATGATGTCTTTTTGCCCATTTAGAGAGCAAGTGACTTGCCCCAAATCCCAGGATTAGTAAATGCAGGGCTGGCATTCAACCTTGGATCTGTCTGATCAGAGTTCAAGTCCAGCCACTGTGATAAGAGGCTTACCTTTAGAGGCTGGGAGACCCAAGTTTCCTTCCTTGTCTTGTCCTCACAAATTATAAGCCCTTGCACGAGCTCCTTAACCCTTCCCAGCCTCAGTCCTCAAATTCCAAAGGCAGATGGATCCCAGAGCCCTGCTCACAGCATTGTGGGCAGTTTGATGGGGACTGAGGCATCACCCATGCACAGCATACAGTAGGACCTCAGGGAAGCTGACCCACTGTTATTACTGTTTTTGTTTTAATAAGACCGTTCAAACCCTCACTCTTGGGCCTTGCTTAGATTCTGGGGTATAGGAGGAGCAGGAACATTTTCTCTTGCCGTATCAGAAGATACCCGGGATAGTGATTTTTCTTGATCCCTTGTGAGCAAAGATGCCAGCAACATTGGCAACTCATTGCCCACCATGTGCTGCTGTCTGGTGACTTCCAGGCCTCCCAGCTGGCTCGGGGCAGGTAGGCAACCATGGAGACAGGGCTGTGGAGTCTCCTAGGCTGTGCTTGCCAAAGGTCCCTAGCATGGGAAGGCTCACAGGGACCTCTGCCTAACTTTCACTGGATGTAGAGTTGGGGGCAAGTTTCCACCAAAGGTTGGGACACAGCCTCTAATGTGCATCCCTGGACTTTCTTCCTCTTCGATGGCTAATGAATGCCATTCTGTGTACACAAATCCTCCAGCTTCAACGTTTAACACATGGGAAAATGAATAATTTTTCCTTTTGCTAAATGTGAACAGGAAAACCCCGTTCTAGATTTGATAAAAAAGACAGGCTCCCACCAGAGGGTCTGTCGCCATGCAGATGGACAAATTTTCTCACCAGACCCCTTTTCTTTGAGATAGGTCACTTGACAGCACCCTAGAGCCTTCCCAGGAAGGGGATGGGGTGACCTAATCCGTGCAGATGTCAACAGCACGGGGCCTTGTCGGTTTGGAATCAGCAAGAGCAGGATTCTTTTGGACTCGATTGTCTTCCCTGCTGTGTGGCTTTGGCAAATCACTACATACTCCACGTGTCGGTTTCCTTGGCTGTAAGTGACGAATGAGGCCGCCGTCACGGGGCACTCACCCCTGCATGAGCCCCGGCTAGATGGGGTTGAACTGCTGTTGTTACCCCAGAAAAATGCTTTTCTTTTTTTTTTTTTTTTCCATGGCGGTAAGATATACATACCATCAAACTTATGTGGCATTTTTAAAGTTTGGTGGCATTAAGTACACCTACATTGTTGTGTGATCATGGCCTCCAGAACTTCTCCATCTTCCCAGCCTGTAACTCTGAACCCACTGAACATGAGCTCCCCTCCCGGCCCCAGGTAAACACGGTTCTACTTTCTGTCCTAGAAATTGGGACTCTTGTAGGTACCTTTTATAAGGGAATCATACAGTCTTTGTCCTTTTGCGTCTGGGTTATTTCACTTAGGTTAATGTCTTCAAGGTTCGTCCGTGTTGTAGCATGGTCAGGACGTCCTTCCTTCTCAAGGCCAAGTCATGTTCCATTGTCTGGTATGCCTTGTTTTTGTTTATCTGTTTGCCCATCATCAGTGGGCTTGTGGGTTGTTTCCACCTTTTGGCTATTGTGAGTAATGCTGCTCTAACCTGGAGTACAGATACCTGTTTGAGTCCTTGCTCTCAGTTATGTTGGGTGTGTATCGAGAAGTGGAACTGCTGGATCACAGGATAATTCTGTGCTTAATTTTTGGAGGAGCCGCCATACTGTTTTCCACAAGCGGCTGCACCAGTTCGCATTCCCACCAACAGTGCGCCAGGGTTCCAGCTTCTCTGTATCCTTGCCAGCATTTATTATTTTCTTTCTTTCTTAATAGTAGCCATCCTAATGGATGTGAAGTAGTATCTCATTGTAGTTTTGGTTTGTGTTTCTCTAATGATTACTGTCGGGGAGCAGCTTTTCAAGTGCTGATTGACCATTTGTATATTTTCCTTGGAGGAGCGTCTATTCAAATCGCCTCCCTTGGTCTCACAAAGGAGAATATGCTCCCTTCACACAGCAGTCACAGATTTCTAGACATTAGTGATTTTCTGGTCCCAACATGGCATTGGCCCATTGATCTATTAAAGCAAATTCTTGAGTGCTTGCTCAGCTGTATTCTCTGAGTGGAGTGTTAGGAATACTGACTAGGGGACGATGTGGTGCCTGTCCTCGGGGAACCCATCAGATAGATGGTGGGGAAAGCAGGCAGAGGGAGTAAGTTCTGTGAGAAAGATGTACGTGGTTCCAGTGGGGACAGAAGAGGAGCCATCTGACTGCCCAGAGTGTTTAGGAAAATCACCTGGGGAGTGGGGAGAGGCTGGGGCTGGGTCTCAAAGAGTCAGGACAGTAAAGGAGAGGGGGAAGCAGGCACTCCAGGCAGAGGAACAGCATTTGCAAAAGTTTGGAGGCAAGGAAAACACATTTTGCCATGAGAACCCATGCCCGGAGAGGTACAGTGATGTTCCCACATGAGTCATCGTCTGGCCTGAAGGTGGGACTCCTGAGCCTTGGCTCACAGCTGCGTTGAGTGCAGGGTAGACGTCTCCACCAGTGACACTCATTTAGCGAGTCGTGTTCCCTGCCCCCGTCGTGTCTTCTCTGGCAGGATGGTCCAAGGTTTCCTGCTGCTGTTGAGCACAGGCTCCCCAACCCGGTGGGTTGGGGCCATCCCAGAGATGACAGGGGGAGGCGCTGTAGGCTCAGCTGTGCCCGGGTACTGAAAGCCCTGTGGCGGGGCCAGGGGGTTGCTGGCGGCTGCCCCCCTCACAACCTTGCTCTGCACGGTGACATCAAACTCTGAAATGGATTCATCACTGAGGTGCGGTTACAGATGTGCTCGTCTCACAAACCGGACTCTGGGGAGAGAGAGCCCAGACCAGATCCAGATTAGTCCTTCTGTGTGTCTGCCACCTCCAGCGCCTGGGATCCTAATACTCCGGGCAATTAAACAACAGATGCGAGCTTCTGAGGGTAGGCACACATCTGATCGTGGACCTGAAATTTCATGCCTTATCGGGCAATGCTCTGGGCACCGGGTCAAGAGGAAACGGAGGGCTGAGGATGCCATCCATCTGGTGTGGCTCCAGCAGATCGGGCTTTGCAGCCTCCTGAGAAGCCGAGGCATACCTTGACATGATTCGGGGATGGGTTCTTGAAAACCCTGGTACAGCCTAGACCCTGTATGTCCATGGGTGCCTCTGGTGTACCACCCAGGTTTAAGGGCCTGGCCCTGTCACCCAACTCAGGACGGCTCTGAAGGATCCTCCTATCTTTGGAATTCCTGTGGACTTGACTGAGTCTCCCAAGGGGACCCTTGGAAGGAGGGCGTGGGGACAGTGTGCTGCCCCTCACTCCCCGATTGCTGGCTTCCTGGAAACAGCAGGAGCTCTGGTCACTGATATCTAAAAGCAGATTCCACGACACTTTCCTCTTAGGATGACCTTTATGAAGGCCTTGCCAATCTCTTTGTAATTCCCTTTTTGAAAACCTCCTCTGCCTCTTTCCTTCGTCTTTCTCCTTTGCTTGAGTGTGACAGAGTCTTACTCCTCCTCTCACCCTACCCCTAACTTAAGATGATGTGGGAGTCCCCCCCACCCCTCGTGCGCCCCAGAGCTAATCAGTGGTGCTCTTGGAAGTTGGGTTCCTATTGTGCAGTTTTTGAGCTCCTTGACTCTTTTTTACAAGTTTCCTCATCTTCGAAATGAGTAACAGGAAAAAGTGAATATTCCATTTGATCCAAACACATTTACTCTTTTATTGGAAAGTCAATTCATTTTTATCGATCGCCTACTATATGCCAGGCACTCTACCATTTCACTTGTGGCTTCTAAAGGAATTGGAAGTGGTTTACACCTATTTACTAACTGTTTAATTTATTGATGTCAACCCCAAATGTACTCGGATGCCATCCCCCATTCCGCTGGGTCAGACTTTGGGATTTGCAGCTGGGAAACCTTGGCTCAAGCTCCATTTGTGCCATTTGCTACCTGGGTAATTTTGGGAAAGATGCTTCGACTGTCCTTATTAATATTCTTCAGATGCCACATGAGAATAATCATAATTAGGCAACCCCTAGGAAATGAGTAAAATAATGAAATAAGGCTTGTGAAATTGCCTAACAAAAAGCTGGACGCCAGGTAGATCCTCAGGAAATGTTAAGAAACACTGTTTTTAGTCAATGTGAGACAGTATTTTGTGACCCCAGACCCAGGGCAACCAATGGGCCATCTTCCAGGTGCTGTGGCTCCTGAGGGGCTACTTAGATCCTTGAGGTCGCAGAGCTAAACGGAAGGTGTCAGCACTGGTGGAGAGGCTGGGAAACACAGCTCTTGGTGAAAGCTCTTGGTGCAGAGATGTTCCCACCCACCGAGACTAAAGATACCTGCCTCTTTCTAACATTAGCTCCACGTGCCACTGTAGCACCTTACCACAAACTCAGTGGCTTAAAACGACCCGAGTTTGTTATCTGCCAGTTCTGTAGGTTGGAAGTCTGATGTGGATCTCGCGGGGATAACATCGTGGGGCTGTCAGAGCTGTGTTCCTTCTGGAGGCTCCAGGGGAAAGTGTTTCCTTGCCTTTTCCAGCTTCAGGAAACAGCCCAAGTTCTGGAGGTAGCCCTTAGTCTTTAACTCACGGCTCCTTCCTCCATCCCACTCTAAGCCAGCAACTCCTGGCTGAGTCCTCATGCTGCTGTCATCCATAAGGGTCTATTTTCTGCTCCCTTGTGATTACATTGAACACACCCAGGTAACCCAGGGTAATCTCCCGACGTCAAAGATACTCATTAAACCCGAAAAGTCTCTTTTGATGTGTAAGGTGACACTCCCAGGTTTCAAGGATTAGGATGTGGACCTCTTTGGGAGACTGTTACTCTGCTTACGACAACAAGTGAGGAGACAGGCTCAGAGAGGGTCAAGATTTGACCCAGACCACACAGCCGCTGGTGGAAGTGTCAGGACTTGATGCTTGACCCCGAGCTGGGGTGTGAGGTGGTGGAGGCAGGGAGGAAGGAATCAGAGATGAAGATAATGCCAAACAGTCCAGCACACTCATTTCCAGAATAGAAGGTTCCAGAGTTCGCTTCCTACAAGTAGAGATAAAGGAGGGAGTAAGATATAAGATCAATGATAAACTCAAAGGAAAATAAACCCACATAACTTCGCTGTTCTGTCGATGAATAGAAGCTCAGTTTCTGTGGTTTTACATCTGTGGACAGAATCAGTTATCTGATAACTCAGACTGAGCCCCAGGATCCCGCTGGGACTCGCCTGCAGGCCTCGGAGCCCAGGGGTGAGACGCCCCAGTGACACAACTCTGGAATTCCAGACCTCCCCCGAGCCTGCTCTGCTCAAGTGCGGCTGGTGGCCAGACACACAGTGGCGGCCGTGTTTTGGGTTCTGGCCTTCTGCTCCAGAGCCCCACCTCCTACACCCCACATTTCCTCTTCTTTTCAACTGCAGAGAAGCCGTGAGCATTTGTCCTGGGGTCACTACACGGCACGGGGTTGAGATGCCCACCTGAATGTGGCAGGTATGATGCAACTCCCAGCTCTTCCTGTGGGACCTTGGCAGGGTTCCTGCCGTCCCGAGCTGTCTTGGTTTCCTCTTTTATAAAATGGCATTGATGGTAACTACCTCACATGGTTAACATGAAAATGAATCCCAGGAGGATGCAATTAGATAAAGAAGCGCGAGGCTAGGCACACAGTAGGCTGCCGGGAATGTTCGTTCTCCTGGAGCCTCCGGGCAGCTAGGAATAGACAGGTGAGGGGAAGTCGAGAGGAAGCTGAAACCTGTGCCCGGTCCTGAGCACAAGTGTGCCCACCTGCCCAGGATGGCCTGTGTGCACAGAGAAGCTACGTGGCTTTACAGGGCAATCTCTGTCCATCCAGCAGTGCTCTGTGGATCACCTCTGCTGCCAGAGGTGTTCCAGGGCCTCGTAGAGAAAACAGCAGGGTGGGGGCAGGGTGGTGGCATAAACCTGGTACCCCTGCACACTCGCTTTTCCTCTGCAGAGTCCTAACGTGCAGCAGTGTCTTCCCCTCTTTGGCCCCACTGCCACGAAGAAAGTGTGGCTGAGCCCTTTTCAAAGACTACTGACCTCAGAGACTTTTTCCTGCACCATCCTGGTATTCCGAGGCTCTCTGGGCACAGGTTGGGGACTCTGGGCCAGGCATGGCACTTGTTACATCATCCTCGCTGGGCCATGGGTGCCTTTTCATGCAAAGGCTGAGGCAGTGCACCTTAGAACATGTTGAACGAGGCCAAACTATAAAAACCCCGTATCAGGGCCCCTAGGGTTTCCCTTTCCATAAGCAGATCATAATAGCACATATTGCCCCAAATGAGAATGTCTGATGTGTCGGGCTGCTTGGCTGGTCCTCCTTGGCTGCGGTTTTCCTGCTGTTAGTGTGGGCCATGCCCGTGACCTCAGGAAGCTCCTGGACAGGGCACCAGTCCTTAGGCCACACCCCACACCGGTCCTGGTGGGACTGGAGCAGACCGCGAGCTCGGCATCAGGCCCGGTGTGGCAGACTCCCCTCTGGGTTGGCACACAGCCCTGCAGGCTTTGAGGGCAGCCGGGACCGGGAGTCACTTCCGGCTGAGGAGGACCCAGGTGTGGTCCCTTCCCTACAAGGGCAGTGGAAACATGGGGGGGAGGAGGCTCAGCCTGGGGTCTTTGATGGGCCCTGGAGAGCCGGGGAAAATTAAGTGAGGGGTGTTCCCGAGATGATGGGGATTCTAGAGTGGGGGTGACTTCTTAGCTTCTAGGGCACTTTTGAAATTCTGAAATTCTAGGACTGGGACAGCATTGCCCCAGTCTCCATCCACTATGGAAAAGAGACTTAGAAAGAGTCAGGGCAACCTTTGCAAATACGTTTAAGCACCTGCTCTTCACCAGGCTCTGCAAATTCATGATGTCAGGTGACAAATTGCTCTGTACGATGCTGAATCTTATTAGACCTCCGGCAGAGAGAAGACACCAAGTGTTTGCGTAGACGGGGACAGGAAAGGACAAAGATCTCTTCCGCATTTCACAACACCTGTCAGATGCTTGTCCCTCCCACTGCTCTGGGGTTTTTGGTTATCGCATTAATCAGCGGCCCCCCTTCCTGCTCCTTCCTCCCTGGTACTCCTGTGGACCATGCTCCTCATCTCAGATTCACTTTTAAAGGAAGTCCTGGGATTCAGTCCCTGTTTTTTGCTCATAAACTTCGTGTCCTGTCCTGGAACCGAGTACTTAACCTCTCTGAATTCCTTTATTTTTATGTGAAATCCTTTTTTTTTTTTTTTTTGAGTTGTCATACAAAGAAAACTTCTATTTGCCGCAAATAAGGAAGTCCTGGGGAATGACTTTCCAAACCACGACTGGTTTGGGCGGGGTGGGGGTGGGGCGAGGGATTGTTCCTTTTGTTTAGGTGTAGGATGAATATTTAAATAGGGAAGCCTTGTCATCCTATGCAGAGGTGGTGCATAAGGTCACGCATGCGACTTAAGGAACCCTGCCTAGACATAACAATGTGTGTTATGTAAATGAGGCTGAGGCTCCTCCTTGGGGGCAGATTTTAGTATTATAATGAGGTGAAGGTAATTGTTGGTCATTCCCGAGGTCACTCCATGGTCCATGTGCTGAGAAATGAATCAGGTTTAGCGCAAAGTTCTGGGTGGTCTGGGCAGGCAGGAGACTTTGTCAGGTCCTTCCAACCCCCCGGGGGTGGTTTCAGGTTTCATTTGCTGGAATTAAAAAGAAAGCAGGGAAAGCAGAGCTTTGGGGATAACACAGGACAAAGGTTAGCAGTATAAGCAGGTAGACATTCAAGACCAGGTCTTGGGACCTGGGTGGTAACAAATCCCTCCCTCCTCTGGTTTTATTTATTTTTTTTAATGTATTTTTTTTAATGTATTTTTATTTATTTATTTATTTATTTATTTATTTAAAAGATTTTTTGTTTATTTGACAGATAGAAACACAGCGAGAGAGGGAGCACAAGCAGAGGGAATGGTAGCAGGAGAAGCAGGCTTCCCGCCGAGCAAGGAGCCTGATGTGGGGCTCGATCCCAGGCTCCTGGGATCATGACCTGAGCCGAAGGCAGACGCTTAATGACTGAGCCACCCAGGTGCCCCTTTAATGTATTTTTAAAAAATATTTTATTTCTTTATTCGAGAGAGAGAGCAGGAGCAGGGGAAGCAGCAAGGTGAGGGAGAAGTAGGCTCTCTGCTGAGCAGGGAGCCTGAGGTGGGACTAGATCCCAGGAGTCTGGGATCATGACCTGAACGGAAGGCAGACCCGTAACAGACTGAGCCGTCCAGGCAGCCCGCAGCCTGCCTCCTCTGATTTTATTCTCCTCTTCCTCGAGGGGCATGGGACAAAGGTCTGTCTTCTGCAGCTACATCCTGCTGGCCAGGGGCATATGGACGTAGTCACAGGGACTGATAGAGTAGCAGAATTCTCCCTCTGTAGTTTTACTATATCTGTGAATCACCAGGAACCCCTGTTTGTATCCTTGTGTTAACTGCCATTTATAACCTCATGGCCTCTGTGCATTTGGATACAAATTATACCGAACAGTCCAATGTGTGAGGTCCAGTCAGTAATAAGAGCTGTCTTTAGTTTGTTTCCCTTTGGTATGATCCTAATGATATTTACTAGGAAAGTTAGTTTCCAAGGATGCTTTAGTGTGTTCATAGCTTTTTCCATCTCTAGGATAATCACAACTGGGACTGACATCAAGGTGTCCGTTCTAAAATCAGACCAAGGTAGAGGGGAGTAGAACATGATCTATTTTGGCATGTATGAGCACTACACTGTGGCGTACATTCCTGAGCAGTCATGGAGAGAATGATTTTTAAATCTGAGAGCCCTTATTTAATGAGGCTGTATTTACCTTGTGTCTCTGCCACAGGAATTTCCGGTCAGTGAGTGGCACAGAGGAATATTGTCATCTCCTCCTGGGCCTCTGGTGCAGATGCCTTTTTCCTCTATTCTGGGGGATCCAAGGCATGACTCTCTCCATAGGTTGGGTGTGTCCCTCCTCTCCAGGCCCCCCAAATATCCTGAGGTTCCTGCACCTGTTCCGGATACCATGCGTCCACTGACCCTTTATATCCCATGCGTCCATTGACCCAGAGAGCTGCTGCCTGCTCTGTCCCAGTGTGAAGTCCTTTGACAACCATCTCCAGGTCACAGGGCTTCCATAAGGGTCAGGTGAATTCAGGGACGGGTTGGCAACATGTTTTCCGAAAGGCAAGGCAGGATGTACTTTAGGCTTTGAGGGCCCTGCAGTCTCAGCCTCAGTTACTCAACCTCTGCTAACACGGCCGCAGACATACAGACATAAAGGGGTGTGGCTGTTCCAATAAAACTTTATTTACATCAATATGCGGGGAGCGGCGTGGATTCAGCCCTCAGGCTGTCATTTGCTAACCCCAGAATTAGGGGGTTAGATGCGCGTAAAGCACTCACTGTGGGGTCTGGCACAGAGGAAGCCACAAGTAAGTGGTGGTTTATCAGTTGTTAGTATCATGACTATGACTTTTTACTCTTAGTCATATTTGGGCAGAACAGAGCACGGGATCCAGGTCCCAGCAGGAAACGTGTGTGTGAGGGTAGCAGAAATGCAGCTCCCCTGCCCACCTCCCCGTGGGTGAAACAGACGCCATCCCACAGCCCTCACCTGACACCGTAGAGCCCTGTGATTGCTTTACGATTACTGGGTGAGATAGTGCTAGTGCACAGCAGGGTAAAGCTGTGTGTGTGTGTGCATGTGTGTGCACACATGTGCATGTGTGTATGTGTGCATGCGCAATGGGGAGGGCACGAGAGGAGCACATGAATATTCTTTGGCAGACGGATCTGTGTAATGGAACTCCCTTCTACCATTTGTCCCCTCCATTTTTTATATGTAACTGGCAGGGAAAACCCATCACCATGAGAAGGGCCCTGATTGGAAGCAGTGCCCTGAGATAATTACTGTCTCTTTGGTTTGAGCATCACTGGTGTCCTTCCTGAGACCTCTCAAAGACCCCGGTCGGGGAGGGAAGGCAGCGCCTCCGTGACCGGCCCATCTGTAACTCTGGTCCTCTGCATCCCTCTTCTCCGAGTTCCAGAACATTTTCTGGGAACTTTGTTCCTTGGCTTTCAGAGGCACCATCTACCTGAGTTTGTGCCAGAACCCCAGAGCAGGTGTCTTGCCGGGGGAGGAGCTCGGAAGATGCCCACAGGTGCTTGCACGACAGTGTCACTAGTGGGGAGCAAGGATGCCGCCGCCCCAGTACAGGTGAGGGGCAGCGTGTGGCTTCTAAGCAGAAGGCCTGGAGCAGGAAAAGTAGACACCTTTCCTGGTGGCCACAGATGCTGATCTGTATAGATAAAGCCTTGGGAAGGAACATTATCATCCAGCAGTGATGCTGGAAAATTGCCCAGATATAAATTCCTGGATGAGTAAACACAGATTCTGTGAGAATGATTGGGCCCTCTTCTTGAAGATTCTAAAGCACTCAGCTTATTTTCAACAGGGTCTGAACTTCCTCACTTTGCAGCCACAGAGGCCGAGGGGCATGCCAGCTGTGCCTGGCTTCCCGGCCAGAGTCTAGACCCGGGAGCCCCCCTAGTCCTGTGCTGTGATGGTGGCTTCTCCCTGCCCCCGAGGCAAGCCCTACGCGTATGTTCGTGCCTCTCAGGAAGCTGGGTGATGTCTGTCTGTGCTTTTTACGGCTGGACCTCGAGCCCTTAGACAAGGTCTTGGCACGTGGGGCTCTCAGTAAATGTTTGCTGAATGAATGCACATGCATAAGCGCAAGTTCTCCTATGCTCTGCAACCAGTGGACTGGAGGGGCCTGCCCTCCTTGGAGAAGGCTAGATCTCTGTGGCTTCTATAACGGGACTATGGAGTCGCCGAAGGGGACGGGGCAGAACACTGGAAAGTAACTCATGAAAGCTGTTCAAGGAATAAGTCTCAGGCAGGGTCCTCCTAGCAGCAGGTTTTGATTGCCAGTGGTCGATCTTGGAGGTGATCAGGAAAGCACCAGAAGGCTAAGAGTCGAGAAGTGAGACAGGGTGGGAAGGAAGACAAGTCAGTGTCCGTGAAGGGCAAGCAGGCTCTGAGCTCGGGGGTCCACCCCCATGGGCTGCCTGCCAGACCTCGGACCTGTCCGCTCTGGGGCGAGGAGCCGAGGTCCTGATCTGCCCACAGTCCTCGCGGGTGGAGAGTTGCACCCTGGGGTGTCAAACCCCGGTGCGCCGGCCTGACCAGAGCAGAGGGCCACATTCCTGCAGCGAGAGGAAGCTCTGCTAGTGTCTGAAAAGCCACTGCTGACAGGGCTGCAGGGGGCACCGACAGGTAACTGCTGTTCTCTCCCTCCTCCTTTTAATATGTCAGGAAACTGAGGCTCAAAGCAGCTGAGCGACTTTCCGATAAGCAGCCGTGCTGGGACGGATCTTTGCTGATACGGAGTCAAGCCGGGATTCAAAGTGCAGGTCTGTGTGGCTGCAGAGCTGGGCATACAGCCCTTCTGAGGTCCCACCACTTTCCCCAAGGACAGCGTGGGGGCGGCAGGGTCCCCGCAGCGGGCTCGTCCTGGCCTTTTTCTAGGATATTACTGCACTGCTAGGTTCCATTATAATATTCTTCCTTCTTCTGTTCAGAGCAGTTAATTTTGCCTCATTATTATTTCATTGGGTCGAGCTTTAGTGAAACATAGCCTTTAATTTGTTTATTTAACATTCCTGGTCTGCACTTGCTGATCGAGTCTAACTGATTAATTAATTAATTGTAGCCTGCGTGGCTCACGCCGGGTCATGACAGTATTTCAGACCCTGATGGGAGCTTAGGCGGAGGCAGGTGGTGATGGACATAGGTCACGGAGCAAAGGGGGGGTGAGGGGTAGGTTGGCCTCCCCCAGCCCTGCTCTGCCATGTTCTGAGGCCACGCAGGCCTGGCCGGGGCAAGGAGCAGGCCAGGGGCCTCAGCCCGGAATCCACCATGTTTCTCGGTGCGACCCTTTTCGTTGTATTTGGGGAACATGGTGTTGACTCCGGACATGATTGTCTTTCTGCTAAATCGGTCCAGAAGTTCCAGAGGAATGGTTCCAAACACGGGGCATGTCTGAAATGGTCCTACTTCTCATGGGCTTGGCTGGCTCAGGGAGGAGACCAGGAGCCTGTCTGCTCATGCCGGCAGCCAGTGTTGCCAAGTCGAGCGCCCCGTAGCTACATCTCAGGTTCGTTCCTCCTGTTTGAGACCGACACTCTGACTGTCTCCTGGACTTGGTCCCGAAGGGTGATGGGCTTTCTCTCATTCTGTGGCCATGTGTTGACCAAGACCTGTGGTCTTGGGATTTGGGTTTTGCCTACCAGGGTGTCCCTCATTGGCCTTTTCTTGTACCACCACGATAGTAACCAAATTTCATTCATCATAAATTCACAATTTTTTTTTTATTTTTTAAATTTTGCCTTCGGTCCTCTGCTTCTAAATTCACAGATTTAAAAAAAAAAAATGCTTATTATATGCCAGACTGTGTTCTAGGCCCTGGGACACAGATGTGGTGCCTGCTTTCACTGGGCTTATTCTCTTCCACCTGGGCATTGTGCTTTGTTTTGACTCCCTCTGCAACCTTCCTGCATTGCCGGGCCAACCCTGGGTGGATTTTTTTCTTTTTCCTCTCCTGTGGTTTAAAGTGCCTCCTAGATGCTACATATGTTACCTCCTTTGATTCCCACCATACGTCTGCAAGAAGGAATTGCTGTTGGACTGCGTGAGAGACAGAGGCTCTAGGAGGTAACATGACATCTGCAAAGCTAGGAGACGTCAGGGTTAGTGACTGAACCAAGGAATTGACCTTGAAGTCCACAGCCTGGTCTGCCCAGCTCGTCCATTCGGTTCCAGCCGTCTCTTTCTGGTCCGCCTTGCTGCTGGCTGGTGATGTCACTGTGGACCAGGGAGCTGTGCTGGTGCATTTCTCCCAGGCTTGGGAAAAATGGAAGCTTTTGTTAAACTGCATTTCACCATCCTGTAATTACCTTTGCCCTAGGAAGGAGGATAGCGCCGAACAAGACAGATTTTTCTAGGGCAGAGTTTTCCCCCTTGGACCTGGCCCCAGCTACTCAGCATGTCCTGCCCGTTAAGGTACACCAGACCAGTATGAGATGAATGTCCAGCAGTGCAGGGACTCTGGCTTCTCCCGGCAGCCTGGTTTGTCTCTGGATACAGTGCCCGTAAGTCTATAATAAATACTTGTTCAAGAAGAAATCAAAATGAATGAATTAACTGTATTCAGAATTTGGTTTTATCTCTTTTGCTACCTGGGGGGGGGGGGGCCTTGGGCAAGTCACTTTATTTCTTGAACCTGAGATTTGTCAGCTATCAAATACAATTTATAACGTATACGGGGTTATACGTTATGGAGATTACATGAAACAAGGTAGAAATGTCCAGCTCAGGTTTTGCTATAAAGCAGGTGCTTTCCCAAAGTCAGCTGCCCTCCCTGAGGTTCAAAGATGGACCATCTTTCAGATTAGTTTTGGGCTCACCAGCCCACAGGCATCTTACCCCTTTATTTATCTCTCCGGGCAATGGAGAGATGCCACTTCAAAGAGATAGTCCCTCTATCCCAGCAATTCCAGAAACATATGCCTTGTTTATTCTCAGACTTCTTATCCACAAAGTGGGGACACGGGTCTTTCATCCAGGGAGTTCTACGGGCAGCAGGGAAATCTTCCCCTACCTCTCCTGTCTCTGGCAAGAACAAGTGAGGATTTGTTTCCAGTGCGCTGGGCAGAAGGAGGATAGCAATTAGGAGGGATTAATTGTAATTACCTGTTTATCTGGGCGATCTGACCTAGGAGTGTTTCTTTTCAGACAATGGTGTTTGGCAATGCTCAGCTAGGCAAAAAGCCACCATCTGCTTCTTGGGTTTCAGCGGACAGAGCCTGGGGGAGGGGCCCCGCACTCTCAGCCTCAGGAATGGACTTTGCTTTCTTGTTACCTTGTTTCACCTTGCGGAAACTTCAAGGTGGCTCAAGGACCAACTAATTTGTCTTCTGCTTTGGGGTGTAGAGTAGGGAGGCATTTCTTGCAGAGACTTATAGACAGGGACTTGTGTGGGACCAGTAGTTCCTAAGAAAATGTTAAAGATTTTTTTTTTCACTGAAGTATTGGAGAAAAGGTAGCTGATTTGCTTTGAGGCTGCCGTGCTAAGGCGAAATTGTAAAAGGAAAATATTTGTGGACTAGAGTCAATTGAAAGCATCCACTTGTCTCTTAGGTAGCAAAGATATAGAGATAGTCAGTGATGGGAAAGATACTGTGGCAGGAGCCGAGGTGGTGGTAGGGAACTAAAGAACCCAAGGTCAAGTGAGAGAGACCCATCTTAGACCTAGAGATACCAGGCGTGGATATCAGACGTGGAACGGCTGACGTCGACAAAGGAAGGACCAGAAGCCAAATGGGCTACTTGGGTGGGGTGGTGGGAGGCTGCCTCATGGAGGCAGCATGAATTCTGATAGAAAGATATAAACATCTAAGGGCATAAAGAGGTTGTTGAGGCATCAAAGGCTGTGGTTCAAAAACCCGAAGAGCAGTCTCGCCATGGGGGCTGGTGGGTGGATGGGCTTGATCAGGGAGAGGCTGGGCAGACGGCCCCCGGTCCCGTGTCTGCTTTGTCACTTAGAACCTGGGCCACCTAGGGCTAGTTGCTCTCCTCTTAAGGCCTTCAGGTGCCCCACTGAAACCTAAATCTGGTTGAAGACGTGAGGTTGAAAAGGAGTAAGAAGACATTGCGCCTGGCTCCACAAATACCATTTCCCCCTCTCTCTTTCCTGATTTCTGGAAAATCAATCCTGCATGGCTAGTGGCCTCTGGCTATAAAATGAGGCAAGCCCTGTGACCCACGGTTGTGACTGGTCGGTGTTGTCCTCGTCTCCCCACCCCCGCCCGAGGACTGCCTGGGAGTCGGCCTCCGAAGGTGGCAGCAGGAGACTGTGGGACGGCAGCTGCATCCCCACCACCCTGCCAGGAAAAGGAGCCAAATCGGTCTCGTCTTCCTGTGATCTTTAAATGGACGCCTGACATCCTGCCATGGGGTTAGGCACGAGCTGCAGCTGCTCCGATCGCAAACATTTTCTTCTTAACGAGGAGAAAACCTCTGGAAAGAAAATTCTGTGGTAGGCGGAACAACGGTCCCCGAAGAGGTCCGCGTCCTCGTCCTCGGACACTGTAAACATGCCAGCTCACGCGGCCAAGGGGAGTCAGATGGAACTGAGGCAGCCGGTCCACTGTCTGTAATGTGGGGCGATGCTGCTGCGTCCTCTAGGTGGGTCCCTGAAAGCAGCAGCCAGAACCGAGATCGCAGTGTCGCCGAAGGAGGAGAACCTGACCCAGGTCTGCTGGCTTTGAAGAGGGAGGAAGGGAGCCAGGAGCCCAGGAACGTGCGTGGCTTCTAGAAGCTGGAAAAGCTGAGGAAACAGCTTCTCCCCTAGAGCTCCACTCCAGAAGGGAATCCGGGGCCCCTGACGTCTTGCTGTTAGCCCGGCGACAGCCGTGCTAGTCTCCTACTCTACGGAACGACGGATGACCAATGTGTGTTATTTGACACTAGCACATTTGTGACCGTGTGTTGTAGCAGCGACAGAAGACTAACCCTACCCACCACCTCTCGTGTTCCTCCCTGAGCCCAGCGGGCCCTGCCACTCACGGGTTCACACCTTCGTTCAGACGCTCCTCCACTCCTGCCTACGCGCATTTACCCATAGATTCCTATAGTTTAGGTTCCTAATCTTACTAACTAGATGTTAATAGTAGAAACTATTTCCCAGAGTCTTTTTGAAGATTACATCAGTTGAAACAAGTAAGAGACGTCGCACGTTGAGGCATCGTGTGACGCGCATAAGCGTTAGTTGTCTCTGGCATTGTTACTCTTCCTGCTGTGCAGTCAGCTAGTGTGTACTGGGCACCAGGCTGAGCTCCGGCCGTGGTTCCTGGGTGGTTCCCGGGTGGTTCCCGGGTGGAAGGGGGTGTCCCCAAAGACCTACTCTCTGACTTCTGCCGCCACGACCTGCAAGACACGCTGCTGGTTGTGACCTTTTCAGTCAGGCTCATGGCTACCCTTGCATGAAATCAGGGTCCCATTATTAGGAAGGGAGGAGACTGGATTTTAGTAGGAAATTGCTCACCATTGGTCAAGGCTTTGGAAACGAAGGAAGCTGAAGAGAAAAGGAAGCGATCACGTTGGGCGTGCCTGATGGGCCATATTTTTCATCTGTGTCCTTCCATGGAACCACATGACCACCCCGGGACATCCCTAGGCTTATCCCCATTTCAGTCTGATCACACGGAGACCCAAGAGCACATCACTTACAGGAGGCAGAGACACACTAGAATGTGCTGCCTTCCCAGGGCAGGCCCCATCCATCTTCAGGCCCCACCTGCCTCGTCTTCAGTTACGGCGTGCCTCAGACTGAAACCCACTAGAATGAAAACCCCACTTCCCGTGGGTTTACTCTCCGGCTTGACTGCAGAGCGAGGTGTTATCCCCAGCAGGACACCGGCTGGTTTTGTCTGACCTTTCCAGGGCCTCCCTTTCTGTGCTATGGGAATAGTGTTGTCTTCAGCCCCCACACCCTCCTGGGCCCCGGGGTGTGGGCAGCCAACAGGAGGCATCGTGGGCAGAGTCCACGCCAACAAAGCAGTCACTGTTGGAGCAATCTTAAAAAAAAAAAAAAAATCCTTCTTCCTCTCTGTCTCTCCAGAAACCACATGTCCTCCCAACTACCCCCGGGCTGCAGGGGACTGCCCTTAGCATTGCCTAGCACAACCTGTGTCCTCTCGCTAGAGTGTCTCTTGCATCATGGATGCCCAGGGGCTGGTCTGTTCACACTCCAGGCAACTTTTTGCTTCCGGGGTGCCCGCTGGACAGCTCACCCCATCCTGTGCAAGTGAACTGTCATGGAAAAACCTTCGAGGTGGTGAGACATAGGCGGGGAGGCTTCGCGGGATAGTCCATCTGTCTGAGCCAAGACCTGTCATCGGCTGACCCAAGTGGAATTGAGGCACATTACTAATAAGACAGACAATGGGCCAGCACATAAAAGGGGGCCTTTAGCTATCATTTGGAAATAATGAGTTCAGTAAAAACCAGTTCAGTGATGAGGCTCAGTATCTGAAGCAAAATCTCTTAGAAACAGTTGTGCTTAGGGGCACCGGGGGGCTCAGTCTGTTCCGTGTCCAGCTCTTGATTTCTGTTCAGGTCATGATCTCGGGGTCATGGCGCCCCCAGTTGGGCACCAGACTCAAGGCAGAGTCTGCTTGAGATTCTCCCGCTCCCTCTCCCTCTGCCCCTTCCCCTTGCCAACACACACTCTCTCTCTAAAATAAATAGGTAAAATCTTTAAAAAGCAGAAATAGTTGTTGTCATAGCCACCCACGAGTGACTGACAACACAAGAGAGCCACCGTGCCTCTCTGGACCACATAAGGAGGCACAGCTAGGGCCTAATGTCCTCTCCCAAAGCCCTCTCCTTCCCTCATTCCCCACAGGAGGGCTGATGTGCAGCACTTTACCGAAAGCACTGGGATATGCCTGTGACTTCACAACTGCAGGAACTCTCATCCAGACGCTTCCCTGGCATGGGCCTGGGGAACTTCACTCCTAAGTCAGGATGGCATCCTGGGTTGACGTCTCTAAGGAGCCTGCGTTCGAAACTGCGGGAGGATCATGATGATTAGATAAGGTGGGGCATGTGGCGCCCCCCTGTGGGAGTGTAGGTCATCTTCCCAGACCCTCACCCTCCATCACTAGCCTGTACACCTCCCTCCAAGAGGACAGTTAGGAGTTCTGAAGTTTTCTCCTGCCTCTTTGTCTGCATGTTTATTTTTTATGCAGCTGAAATAGAAACCAAAAGAACAGAATGGGCAAAATAAAGTTGACTTGCTTTGAGTGAGGCACTGTGCTATGGGCTTTACAATCATCCGATTGTTTCCTTAAGGCAATGCCTTTATACCAGATTTACAGATAGAAAACTAAGGCTTGTGGAGATGCCCCTGCCCGAGCACAGGCAGCTGGTAAATCTAGAGCCAGGATTCCACCCCAGTCAGTTGGACTATGAAGCAAGTCCATGTCATTTTCACCATATAAATGAGAAACCTCCCATAATCCACATTTTTACCCTTATAATATAAGTCTTAGAAAACGGATGCTTCCTATTATGGCCCGGAGGCAATACAAAATCCTGCTGTGCTTTACAAGCCCTCAGATGAATATTAAATTGCATTCGATTAGAACTTTGGACAAAAAAACCTGTTGCCATGTCCCAACATTGAAAGCTAGGATTCCCCGCGTGCCGTAGCTGTACCTTCCCACCAAATAAGACCATTCAGCGAAGAAGAGCATTAAGGTCCCTGGCATTCCAGACAAAAGAGTTTTCTCTATAATGCATGCAGTGGAGAAGAGCTCACACACAGTGTTTTGAGAACCACTTGGGAGGTAGTGGTAGGGACTGTACCTGATGATGGATGACAGTTGACTTCTGGTGTTCTGCTCTTTCCTTCGTCTCTAGAAGTTTCCATTTCCTGTCTGGGGGGGTGGGAGTGGAATGGAGGAGGAATGTTATTCCTACTTCATTTTTGCCTTTTATGTACCTGCTCTCTTTCTGGGTGGGAGGGGAAGTGGCCCAGGATCCGTGAGTCATGGTGATGGCAGAATGGGCCCTAATCCGCCGCCAGCCTCTTCTTCCTACACTGGGCCTGCTGCCTGATAAGGAGGAGGCTTCAGTTAATCTGCCCAGGAGTCAAAAGACTGCTCTTGCTAGTCTGTTCCACCTACTGCCAGCCCCCTCCTTGCTCAGGAAGGGACAGTGAAGGGATTATATGCCCGTGCATCACTTCATTTTCTCAACACTAATCCCCCCGGGGTAGGAGTTATTTCGCCCAGTGTATAGATAAGGAAACTGAAGCTCTGGAAACGTAAATGATTCACCAAAAGCCAGCAAGCCCATGAGTGGTGGGGCTAAGCCTTAAGTCCAGACACCTCGTACCCTGGCAGGAGCCGGGGTTTTGCAAAGGCTGCAGTTCCCAGCACGGAGCCCTGCCCCAGAGGGCACTCTGGCTGTCGGCCAGGGCATCTGGTCACACGTCCGGGCACTGCCTCTGACCCCTGACTTCCGCATCTGCAAGAGAAGGAAGCTGTTACTTGTATCCCTCAGAATTTTCCTTGTTTAAAAAAGAAAGTGTTCTTTCCTTCCAACTTTATAAATAAGGCAGAGAGGATTGAATGATTGAATGTTAACAAAATAAACCCCTCAGAAATAATGAACATTTCATATTGCGCTTCATTTCAGTTTCATGAGCTCCAAAGTAGCACTTCAAGTGATTAATGTTTTCTTCATTAAGCGTAACTAAACCGAAGTAAAACCTTGCTCTTTCCTCTAAAATGTCTTCTTAGGAGATTGAGGGTAGTTCATTTTTAAAAGTAACCCTTTCAGGGGCGCCCAGGTGGCTCAGTTGGTGAAGCTTCTGACTCTTGAGCTCGGCTCAGGTCTTGATCTCGTGGTCATGAGGTCAAGCCCTGCATTGGTCTCCACGCTGGGCATGGAGCCTGCTTCAAAAATAAAAACATCAATAAAAGTAAAAGTAACCTTTGAAACCTGCTGTAGACAGCTCCACATTGTGGGGAGAGTGTGGGCTTTGGTGTCGGGAGGTCTTGGGCTTGGGTCTCAGTGCTGTGACATCTTAACTGTGTGGTTTGGAAAGAATGAGCCTTGATTTCACATGAGAATGTGGAGATAGTAATAAAGAATCGTCCAAGCTCAAATGTCAGTCACGTGGAGGTTGGGAAATTCAACTGGAAATTGGCCCTCAGTCTCCATAGAAGAAAAGCACTTATCTTGTTACAAAGACCACGAAAAGAGGCCACCCGGAGGTGACATTGAGAAGGCCACATCGAAAAGAGGCCTGAGAATCCTCGGAGAGCCAGAGAAGCCCCATCATCCTACCCCTCAATGGAGCTCAGCCCACGGCTCCCAGTGAGCGAGTCTCCAGCAAGACTGGAGGAAAAATGCCCACAGCTGAACCCAGCCCAGGTTACAAAACCATGAGCAAAATTGAGATGTTCGTCTTCGGACTACGTGTTTTAGAACGGCTCGTTACACATCAGTAGCTGACACAAACGTTAACATCCATTAGCGAACCTACAGCGTCTCAGCCGACATCAGATCAGCAGGGGATGCTGTGGGGCCTCTTCAGGACTCAGGCTCTCATCCCCCAGCTGCTGGTGGCACTGGTGACTGACGGCTCATGGCTGAGCACCTCTCCAGAATTGGCCTTCCCTCGCAGAGAGGCACCTCCCCAGAACTCCCGTGTTGGATGACCAGTCCGTGCAGAGGAAGAGAGTCCTGGGCCTTTGCCTTCCAGCAGAACAGCAATGGAGGGTCATCCCGGCTCTAGAGGTCCCCAGGGCCACTGAGGACTGAGCCCATTATTCGCATCCCTCCACCAGCTCCAGCCTCCTTACCCCCTTCTAAGTCTTACTCTTGAGGACTCGGCCCAGGAATCTCCCACACACCAATCTCGGTCTCAGACTTTGTCTCCCAGGGAACCCAACCTGGAACACCTTCCTTCCTCCCATCTAGAAGTTTTTGTCTTAAAACCTTCAGGACACAGGGTGATTCAGCCCGAGCACCGTCCTTGGATGCTGCCTCCAGCCACGGCCCCTGCTCCATTACTGGTTTGCGGCCTATGTGAAGGCTCCGTCGCCTCGACAGTAAAGAAAGAAGCAAAAAAGCTTTGCCCTGAACCCAAAGAGAGATTCAAAAGTTTAACGGTAACTCAGGGAAACTTATAAATAGCAAAGAAACACAGGGAAACATATTAATCTTTACCAGAAATGCAAGAAGTGCAAATTAAATCCACCTTGAGATACCATTTTACACTGACTAAATTAGCAGGACAAGGTAAAAATAAATTCAAGTACACATTGCTGGTGACATTATGGTGAATATTGGGTCCTCTTAAGCTGCCAATTTAAACAGAAGTTTCTTACGCTGGGAGAAAGCAATATGGTAACACACAGTCGAAGCTGTAAATACCTCCTTGCCCTCTGGCCCGTTAATATGGATGTATTGCACAAATTTGTTTAAGAGAAGATTTGGGATTTAAACTCTGATCTTCTCAATTTTACCAAGCTGAAAAACATACTTGTGAGTAAATAAATATGGAGTGAATCACCAGCTAGAATGTAGAGTTGGAGTATTGGGGGGTACATATTGCAGGAAGAAAAATTGCAGCTACGTTTGCAATGGTTCTCAAAGCTTGCTTTTCTGACTGTGGAGATCCATGCCGCCCAGGGCATTACTGACAGGTGCAATCCTGAGCCCGATCCCATCTCTCGAGAAGCAGAGCTGATGTGAGGTGGGCCTGGGGATCTGCATTTTAAGTAAATTCTCCAGGTGTCCTTGTGGCTCCCGCATGTGACAGACCTACATTGAGACACCTCCCGTGTGCCTTTTTAACGGGCATAGAATCAGGAGGGGGAGTGTCTTTTTCAAATTTGCTGTAGCTGTTTTGTTATTCTGTTTTCGTAACCGTTACGTGAAAAAAATTACCATTTTCCTTGAACCCTCTGGAGAAAAGTCACAGGTGTCATAATAGTCCCCCATCACGGTGTGTCGCTTAACCTCACCCACACGGGTAGATTAAGTATCAAAAGAGAAACGTCTTACACTGAGGAAAGGTCATTCTTATCATTATTAATCATCCTGGTAATAGATATTTATGATATATTTAAGAATTGCCATTACTAACCATTCCCAGATCCCCTTGGGTTCCGTGTCAAGCACACCTCTGGTTCCCGGCTTGGGAGGTCGGGACAGCTGGTGTGTGGCTGGAGATCTGTCCCTGGGTTTAGGGAGAGCTGTTCTGAAGGCAGAAGCAGAGGCATTAAACCCCAAAGCTTAAAAATACCGTGGCCTTGTGAATCTGCAGAGAGGAACCACGCGTGCGAGACAGGCTCACCTCCGAGCAGAATCGGGAAGACAGGCGGAAACATTACCTTTGGACCGTGTCGCCCCCTCCTCACCTTGTGGAGTCATTAGCACAACTGAAATTGCGGTCATAAAACTGATACAGATTTCAGCCTCAAGACCTTATTTCGGTGGCTATTTAACTAACCGTGTGCTAACCCAGCAGAGTTTCTGATCTTTTGAAGAGCGTGTTTTTCTGCCTGTATCAGAAACAGTTTTAACTCCCAAGTTCTGTTAGTGAGGGTGAGTTTTCAAAGGGGAGCCCTTGATGCCCTTTTATGTTTACCTCATTTCCAGGCCACTTATTGATTGGAAGGAGCAAGAGAAAATCAGAATGTGCATGCACACACACACACACACACACACACATCATGCAAGAGCCTCAAAACAGCAGATAATGAACACAGTGAGGAAATATTACAAAGTTGCAAAAGGCAAATATTGATGCCACTGAAGTCAAATGAGAGAGGCAGAGACTTCCTCTTCCGTCTCTGTTGTGTCTGAAGGAGATGAAACAAAAATCTGTCCTTGTTTTCATGTGAGCTGAGGCCAGGTCACAGGGGAACCGAATGGCTGGCTGTCGGAACAGTGAAGTTGTGCAAACCCTGGAGTTCAGAGAAGTCTCAGAAGCTTTGGTTTTCCTAACAAAAGAAGCAGTGGTTATAAAAGGACATTCTGATTAAGATTGATTTCTAAGATTACGATCTCACTGAGTGGATTAAGATAAGGAAATGAAATAGACGGCAAAGGGCACTCAACTCAATCTTGGGCTTTATTTTCTTTAAATCTTGCCCTGTTTGTATGAGCATTTAAGCACTGCGTCAAGTGCAGCTAGTTAAGATAACTCTGATTAAATGTCATAAACAAAATCGCAATTTTACTTTTCTATTAAACTCTATATTTGATTGAAAAAAAAACCCTCATGCTTACTTTAGGAATTTCTGGTAAAATATCCCTCTAGTAATTTAGACCGTGGATCTCGTAAGAGCCTGCCTCTCCTCTGAAAACCCCAATATAGAATGGCAGTGATCATATTAGAGTCAGGCTGAAGACTTTGGATCATTTAGCTCTGTGTACATACATGTATGTCCTTTCCTCCTCTTTCTCAGAGAATGCTATATGATATATAAATATAGATTGTTATGAAACAGAATTCTGAAAACATAAATTCTAACTGAATATTAACATCTTTTAAAACGAGGGGGATATGAGGATCATTGATTGAATTAGTTTTTATGCTTAGGTATATATTTGAAATATTTTCCTGCCAAAAACACATAGTAGAGAAATTATCTGGACCAGGAAATACATAAATATATAGTGGTAAGGCTGTGTGTGTGTATGTATGCATGTATGTATATCTCACAGGTAGTAGATGAAATGTGCATGTATTGTTTCATAGGGATCAGCAAACTCTTCTGTAAAGGTCAGCTAGTAAATATTTTCAGCTTGGCAGGCCATATGGTGGTCTCTATTACATGTACTCAACTCTGCCATTATAGCAGAAAAGCATCCATAGACAATACACGAACAATTGGATGTGTTTGTGTTCTAATAAAACTTTATTTACAAAAACAATTGGTGGGCCAGAATTGGCCAAAGTTTGCTGGTCTCCAGAGAATAGACCAGGCAGGGTCTCATTAGAATTGTCTTCATACTCCTCAAGTTACTGAAACCCAGATTGATAAAGTGACTTCTCTCAGACACACAGCAAAGTGAGAACCAGAATCCAGATTTCCATGATGTTCTCTCGATCCCTCTAACAGAGTAGAAACCAGAGTGGCAGCTCACTCCACGGGCAGAGTGGCAGGGGCTGGAGGAGCGCACAGAAGCACAGAACACAGTGACAATGCACCAGCGATCTCCCCCTCCCCCAAATCGCTCCTCCCTGACGATCAGTGGAGCTCCTCTGTATTTTGACCATGTTTTCATGTTTGTTTGGTTTTTGGTGGTGGACGAACCACCAGGCAGGAAGGCTTGGATCTGCCATCCACTTAGCTCTGCAGCCTTGAAGCAAGTCATTGCCCCTCACTGGGCTTCATCTTCTTTCATCTGTAAAATGAGGGGTTTGGCTTCATGAGTTTGAACTCCC
This sequence comes from Procyon lotor, assembly GCA_028646535.1. NCBI lineage: Eukaryota > Metazoa > Chordata > Mammalia > Carnivora > Procyonidae > Procyon > Procyon lotor. The sequence goes on from CM053620.1 coordinate 15,866,789, forward strand.
ATTTCCTTCTCAAATATTATGATTCTTCAAGTGTATTCCTTCCAGTTCAGCATTTCCCCTGTCAATCCACAAGATTTCACAAGTTTACTAAAACGCAGGCCGGGAATGCAGAGAGGCCCTAAGTTGCTAACCCCCAGGATGAGCCCCAGCTGCATATATCTGTTCAGCAGGCCCCTTCCTTGCATCAGGGCATCCCGGGAAGCTGGTGACCTCATTGCTTCTTGGGTCCAGAGTTGATTACCATAATAAAGGTACCTACCTGCTCACCAAGCCTGTCTGTTTTTGGCTCTGAGCTGCTGAGCTGGGCATTTTACCAACTCAGTATTTTGGCTTATAGATTTATCTATCCCTTTAGAACCTCTGCCCCTCACTGAATTTCTTCACAATAAGCAGTTTTATCACAAACCAGGCCCTGATGTTGGCACACACAAGGCGCGAGGCCCTGCTGCGGTCTTGCTCTGGGTGAGTGTGTGATGGACACTCATTTACGGATTCTTGCCAAGGACCCCAACTGTCCTTTCTCCACTCTAGGACTTCCATCCGTTTACAATATTCATGTCAGGGGCGCCTGGGTGGCTCAGTCGGTTAAGCTCCTGCCTTAGGCTCAGGTCATGATCCCGGAGTCCCGGGGTTGAGTCCCACATCTGGCTCCTTGCTCAGCAGGGTGTCTGCTTCTCCCTCTGCCCTTCATCGTGCTTGTGCTCTCACTCACTCTCTCTCTCAAATAAATAAAATCTTTAAAACAATTAAAAAATAACAAAATATTCTGTTAGCTGAAATCTAGTTACATTTTCTTCCCTGGAAACATGATAGAGGAAGCAGAGCACAGGACTGAGTCTGGAGACCTGGGTTTAAATCTCAATGGCATATCGACCGAGACCTATCACCCAGGGCGAGTCCCGTAAGTTCTCTCCAAGCTCCCCAACTAAACAGTAGAGAAGGTCACCTCTGCCTCATTTACTGCAGTTCACTTGATGGTTCTGAACTCCAGTTCTGCATTGGAATCACTCGGGAAGTTAGAAAAAACAAGCCAACAACCATCCGAATTTCTGAGCCCTCCCTGTCCTGCATCCTGCTGGGTTCGGGTTCTGACTTAGAATCCCCAAGGCTGGTGTCCAAGCCCCGAGCGTGACCGGATATTCTCCAGGTCACTCGAATAGGCCAACCAGGCTCGCAAGCCACAGGTTTGAATAGCCTGAATGGTATCGATATGAACTCCCCTTCCAAAACGGCCTAATCAGTGGGTGGTACTGTTATTTTTGTCATTATTTCATTTCAAAGAGAGGTAACAACTTTGGCTACCAATAAATCCCAAGTGAAATACAATGAATAAGTGAATAAAGTGAGACAACGTGATATTGTGATGAATAATAAGAAATAGATATTTGGTGTTAGATATTTGGTCTTTGTCCTGTCTCTGGCTCACAACTCCCCAAACCCCTGGAATTTCCAGAGCCATGAAAGCAATGGGAATATCTTTTGTTATATTGGGTCTCTTGTCCTTTCTTGCTGGAATCTCCCCAGAGCCATAAAAATGAAACAGTTGGCTTATTATTCGCAGGAAATCTCTTTCAGCCACAACTGAGTTATGTTAATGAGGCGACTTTAGGAATCCCCTAAAGCTGGGGATGGGGGAGATGATTGGCTACCCAAAGCTTGCTGCTGGGGAACCAACCATGTGATGAGAAGGTTGGAACATTCAGTCCCACGCCTGCAGAGACTGAGTTCAAGCCAATGATTTAGTCCATTGTGTCCGTGAAATGAAGCCTCCATAAAAACCCCAGAGGACAGAATTTAGAGAGCTTCTAGGTAGGTGAACAAGTGGAGATTTGAGGGGAGGGCCTGCTAGGGAGGGTGTGGAAGCTCTGACCCCCTTCCCACATACCTGTGTATCTCTTCTATGTAGCTGTCCCTGAGTTATATCTTCTTACAACAGACTGGCAATCTGGTAAGTAAAATATTTCAGAGTTCTGCGAGCCACTCTGGCAGATGAACCCAGCCCTAGGATGGAGTTATTGGAACCTCCCATCTAGAGCTGGTAGGTCCAAAGTGCAGGTGACAATCTAGGCTCGTGACTGGCAGCTAAAGGGGACAAAGGGGAGTCCTCTAGGACTGAGCCCTTAACCTGGGGGATCTGACACTGTCTACCTAGGTCTACCTAGAGATCGTGTCAGAATGTAGTTTAGTATATGTGCTGCCAAAGCGAGCACCAGAATGTAGTTTAATTGCAGGACACCCAACTGTATCCTGGGTGTGAGAGAATTGCTTGGTGCAGAAAACGCCCCCTACACACATTGAAATTGCTCTCAGGATCCTATGCAGCCTATTGTGCTATGTGTTTTGGTTCTTGAAGGTTTCTCTTGAGATACAGCCTTTCTAGATTAAAATTAGGGTCAGGAAATTTAACCACCCAACAGCCCCACAGGATGGATTAAATGTGCTGCCAATTTGTTTAATCCTGTGGAAACCCTGAGAGATGAGGTTGATGGCCCCATTTTTTTAAGTGGAGCAATTAAAGCTTGGGAAGGCCCATTCCTGTAGGAAGTTCCCTTAACTGAGAAGTGGAAGTGTTGAGACCAAATATCAGAGTTAAGAGTTCTTTGCATTAGATTTTAGCTGCTTCCTGATCATTCCATGGAGCTTGAAACCCCATCATTTCAAATCACAGATGACAAGCGTGTAACGCTAATGATGGCAAGAATATCACATTAGCCTGTGGAATGTGTAAGCCCGACGATTCACAGACATGTACCCTGGGGCAAATAATACATTATATGTTAATAAAAATTAAAAAAAAAAAAAGAATATCGCATTAGCATCTTGCGTGCTAACTCTTTACGAAGTCCCCTTTCACATCGTTTGTATTTCGGAGAATCCTGTTATTGAAATAGCAACCTCCGGTGGTTCTTATAAGTCTGTCCTCCATTTAAAGGTGGTGGCAGTTTCAAAAGTTGGAAAATCTCCCAGGGAATGAATGCTCTACGCTCATACCAGCTAAGGTCTCAGGTTATCCCATTATGACCCTGCACAATGCTGAGGGGGAGGCTGGCTCAGTGGCTGCTCAGGACCCCACCAGGGGGAGACAGAAATTTACCAAGCGGCCTAGCAGTTCCACTCCTGGGTACCGACCCCAAAGAAATGGAAACATACGTGCACACAAAGGCTTGTACGCAAAACTTTGCGTGATCCGAGCTCTTCTATAGCTAAAATGGGGAAACAACACACATGTCCCTCGACAGATGAATAGCTTAACAACATGTGGTCTATCCAAGCAATGAAACACTATTTAGCCTCAACAGGGATGAAGTGCTCGCTGCAGCGTGGCCAGACCCCAAGGAACATTGTGCTAAGTGCAAGCAGCCAGATGCAGCGAAATGCCTAACGCATGTCCCATTGATATGAGACGCCCAGAAAAGGTGAACTCGGGAGGCTGAACATGGACCGGTGGTCGCTCGGGGCGAAGAGGTGGAAACGGGTTACAAGGAGGATCTCCGTGAGCTGTTAGACTTGTTCTAAAATGGAATTGTGGTCACGGTCACACCTCCACGAGCATTTATTAGAAAATGATTCACTGAATTACTTATTTCAAATGGGTAAATGTGGTGGTATGTAAATTTTACCACACTAAAGTGAATGTATGTGCATGTGCGCGTGTGCGTGTGTGTGTGTGTGTGTGTGTGTGTGTGTGTGTGTTTGGAGCCTTCCAGAGGCAAAACAACAAGGTCACTGTGGTTCAGGCTATGACTTCTCCGTTACTCACTAAAACTTTCAGGCAGAATGTCAGACATCTATCTAGCCCATGCATGGGGAATCGTACTGGAAACTCGATTCAACAGACATGTTAAAACCAAATTCCACTCGATGCATGTATATGAAGACCCTGACCGTCCCAGGAACAAGGCGTATGTCCCCCTAGCGGCACCCACACACGCTGTGCTGAGTATCTGGCAGGTTGTTGGTTGTAGGGAGCCCACTCTTTGGCTGTGGCATAAGAACACAGGGTGACCGATGCTGTCAAGGACATCTCATGCCAGCCACCTGAGGGGCCCGCAAACCAAACTAGCCACTTCCTACAGCTGCCCCCTTAGGGACCCGTTTGCTAATGTTTTCCAGATTCAGTGGCTCTCAGCTGAGTTGCAGGTGAATCACTGTCAAGTCTCTTTTTTCTCTCCCCTGTACCCTGCTCCATTCAGAAAACTCACTTCTGTTCTTCCTCTAGCCAGAACACCATGCCATATTCTAGGTTTCTTTTTTCATATGTATGATGACATCACAGACTTATCTTCTTGAAACTTTGGTGTGATTATGCTGACCCACATTCCTGATGCAAAGATATGACTGCGGGTGGCCAGTGCTCCCATTATCTCTCAAAGGCCCTGCTATCCTAGATTCTGGAAATGCCAGACCCTCCTGTAGATTGAATGCGGGGTGTAGACATGGGCTTGACCCTCCTACGCTTCTTATTTTCTTAAATACGAATTGAACAAAGAGCTGCCTCTTTTCAAAGTGAGTTTAATATTGGAATGTTCCTGGCATCTCCCCTTAATACGAAACCCCAATCCCTTCAGCTATTTCTGTTTCTTCCTTGTGCAGTTGGAAACAAGGCCTGTGATAGAACGGGGTCATCCACTTGTTCCAGATAATCTCAGTCCTGTTGTCTGAGAAAGTAGGCAATTATAGAGGAGGCCACCCTGACATGTATAGGTCCCATCAGGTCTGCCCCTTCCCCTGGGACCGGAGGGACTCGGATTAGGATACTTGGCCTCAGAGGGACTGTCTGCATGTTTGCAAAATAATTAGTGAGCTTTGGCTGCTCCTTGGCAAGGGTCTGCCTGCTCTGATCCCAACCTTCCCTGGACCCACAACTCTAACACTAACCCTAGCCCTAGACTCAGATGAACCCCTCTCTTAAATGTGATAAAAATACAAGGTACCCAGCATGGTGGCTGGTGCGTTTTCATCACTAACATTATTTCACCAGTAGCATCACCTATCACTTCATGCCAATGATAATGTTGTTAATCCTATCTTCAGATATAATAAAAAATCACTTCCATTTGTTGGATGCCTAGAGTGTCTCATGTCAGAATATCTCTCATCATTCTATTAATTAATCTACCTATAGATTTATAGATTATACCTATAGATTTATATAATCTACCTATAGACTTATATACATATAAATCCCCCAAATCGATTTCTCCATTAGATTTTTATCTATCTTCAATCATCTGCCTATCTATATCTAATCCAGGGTTTTTTAGGATCAGCACTATTGGCATTTTGGGATGGATAATTCTTGGGGGTCTAGTGCTTATAGGTTGTATATCAGAATACTGAACGTCTGTCCACTAGATTTTAGTGGCACTCATTACCCAAGCCATGGCAATCAAAAAATGTCCCCAAACAATGTCACATGTCCCCTTGGAGGAGGGAGAACAAAACTGATCTATTATCTAGTAATTTGTTTCTACTGCTTCATTCAAGAAGGTATGAAGTAGACATTATCATTCCCATTTTGCAGATGAAGAAATTGAGGCTGAGAGTTTAGGTGACTTATACAAGGGACATAAGTGTTACATGGTAGAACTGGGTTACAAACTAAATTCACTTTATTAGAAGAAGCTATGTCTTTTTTTAAAAGGCTGTGTTTTTTTCTATGATGCTATTTTAAATTAAAATGATTACTTTATCTATTATTATTATTTTTAAATATTTTGCTTCTTTGAGAGAGAGAGAGATCACAAACAGGGGGAGCAGGAGAGGGAGAAGCAGGCTCCCCACTGAGCATGGAGCCCGATATGGAGCTTGATACCAGGACCCTGGGATAATGACCTGAGCTGAAGGCAGATGCTTAATCGACAGAGCCATCCAGGCGTCCCTATGGTTATTTTAAATTAAATGTAATGGTACACATTTCATCCTCAGTGCCATTATTCTCCTTTATTCTCCACCTAAAATCATTTTCAAAGTTAATTTTGACTCTCAGGCCAACACACATGTCTTGCAGCTAAAACCTATGTGAATGTATTTATGCCTCAAACCTTCATTCTAATCCTGTCTTCCACTTAACATGTAGCGTTATTTCCACCCAGTTGTCCACCCCAGTGCTTTCTAAATTCTGTTCCCTATCATCCTACACAACGAGGGCTGGATCCCAGACTGGAGGAGAGCCTTCCAATGTCAGCAAACCCAGCGAGAGAAGTGGATGTGCCCATTTACAGCCAGGGACATGCATAGTGTCCCATCCTATGGAAGAATGCATAGGGTTCCTGCTCCGGTGACCCACTGAGCTTGAGACGTGGGGCTGCCACAAAGCCCTGAAATTGGGATATTTGGAAATTCCAATCACAGGAAGCTTTTATTTGTACTTTCCAGTGACACACTGGAGCTTCCAAATATAACTTCTGAAAAACTGAACAAATGAAAGAAGGGGTTTTTAACCCGTCAGTTGACTTCTCAGAGCCCAATGTTTCAACTCGGCTTTTATGCAGGGGTTTTGATTTCTGCCACAATACTCTGATGGCCATTAGGTGGCTGACAGCTCTGGGCCCCCATGTCCAGGATTCAGACGGGGAGAGACATTGTTTTATAGCAATTAATGGTGATACTTGGAAGAGGTGGCAACAAGCTGAAAAAAATGAATTGAAAGTTTAACCTTCAAATAAAAATACTTGGACCTTAGGCTTCCATCTGTAAGCAGCTCATGCTGTCTGTGCACATTGTTACATTATTTAACTATTTTCTACACCATTTCTGATTAATGCAGCAGTGTTCTTTTCCAGTCCAGTCTCCTTAATAAATATACGTGTCAAATATCTATTTCCTCACCCGAATGCAAAGACTTTTAATTTCCCTTGTTTGCGCGTGCTAACTGGTCGTGTAACGAGATTAACAGCTCTGTCTTTTTTTTTTTTTTCCCCCTTCTGCAGATTTTAGAAGAAAAGCCAGTGGGCTCCCAGACAAAGTTAAAAAGGTACCTTCTTTAATTTTGCATGTTGTTAGCTGCAATCCGGTTGCTAATGTTTGTTTTATTTCCATCTGTCAGGAGCAATGCCAAAACACGTTGCGTTTGTCTTGAGTTGGCTCAATTAACCCTCCGCTGGAAACAGTTCTGTCCTTTCGTGTTTGGTTAAGGCCCTGAGTCACTGGCGCTCAAGCGGGGCCCCGGCTCTGCCAACGGCAACCAGCGCACGTTTACATCCATCTCTCTGGGCGGTGCGGGCTTGACGGGCCGGAGAGAAAGGTGGGGCGGTGCCCTAGCGGCAGGCAGTGCTGACTCCGAGCCAGCCCCGTCTCTCCAGCTCCGTCCTGGAGACCCGTTGGCACGGGGGCGGCAGAGCCCACGTACCGGGCCCCGCTGGGAGAACCGCCGGGTCGGTCTCGGCGGGCGCAGCCCCCGCACACGCAGTCTCCGCGTGAGTCTGCCAGGGCCGCTGCGACAATGCGCCACCGGCCGGGGGCTCCCAAGACCAGAAACTTCTTGCCTCCCAGTTCTGGAGGCTAAACGTTGAGGACTGTGGTGCTGCCTGGCGCAGTTTCTTCTGAGACACCTCTCCTTGGCTCACGGGTGGACAACGATCAGCTTTTCCGTGTCTTCACGTGGTCTTCCCTCGGTGTCTGTATGGTGTCCGTGTCAGAACTTCTTCTTTTAACGAGATTACCGGTCATCCTGGATTAGGGCCCACCGTAATGACCTTCTAACTTCGTGAGCTCTTTAAGACCCCATGTCCAAATGCAGTCACGTCCTGAGGTACTTGGGGTAGGACTTCAACATAGGAATTTTGGTTAAAGAACTCTTAAAAAAAAAAAAAAATACAATGAAGTAAGAAGGGGAAGATCTTGGGCCCAAAACTGTAAAAGTAGCCACTCTTTGACTTTCTCTATGTGTCTTTCTCCTTCCCCTCTTACTCTTCTTGCTTTTCAAACTTTTCTCTCTGTGGACAGACCCTCTGTCATCTCTATGTGGTCAGCCCGACTCACAGAATGTGTAGGCTTTTGAATATGTGTAAACGGAGCTCACATCCTGAGTTGACCTCTTACTAGCTGTATGGCCAAGGGCAGGTTGCTTAAGTTCTCTGAGTCTTAGGTTGCCTGTCTTTAAAGTAAAAATAATAACTCCTACTCCAGCTGCTTTTGTTTTATAAGAGTAAGAAGGTGTATATGAGAAAGCCAGTGGCGCACAAGGGTAGGCAAGTGGGAATATTCTGTCCCGACTGCAGGCGATGGCGAGTGAATTGCAATAGACACGAAACTAGAAACAAATGAAGGAATTATAAAAAAAAGAGAAAGAAAGAAAGAGGAAAAAAAAGGAAAAAAGAAGAAGAAGTAATAATACAACTGACTTTTTAAACAATGTCACTGGCAATGCTCCTCATCGGGGCAGATGACCTCCACTGCCAACCATCTTGTATGGAACAGAGGAGTATTACCTTTATTTCTCTCTGTTGCATATTACATATATGTGCACTCTCTCTCTTTCTGTCACACACACACACACACACACACACACACACACACACACACAGAGCTTGAATTTAATCATTCTCAGGACAGGCTAACCAAACACATTTCACATGGATGCACATCTTATTTTGTGCTCATTTTAGAAATTTGCGTTAGAAATTAGAAATTTGTGTTCATTTCAGAAATTACCAGACCTTACAGCTAAATTATATACGATGGAGAACACTCTTCATTTATTGTTGCTGTAAAAGAGAAGTGGGCTCTGGTTATAGCCTTCCTTCTCCTTCCCAAATATCCTCAAGTCCTTCAGGCGGCTTCCAGACCTGGGCTCTGCCAGAAGACCTCCTGCTAGGAATTAGGAATCGAAATATCCAGGAAATATCCAGCAACTGACCGCAGAAGATGCGCGTGTGTGTGTGTGTGTGTGTGTGTGTGTGTGTGTGTGGCCGGGCTCACCGCTCTGATTACTAGGTGCCCCTTTCTGAAGTGCTGCCCAACACCCCAGCGTCTTTATATGAAGTAGCTACTTGTGGAACAGCTGTAGTACATTAAGTAGCTGTTTTCTATAAACAGAAAAACAGAGAGTTGGTTAGTTGTGCTAAAAAGAAAAGCAGCAGCAGGACACAGAGTTCTGAAAGGTGCATTTCCCTTTTCAGTGGGAGACATCTGTCTTCATAAAATATCAAAAACTCTCAACCCTTGATATAAATCATTAAACTCCTCCAGTGAATATTCCACAGTGCGAACTTCCCAAGTAGCTTCTTCAGGTTAGATCTCCAACAGTGGGGGACAAGGTGGTGTGTACCGCGTGCGGGCTCTCGTGCAGTTACTAAAAGGATGGTTATGACAGTCATTTAACAAAATGGAAGGACTCGTTGATACCATGTTAAGTGAAAACAGAAGCAAAATATGTTCTGTGTGTTAAAATGCTTAATGTCAAAAAAGGAAACGGCACATCTAATGATGTCTAATAATGCCTGAAACTTAGCACGCTCCCTCAGGAATGCATTTGGAAGGAGCCCTTTTCTGGGAGATGGGTCTTCCGTCTACTCTGTCCACACTGAGTATCAAAACCTGTATCCCATTCTGTGTGGGTCTGATCTGGAGCTCTGTAATGGCCAGAACAGGTTGTGTGAACTTGGAGGGGGAAAGGTGTGATTGGATTTAGGCTATCCAAGAGGCAGTCAGAAGATGGGTCAGCATGGTTGAACTCAATCCGAAATGAAAACTTTCTAGAGCTATTTAGACAGTTGGCATACCCATAATGCATATAACCTTTGAATATTACAAAGCAGGGCCTGAAAAAAAAGTTCCAATTTCCTCTCACTAAGAGGTGGTAAAATGTCTAGCTTGCATTTACGAAGAGAATTGTCTGTTTTTGCTCAGATTGTTCATTTTCACCATTCGAGCTCTCTTCTTCCCAGGCCGTTCTGGACACATGGACAGCTGGCCCAAGATAACATTTCCATGGGTCAGGCCCGTGGTTAAGGGTTGCAGGATTCTCTAAGTTTCTGTAACTAGAAATAGTTAAATGCGTAGAATGTGAATAACACGAGTTATTCTGAGTCACGTTTTAAGAGCATTTTGATTTCCTCAAACACAGTCTACCGCATCCAGCTGTTTCCCCGTCTGTGTACGTGACTCTTCCTGATTTCTACACCCTGAGGTGGCTCAAGTCCTTTCACTGCCGGAAGCTTTCTGGTAGCAGCAATTACTGTTCAAAATGGGAAAATACAGACAATGAAAGGAACATCTCAGGCATCAATATAGATTCCACGCCTCTTTCTAAATCATGGATTTGACCCTCCCACTAGTGTTTGGCTGGTGAATCCCTTCCCACCCACAGCCTCAAGGCTCAACATTGAGAAAGGGGCCTGGAAGGAAATACGTGGAAATGTCAAATAGTGACTGCTGTGTTACAGTCACTATTGGGATTTGGGGGATATTTTGTTTCCTCATTCTCCAAATGTTCTTTAATGACTTTGACCAAAAAAAAAAATTTTTTTTTTTAAAAAAAGCTCCTATAATGATCATACATACCAAACCTCTTGACATCATGTGAGCTAATTCTGTTCATTTCAACACTTCTCACTCATGAGAAACTGAAATATTGAATTTACAAAGGGTACTAACAAAAATTCCCATTACAATCACTACCAGATGCGGGATGTTGGTAGGAATAATTTTCTAATTTAATAATTTGAAAAACATATTTGTAAACCCATCTAAGTAGAATAGATAGAAACATATGGAGAAGATGGTTCTTAAAAAAAAATGTGGGTCCATTTCAGTCTATCCTAACCTTTATGTAGTCCCTCACTTGTTCATTCAATCCTGTATATGGGCTAGGCCATGGGGTTCGCTGGGAGCTAAGTGCATAGTCCCTGCCCTCAGAGAGTTTGTAGTCTAGCTTAGTTTCCTATCAGAATAAATATATTCTAGGATTTAACAGATACTCAAGTAAAAGTGAGTGAAGAAAAAAGAAAAACAATAAACTGCAGAACTGTATTTCACAGGCATAAAGTATGGAGGATGAAATTTTATTCTCCACTTCATCCAGTGCACACACGTACACACCCCCCCCAACCTCCCCACACACACACACACACATACACACACTTTCACACTCTATTTGGCTCAGGGAGTCAGGATTTATACGAATCATAAAAATAGTCATTTATTTAAAGCACTTGTTCTTGAAAGCTGCAGTGGGCACCCCCACATCTTGCTCTGTCCCAACAATGCCTACTCGTAGGAAATTAAGACAAGCAACAAAAGTGAGCAGGGCCCCCTTACATCTCAGGGGCCATAACTCCTACAGGGAATGGGCCGTGTTGGGGCAGACCTAGGAAAGTCCCCGGCAGCAGTGCTAACAATAAAAGTGGCTTCTGTGAGTGTTGATGTCAGGTGTCAGAGAACCAAACGGATGCCTTCAGAAAGGATCTCACCTTGATCCCTCAGCACCTGAGTGCAAGGGCACTGACACAGACTGGCAAATCCACATAGTATCGTTCCAGAATGTTCATCACAAAACGAGGCAGTGGTGTGAGTGGGAAATACTGTAGTACACAGGAAAAATAATGTCACCCTGAAAAGTATTTGTTGTATAAGTTGGGTATAGAGGGAGCATAGAGAAGGTTTGGTAGGATACAGGAATATGGGCCATTTTGAAAATAACAACACAAACCGATATGAAAACATGAAACTCTGTGACACAAGAGAAGGTTGCAAGGAAGCTATCAGGAGGTAAATGGCCACCTACCCACAGTTAAGACAGACGTGATCAGAAAGTCAAATCCAAGCTGAGTAGGATAAATTCAGAACACGTCCCCGAAGTAAATCCCTCCTTCCCTTTCTCCCTCCCTGCTTTCTTTCTTTCTTTCTTACATATTTATTGAGCACTCAATATGTGTCAGAGGAATACAAAGAAAAAGATGAGAAAAGGATAGAGAGACAGAGAATGGATATAATACACATAAATTTTAGATATTTCTGAAGATTAAAAGAGCAATGGAAAGAAAACAATCATCAAGGGTATAATTAGATACAATTTTCTGAAGCTGAAAAGATCTAAATACGGAGATCAAACATCCCCACTGTGTTATAAGAAGAGATAATGAAAAGAAGATTTACACCTAGAAGAGCATAAAAAATGCCAGGAAATGGGGCAACTTATACAGTGTTTTCAGAGAGAAGTGTGTGACCCAACAATGTGATAACCAGCCAAATGGCCATTCATGGGGAAAGCCAAAAGCCAAAAACAAAACAAAATCTCCAAAAAACCTCCACACACCTGAAACAAACCAAAAAATATGTTTAAAGACTTGTAAAATAAGTTTCCCCTCAAATCTAATTTGAGGGAAAAAGAACGTGAATATGAGTGGCACACAGTGATACGGGCTGGAAATTAGAGACTCGGGAAGGAGAAACCATGGTATGAGACGGATGATTATGAGCAAAGAAAATGATTAATATAAAGTCAAAAACTGTAAATATCCTTCTCATCTGAATGCAGATATGACTCTCCAAAGAGATGGTTCTCACTCATTCAGCAGTAATCTAAAGAAAATGGGTTTACAAAAGGGAGATGAAAAACATGAACTCACGGCATTGCTCATCCTACAAGGGGGTGAGAGCTGATGTTAAATCTTGTGAATCAGAGAAGAAAGAAATGACTCAAATATATAAAAGCAAAGCAAAGCAAAATTTAAAAAAACACTGAGTTCCTTCCAAACTGCTGAGGAAAAAAAAAAAGGCAAAAACCAAACATAGACCAAAAAATAAAAATACGGTTAAGAGAGGAAATAGGTGAGCAGTATGAAAAGCTGACATGGGGGCGCCTGGGTGGCTCAGTGGGTTAAGCATCTGCCTTCGGTGCAAGTCGTGATCCTAGAATCCCGGGATCGAGTCCCACATCGGGTTCCCTGCTCAGCGGGGAGCCTGCTTCTCCCTCTCCCTCTGCCTCTCTCCCCAGCTTGTGCTCTCCCTCTGTCTCTCAAATATATAAATAAAATCTTAAAAAAAAATGATATAAGAACAAGATGGTCAAGTTAGTCAATAATAACATTAGTTAACTCTTGTCTATCCGTTATTATATGCCAAGAATCTGCTCTCAGAACTTTATATGCACTTCATTGCCTCCTTTAATCTTTTTTAACAGATGGGTAAACTGAGGCCCAGGTGTTTGAAGTACATCCACAGCGCCTAGAGCAGCTCTCTTAGCAGACAGTATCGACCCTGACTTCTCCTGCACACAGGCCCCGTCCGCATCTAAGCCTGCCCGGGACGGAGAGGGCGCGATCTAAAATCTATAATACGAGTCTCTCCAGTTTCCTACGATTTTATCCCCATGCCAACACAATGCTCTTACAGCTCCATTGTTCTGTTGAGAGTGCAGAAGATGGCAGTGGGAAGAAGAATTCACAGAGGAATACCCGACAGATGACATTATCATTGTCAACACCGGGATTTTACCGAGGAGTCACACCCTACTCACCTCTCTCATTTTGCCGATGTTCTCAGAACGCCCCACGGCTTCTGTAGCCCAGAGGCCCGCCTGCTTAACCAGTGCATTCTACCCAGCAGCCCGGAGTGGAATGTCGCCAAGGGCTGACAGTTCCCAGCGCTGCCTCCCAGAGGACACCACACCGAGAGGGGCGCTGGGGCTGCCCGGGAGGGGCTCCTGTCGACATTTCTAGGTCCTCTTAAAAGGTTCTAGATCGTTAACAGTATTTTCCAACAGTTGAGAAGACCAAACGTCTCTTATTGTGCTCAACAGTAAATTCCCACTTGGTGTTTCATACAACTAAAAGACAAACGGAGTTGAAAAAATTGGATAAAATACATTATCGAGGAAATGCAAAAACAGAGAGTGCGGGACTGACAACACTAGTTTCTAACAAACTTTATTCCAGGCCGAATAATATTAAAGGAGACAAAGAATGTCATTTTACAATCCACAGGAAAGATAAAATAGTCATGAAAATTTATTCACTGAATTACAGAGCATCAAAATCTATAAAGCTAAAAATGTTAGAAATAAAATGAGAAGTTTACAGAAACTCGTTTGTTTGGAGAGAATGCAACATACCTCCCTTCTTACCCTTGGCAGGTAAGAGACTAAAAATATGTAAGTACATATACAAATTAAAATAAAATAATAACATTCATATATTAAAATAAAAAAGTTTCTTAGGCTTCCATGGAAGATTGATAACATTTTATCTTATGCTAAGCCACAAAAATAAGCATGATAAATTCTGTAAAGTGGATATTATATAAGATCTCTCCAAATGTAATGTCAGATAAATACAAGTTAAAAACAAAAAGTAGGGGCGCCTGGGTGGCTCAGTGGGTTAAAGCCTTTGCCTTCGGCTCAGGTCATGATCTCAGGGTCCTGGGATCGAGCCCCGCATCGGGCTCTCTGCTCAGCGGGGAGCCTGCTTCCCCCTCTCTCTCTGGCTACTTGTGATCTCTCTCCTCTCTGTCAAATAAATAAATAAAATCTTTATTTAAAAAAAAAAAAAGTAAAACAAATAATAATAACAATTAAAATTTTTAGATAAAGAATAATGGGATCTAGGTTGCTAATTATTTAGAAATAAAAGAATATTTTATTATAAACACATGTTGTTTTTCCAAAGCTTTACTTCAAGGCAAATTCATAACAGAAGTCAATTCCTTATTCAATAAGAAGTAATAGAAGTAAACTAATCAGGCTCTTTCAGATGTTAGACTGAGAACACCTGGGGAAACTAGGCAACCACAAATGATGAAGAATACAAATAAATTGAAGTAGAAAATAAAAGAGCTAAGTTATTCCAGTGTCTGTCTGTCTACTTTCTCTCTCTCCCCTCTATCAGAAATCAATAAATCAATAAACTTAGATCAATTTCTTATAATCTTATTAAAAATAGAAATCACCATTTTCCTTGAGGAAAATTAAAGAGAAACTGAAACATTCCAAATATAGAGAAGATTTAAAAATAAGAGACTACAATTAAAATGTACAACTCTGGGTCAATATATTGATAAGATTATTAAATAAATTTATTATTTAGGGAAGAAATAGAAGTAACTGAAATTGGCTAAAAAAAAAAACCCACAACCCACTAATTAATTGAATAGACCAGTTACTGTGGAAGAAAATGAAAGCATACTATCTAATATGGCAGGCTATTCCGTTGATGGGTTCTATCACACTGTTGAAGATTGGATCACTTCTGTGAGTTATAAATTATTCTAGAGCGTAGGCAAAATATGAATATGTACTTCCAAGTTAGTAATGTCACAGACTATGTATATTTGATAGACCTTTCTATCAAAATACAAAAAGACAAACTAGCAAAACAGCATAAATTTAAGAGCATAGGACCATATGTTGCTGTGTTTATGGAATGGATTGAAAAGCACATTCTCAAAACCAAACAGGCCTTATTGCTCAAAGAATCCATGGGAAAAATGTCTCTGAATCTATGAAGTTATCAATTGAATCTATTAATCTACCTCTCTTGCTCTTCTTTCCACATGTGTATTCCTATGCACATACCATATATACATATACTCTCTCTCATAGAAACACACACACAAATTTGAGACTCACCCTCAATGTCTAACTTTAATTTGAAGTCCTAGGAGTTTCATAATGAGAATTTCATTTGAGAATGGTGACCATCCACAAATGAGAATAATGAACGAGAAGTTCCTTATTAACCCAGTAACTTCAGAACACTGCTCCTTGATTCGGCTTCCATTAACTTCTCTATTACTACTTGCTTTTAAAAATGTACAAAAATAACGAACTTCTCAAACGCAATACCCAAAGAACAAATAATCCAATCAAGAAATGGGCAGAAGACATTTCTGCAAAGAGGACATCCAAATGGCCAACAGACACATGAAAAAGTACTCAACATCACTCAGCTAATCAGAGAAATACAAATCAAAACCACAGTGAGATACCACCTCACACCAGTCAGAATGGCTAAAATTAACAAGTCAGGAAACCACAGATGTTGGCGAGGATGTGGAGAAAGGGGAACCCTCCTACACTGTTGGTGGGAATGCAAGCTGGTACAGCCACTCTGGAAAACAGTATGGAGGTTCCTCAAAAAGTTGAAAATAGAGCTACCTTACGACCCAGCAATCGCATTAGTAGGTATTTACCCTAAAGATACAAATGTAGTGGTCTGAAGGGGCACATGCACCCGAATTTATTTGTAGCAGCAATGTCTACAATAGCCAAACTAGATGTCCATCAACAGATGAATGGATAAAGAAGATATATATATATATATATATATATATATACAATGGAATACTATGCAGCCATCAAGAGAAACAAAATCTTGCCATTTGCAGTGACGTGGATGGAACTGGAGGGTATTATCCTAAGAGGAGTAAGTCAGAGAAAGACAATTATCATATGATCTCTCTGATATGAAGAATTGGAGAGGCAGGGCCAGAGGGCAGGGAGGGGGGGCAGGAAATGAAACAAGATGGGATCAGGAGGGAGACAAACCATAAGAGACCCTTAATCTCATGAAGCAAACTAAGGGCAGCTAGGAGGTGCAGGGGTAGGGATAGGGTGGCTGGGTGATGGACATTGGGAAGAGTATGTGCTATGGTGAGTGCTGTGGAATCTGTAAGCCTGATGATTCACAGACCTTACCCCTAGAGCAAATAATACATTATATATGGATAACAAAATAAAAATAAATTAAAAATAATAAAATAATACAATAAAATTAAAAAATAAAAATATACAAATAATAACCTAAAGAGATGCAGGAAAAAAGGGGTAGCAAGTGATGTGTTTCATTCTGGATGACTTATTTACAAGAGGAAAAGTTGCATAAGTAGTGGCAAAGAACCCAGTCACTGGAGCAAGAGAAAATTAAATCTAATCTAATTAATTAAATTAGTTTAATTAATTAATTAAATCTAAGCCCAGTGAATGAATGCATGAATGTGGCCAATATTCCAGGGAAGTTGGGTGACTTCGGACACTGTTTACTCTTGCTCTTAGAAAACACAGGGCTTGGTTTTGCCCAAATTTGGATGAACAAAACAAATTTTGAAAAACAACACCAAAGTGGGGAACTGTGTCTAAGAGAAAAGAAGCATTGCTCTAGAGACTCAAAGAAAAAGTGCATATCCGAAAATGATATTTTCCAAGATAAGTTAAAAGCCTACAAAGTCTAAGGCCTGTCCTGGAAACAATCAGCCTCTCTGAAACAGAAACAGGGTGGTCCAAGAGCTTCAGATGAAGGCAGAGAAGCAGAGACAGCCACTCGGAATGAGAAGAGACGGTAACTCTCAAAACGTCAGGGCGGAATTTAGAAATTTGCTTTGGAGGCAAGAAAGAACAGAGCTGACATCACAGGAAGTGAAATCAGCAATGTGTTGGGCAGGCATGAGAGCAACACTGAAATTTCCCATTACTAGAGGATTTGAAACCTGTTTCCATTTTATTTGTTAATAATTTAGAATTTTCCTTTTAACTTCCCAGGTTTTCAGCCCGCTTTAATGTAATGATGCTTTCAGAAGCTCCTGAATGTATGTGGCTTTCTGCTTCTGTGCCCGATGGTCCCAGTCTGCCGCACAGGGCTCGAGTCAGTCTTTGGAAGTTTCTTCTTCCGCATCCTCAGAGCGAGTGCTCCGGCCCCTATCATTGCTTTCTGAGCTAGGGATTCCTCTCTTCCATCCTCTCCTATCGCGATTCTTTAAATGGACGTCTTCTAATCTGCTACGCGCCGGAAAAGCAACCAATCTAACTAGAAGTGTGTGAAAAATAATTGCCAATAGACACTACATTTTTTGTACATGCGTGGTGCTGCATGAGACCCTGCAGAATTCTTTGAGGGTCTGTTAAGAGATGTTGATGATCATTATTCTAACTCCTCATATTTTTTTCCTGGTCCCTCTAACATCGTTCACTCTCATTCTGCACAGTAGATGGATTTAGTTACTTAGGTGTGTAAAATGACCCTAAGGAGTGCTGCTGCAGGTGCACATTTGCACCACAGCCTTGGAGGTATCTCTAGAATGCCAGCGTGCTAAGGTCATTGGTTTTCTTCTGGATTCCTTCACAAAGATGGGGTTACTGTTGTTTTAGCAGACCTAGCAACTCTTTTTTTTTTTTTTAAGATTTTATTTATTTATTTATTTGGCAGAGAGAAGAGAGCACAAGCAGGGGCAGCGGCGGGCAGAGCGAGAGGGAGAAGCAGACTCCCCATGGACCAGGGAGCCCGATGCGGGGCTCGATCCCAGGACCTTGGGATCACGACCTGAGCCGAAGGCAGATGCTTAATCAACTGAGCCCCCCAGCGCCCTAGACCTAGTAATTCTTGTCTCCATTGTAGGAATAGTTGGAAGGCCTAGAGATGAGGATTAACATAGAGCATTTCCTCCGAGATTCCTGGGAGCTAGGATGAGCCCTCCACCCCCAACCTAGTTCTTCTTGGATTCAGTGGACACCGGGGCTTGTCTGTACCTCCTTCGAAGTTCTTCGTGAGGCCGAACACAGCTTCAGGGGCACGGATGGCTTGAGGATTCCATTGATTGCCATGCCTTGAAGTGTAGTTCATACAGTCATGGGGCAAGGGAGCCAGGTCCTCTCGGTAGGCAGTGCGGGTTGGTGCGGGGAAGCACCTCGTCCAGCCGGCTGCTGGACTCTGTTTGCCGGGGGGCGGCTGGGGGGCCCCGGCTGTACATTTCAGCCGTCCCGCACTCAAACTGTGTGGACGGGCTGGGCAGCTGCTTGCAGGACATTTGGTCCTTTGTTCTCTGAGCACCCAGGACGAGAAGATACCCTTATGGACAGTTTTTGTAGTTCTGTTGAGATGTGTGAGTGTCGTAAATTTTAAATGAGATAGCCTGACCCGATGGATGGCAGCAGGGCTCGAGTTCTGGGATCTTCGGAGCTCAGCTCTTCTGTCCGTGGTATACTGGGTGTCGTCGTTGGGGCGCTATCATCGACTTCCTTTGCAAAATGAAGAAAAAAGAAAAGGAAGAAGAGGTGGGGGAGAGGGATCAGGAGAAGGACCAGGACCAAAGTAAGTGCATTTCTTTTCTCTCGAGGGAAATTTGGAGAAGAGGTTCCACCGTGATTCAGCACCCACCCTGAGCAAGAGAGAAGGAACTTTAATTTTCATGCTGCAGCCAAAGGCTGAAGAGAATATAAAACAGAACTGA
>CM053620.1:15886049-15926348 GCA_028646535.1 Procyon lotor
TCTCTGGAGAAAGACACATCCAAACCCCTTGAATGCAACTCTGGCCCTGGGCGAAAGGCTCTCTGTCGGACCCCGCACTGAGTCAGCATCCACTGCCCATCTCCCACCTCCGTGTCTCCTCCACTCCTGCGCCCCCAAAATGAGTGAGAGCGGTTATGTTCCAACTTCCAGATCTCCTTCTCCCTCCTGGGGCCCGTGACAGACCTCAGACCATGGATCATCCCGAGAGCAGTGTGTGTGTGGAAAGATTCACGAAGGGAAATTGCTTGTGAGGCACTAGAAGGTGACGGCAAAGCAAAGGCCCCAGGTAAGAAGATCAGGTTAAGAGAGACATGAGAGGATCTGTCCAGCCTGAGCGGGAACGGAGGACGCCCTCCAATCGTACCCCTGGAGGAGGGCTTAGTAGAGGCCCTCTTCATAAAGGTGCGAATGGGGTATGGGGACACCCCCAGGGGTAGCGCAGTGCCCAGGGGCTGGGAGCCGCTGGCTGGCGGGGGGGCGGGTCTATCCTGGGCCGGGTGGGGCATGGAGAGGGAAGGCGGGCAGCCCCTGGAAGGGTAGGTTGGCGGGGAGAGCGGCGCCCAGACAGGAGCGGGGCAGTCAGAGCCAGCTTGAGGAGGCTCACAGGGTGGATGGAAGAATAAATACTTCGACCTCACTCGCCTCCCTCTGCCTGGTCTATCCTGTGGGGCTCCTCACTGGCCCCACCAAAAGAGATTGCTGGAGGCAATGAGTCCCTTAATGCAGTCCGGACAGGTGAGAGGTGGGCGAGGGTGGAGCCCCACTCAGCGGGTGGGGGGTGCACAGCTCAGAAGTGGAGGTGTGGGGAAATCTGCGGAAATTCTATGACTGCTCCTCCCAGCTTCATTACACTTATGTGTCACAGCAACCGTCAGTGGGACAGCTGAGAGGTCAGGACCCGGTTCCCATGTCTGCTGTGCCCATTAGACAGATGAGGAAAAACAAGGCTTGGCCCCGACACCATGCCGCCTCCTGTGGGACAAGACACCACTTTCTAAGAGCAACCTCTTTTCGGGCACACCAATCCCTAGATGGACAGGTGTCTCAGAATCGGGAATCCCAGAAGCACATCATGTAGGAGCATAGATGCACGTTCCCCTCACCGGGCTAAAGGAGTGACAGGAGCTCATGAAGCCCCATCTGGTTAGGGTGCACGTACCAGAAAATGTGGCGATCTCTTCCATCATTTGGTTTTAGTGGAGACTATTTTCAAATGGAAGCAATCTGTCTTCCTCACGTCTGGGAAGAGTGGTTATTAACTATGAGGAAACTGTCTCCAACAGTAGGTCAATTAATTACTGCATTTTAAAGCTGCTTCGTGAAAAACAGCAATTAATTTCACTGCATTTCTGGGTAGTTCTTCTGCAAGCCTTATCCATTTGAAATCACTGTTATTATGGGTGGATATGGAGACTTGATTATTTCAGAGGGCTTTACAGGAGATCATATTCTGGGTTTTATTTTTTTTTTGTTTTTTAAGGAATGCTGGGATAGAATTAGGTTTTAATTGTCACCGGCACCTTTTTACTATAGGAAATAGACTTCAAAAGAAAATGGGAAGAATTCGTACCAAAAGGAGAGCTGATAAATACTCTGAAAGACTATTTATCCAAACACATCTTCAAGTTGAAATTCTATTTGATAAGAAAAAAAGAATCCACACACAGAATGGGACATTTCTGTTTACTTATTAATATTCTTTGCACTTTTCTGGTCTACTGGGTCAGGGCTTCCATGAGCTTTTTTTCTGGGTGAGAAATATCAAAGGGACTATTTTCACCTGTTCCTTGACCTTTTACCTCAGCTTCGGCTGCATTATCTTTAACTGGGCTGGACCCAGCTGCCCTCCTCTTTGGTTTCACAGGAAGCTACAGAGAACTTGACTGGCTCTTGTCCAAAGGGCAGTGAGCAATAGTTTTTCATTGCCACATAGTACGTGGCTGTGGGAACTGGCCAAATCTCGGTTTAGGGACTGAACAGAAGTTGGCCGTTTCACGTTGACCTTGCCAGACCTTTCTGAGGGTGTCTGATTTCAAGCGATTCTTATAGATAGAGACCAAGGGTTCTCAGCCTCAACACTTTGAACATCTGGGGCTGGGTGATTCTTTATGGCGAGGGCTGCCTAGTGCACGGTAGAAAGTTTAACAGCGTCGCAGGCCTCTACCCACTAGATGCCGGTAGCGGCCCTCTCCCCTCAGTTGGTATGATCAAGAATGTCTCTAGATAGTGCTAAATGACCCCTGAGGGGCAAAAGTCATCCTTCATTGAGAACCACTGGTATAAATACAACTATTTATGGTTATAGAAAGAAAGTGATGGTAGATAGACTATAGGTAAATATACACGGACAGTTGTCTTCATGGCTCAGTAGTAAGGGCTGTGGTTTTTGGAAAGCCTATGTATTACTGTTCTCCTGAGGAAGAGAACCAGGAGGAAATATATTTATATATTTACATGCATATAAAGGTACATATGTATGAATACGTATATGTGTGTGTATAAATATATACACACACATATGTGCACCTACCATCCACACACACATATACACAGTTGCCCTTTGAACAACATGGGGGTCAGGACTCCTGTCCCCCAGCACATTTGAAAGTCCTCCTATACTTTTGGCTCCCCCACATGTAACTATCAATACCTACTTTGACTGGAAGCCTTACTGGTAACATCAACAGTTGAGTAACACGCATTTTCAGTTTATGTACATATATTCTCACGATAAAGTGAGAAGAAAGTGAGTCTGGAGGCCGGAGAAGCAGGAACACCAGGGTCTGGGGGAGGCCCGGGCTCAAGCCAAGACAGCTCCTTCTTCCTTCCTCCCCTTTTTTTGTTTTATTCAAGCCCTCGGCAGATTGGGTGAAACCCGCCCACCTCCGGGAAGATCTTCCTTTCTCAGTCTACTGATTGAAGGGCTAATCTCTTTCGGAAACCTCACCGACACACCCAGGAACACTGGTTTACTGCTCTCTGGGTGTCCCTGATTGCGGTCAAGGTGACGCATAAAAGGAACCGTCACACCCTGTGATGTGTCCTCAGGCGCACCCGGATTTCAGTCCTGGCTTTGTCTTGACAGGCTCTGGGATGCCTTCCCATCTCTGCATGGTGACCCTCTAGGGCTCTGGTGAAGAAGAGGTGAGCGAATGCTTGCCCAGGGCTGGCCTCTGAGCTGGGGTCCAGGAGGGGCTCCGGGCAAGCGATTTCCTGCCCACGTGCAGAAGCCGTTCATAGTACGGGGACCAGCAGCTGCCTCAGAAGCAGAGTCACTTCATCCATTGATAGAGGTTTCTATCCTCTTCTCTCTCCATCCCCTGCAAGCGATATCTCTCCTGGTGGCGTGTCACATACCAGTTGGTCATTTCACACGACATTGCTTTTCTTTACAGAGTACGCATACGTGCGACACACAAGCACATGGACATTGAGAAACTTCCAACACCACACGTGCAGCTGCAGCCTTCTTTGACCTTTTCCGCCAAGGCTACCCTCACCTCCAGAGGCAGCCAGTGACGTCAGACTGAGATGCATCCTTCCGGGCCTTTTCTTGAACGTTTACATCATCACCACGTTACAAGTGTGAACATGCATTTTTATCTCGCGCACGCTGTGTTACCTCCTCACGCACATGTTTGTACGTACAGACATGATTTGTATGTACAGACATGGCTCGTACGTGCAGACGTGTCTCGTACATGCAGATGTGGTTCGTACGTGCAGACGTGGTTCGTACGTACAGACGTGTCTCGTACGTGCAGACGTGTCTCGTACATGCAGATGTGGTTCATACATACAGACATGGTTCGTATGTACAGATGTGTCTCGTACATGCAGATGTGGCTCATACGCGCAGATGTTGCATCTGGTTCATACATAGAGACGTGGCTCGTCCATTGTAATTACTGCTTGGCCTTGCATTGCGTGAGGCCTTGGGTTGTTCCAAGTTTGCAGCTCTCATTGCCAACGCTGTGGCAAACGGACTTAGGTCTCCTTGTGCATTTAGCTGCAATAGATGCTGAGATGGGAAACTGTTGAGACAGAGTATGTACATTTTAAATTTATGGGGAAATGCCGGGTTGCCCTCCCAAATGGCCTGACCATTTCGCATTACCAGCATTCACAGCAGCAGCAAATCTAATTTTTTTTTTGTTGCCAATCGGATGGAAAAAAAATCAAACAGATGTCTTATTTTAATTTGCATTTCACTGATTACTGTCAAGATAAGTATATTTTCTTAAGTTTATTGGCCTTTTTTTTTTTTTTTCTTTTGATACTCGAGTCTTGCTTTCTTGTGCCTCCTTCTGTATCGGGTTGTCTTTTATTGATTGGTATGGTTGTTTTTTATATGTTCTGCATATTAATTCTTTGTTACACACGTGGCACAGGAAGAGACTAAGATACTGCACACTAAGGGCTGCAAAGGGCATCCGGTTAAGAAGCTGCTTCTGGGACGATGAGTGAGTTTTTCTAGCAGCGATGTAGCCCCAGCTACCATCCCTGCTTGCCCAGGGAAGGATCTGGGCATGCAATCTTAGTTACACTCTTGATCTCATCTCTCCTCAGGGGAAGTGTCCTCCATGAACTTCCGGGGCTCCTCCTGCATCCCCAGCAGTCCCTCACCGCCCCTGCCCTGCAAAGTCAGAGAGCGCAGCCGGCACCTGCGCTGAGGTGACTGAGTAAGTCGTGACCCCCTTACCAGCCTCCCTTGCTCACAGTAGCATTCCCAGGCAGGCCAGGCAAGACGCTGCTCCTGGACACGAGTAAATGTTGTGGGCAAACAAGACTCATGACATAAGCTTACCAAACCTTGGCTGAACTTTCTTACTGCAGGCTTTTTTCCCCATCCTCGGAATCTTTGCTCTGTCACGGTGCAGGAGGACCCTGCAAGAGGGGTTGCGTTAAGCAGCATTTCCCAGCTGTATCTGGCGAGGCGGGACTCCTTCCCTAGAGCCTCTCTTCAGATCTCCAGGGCATGGAAACTGCCGTAGGGTGACTGGTTGTGGGGCACGCCGCGAGGGTGAGCTTGGAAAGGTGTCATGTGCCCTTCTAGGAAATTATTTTCAGACCATTCTGGGTCTCATCTCCCCGTGTTCTGTGAGTATTGACCACAAGCAGGACGTCACGTGCAGTAGGCGTTCCGTGATCGCTGCTAAATGATGGGGACTCTCAGCACACGTGTGTGCACTTGGGGTGGGACCTTCCAGGACAGTGCCGCTCCCGAGCTTTTAGGCCTGGGTTTGATGGGCTCTGTGACTCTGGAGAATCCACTCAGCTTCCCTGGGGGGAGTTGCCTTCCTCCGTGCAGGGTATGAGCGAGCCTGACTGCCGGGGACTTTGAGGCCCACTGGATGGGATAGCAGAGGCACCAGCATGGAGCAGCTGCCGGCTGTGTGGGGACAGGGGCGTGTGCAGCTGGGATCTTGGCACAGCGGAAACAGCCTGGGAACCCCGAAATCTCTGTGTTCTCTGATGCCCCCAATCCATTCGTCCTTCAGAGAGCCAGATGGCAGGTGACACGGAAGTACTGTGGGGGGTGGGGATACAGTGGCTCACGTCCTCCCCCGGGTTCTTCCCAGGGACGTACCCGCGGTTTCCTGACCCTGCGGTGGCACCCCAGCCTGGCTTCCTCGCCCGGGCAGGAGCAGGGCCTTCCCAGAGCAGCAGCGGGCCACACTCTGCAGCTTTCGCAACAGCTGTAGACCAGTCCCAACGCGGCCCTGGGCAATCCCTGCCCCGGCCTGTGGGCATCAGCCTGCAGGGCTCCGTCCCCATCCCTGCTCCCCAGAGCTTCCAAATGCTCCTTGGCTTTGTTTTCCCAGCCCTAGGGGCAGTAGCTCGCTTCTGCAGTTGGTTGAACTGTGATGCCCTGGGGTTTTCTTCTTACCCTTCAGTTATCTAGTTATCAACTTAATTCCCGGTGAACAGTTCTTTCTATTAAATGGTCTCCATTCACGGAACTGGGTTGACTTCTGTCTCCTGACTGGACTCTGGCTAAGAGTGAACAGAAGGAAGGAAGGAGGGAAGAAAAGGATGGATGGATGGAGGAAGGGAGGAAGGAAGGAAGGGAGGGACTAGAAGGAAGGACAGAAGCCATCTGTCTTCCAAATCTACTTCTCGTGTTCATCCCCAGAACCCTCAGCTGCCCTCTCCTCCCCCACCCCCCATTGGCTGGCCTGCCCCCCGCCCCTGATAGAAATCTGAGCCCTCAGTGTGTGGGGCTGCCCCCCAAGCCCGCTAACCCATTTACTGTAGATTAGCTGGTTAATCAGGATGTCTCTCTTGTTTTCTTATGGAAGTGGCTGCTCAAATGTGTTTTTCCTTAAGGTGATGGGAAGTCATCAGTGATTCATTAAAGTGTTTGGTGATGTTGATTGCTGTTATAATGATTATTACATTGTTGTATTAGGTTATAACTATTAACATTGTCTTTTTTATGGGAAACTGTTAATGAACCAGGCAAAAGAACAGAAGATACTAAGCCCGTGCACTTGGTGTTTGGGGCCTGCTTGTTTCATGAGGTCCCATGGAGACCGGGGACTTTTCCGGTGTTGGGCTCAAGAGTGTGTTCTCTGAAATCAGACAGCCAAA
The DNA here is from genome assembly GCA_028646535.1 of Procyon lotor. Lineage (NCBI taxonomy): Eukaryota > Metazoa > Chordata > Mammalia > Carnivora > Procyonidae > Procyon > Procyon lotor. Next base: position 15,892,665 of record CM053620.1, read on the forward strand.
TCAGCTTGGCTCTGCCTTCTAGTCGCTGAGGGTTCACTCAACTTGCCTGTTCTCAGAGTTCCCAGCTCCGAACTAGGGAGAGCAGTACTTAATATAATTCCTCCTCATAGATTGTTGGCAGATGATACAAGCCCATAGAGTTTGCACATTATCCTAGAACACCCAACATCTATCTCTGTGTCTATAAACAGCTCTGGACCCAAAGGGTTTTTTTTAGCCCTGAGGCCCTTTTGCTGCCTCAGCACCAACTTTTAAGCTTATTCCTGCCAGCAGATACCCAGTAAAACAAAGAAGTGGATACATGTGATGTTTGTGTGTCAGTATGATCTACAGCCGCGGCCGGCCCCGTGTGGGGGCTTTGTACGTATGCGCTGGATGAGCCTACGGGCCGGCCCCAGGCTTTGGGTTCCCAAGGAGTAGAGATGGACCCACCATCTAATACTACATAAGCTTGACAAAATCCTGATTCTCCATGGTTCTTTCTTTTCTCCTCTGTAACCAGGGATAGTAAACACTTACAGAAGCCCTGGGAAGCTCATCAAATAAGAGCCATATCCTCAGCCCTATCCCCAGAGATGCTGAGTCCATAGGTCTGGGATGGGCTCTGATGCTTATATTGCAACCAGCTCCTGGGGAAACTGGGGTGCCATGTGGGTGCCCTGAGGACTACACTCTGAGAAACGTTGCATTGCCAGGGCACCATGAGGCCTACACGTGGCTGCAAATGGATTGCACCTGGCTGGTGTTCAGTCCATTCTAATATCCCCTCCCTTCATTGAGTGGGAGATCCTTGGTGGCGGGATGTCTGCTGGATTTTATGTCAAGATGTTCAGGCTTACACTTCAGACCGGCCAAAAAACAGCAGTGAGAGATGAGACCAGTTGCTAACTTTTGGGGGTGTCACTTTTTTCCTCACCTGCATGTAAGATATGAAGGGAGCTTTTCAAGAGTATCACATGAGACATTATGTGAGAAAAATTCTTCATAAACCATAAAACCATCTTTCAAATGTTATTTTTTTTTAGTTTATGGGTTTTAATTTCAGATGAGCCTTCAAATCCTTATACTTAATACTAAATATGAATTTTTTTTAAAAAACAAAGCATCATTTATAAGGTGAATTGGAAATAAGTTAGCCCAGGGGACCACTTCTAATCACAAAGGCGGTACTGAAAGGGGACGCATGCGGTATCAGGAACTGGTCTGGTCCCTTGGGTGTGCAGGTGCTAAGGACCGAGCAGTGTGACTTGCCCGTGTCCCTAGAGCACGCTGAGGTCTGGCTTGTGACACGCTGCCCAGGGCTCCTGCCCCTGCCCCTGCCGAAGGCCCAGTCTGGTCCCCGCCCCTGCGCCCCACACTCCACTCTCCCTCCACACGTGTCTCCTGTCCTGCCCTGCACTCCACAGGTGGGGTCAAGGAGCATGGCACACCTTTCCTGTTGCCACCTGTACATTTCTCATTAGAATGAGAAAAACCCATACTTCTGGACCCCTGACCCTGACTGCTGTCTGTGACTTGCTGAGCTGGTGAAGGGAAAGGCAACACATTGAGTTAGGCAGGCTTACCGCTTGCCGTGTGGCCCGTAAGGTTCTGTCCTGGGCGCGGCTTCCAGCCTCCAGCCCTCGCCCTCGCCGACGAGATGGTGCTAACGAGAAGTTCCTGTCTTCATTGATGTGATCAGTAAGTGGGCATACGGAGTGGAAGCAACAGGCATTAATTAAGCATTGACTGTGTGCCCAGCCCTTTGGGCGTGTGATTCCATATGATTTTCTCCCAGGCCGGTGCCATTGGGTTATGACTGTCCTCCTCCCACTTGAGCAAAGTGTCATGAATGCAGGACTCTTGTGACCTGCAGGACTGAATGTGACCCTTGCATTCGCTAGCACCTAGGACAAGGCAAAGGTGCAGTCCGCTTTCCCCCTTTGGAAGGGAATGCATCTACCAGAAGTGGGAGTGTCAGCCATCTGCCAGAGGTCGAGGCCTGGGAATGCAGCAGCAGGAACGGACCCCCAGCTTGTCTGGTTCAGAAGCCGGGCCTCCTTCACGCTCCTCCACATGGGGGTGGAGGGGGGGTGGGGAGGTGGGGGGGGTGCCGCGCTAGTGTCCTGGACAGGCTGGGTGTCACTTCCACGCTCTGGACCCGTGGGGACCCCTGGGGACCTGTGTGCTCAGGAACAGCTCCTGTCTCTCCCCTCCTGGTTCTTCTCTTCTCCCCCTCAGCATCTCTCAGACTTTGTAGTCGCCTCATTAAAATGCAATTGTGCGATTCATCAACATTATAGGAGAAAGCAGTTAGATAAAATAGAGGGAAAAAGCGAGTATTTGCAAAGACGAGCAGTATTGAGCTTTCTACCTCATCACGGGGCTAAATGCACACGTGTTAGCCCTATCACCCCGATGGCCAGAGACCCCTGAGTGTGGAGGGGGCTTTTTTCCTCTTCAGTCTCTTATATGATCCGTGATCTTTACATTGTGCCTGCAGTTGTGAAAGCTCATGGCATCATTTTCATGCATGGACACGGGCCTACCAGCTGACAGTGGTTAGCAATTCTTATTACAAATATATCTTCTAATTCCCGGGCTAGAATTGTAAAGCTTTTCTATAGTGACACTGAACCAAAATATCGAAATTGCTCAAGCCTTTAAAGAAAGCAGCAGCAAAAGGTTGTGGAACGCCTTTTAAGTAATGCCGCGGGGAGGCTCCCTGGAATACAGATGCACGCCTGCTTGAGCTCTCCTGTCACCTCACATCACCCCGGGACTCTGACGCCAGACTTCCAGGGCCTCCGGCAGGAATGGTGCAGGGGGCGGGGGGAGGGGAGGAGAGAGAGAGAGAGAAAATGGTTTCTTTGAAAAGTCACTCCTGCGCCCTGTTCATCACTGCCCCTGTCTGAGCACAGTGAAGCTTCTTTGCAGTTTGGAACAGGACGGATGAAACAGGATGTGGGCGCCAGAGACAGGCCGTAGGCCTTTCCTCTGAGGGTATCCCTCCCCCCTCCCCTCCCCCGCCCCATTCCACGGCCACCTCTCCAAGATGTAATCCACTGTCTAGAGTCCGAAGGAAGGCAGCCCTTGGCTTCTTCCCTCCAGGCCCAGGCTGGTGACGGTTGTCCCCCTGGGGCTCCCAGACCCGTCTCCGCTTCTCCACTTCTCTCCATCACCAAAGAGCAAATGTGGACAAGGGAGACCTTCTGGCTCCGAGGGAAGTCTGGGCTTCCATTTTGGACTTAAGAATTATAGCAAGATGTCTAACCCCTCAAAGCCTTACTTGTCTCACCCAAATGTGCTTGTTTATACTTGCTTCATGGAATTGTTTTGTAGGTTGAAGGAGATGATATTGGCCTCAGCATGAAACCGATGTTGTGTTTGTATGGCTTTTGTCACGTGTGGTATTTGGAGGCTCTCTTTCCTAGAAGGAATGGGGCGGGGGTCGAGGGGGACCAGGGGTCTCACCACGCCGCTGGGACTTTGCTCCCAGCGGAAGGCCCTGTTGGCCTCTGTGTTGGCTTCTGTCTGCAGGCAGGCTGTCTCTCTCCGGGGTGAGGAAGATGGCAGGTGAACAGTCCTCACACCCTCAGGGCTCAGCATCCCCCGAGGGTGGGCCGGCTGGAACGGAGGACTCTTTCTCCCCCGAGATCCCTGGGCTAGTCTCAAGGAGGGCTGGCTGGCACGCTCGGGCCACACGGCCACCCACGGGTCGCGAGGGGCGGGGGCACGGATGCCAGCTCCCTCGGGACTGTGTGACATGGGGCAAGGACAATTACCCAACAGGAGCAGACTCGTGGCACCAGGAACAGGGAAGGATCCTTGGGGCATCAAAGCAACATTGTGCCCCCCAAGGCCAAACCCTGCTTATAAATGGATTAATTGACAAACAAACGAATGACGGGGGTTTTTGTACAGAGAGCCCTGGCTTGGGAATCGGGCAGACGGAGTGCACGTCCCAACAGCTCAGTTAATTTGAGTGACTGGGAACGTGTAGACTTGATTCTCTGGGCCTGGTGTCCTGGGTGATAGAATTTTCTGGTTGGATTAGGAGATCTCCAAGGCCCCTTCCAACCGTACATGTCTATTATCTCAGGCTGCTCATTAAGAAAGAATTTGAAGTTAATTGAAACAGGGCTCTTTTGGCAGGCTCTGGAGAAAACCATATAGATATCTATAGGTTAAGTAGAAGAGAGGGTGATGACACGCTTTCCCTGGCTTAGAGCGAAGAGTAATTCAGAAGATGAAAAATAAGTAAGACTGGCCTACTTGGGACAGTGCTGTACCATCTTCGGGGGGAGAGCACAGACAGGAATGGCTCTTCTGCGCACTGACCTCCAGCTTGTCCGCAGGAGGGTTGGGCTGAGCTCAGGGACAGGGCAGGCACAGGAAACCATACGTTTGTTACTGTTCTTAGGAGTAGACGCAGGTGATTGCTCAGTATCCCACTGAATAGGTAAGGAAACAGGCTCAGAAAAGTGAAGAAACTTGACCTTGTCACCCAGCCAGAACTGGGGTCAGACAGCCCCCGGGCTCTACTCCCTAGGCCCCGTGGAGGGGTCTGAGCAGGACAGGCCACACGCTGGCCCTAGGTCACAGAGGGGGCGACCCTGACATGGAGACCTGGCATCAGCCGGTCGGTGTTCACGAGAGCGAGCAGAGGTCAGGCGGCCCACACCCGCCAGCCCCCCGAAGCTCAGAGCGTGGGAATCCTCCCTCTCCTCCCTCCATCCCTCCTTCTTCCCACCCTCCTACCGCCCAGCACATCAGACACAGGACTCAGGATGTCACAGGGGAGCCATCCCCATCCGAGGGATGCACTGCTGCTGAGTCCAACAGACAGGCGGCCGGTCGCGGCCCAAGGCTGGAGCAGGAGGCCGGGGCCGGGGCCTGCCTCGGCTTTGTCAGGCCAGCCTTTGTGACTTGTCATTTCTTCTGTCTTTGTCTCTGGTTCTCTTCAAGTCTTTGTCTGCCCCTGCAGCATGTTTCCCTTTGGTTTCATTTGTCCTTTGTGATTCCATTCCATTTCTCTTTGTTTGCTACTTCTCCCCTAGTGTCTCTTCCCACCTGCCCCCAGCCTGTTTCTTCTCTGGGCTCCTCTGTCTCTCTTCTCCCCCCAGTCCCTCCCCTTTCTCTCCCCCTCTCCACTGCCAGCAGAGGCTCCTACCCTCCAGGCCGCCTGCGTCTTCCATTGCATAGCTCGGCTGCTCTACACAGAGCCCCGCACCTATCCTCGCTCAGGCCTGGCTCACTCTCCATCTCCAAGCCCCAGGGTGGCTTCTGCTGATGGCCAGGCCTGGCCCTGATGGTGAACCGCCCCCTCTGGGCCTGTCTGCTTGTCCCCAACCCCTCTGAGGCCTCTCAGCCTGGAAATGTTGATGAAGGCCCCCTCCCACCCCCAGACAGGGGCCTGGCTCTCTAGAGAATGGGGGGGATGGGGCTGCAGAGGCAAGTAGCTAAGATGTGAGGTCAACACTGACTCTGCCCTCCCCCTGGGCCAGCACAGTTCCCTTCTGCCTGCAGGCCTCCCCTTCCAGAGGATTCCACCTGTTCTCACCTCTCCCAGTGTATGTGAGGGGCATCGGGAAGCCAGTGAGCTGCTTAGTGTGTCCTCATCAAGCGCCACTCGTCTGTGTCTCCAACTATCTCCAGACACCATCCGCCCATTCTGCATGCAGTGAGCATTTCTTGAGCACCTATTATGTGCCTGGTATTGTGCAGGAACTATTCCAGCGCCTAGAAAGTGGGGAACAAGCTAGGCATGACCCCTTCCATCTCAGGGCTTATGTTCCGTGAGCATATTAGACATGGAAACCAGAACTGATGATGCCAAGGGGTGAGGACTCTGATGGGGGACATGCGTGGCCTGAGGGCCCTGGGGTGTGGGCACGGCATCCGGCCAAGTCAGTAGCGTCTAGGGAAACCTGCCCTGAGCAAATGCTCCCTCCCGCTGAGACTGACAGGTATATTAGATTTCCCTGGCAAAGGTGTAGGTGTACGTTGGCTAGGGTTGGGGGGTTGGCAGTTCTCCAGGTAGAAGGAACAGCCACCGTGAAGCTTTGAAGGAGGTCAAGGAGAACTTTTCTTGCCTTGCCCTGTTCCCTAGGATAACATACCTTATCCTCCAAGGTTCAGCTCAGCCTAGACCCTCCTTCCTCTGACTTCCTATAGCCCTTTCCCCATTCATAGAGTGAGTTCTCAGGACTGTTGAGGTCGGCTATATGAATGGACACGTGGGTAGATGAATTTAAAAAAAAAAAAATGAAGGCGCCTAATCTGAACCCTGAGACTGCCAGGCTTCCCCCGTCTGCCCAGGCTCCCTCAAGAAACATCCGTTTCCTTCCAGTGTCCTGGGAATTTTGAGAAGGCTGATCCATCATTACCTCTGGCTGCCAAGAACTCCTTTTTTTCTCCGAGAAATCAAACTAACCCCCAAATGTTGGTTGTGTTTTGTGTGTGTTTCCTGCAAGCTGAGGCCTGGCTTTCGAGAAGTAATCAATTCCAATTGATTGGCAAAATCTGACTCATGTTCTCTCGGCCAATTTTGGATGGTAAAGTTCATTAAAAGCAGGCCTCTGGCAAGCTGACACCCCTCAGTGCTACGGTAATAAGGGCTTATCATGCCAAGCAGTGGGATCTGCCCTAAAGAGTCCCTGGCATGGTTGCGTGGGGACTTGCCCATCTGCAGCAGTGTTTTTTGAAAATGAGTAATTCGACCGTGATAAAGATCCATGAGGAATTTTTCCAAGCTTGGCCAGGGAAGGACTTGGAGAGAACCCTCTGGAGGAGTGGGGAAGCTCCTTGCCCACGGTAAGGTGCAGGCCCCTTCCAGCCCTCCTCCTCCTCCCTCTGCTCTGACCCGCGCCCCTCAGACAGATTTCTCTTGGCACCCCGGGCAGGAAAGCACTTTGGCCCCTGGCAGGCAAAGGCGCAGCGTTTGAGCCCTGGGGCCCCTCGGATTGGTGGGGCACACGTCTCTCTCTTGCCAGCTGTTTGCTTTCTAAATTTCTGGGTCTAAATTTCTTCCTGAATATGCACCGGGCAGTGGCTTCTGGAAGTCATCAGGTCTGACGACAACTGGCACACGGTCCCCTGAGTGAGTGTTCCAATCCGAAAGTCAGAGTTGGCTTTCAGCTGATATTTATGGCACGGGCACCCTGTGCCAAGCTCGGTGTTGGCTCATTCACACGCGGAGCCACCTTCACGGTTTTTATAGCGACCACCAGAGCTGGAGGCCACAGACACTCTGGTTTGAATGTAAAGCACAGTGTTTTCTTTTCCATTTTAAAATGTTCACGTGGAGGTTCTGAAAGGTCATGCAAAACAAATGTCATTATTTTTTGAGTATGGGACTAGGGGGTTTGGAGGAGGTCTTGAATTTTCCCTTTACACTCTAATCAGATTAGGCATACATTTAAGAAGTAGTTACTAAAACACTTACTATGGAAAATTTGGAGAATAGAGAAATGCAGGAAAGAAAAATATGCCACCTGTTAGATACAGTCCACGTTTCCATCTTCATCCAAGTATATTAAGTTTCATGTCCATCCAAATTCACACAAATAAATGATGAGCCAGGATTTAGCTCAAATCTGGTAGTGATTCTCACCTGACTGGGGTTTCTGAAAGTGCTTTCTACCTGACCCTTGTTCGTGGGAGAGTGTCCGCTAGAGGAAAGAAAAAGGCTCCATGCTCAGATGGGACTGGAATAGGGTGGGTTCTGTGTCTAATAATTGATGTCTCACAGTGAATTCGCTAGTGTTTATTTGCTTATTAAAGGCTCTGAGAAGGCCTGCAAACTTATGAACAAAGAACCCTCTCCCCTACCAACCCGTGTAAACCTTCCATAGTATCTACAGGTTAGCAGGCCGATTTTAGAAAATGCATGCTCCTTCTTGCCCATCTGAGCCCTTCTTCCCATTCAAGTCTCTGGAGTTTGTGTGAGCAGATAGGGACCCCACCATGGCCTCAAGAGAGAAGGGACCTCCTCAAGTCACTGCTGGGAGGAGCACTGGGAATCATAGTGGCTGACTAATTTGTCTTTTAACAAAAGAGCAAGCCAAGGAAGAGAAAGGGGAGCTCCTCACCCAGTGTAAGGAAGGATGTCAGGCATTTGAACCTCAGGGCCCCCCGAGCAGGACACGGCTCCTAGTGGATGTGGCTGCTGCAGAGGCCTGTGCTCAGGCGGGGTTCTGATCCAGGTGGGGCTTGGCTGGTCTGGCTGTGGTGTGGCCAGCGTCTCTACAGAACGTGGTCATGAACTCTAACTTCAGCACCAGAAATACACCTCGTGGCCTGGCTGGGTTTTGCTTTTTGCCACACAGCAGAAATCATTTGGGGGCCCACAGGACAAGTGAATGCTACTTTTGCTCCATGTTCTCAGCGACCGCCACCTTCTCCATGGCACAGCAAAGTGGGGCCCTCGCTTGTTCTGGGGGCCTGCTGGGGGCCTGGCTCTGTGCCCGGTGCTTGGTTGGGCTCCCTCAGTCTGCCTGACGCTCCTAGGGGTGGGCACACTTGTGCCCTCCAGAGACGACCAGGCTTGTGCTTCACGGCTGAGAGCCTGGGCCCCAGAACCCACTGCCCATCTTCTATGAAACCATCACTGAGCACTGACTTTGGGTCAGTTGGGTTGGAGTCCCAACCGTTACCGCTGCCCACAGGGATGAGGAATCCCCAGACCATACACTCAGTGATTTGTTTCTTTTGCCTTTCACTGAGCATGAACCTGAGGCCAGGAGCCATCCAGACCAGGAATCCAAACATAGTAAGACATCAAGTTGGAGATAAGCATAGAAAGAGCTCCCAGAAGTCAGGGCACTGGTAATGCTGAGTTCCAGGTACCAGGCAGCTGGGATGGATATTGAAGGACGAGACAGGCCTAATACCACAGAGGGAAGAAGTTTGCCTTTCCTTCCACTGGGAACAGCTTAGCTGAAACAGTGGGGCTGCTCAAGAGCACATCTGGAGCTGAGCTAAACAGCAGCCCAAGATCAGGGTGCATTTGCAAGGAAGGGAGTAGATATACCCTGAGTGGTAGTCGAGGGTAGACTCAGACTCCTCACAGGTCAGACCAGTGGAATGACAAGAATGATGCACATTCAGCAGAGTCCCCCTCTGCCCTGTGGGGAGATGGTGGGGAGACCCCCAGAGAAAGAGAGAACCAGACAGAAGGTACTTACCCGGTCCCTGTCCCAGTGACACCTGGGCCATGGAGTGGCGCAGAGGCTGTCGTGGGAGGGAGGAGACGCTCACATGGGCCGCTGACAAGAGAGGGTCCGGGTCGACTTCCATGGCCGCCACCAGCCTGGCTGCAGAATGCAGACCATGATCGCAAGCCCCTGGGGTTTGATCCTTTCCCGTAAGAAGGAGACATGAATGACGTGGCTAAATATGAATGGATCGCTTGACCTCTCAAGCCTTCCCCACATACTAAGTCACCGATCCATCTTTGCTTCAGGCCAGGTCTCAGCAGCCCAGCGAGGGCAGGCTGGTGGGTCAGCCCACACTGGGTGTCGGCAAGAAGGGAGGGCTTTTGGGCAGAGGATGCGGCACAAATCAGTGGACTTTCTGTTACCACCCAGCACTGGCTACTCTGAACCGCATCAGTGACCAGGTAGCCCTTTCTGCCTGGCGGCCTTCTCCCCGCATGGACTGGCGTTAATTTGGGGGCTTGAACATTCAGCTGCCAAACGCACAAACATTCAGCTGGCTGATGGAAACTACTGTCATTTAGAAGGCCTCACACTCGACTAGCGGAAGCCCTGGAAAAGGTTCTCTTTGGCAGCCTCCTGAGTCTGGATGTGAGGGCTTTGGAGCTCCTTCCTCTATATTTTTAAAGTTTCGCTCTCCCTTTATAACAGCAACCTCCCCTCCCCATCTTTAGCCTCCAAAACAAATTGCCTGGCGGTGTGGGGGCAGCTTCCCAGCTTCTTGCCAGCAAATCCTCGGGCGTATTACTGACCAGGGCCTCCAGCCAGGAGGAGGCCCAGCCCTGCTCTTCCTCTGGGAAGGCGCTCCTGAGGCCCTAAATAAACCTCATAACTCATGCAAATGCTCCCCAAAGGAGCCTGAAATGTTGGCCTTTCTCTGGGGGCAGCAACAACGGTTCACAGGGAACATACAAAATATTACTCACTGTGGGTGCTGTGTCGGGGCCCCTTGGTATTAAGGCTCTAAATAAAGCTTTGTAATGGATGGCGTGGGACTCAGGGAGGAACTGTAGGCAGTCTTGGTCGAAGGGATCTTTGGAGGCCCCTCCTGGGAGGGCAGAACCTGGCAGCTGGCCCAGAGAGGGCAGGGATCAGAGAGCTTCTCAGACAGGGCTCTAAGGCCCGGCTGTCAGTCATCCACGCTCGGCACCGTCTCAGGCTGGCAGCCAGCAGCGTCGTCCCCAGTGGCTCTGGCCACCGTGGCTCTCTTGTTTTTCTGTCTTCACTTTCCACGAGCAGATTTGGGGGATCTGAGCTTGGGGTGAGGTTGATGGTGGGCCGAGGCTAGGCCAGGGCCACCTGGGGATAGCACCTGACGCGGGGACGTGGCCCTCACCTGGAACAGTATTTTGTATGTTCCTCCTGGACCAACGTTACCGCCCCCTGGGAAGGTCAAGTTCCCACTTTAACACTAGGCCCTGGTGCGCTAGCCTGAGACTGCAGTGCTGGTTCCCATGTGTCTCTTAGCTGTAGGACTCTTGTGTAAGCCACCCAGGCCTGGGTTAGAAGCTGTAAATGCGACACTTGTTACTGCAGGGGTGGGATCTGTGTTAGATGGTCGGTGACGATGGGTAAGTTTGCTTCCGGACACAACCCTCCCAGGAGCTCAGCTCGAGCAAGGCTTGCTCTCCATACCCTCACCCAGACTCCTGTACTGACACACGTGGGCTTCCTCCGTGGGAACCTTTGGGTGAAAATGACGTATCGTGGCTTCCATTTTTGCTTCCTGATTACGAGCGAGGGCGGCTCTTCTTTGATGTGCTCTGGGGGTTTGTACTTCCATTTTTCTGTGAACTGTCACTTCAAACGTAGGTCATTTTCTATCGGTTTGTTTAATCTTTTACTTGTTGATTTGTAGACATTTTTATAAAGCAAGCTCCTCACAGAGCCGGGAGCATGACACAGGGCTCGATCCCAGAGTCCCAGGATCATGCCCTGAGCTCAAGACAGACACTTAACCAACTGAGCTACCCAGACACCCCTATATGTCCTCATCTTAAATTTCTTTCTCCTCATTAATATTTTCTCTGTTCTGTATTTTGTTATATATTTAATTCAGCATTTTGTTCTTTCCCTTCACAGCATTTGTGTTCAGAAGGCCAGACTTATTAGCCCAATAGGATAAATATATTTCTCTGTGTTTTCTTCTAATTATTTAATATTTTTACTTGTTCAACATTGGACACTTTAATAGTTCTGGAACTTATTTTTGTGAGTGGTCGTAGGTAAGAGGTAGGTAGGAATCTACTTACATATGAATCTACTTCTGAAGAGCCAGAAATACATGAATGGCCCCTTGTGCCTACACCATTTCTCAATTCATGATTCACTTTTCATGCAGCACATTCCAATGCTTATGTGTTTCTCTGTACACAGGCGTGGGTGTGCATAGCATATGCACAAACACAGATCTGTGTATCTGAATTTTCTAAATGCATATTTTTAATGGCAATATGGGGGAGAGCAAAGGAGGCACTGTGGTTCTGGGGCTATTTTTGAGGTCTTGGCATTGATCAACAGCCAGTATAACAAATCTTTGTTAAGTCTACATTGCTTTGGACAGATTGAACAGCTGTATATCTTGTGTCTTCCCACAAAGAGCTACATTTCCTGGGGCCTTTGCCTTCTGGGAACTCCACGGCCTAGTGGGTGGGCAGATATTGGACATGTTTTCAAGGCTAACAGACTTATAAATAATTAAATTGGCATTTAAAATCCTGGATTGCATCCTGGAGCAGAAAAAGACATTCATAAAAAACAACAACAACAACTTTGATATCCAAATGAAGCCTGTGGTTTAGCTATAGTAGGTACCAACGTTCATCTCCAAGTGCTGATGAATGGATGACAATTGTGGAGGAGGAGACCATTAGGGGAAACTGGATGAAGGGTATATGGGAACTCCTCAGATCACCTTTGTAACTTTCTAGTAACTCTCAAAGTATTCAGAGCTAAAAGGTTTATTCAAACTTTAAAAAAAAATGAGCATGCGACGTTAACGCAACAATAGATGTGCAGTTATGAGCTGCTCTCTGGCAGTGCGCGAACATGACCCAGAAGGCTGAGACTTGGACGTGTGTCGCTTCTGAAAGACGCTTCACTGACTGACTTCAGAGTTGGGTCTTGCTGTCACCATCTGTAAAGCAGAAGAGTGTGAGATGATTGCTGAAGTCCCTTCTGCATTTTGGAGGTAGGGTTATTTGCTCCTACGGAAGTCCCCTCACTCACAACTCTTCATGCACCTGCAGATTTCACACTTAAATAGATGCCTAGTAGGATTTGCCTCCCAGCGGGCCTGAGTCATACTGAAAGAAGCAAGAAGGTCTGGTGGGAAGAAAATCCTTTGAACTTCAGGTCAATAAACTGACCAGCTCTTTTCCTTTGGCACGGCCGTTAAATTCTCAGGGCCTCGCTTTTTCTCATCTGTGAGATGGGAGTTAAAAAAAACCACTGCCGGCCAAGACCTCCACAAGGAGTGACTGTGATAATGCCTATGGGAAACACCTCGCAGTACCTGGTGAGCCGAGGGCGCTCGTGAATACAGTTCCTTTGCTTCCTTCTCTCGCCCTTGCAGCATTTCCTCCCCCTCCAGGTAACACAGCTGTGAAGGAACCCTGCTTAACAGTTGAAATCCCATTTAGAGAGCCTCACTGTCCTCTTCTAAATTCTCATATCTCTCGGTGGTGGCATTTCTTTCGGGGTGCTGGGGACAATCAAGCAGGCGAGATGCTTTCTCAGTAATGCAAAATGTGATTTTTCCGGGATGATATTGCATGGGGAGAACATCTGAGTTGAAAGGAATTTTTAGTAGGCTCACTGTCACAAATCAGATAACAGGAAATAAAACAAACAAGACTCAGGCAGTAGTACATAGGCGGTGTCAAATTTCTTAAAAAGCAGGCACGTCTTCCTGGCAGAGATTTGAATATGAGCCCCATTCTGGGCACAGAGCGGAGAGATGAAAGCAGGAACTTTGGCAGGGCCCCCATTACCCCCCCTCGGAGAACCAGGGCACCATTCCCAGACCTGGCCAGGGAATGGTTGTCTCCTGGAGTTGTGCAATGTGCTGCCTCCAGGGGGCGCTAGGCAGTTCCAGGGCCCCATCCTGGCTCCCCGAGGCACCTGCTGAGGGGAAAGGACCTGATCCCTCTAGGCTCCTCATCTGTCTATGAAATGGGAGCAGGATTACATGAATCACTAGGATCTATAGCACCCACCGCGATGCCATCTTTCCCTCCCCCGCCAAACTCTTACTAAAATTAGTTGCATAGAATTTACTGCCAGGTCACATTCCTCCTTTAGTGGGACTGTCTGAAAAACAGGGTATAACATGAGAAAAGAGGAATGCAGGTGTTTACGCACTGTGATGCTGTTTTTATAAAGCTCACAAACAAGAAAATGTAAACAACATACCATGAAGGGACACATGTGTGTGTATATATATAGGATATGCATATGTGTATATAGGATGCATAGGTAGACACTTATACATATATATGTATGTATGTTAGTATATACAAGCAATCTGACGAGGGGAGAATACACAGCTCAGGCCAAAACTCGCTTCTGGCAGGCAGAAAGTGCAGACAGAATGAGACAAGGACCCTCAGAAGGCCTCAGCGCTTTAGTGACATTATGTCTCGGGCCAAGCCTGGCCAGTCCATGGGAATGGGTTTTATGATTTAGCTTTAGATCTTGCTCATACCTGATGTATATTTCATTATGTATCAACTGTTACATAATTTAAAGAAACCCACGGCAACTACTCTGAAAGCGAGTTTATGTGAAGAGCCTTATCAGATGGAAAAAAGGGATCCAAAACCCACTATCGGTCACTAGAGGTAGAGGCAGTGGCACAAGACGTTTGAACTCCATGTGACCCTGCGCTTCCAGACCCTCTGTGTTCACCCACAGCAGGCGTGGCTTTCCTCCTTTTTTTTCTCTGGCACGATGGGCCATGGTCTGGAACTTCTGTGTCCCCCTCACCTTCCCTGCTGCACACAGGCTACCATTCTGCTTTCTGCTCTGCTCCCCGGGGCTGGAGGTGGAGGGTGGGACTTTATCGCAGGAAGTACATTGCTTGCTTTCTTCCCTCTCCCTTCGTCCACCCTGTCCTTGAGGGTCATTCTGCACTTGAACTCCCATGCCATCCCTCTCTCTGTTACCTGTTCCTATTTAGATGGTCGTGTAAGTCGTAGAACACTCCCCGTATGAGGCACTCAGAGGTTATGCATTTCACTCCTGGATGTTCATTCTCAGTTTCTCCATCCCTAAAATGGGACAGCAATACCCACTTCCGATAGGCACTGTGACCACGCTAGGAGAAAGCCCATTGTGGTCAGCTCCCAGCTTGGGAACTCGAACAGATTCTTTCCCAAGCTGCTTGGCTCTCTCACCTCAGCAGGCCATGTGGCCCTTTGGTGCCTCAGTATTCCTATCTGTCAAGTGGGGCTCTCCGTGTCTGCCTGTTTGTGGGGCTCAGACACAATGACAGAAGGGGAAACACTTGGACAGATCAGAAGCATTCTCTGGAAGTTGCCGTAGAGGAGTCTAAGTGTCACCAGAGATTTGGAGCATCTGTCAGTGCACTTTCCTGATGGCCCATGGAGACACTCGTTAAAACAGCAGCAGTTCCCTTCAGCCCCCCCTCTCCCCCCGCCACACTCACTTACCTTCCCTTCTGCTCCGTTGCTTGGCTTCAAGAGGAAGGCCAAGCTCACGGGCATGGAATCTGACAAGGTGAAGTCACTCTGCGGGGATCTGTCATCTGTGGTCCACGGGTCATGGGGAGGTCATGGCTCTTTCTCCTGTTTACCCCAGGAGCCAAAGGCAACTCCTCTGCCTTCCATTGCCTGTCCCTGGTCGGTTCTGGTGGGGAGTTCTCGTCACACCACGGCTCTGACACCTGACACGATTTGCGACATATGGAAATTGGCCTCCATCCGCCTGTGCAGAAGGTGTTGGGATGCAGACGGGTCTCTCTCCTGCCCCGGGGAGCAGATGGTGTTCACAAAACAGATTTTGAATCACTTGTCAAATTAGGAAAGGGAGGATAGCAAAAAGCCACACTGGGGCCCATGGTGTCGGAACTCAGGGACCCACGATGTGCATTAGCCTCCAGGGTGAGGGAGTCAGGCACCCCCTCCACCCTCCTACTACTGGGCTTGGACGCCACACGATCCGGCCACGGCCCCTGTGGCCGGTCACATCCCTTTAGTCTTCATTCCACCTTGGCTCCAGTTTAGCCGCATGATCTTGGACGAGTGACCTAACCATCCCTGAACCACGGTGTCATCAGCCGTGACAAGAAGAAATGATGCTCTTCCAAGTTACTGTGAAGGTGAGAGCCAACGAAGATGGAATTCCCAGCAGTCTGCCGAAGGCCCAGAACATTCACGTTGCTCCTGCTGTTCCTTGTCGTTCTGTAGCCTTTGTTGTCACCAGCACATAAAGCATGCCTTTTGGGGCACAGGGTGGGTATTGGATGACTCTTTGCTTATTCTTTGTGTAAATTCTAAAATCTTAAAATGGGAAGCTGGCAGGAATAGACATTTTGAGCTGAAATCTCTGTTTTTTTTTCAATTGGAGAAACATTTTCTAAAATTTGGCATAATTATTTCTTACTGCTCTTCTTATGGAGGTAATAGCACATCTGTTTGCTAGGTGGGCTCTTCCCGAAGGCTGCATCCCCTTTCTTGGTCCTTGTCCTCCTGGGGCCTCCTGGGGGCTCCTTGCAAACTCACCCACTGGCTCCTCAAGGCCCTGGTTCTTTGGACAAGCTAGATGCAGAAAAACCTAATCAAGGTGGTGTTCTCGCCTCTGATAGATGAGGTCAGGCCACACTTGGCATATTTAAAATGTGTTTTTCCTAACTTGCTACCTCCTAACAAAGGAAGAGCCAAATCATACCCTCATTAGCTTCAAAGAGAAATACTGATGTTTGTTTTTTTTTCTTTTTCTTACATTGGCAAGAGATTTAGTTTTGCTTAAAGGAAACACAGATGACGCTAATGAGACCACAGTGTCTTAATTTGCATATTAGATGAGATAAATATTGAGCTAATTAACACCTAGGATAAATTTTCATTGCCTGGGACAATGGTTCTATGGTGATAGTAGTTCTCTGCTGCTTACCCAGTAGCAAAGCAACTTGAAGGGAGACTGGCTTCCCCACAAACACTTCAGGCCCACCAAAAATCCTCCCAGGAAATGCCCTGCAGGATTCTTATTTTAATTTGTATTACATCGTGGATCCTCTTTCAAGTTAACCCTGACCCTACTGGCAAGTGACACCAGCAGAAGGTCTGGCGACAGACCTGAGAAGAGCAGTGTGGGCCTGGGAGGGACCGGGCCTGTCCCAGCCAGGGTTCTGGAAAGGAGTTTCGAAAGAGCAATGGAGGCTGGGCAGTCCTTTATTCTAGCAGCAGAACCGGCTGCATAATTTGCGGGGCCCAGTGCAAAATGAAAACGTAGGATCCCCTGTTTGGACACGAGTCCGTTCAAGATGGCGACAGTAGGACATGAAACCAAGCCTGGCCTCTCAAGGCCCCGGGGACCTGTTCTGCCGTGCAGCCCACGTGCTCACGGAGTCCGCCGCCTGTGAAAGTCAGCTTTGTACAGAAAAAGGAAGGGGAGATTTTTTTTAAAAAAGGAAATAATATTTCATGCCCAGCTCATTTCAGTGAAATAGATGAATATAAATTAAATGAAAAAAAAAAAAGAAAACTAAAAGAATGCCCAGCACCAGGCCTGCCGTGGCTGTGTCCTCCTCTTTGCATCTGTTCCCGAGTGTGGTTTCTCTGGAGGGTCCTTGATTCTCTCTCTCGGCTCCCACACTCTAAAATTGCCTCCCCACCTTCTGACAACAGCTTGCTCAACTTTCAACTTCCAAGTGTTAAGCTTTGCTCTGCCTTTTGTATTTTAATTGCTTTCTCTCTTGCTCTTAACGAGCAATCAGGGCTATTTCTTTATTGAGGACTTGCAAATTCCGAGCCAAGTGTTGTGCATATGAAAGGAACAGGTGAAATCTGCATTCTGGGGCGTCGTTAGCGGCGGGGAGACCTGGAGTAGCCATCTACCTAACGGAAGATGTCCACTTAGCTTGCAGCCTTAATTCAAAGGAAATGTCAAGCCCTCAACTCTCTGCTTCGTGGCAATTGTAGAGAAGACGGGAAGGAGGGAGGGAGCAGCCATCTGAGACTGGGCTTCGGCTGGAAAGGAGGCTGGGTAGGCGCCTGGGTGCGGTGGTGGGAGCCCCGCCGAATGGCCGGTATTGCCCATCAGAGTGCGCTCCCTAGCAGTGAGTGGGAGGGGAATAAAGCCGAAATAGTACAGGCTAAATTAAGAGAAGCCATAAACTCATCAGCACAGAGGGACGAGCTGGATCTGTGCAGGGCGAGCTGCATCTTCAGGTCGCCTGGAAGGAATGGCCGCTCCTGCCCCAGATCTTCTTTCCTTTGTGATTCATGATGTCGCCAGCGGGGTATTTGTTTCTGCGAATTTCTATATTTTTCAACAGCCACCTTGGTGCTCTGCACTCAGCTAGCTGCCAATACCTGCCTGTTGATTGACTGACGGAGAGGTAGGAAGCCACCAAATGAGTTTCCTCCCTAAAGGAGTAGAAACCACCTGCCTTCAATTAGTGCCTTTCCTCCAGGCTGGAACTCTTCAGTATGACAAAAGCATCAGGTTACAAAGGGATGTGGGGAATTGTCCTAGCAGTACCACAGATGTCACACCGGTCCCAAGCTCTCAGAGACAGCTGAGCTCAATGATAGGAAATGTGGCTTTGGGTCGGTGTCATTTTTATGGGGCTCCCCTGTGCCCTGAAGGGCAAACTTAACAGCTTAGAGCTACAGCAGCCTTTGCCCCAAATGGGAATGGGGCCTTCATACCTGCCGGTTTGGCTACTTCGGTCAAATCGAGCAAGCATTTTGGAGGAGGTCAACTTTGTTTAGTTTGTTTGTTTGTTTTCAGAGTGGGGAGGGGAAGAGGGAGAGAAAGAGAAAGAATCTTCCATTGGCCCCACGCGGGGCACAGAGCTCAATATGAGGTTCTGTCTCACAACCCTGAGGTCAGGACCCAAGTCGAAATCAAGAGTCGGGTGCCTAACTGACTGAGCCACCCAGGCACCCCTAACTTTTGTATTTAAATCTACACTGTTCAAATGAAATTTATAAAGGCCACCTGCCCACTCCCACCACCCAAAAGTTACTGAAAAATGATGTATTTCTTTCAAAAGGGAGGACTGGACGCTTGGAAGTTGCGAGCATCCCATGTGGCCCCGGGCGTGTGGGGGAGTGAATGTGTCCCGTGTCTGTCCTCCTGCTCGGGTGCGCGTGCGTGTGCTGCTGTGGGCTCCGAGGCTCGGAGCTTCGTAGGACCTTACTCGGCTGAGCCGGGTGGCCCATCCCTCTCTCAGCTGGTGCAGTGCACTCTTGTCTTTGTCTGCCGGGACAAAGCACCTGCCGGCGCCCAGCACCGCAGACCCGGGCGCTGACCCAACAGACATTTATTTCTCCTGGCTCTGGAGGCTGGATGCCTGAGATCAGAGTGTCAGCAGAGTTGATTTCTGAGGCCTCCCCCTTTGGTTTGCAGACGGCCACCTTTGTGTTGTGTGCTTACACGGTCTTTTCTGTGTGCATGTGTTTATGTACGTGCGTGCGTGTGTGTGTGTGCACGCACGCACATCCCTGGTGTCCCTGCTGTGTCTTAGTCTCCTCTTCTTGTAAGGACACCATTCCCATTGGATGAGGGTCCACCCAAGTGGCCTTATTTTGACTTAATGGCCTCTCGAAGGCCCCATCTAGAGATCAGGGCTGCAACATCTAAGTGTTGGAAACATAATTCAGCTCCTAGCAGTGGTCGAGTCCTTCCCCCTCATGTTACCAAGCACAGATTGTTCAAGGCGGGACGTTAACTGGAAGCGTTGGAAGAACCTGGGGCAAAGATGCTGTTGGGGAGAAGGATGGAGAAGGGCTTCCTCCTTTGCTGCAGCCCCAGGTTTCCTCTGAGTCCCTCCAGGCCCCCACCCTCCTCCTACGGGGGTTGATGCCCACGGCGCCTGGCATTAGAGGGTGCTGGGCCTTTCCTGCCCCTCTCCTGCCGGGACTCATACAGCCCACGGAAGGCCCTCTCTCTGTTGCTGAATTTTACTCTTTGGTTGATAGTGGTATCAAGGTTTTATTAATGATGATAGATATTTGGGGATGAAGGTGAAAAAATACAGAGACTCAGGACGCCTGGGTGGCTCAGTCGGTTGGGTGTCTGCCTAGGGCTCAGGCCATGATCCCAGGGTCCTGGGATCAAGTCCCACATCCGGCTTCCTGCTCAGCAGGGAGCCTGCTTCCCCCTCTTCCTGCTGCTCCTCTTGCTTATGCTCATTCCCTCTCTCCCTCTCTCTCTCTGAAAAATAGAAAAAAAAAAAAAAAAAGAACAGAGTTTCCGGGTGGAAGGTAAGAGCTCAGCATTTGGTTTTGCAATTTGGTCCTTGATCCCTCACCCCTTCTGTCTGTCCCCTGTCCCTCTCAGAAAGGGGAAGCTGCTGGAAGCTGAAAGGCCTCTGACAGGTAGAGGAAGGTAGAAAGGCAGCAGGGCTTCGGCCCGGACCCAGGTAACTTGCTTTGCTCCGCACTGGCCTTGGCTTTTGCCAGGCTGCTTGTAATTCAAGGTCTGTGGTCAGGAGGGAAGGGCCAGGACCCACTGCCAGCATTGCCGACCAGCTCCGGGCCCCTGCCGGGGCCTGTCATGGCTCCCCTCTGCTGGGGAGTCCTAAGAACTGCCACCTCCCAGGTAACCCGCTCCTCCAGGAACCAGCACTGGTCTGTCTAGCATCTGTATTCTGCCCAATATTAACCAGTGCCCTGCTCCCGAAGGCCCCTCGGCATGCTGCTCCTTGTCCTTTGGGGCCCAAATAGCTATTCTTGGTGTCATTTTCCCCTTTGGTTCTATCCTTCCACAGAGGTGATAGTTCGCGTTTGAAGTCATGCCTAAGAGAAAAATTCCAGGCCAAGAAAAGTAGGAAAGGCAACCCTCTTGCCAGGGTATCTCCCCTCTCACCTTGCTTCAGTGCTCTCTCCTTAAGATCCTCATCCCGCTCTTCCAAGAGGCCCTCCCTGACCACTCAAGGCATACCACTTTCTGAGCACCACAGAGGTCCTCACAGCCCTCTGGGATAGACCTGATTGTGCTGTGTAGACACTCTTTGGGACAGAGCCTCTGACTTTGAACCTCGCCTTCAGAACCTAGCATGGAGCTGGGAACACCCAGTCATTCAGTGAGCCTGTGTTGAATGAGCAGAGTGATGTGAACATCCAGGAACAAAGGTCCTCCCTGTGTCATACCTGCACAGGTGTGACTGCCTTGGGGAGGCCACCTCAACTCAAGAGTTCGCTCCTTCCTCTGTCCAGTCTTGCGCATTTGTCTAACTTTATGTGAATATCATGTGGCAATTATATTGAGCTGTTTACGTCCCATCCCCCCCCACCAGCCTACCCGAGTATGATCCATTGTCTTAGCTATTCCCCGAACTTTGAGCTAAATACAGCCCCATGTCACTGGGTCATGACATTGATAGTCGAACTGAGTTACACTTAACTAGGCCGAAAAATGATCGTGTTGCTTAAAGTATGCTGGATCTGGCTCTGGCTAATTTAGAAGCAATTATTTACTTTATTCTCTCATTATTTATAGAGCAAATGTTAGATGTCAAGGCCTGGTGCTGGGCCTTACAAATGAAATAGCTGTATATTTGTTGAGTTGAGTTACATCCATGGTCAAGCCACCTTTAAAGAGGTGTTCTTTCTACCTTTCACTTGAGCAGGATCAGGAAGCATGTCTGTTTTGTTCGCTGCTCAGTCCCCAGTGCCTGGATCCATGACTGGCAAATAAGGCCCTGCATAGAATTTGTAGAAAACGAATGAATGAATAGACTATGAGATAGACTGTATTGTACCATTTTATGGAGAAGTTAAATCATTTTTCCAACTCCATTCAGCTATTACCTGGCCGAGCCGTGATTCAGGTCTGCTCTGGTAGACCCCAGTGGACGTGGTGTCTCCATGTCCTCATCCTCTCCCAATCTTGCACAACAATGACATTGTCTTCATTGTCCTCAAGTAAGGGCATATACGCTCTCGAATGAAATCAGCCATGCGCATGAGCCAGAAGGAATTCTAGGTGGACTGGAGGAAGTGTGGGTTATTATTATAATGACTATTATGTTTTCCTGCAAAATATCAGAGGAGGACTCCAAGAGAAGGTGGGAAGTAGCTGGACCTGGTACAATTAGAGCTCTGTAACCTTCACGCGATGGACAGCAAAGGACCTGGGGAGGCAAAGTTTGGTTTGACCACCACTTGTTTGCCTGAGGAAATTATTTAAGCACACTTGGTTGGGTCTGGATCCTGCCATAGACCGAGCATGCCCCGTACCCTCAAATAACTCATGATCTACTCAGGGAAACAGAATTGGCTGCACAACTTGGCCATGTGGTGGGCTGATGGTCACTACACAGCCCTGTTCTGTGGGGGTCATTTAGCAGCTCCGTGGTGTTGTCTATCTTCTGGATCTTTCTCTGGGAGAGAGTCCCAAGTTTGAGGGTGTTTATTGGCCAAGGTCTGATGAATGGAGCCTTTGTTTTTCGGCAAAGTAATCAAATCTAAATGAGTGGGAACTCAGCTCCTGCTGTCAACCCAGTGCTAAGGAGAAATTAAAGCTCTTGATCTGCAATTGATCAACTATTAAAGTCACAGCGTGGGGTGTTTCTGTGCTTTGTCTGTTCTTTGTTTTGTTTACTATTTGCTTTATTGGTTGGAATGGCACTCCTTCATTTAAGACACATGGGAAGTGCTTCCTGATGATTTATGCCATGGAAGGCCCAATTTGTGGGATAGATAACAGGTGCTCTTTTGGGAGCATTAAAATGACATTGTTGTGGAATATTTATGCTAATGAACAACTCAAGTGATCACTCCTGTGCCGATGGCACAGGAGTAGCTGTCACTGCTTGAGGAGCAGGTTATGATGTCAGCCTCCTCAATGTCGATGTTCCCTGACCTTTTATGAAAAGGCAAGAGAGACAACAGACTTTCGCTTGTTTATCCCCAATTATGGATCTGCTGTTTTAGATGTTTAGACACTTTTATTTAATTCCACTGCAACCTCTGCAAGGAGCCATGGTTATCTCCACTCTACAAATGAGGAAATGGAAGCTCAGAGAGCTCAAGTGATTTGCCTGCGGTCACACAGCTTGTCTGGTTTGGATTTGTCTGGTTGGAAAATTGGTGTCTCTTTCCTCTATAATACACCCTCCCACCCACCCACCCAAGGCCTTAGAATTCCACTCACTGATTTTCAAGACGGCTCTGACTTTTGTGCGTTTTCTGTGACAGCTGGAGAAGCCACAAGATTGAGAAAGAGTTGTGTCTGATCTCATATATAAGGTGGGCTCCCATAAGCCTCTCCTCCTCCTCTCTTGGCCAGCCTGATATATAGAGACTCCTCAGGACCTTTGGTAGCAGGGCCTGGTAGATAGTATGGGAGTAGCTATTATGCACGGACCATTATCATACGTACCGGATATGGGCTCACTTTTTAGCTAGCCAAACAACCCTATGTGATATACACTATTACTTCCATTCTACAGAGGATGAAACAGAGACATAAAGGTGATAAATGAGTTACCCACTATCATTTGCCAAGCAGGGGACAGGATAGGGATTTTTAAGCCACTGACATCTAACTCCAAAATCCATGGGTCACCATATCTCCCAGTTGGGGGTGAATGGGAAAGTAAAGAAACATTCTGAGGGTAGGTGAAGAAGTGAAGGTGATAGCAAGTGAGCAGCTGTATGTGGGGAGGGAGCCACAGGTGGAGGGGGCCTTCTTGGGGGAGGGGAGTCGGCACTGGAAGTGGCCTTCAGGGAGGGCAGAGCTGGCTGTGGCTGAGCCAATCTGCGCTAAAGCAAACGCTTGGAGTGGCCCGGTGTGGGGGGCAGGCCATCTCCAGACGTGGCAAGGAAAGCAATGAGGCCCTCTGTAGGTGGCATTAGAAAAGATGGAACTAAAGGTAATGGCTGTCTTCTTGGAGATTCTACCCTAAACGTGAAATTAA
Organism: Procyon lotor; assembly: GCA_028646535.1. Taxonomy (NCBI): domain Eukaryota; kingdom Metazoa; phylum Chordata; class Mammalia; order Carnivora; family Procyonidae; genus Procyon; species Procyon lotor. The sequence goes on from CM053620.1 coordinate 15,915,975, forward strand.
AAAAAAAAAAAAAATGAACCATCATATTTGCCCATGTTCTGCCTCCCTTCCAATATCTTGAGACAGATGGTAGTAGTGCTGGTGGTATTTATTTTTGTTTTGTTTTGTTTTATGATGACCTGTAATAAAACCAAGTCTGGTTCGAAAAAGACACATCCACTGCACTTTGAAAATTGGGACTGAGGAAGCTGTCTACTCTGTGTTCCATTATCATCGATATCTCAGATAAAGTGATCACAGTCTGTGCTCTAGTCCGCGGCGGGACAGGGAAGTTTAATAGTGTGGCACAGTCATAGCTCTGTTGGGGGAAGTTTAATAGTGTTACACAGGATGTGTCCTTGGCTCTCCTCTCCGGGCTTTTCATAGTAGCCAGAAAGTGATTGGTGCTGGTAAAAGAGGTTTAAAAATTCACAGGAGGGGGCTAAGCATCTGACTCTTGGTTTCCGCTAGAGTTGTGATCTCAGGGTTATGAGATCCAACCCCACATCCGGCTCCGCCCTCACTGTAGAGTCCGCTTGAGTTTTTCTCTCCCCTTCCCTCTACCCCTCCTGCTCATGCTTTGTCTCTCTAAAATAAATAAGTAAATCTTAAAACAACAACAACAACAACAACAAAGAAAAGAAATTTTGCAAGGCTGAGGTGAAAGCAGAAGTTTTGCCCCAGGACTCACGTTGGAGCTGTGGTTGGTGCCCAATGCTGCTGAACCCAAGATGAGGCTACGAACACTAGGACCTCCAGGGTGGCCTGAGAACAAGCCAGCAACCAGCAAACAAATGTCACAGGTTAGGAATATGATTCTTGAAGCCATAAGTGGACAGTCCAGTACATACAGAGAACAGAGAAGAAGACTCACTTATTCAAAACATATTTATTGAGGGCCTCCCGGAGAGGGGGCAGATGAACCCATTGCCATTGGAGCCCACCTTCTAGCACAGAAATTGTTTCTTATAAATTGTTTAGGGGCCCAGATGGTTAAACATCTGGGTGACCTGGACCAGTAATGAACTGCAGCCTCCCTTACATTGGTTGGAGATTATCAGAAGCTCTTTGGAGCAGCATGTTCCAAGTTGGGGGTCTTGTTAGAATGCACATTCGGATTCAGAACCTCTGGGCTGGGGCCCAGGAACCTGCATTTCTACCCAGCTCCGGGTGCTGCTGCCGCTGCCGTTTTCCCATCTCAGTGCTGATAGTGAAGCTCGGGCTCAAAGCCCATTGTATTTTCTATGTGGTCTGTTTATTTCAGTGTGCAGACTCCCATGAATCAGGTTCTCCTTCCAGAGCATGAACTTCAGCATACTCAATAAATCCATTTATCATCTGGAGGAAGAGGCTGAAGATAAAGATCCCCTTCTGGTGCAGATAGAGACCTCGAGGAGGTACCGTCATCTGAGTCTGGGAGTCAAGACTCCTTTACCTGGTGTGGAAGAGATTGCAAGAATTGGCCTTACTGTACTTTGATTTCCCACCTTTGCTAGAGTTAGAGGGTGGCCCCAAATTGTGTTGGAACTTGAACATGGTCCAGATTTATGACGCTCTTCTCACTTTATGCTTTTAGGAGAAGCTATCCATTTTGACAATTTATTTTTTTGTCTTAATTACAAAGAACCCCACCTCACCCCACCCCACTGCCCTGTGGTCACGAGTGTCTGTTATCAAAGACATACATATACATGCTTCATCGTTTCTGGTTACAGTTTTTAGATTGATTCACATCTCAGCAACACGTTGGCCACATTTAGTGTTGGCCACATTTAGTTCTCATCCCCCCCCGCCCCCCCCATCTCCCATTTAGATGCTGGGGATGTAAGCGATTCCCAGACACGCAGTGTAGGGAGGCTCAGCTTCATGAGCACCATTGTTACTTCATGCTAACCAACACGTGGAAGCTTCGAGGGTGCGGGCGTCAGAGTGGGGAGCTGAATCACCAACAGCCTCTGGAAGTCGGAAATCCTTTGAAAACAGGAGGCCACCTTGTCGGCACCCTTGGCAAATATTACTGAGCGAAGGAGTTAAAACCTCTGAATTAGTGTGCAGAGAGCAACAATGGCGTGCAGCCGGCCATCGGGGAAAGGATATCGCATTTAGAAATTAGAGCTTAATGCAGGACAAGGAGCAGAAAGTGAAGGCCTTTTTCTTTTGGCCAGAGATCAGCTTCTACTCACAAAAGAGGTCCTAGAGGGATAAAATTTCATCGGGGAGAAAGGAGACCCACGCACAGCCAGCAGAGGCAGACGAGTTTCTGAGATAAAAAAAAATGCAGTCTAGGGTAAATGCTATATACTCTAAAATATGAACTACAAAGAGAGTAATTGTTTAATCATCTGGGGCCTTTAAACAATTTACTTTTTGCTGTTCTCTTCATTCTAGCACCATTAGCTCTGTGCTGCCCACCTGTTCCCCTGCCAAATGGGTATGTAACCAAGTTAATAGTGCCATTATCCAAAGCTCACTACAAAAAGAGGGGAAATTCAACCTGGGACAAGGAGCAAAGAGGGATTAAAAAAAAAATAAATCCTGTTCTGTGAACTTTTTCTGCTCAAAATTTTGGAGAAAATGGAGTTGGCCATAACACCTGGCTGCAGGGGAAAAAGCAAGGTTTCCTGCCCCTCACCAATGAGTGTAGTACAGTGGTGTGCCCTTGCTGGAAACCACTGGACTGCTAATTAGAGGGCCGTAGATGGTTAGATTTCTGCATTACTAAGGATCAATCATTGCCACGCATTGTGTTACCAGCACAAAGCTGTATTTAACTTACTGTATCCGTGTTTCTTTTATTTTTTATTTAATTTTTTATAAAGATTTTATTTATTTGACAGAGAGAGATCACAAGTAGGCAGAGAGGCAGGCAGAGAGAGTGGGGGAAGCAGGCTCCCTGCCAAGCAGAGAGCCCGATGCGGGGCTTGATCCCAGGACCCTGAGATCATGACCTGAGCCAAAGGCAGAGGCTTTAACCCACTGAGCCACCCAGGTGCCCCTGTATCCGTGTTTCTTTTAAAACTCACCCAACACTTCCCATTTCCGCCTTTTGCTTTTTGTAGTTGCTGGAAACTGTAAATGCAGAACCAGTTTTTTTTCTTCTTCTTCTTCTTCTTCTTCTTCTTCTTTCTTTCTCCCTTTAAGAGCAAATCTAATAAAACCGCTAGATGTTTCAGGATGCCTGCATGACATATTTCAGGGGCTTATAGATAAGGGAAGATTCCATGCCGCTCACCCCCCCCCCCCCCATGGAGTAAATAGCAGCCACCTTCATTAACCTGCTTCAGGAAGAGGTGATGATCTCTGAGAGAGGCGTCCGGTCGGTGATCAAGCCCAAGGGACACCTTCCTCCAGACAATGCAGCGGTCACTATTGGGGGCCCTCTGCTGTAGTTTCTGTCCAGCACCAGGGAGCCTGTGCTCATTCCTTTGTTCAGGAATCTGACCTGCACCAGGAGGCCGTGGTGAGAACAGAAAGTGACAAGCACAGAATGGACGGGGCTGCTTGCCTGCTTGGCATTTACATTCTCACGTGTGCGAAATACTAGAGAATCAAATGGAGAAATGTGAGATGACAACATGATAAGTGTTTTGACGGAGGGTGACACGGTACTGTGAGAGCTAATGGCGAAAATTAATTGGATCAGGGAGGACTTGGGAAGCTTCCAGAAGAAATGATGCTAGAACTTCCATCTGCCGAGGGTTAATTCCTCGTCCTTCAGTACTTAAGGGTTTATCTTCTTTTGAATCCTCCTCTACTCTGATCCTCACCAGAGATAAGCCAGGCAGAGTTCCTGTCCCCATGTCACAGATGGGGACAGTGAGGCACAGAAGGGGGCCAGAGCAGATCTCCCGCTCCTTAGAGCCCAGTGTGCCCCAGGGGTCGGCACCATCCCTGGAATCCATCAGCCTTGTGAAGCTAGTGTCTGTTTTTGTCTGCCAGTTTCTGGGCTATGTTTTCCATATTAAGGCTGATCAGACTTCGCTGTGGCTGGTCTCTCAGAAGTGGTAAAACCCTGAGTCACTGAAATAAAATATTTTGCAGCTGCTCCCGTCAGCTGGCCTCTTCAAATGTGGCCCTTCCTGTGTCTGTGGCTTTGTGTCTGCTACAGCCTTCTGCTTTCTCCTCCTAAATCATTAGCGCCCTTCTGCTGGATGGCAGGCCTGCTGGGATGGCTCCCTAGCTTTGTGCAGACAGCTGCACGTCTTAGCAAGATCTCCAGCATAAGCCGCTCACATTCTTAGTGTCTTCTGCTTGGTCGCATGTCTTCTGGAGCAAGACTTCACAGAGACGAGGTGGAGGAGCCTGCAAGGTAGAGAGAGGTTTGCCTCTCCTCAGGCCCTTGGTGGGGGAGAAACCGGGTCCTTCTGAAACCCAACACTGTAATAGAACCGACAGGTGAGGTCTGCTCTGAAGCATACCTGGTTAGTGGGTTCATTCAGGGCTAGAATAGCATTGTCCCCTGGCCTCCATCGAGACGAAGACTATGAATTAAGGGACCTGTGTGTCATCCTGTGGCCTCCCAGCAAATGAAATGGGTGTGCCCTAGGCCATGTCTGTCAGTACTGTTCTCTTCCCTTGATGTCTCTGCATTAGCTTCATAAAAAGTGGGCTGTGAACGAGGTGAAGGAGGTCCTTGGGGCCCCCCATCTGGTGGGATATATTATGCTCTTGACTTTCCCTGACTTGCCCCAGTGGCTGCAGGTGGGTGGTGTCCTGCCTGCTCTCTGAGTCGCCAGCCCCCTTTGACGTTCTTGCTGCGTGTTTTGGAAATGATGTCTAGGTGTCTAAAGAGCTGTGAGTCCCTTTGTGGTTTTTGTTTTTTTTTTTTTTTTGGACGTGATTATTGTAGATTTTGCCAGCCCTCAGAACACACGGTTTCAAGCAGCTGCGGATGGAGCACAGACCTGCTGATGGCACTTTTCCCAGGTAGCCTAGCACTTGACACAGGTGGTGGGTTCGTTCTCGGGAGGGGTGATCGGATCAGGAGAGTTGGGGAATCCGTGCTGCCAGGCCTTTGCTGAGGGAAGGAGAACCCTTTGGCTTTGTGTGAGGAGACCAATGAAATGCAAAGAGCTCTTGGGAAAAAAATGTGCTCCTCCAAATATACCCCTTGAAGCCTGTTGCCTCTCTACCCTACCCGGCAATAGGCTTGGCTCTCAAGGATCAGAAAATAAAACCGTTCCATTCAAGAGAGTTTGATCTAGTAGTCAACTTCTCAGGCCTTTACTAAGCTCTGCAGGTGAGGGTGAAAAAAGGCATTTTATTGCCGACAGGCCACATGTCACGTGCAGTGTCTCAGATTCTCAGGGAGAGCCCGATCCTTGGAGCTTTGCAAATGAGCAAGGCCAGACAATTAGGAAGAAGCCCTGTAATGAGGGCCCTGGATTTGCCTGCCTGGGAAGCCCTCTCCTTTGTCACGAATCAAGTTCTGTCCTTGGGAGGCAGTGCTTCGTGCTATGGCCTAAGGAGGGCGGGAGGAAGTGGGAAGCGTCAGCCGTAGGCAGGCGGGATTGTGCCACTGCAGACCATCCGTGTGGTAGGAACAGACAGGACCGACGGCCGGGAGACCAGGTGGTGGCTTCTTGGTGGGCAGATTGGAATTGAGAGGTGAAAGAAGGACCTTAATCGCAAGTGGAAGACAGGTGCTGTAGGCCGAATGTTTGCACCCCCACCCTGTCCCTGCCCATTTCATATGTCGAACCCTGGTCTCCCATAGGATGGGATTCGGAGGGGAGGCCTTTGGGAGGTGATGAGGTCATAAAGGTAGAGCCCTTGGGATGGGATCAGTGCCCTCATGAAAGGGACCCCAGAGAGCTCCCCCACCCCTGCCACCATGGGAGGACACCCCGAAAAGGCAGTCGCCGATGAACCAGGGAGTGGGCTCTCACCAGACACGAATCCACTGGTGCCTTGATGTTGGACTTGCCAGCTTCCACAAGTATGCAAATAAGGGTGCGTGCTTAAGCCACCCCGCCTCTGGTATTCTGCCCCAGCGGCTCAGACAGACGAGGATGGTGTTCCTCGAGGAGGAGCTCTCGGGGAGCATTCAGACACGGCTGATAGAGCCCGTGCAGGTGTCACAGGTGGCCCCAGTCACGGGAAGGGGGGTGTGAAGACTTCTCAGATGGCTGCAGCCTAGCCTCTCGGCCTCAGTATTTTGGGCCCTCAGTACTGCTGACATTTGGGGCCGAGTAAGCCTTTGTCGTGGGGGCTGTCTTGTGCTTTGTAGGACATTTCACAGTATCCCTTGCTGCTGTACTCCTGTTGTGACAACCAGAAATGTCTTCAGACTGTTGCCAATTGGCCCCTGAGGGGCAAGATCACCCTCGGCCGAAACACGGCTCTAACTCTGTTTTCACGGCAGCATGAGCAGAGGACCTCATTCTCTTTCACGCTGATGTAGAAAAACTGAGCCTAATGGTCACAACACTTGTACCTGGGAGTGTGTGGTTTTGAAACCACATTTGTTCCGATCTTTTACAAGACTCTGGCTGACTGCCGAGAAGAAAAAGGGTCAGGGCAAACTCTTGGACTTGGTCACAGTGAGCTTTGATCTGTTTTCTCACGCTTTGGTACTTGCCCCTGGCCCGGTTTTGCTGATCCAAATAGGCGGAAGCGCCTTGTGCAGCATGAGAGCAAATTGTCGGATTTTAATCCCTTTAGCTACGCCTTATTAATGCTCTGGCACAACCTGCCGTGGACTGATTCATTCATTCCCAAACCCTTAGTGAGGTCTACCCTCGTCCTCGGCCTGGTGCTGGGTGCCGGAGAGAGAAGGGTGGACAGATCCAGCTTTTTCAGCCTGATCCCTGCTGTCCCAGACTCTCATTACCGCCGGAGCCAGACGAGCAGACAGTAACAACCACACCAACCACAGCAAACCCAGACGGCCCGCTGGAATGGGAACTACTGGGAGGAGAGAGCCAACCAGATAACCTGAGGTCTGCAGGGCAGGCGGGCACTGGCCCTGACTACAGGCCAGTGCTGGAGGCAGAGGAACGGCTGGTGCCAACACCCTCAAGGGGGAAAGAGCGTGGTCTGCTTTAGAAAGGGGCAGAGAGGTTTGTGGGGCTGCATTTGCAGCGAGACCCACCTTCGTAACACTAGTGCTTGACCCCTGCAAGTTCCAGCAAGTCACCCCGTGGACAGGAGTTCCAGAACATTGACTTTGGTGTGGAAAAGAGAGCGGACTTGGGTGTGTCCAGAGAGCTTCACGAACTGGCCACCGGACAGACTCTCAGGAGACACATCCGTGTCTCCATGTGTGCAGGACTTGCACTCACTTGGGTCGTGTCCTTGAGCGAGCGGTGGGTCTTCAAGGTGGCCAGGGATTTCCTGTTCATGGGTCCCTGCCTTTCCTACCTGCAGTGTGGGCCTCAAGGCTCTGCTGTGCCCTGGCCTGTGGAAGGGACCCACCTGGGCCTGTGGTGCTCCTTCATTCTCTGTTCTGCCCTCTGCCCTCTCTGCCATTCCCCTGCTCGGTGCTCTGAATGTGTTGGCCTTAGGAGACCCCTGTGAGGTGCCCCCCTGCACCGCAGTCCAGGGGCCACCTGGACTCCCACCTCCCTTTCTCTGCTTGGCCTCCTTGAGGGTCTCCCCTTTCGCCGCAGAGTTTGCCTGGAGCCTGGGCCTCCTGTGTCGTGCTGGATACATTTAAAGTGTGTGTGGGAGCCTGCCCTCTGAGTGTGCCTACAACCACACCAGCCCTCGGGATCCAGGGAAAATGAAGCCACAATTCCTGCCTCCAGGAACTCATTCCCTCCTGCTCGGGGGCTCGACCAGAGCAGTGTGGTGACCCAAGGCCGGGATCTGTGGTGCAGAAGATCTGAGCTGGTCCGGTGCTGGGACCTGAAGGCGGGAGCTATGGAGTCTCAGCAAGTCTCCCCACCTCACAAGATGCGTGCTTGCCTGAACATGGTGCCCAGATGCCCCACACGGTTCCCATCCTCCAGGTTTCCTCTGTGCGTTCCTCACCCAGTGGCTGCTCACCCCATGTCCCAAGTCCCTCGATGGCCCGCAGGGGAAGAGTCCTCCTCGGCTTCACTTCTCCTAGCCTGGTGCCAGAGAAGACCAGAAGCTTGGACGTGGCAGAGTGCATTCAATCCCAGGCTTCAGAGCTCAAAGCTTCCGTGTTTTCAGACAAGTGGCTCAGCCTTGCTGGGCCTTCATTTCCCCATATGGAAAATGGAGCTGATGGCTCCCTTCCAAGAGTAAGGGAGAAGCAACGAGAGAAGCCTTCGCCCAAGGCCTGGCACTCAGGAGGCACCTCCCAACCTCCGTTTCTGCCTCCTTCTTTCCCTCCAAACCCCCTTCTGTCCTCCTCATCCTTCCCTCCCTCCTCACCCCCACCCCCCCGAATGAATTCAGGACAAGATCACTTGAGGACATATATCCTTTGTCTCCCGTGAGAATCGTCCCCCCCGCCCCCCACCGTGTAATTGTCAGCAACAAACTTGGAAAATAAGGATGTCTGAAGCAGCGCTCAGCACCACAACATCTGCACCAGACAAAACTCGAAAAGCCCTCAATCCCCAGTCATGAATGCACTATAAAAACAATGTGGCAGAAATGAAAATTGTTCCATCATAATATTTCACAGTTCTTTTTGACAAAAGCCAAGCCGCCCTCATGAATACACATTTCCCAGCATCTTATGCATTATGCATCAACCTATAGCAGGGGACCTGGGAATTGCCAGTCCCTAGTAAAGGGCCTTTGAAAGTGCCTATTTTGTAAACAAATGGAGCCCAGGCCCGGCACTTGGGCTCTTTAGGTAATTTAGGACTGACTCCAGCTGCCCAAGTGGGGACTGGCTCTTCTCGGGGCCGTAAATGGCAGGAGCATCTCCGGTGTTCACTGGCTGGAGTGGGCGCTTCAGTGTTCGGGATTCTAATCTTTAATTTCATAGTATCCAAGATGGCCATTTGGAGAGACAGGGACAATTCCAGCTGGAGCCAGAGGCAAATGTCGCTGGAATGCCAAACGAGCCCACCAAGGCCGGCTTGCTGGCTGAGCAGTCAGTCAAATTAGTCAGGACTTGGGGCTCCCCAGAGCCTCAAACGGGATTAAGCCTCGTGCCAGGGGATGCTGCGGAGGGGTGGAGGGGGCACCGACAGGTCGGCCTGTCTCAGTGGGCTTACGTGGTCGGGGGACTGGTAGTTTGTTGTCCCCAAGCAGGCAAATTGGAAATGCATGTCAAGTGTGCATTATTGTCAGCGAGAAGGCCTCCGGACGTTAACTAGCCCCTGGTTTCAGAGACGGGGAGACTGAGGCCAGACATTTTAAGGGACTTGTTCAAGGTCACACTGATTAGTGAGCAGCAGGTCTGGGACTGCTGGAAGCCAATAGTCTATGCCAGGCACTTCCCACTGCCTCAATCATGAGCTGGCAGCGGCTAGAAGCACCGGGGGCAAAGTGGTTACTGATTGCTACGATTTGAGCAAAGGGCAGACTGGGATCCAGTACCACGGGCCCGGGAAAGAGTGTAATTCGGGGCCGTTTTTGTGTAATTTGCAATCTGTCCTCTACGGTAGCCTTATTTTAAATGGTGACCAATCTATGACAGACGTCTACTCGTGCACATTGTATCTGTTGCAATAACAAGGTGATGATGGATTCATTGCTACATGTATTTACTTCATAAAAAATCATCATCTCCCATTAGGGTGTGTGCTGCAAATGGATTTAAGATGAGGCACAAAATTTTGAAAGCCGTTGTTGGGTATGTCCTTTCCTTTCCTTCCTTGCACCTCCAATTCTTACGCGTAAAGCGAGGGACTTGGGAGGGATGGTCTCTGGTTGGTGTCCGGGCCGAAATGTCCCACCCGCCGTGGGTGGCTACAGGAGGCGTCTTGATGAAGTCAGGGAGGACAGGGGCCCAGCTCTTGCTGTGCAGCCATCTACTGGGCTGGGCTCCCTGATGGGGAGGGGGAGGCGGCAGGCAGAAGGAATCGACCCCCGGGTAGGGGAAGTCCCTCATTCCTGCTCCCTGGGCCTGGTGTTCTCCAGCGGTAGGACTGCTAGCTGATTGGTGCGGTTTGACACGTGAAAGCAGCAGCAGCCGAAGGCTGATTATGACGGGCGGTAGCCTATCGCTCTTCACAGACACCTGTCTGCGCAGGCCCGGGCCTCTCCGCCACCCCCCCCAACCCCCATCCTCCCCACCCCCGCCCTGCTGACCCAGGGACAGGCTGTGGGGGTGGGGGGGGGGTGGTTGGAAGGGGGACGTCAGGATCAAGTCACCTCTGATGCTGACAGCCCACCCATGGCTCTCTGAGCCTAGAATAAGTGGTCTCAGACTGCTGTTTGGTTTTGTTAAAACACTCCTCATCCCTGCAGCTTCCAATTCATTGGAGATGTATTTGTGGAGGTGGGAGTTTTGCAATTCTAAATTCC
>CM053620.1:15926448-15974956 GCA_028646535.1 Procyon lotor
TCTCTCTCTCCCTGCCTCTCTGCCTACTCGTGATCTCTCTCTCTGTCAAATAAATAAATAAAATCTTTAAAAAAAATACTCCCAAGTAGTTGTAAAAATGAACAATTTTAACCTGTACAAGTGGCAGTGCAGTAAGTGTCAAGTGATCCTGGGTACCGTAAATAGTTATTTATTTGATTTTAAGCCAAGAAATAATTTCTTCTGAATTTTGAAAGTAAAATGTTCAGTTTAGAAACCTTTGAACTTTAGAAAAGTATAAAAATAAAAATACAATTAGATGGAAATGCATCGCATAGACATAACGACTATGAACATGCTAGCCTTCCTTCATTTTTGCCCAGTGAAGGTATGCACGTCGGTCTTCATGCTGGTCTGATGGTGGAGGTTTCTTAAACGGGGATCCTTGGGATGTTAAGTTGTGTTATGAGCAACATAACAAAAACAAACCCAATAAAACCTGAAATGACTACAACACAAAACATGTGTGGTGGAGGCTGATCCGAGGTCAAATCTTTGGAAAATGCTAATAGTGACCAAAATTAAAAACTTGAACAGTTTTCAATGGGAGGCTTTACGCTCATGGGCATTCAGTATGCTAAAAGCACTTGGAGTAGGGCTGTCTCCCACGTAGCCTTTGTGATGGAATCCCTCTTCTTCTCCAAATGTCCCTCACCCACCAACCAAACTTTTTAAGGGAACAAAGTTCCTAGCCTTCCTTAAAAAAAATGTCTGGAGAATTGTGAGAAATTCACCCTGGCTATAAAATACCTAGTTTAAATCTCATATCACATCATTCTCTATCATTGGTCATCTTGGGTTTCCCAGAAAGAGCTGCTTTATTTTGTGTGAAAATTTGAAATGGTCACTTCGTCCCTTTTATCACTCTCTCGACTGTCAAGAGTTAGGATTCACCACCCCTACTTTCTATGGCCTGTGACCTGAACTTGAGATAAACTCTCTTCTTCTTCTTAAATGGACACTAATTCCATCGAGAGTCCCACTTCATGACCTCATCTAAACCTAATTAACTCCCAAAGGCTGCACCTAAAATACTGTTTCATTGAGGTTTATAGCTTCCACATACGAATCTGGAAGGACACAAGCATTTAATCCAGACGATCTTTTCTCGTGAGCAAGACAACTAACCTCACTGAGACTGTTCACTCTGCTGAAAGAGGGATGGGGGTTCCCGTGTGATCTACAATCTCTATTGTGGCCATCGGGACACAGGTATGGCCCACGAGACATGTACTGCTGCCTGCCTCCCTGGTTTGGCACATTCCATTACCTCTGCCTGGAGAGCCTCTACCTACCCTCTTATTCTCCCATCTCATTTCGAGTGGCCCTTCAAGACTCATTGTTGTTTCCTTCTAGAAGCCTGTCTCCACCAGAGCTCTTTGTGCGATGCATTCATACATCTTCTCTCCCACCTGGCTGTGAGGTGCTCTCTCTGGATGGAGACTCCATCTCACTTTTATTCTTTAGTGCCTAGCAGTTTGCCTGGCAGAGTGTAGGTGCTCAATAAGCGTTTGGATCAATGAACATAACAATGTATACCACCCAGAAGGAAAGAGACAGTAGATGTATTCCTATAACCACCACTGTTGAAAAAGACAGAAACATACCGGCAGAGAATATAAGGAAGCAATTAAAACAGCAATAGGATTGCCCACAAAAATTCCCACTGCAATGGCTTCATGGACCAGACTAAGAGAAAAGGCCCCTCCTGAATGACCAGCACCAAAACCGATGCTCAGAAACCAGTCAGGTTTTCGGCAAGGGCCTTGTGTTGGCTTGAACATCCCCCACACACAGATGAATCCCAGGGGAGCAGCTGTGTCCAAGAGAAGCACACTCTCTACCTGCAAATCATGAAGCTAAGAGTGAGCTCCAGCAACTAATGACGGTCTTAATTAACCCACAAAACTTTATGCATGGCTGGTATTCAACCAACCTTTTGATCTTGGACAGAAATCTATTAAAGCCCGTTGAGAGAATGAAAAGGCAAAATCTGATGAACGTTTTTTACCTTGGTGGTTATAAAAGTTGGCAGTTGGATGACTCCAAGAGTGATCTATTTGCCAATAGCAGTATTACATTAAGTTGAGGAAACATCATTCCTTAAATGCAAGCTGAATGAGCGTCCTGAATAATGGCTTAAAATCACACATGTCTGGGGCCTGTTGAGGCTGGAAAGGATTGAATTAACATTTCTGCTTGAGGAGCAAGCCATTTTCTCCAAGGGAGTGCTTTCTAAGCTTTTTTGAGTCAGGAACTAGTTTGAGAATCTGGTAAAAATGACGGAGGCTCTCCTAGAATAACGCGTATGCTGTTTCTCAGGGGTTCCTAGATTTCTGAGATTACCTTCTGTGAATTCTAGTCATGAATCTCTGATTCTGGGAGGCCCTATGGTCTAGTGCACAGGTTTCCAACTGCAAGTATGAGGCATCTTAGCAGAATCATCGTCGAAACTTGTCATGATACCCATTTCCCCCATGTGATAGGAGAGTGGATTTTTGCAACCTTCCAGGAAGAGAGGTCTGAAAGGGTTGGGGGAGCTGAGACATGGACATTTTGAAAAATACTCCTGTGGTTCTTAGGAGCCCCAGCCCTCTCTCTGTCAGGAGTGGGAGTCAGTAGGCCAAGAGGAAAGAGAGCAGTGGGTTTGGATCTGAGATTTGGGCTCAGATCACGGGGGCTTCTTTCCTTACTAGCCTTTTGACCTTGTTTAAAGAACTGCTTCTCTCTCAAGCTCTATTTCCTCATCTGTAAATGGTTGTTGGAAAGGCTGAGCTAAAGGGCACAGAGTTTCCTTTTCTTTATTTATAGGTAAACAAAAGGTACAAACTAAGAGATTCATTACAGGGGCTGCTCAAGAAGGAAATCCCAGACATCAGATGCTCTGTGTTACATGTAATGCCTGCTCCAGAGCATGGTTGATGATGGGAATTCTCCATGTTCCTAAGGGTCTGAGGTATTAGGAAAGTGTTGCATTTCTCAAAATCTGCTGTAAAGGAATATGTCACTTACAAAGGCCTCAAGGAGATTTTTCACAGGGAAGGTTATAAGCGATTGAATATTGCCAGTATAGATGGGAGTATTTCACCATATGGTGGCTTTCCCTGCTTTAGCTTCCAAGGGCATTCTGAGTCATCAGAGAAACATACAAATGTGGGCGATGCCATGAAACACCTTTCTTTTTTCGTTTTAATTGGAGTGGGAGGACAATCTAGCTGGGCAGGTGCTACAGGACTCCAAGGTCTGGCAAAACAGAGGGCAGCCTACTTGGAAGCAGATCTGGAGGGGAGTCTCTTAGGCACACAGTGTCCCTGAGTCTCAATTTCCAGTCTCTTCCAAGGGAATAATTATCTCACAGATACGAAGATTCGTTACATACGTTGTGTAAAGCACCTACCCACCGGGTATAAGGGGTCCAATGAGTGGGATATCTCGATGCCCATGGTAGTGAGAATACTTGTAGTGATCAAACAAGACTCAGAGGTTTCAGTTGGGTCAACCAGTTCATGGCACATGGTGAAGCCTCAAGACCTAAAATGGAACAGAGCTGGGGTAGGACATGGTGAAACTGGACAAGCAGGAAGGGCACTCCGTTCTTGGAGTGAAGCCAAGAGTCCAGGATGGCCTCAGGCTTGCAACTTTCCTCTACCCCTGCCCCACTCAGGTGCAAAAGATGGCATTTCCCATCTAGGTTGGCCTGTTTATCTAGTTTATCTGGGACTTTCCCAAACAAACAAAAAATGCACTGTGCCTAGAAACCCCTTAGTTGCTGGGAAACTTGGATGGTTGGTTGCCCTACTCCTACCTGAATTCTCCAGCCCTGGGACACTAGGCCAGTCTTGTCGAGGTGGCTGTGGGGCGATTCTCACTGCCCCTTCACTTGTCACCATGACCTCAACCTTGCCCACCCCTTTCCTTGCTTCCCCCACAATCTCTGGGCATGTCAAAAAGGGCTGTAGCTTTACCTTCAGCTTAATACTTGGGTTCTTGCTGAGAATGTAAAGGACACGGGCTAGTTCACCATTTATCAACAGCACGGAGAACACATCCTGGGACACAGTAAGATGTACTGTAGTTTGTAGTGAATGGAGGTCTTGCCTGGAGTTCAGTATTCTTGGTTAGGGCCCTGTGATTCTGCTTAAATCCAACTCGCTTCCCCTTTACAAAATCAAGGCCCTCCATCCAGGACATACTCCTCCAATATGAGTGGGCCATTCCTGCATAATCCTCATGCAATTTTTTTCTGCTTCTTTGAAACTCTTTCAGGATGCTCAGTCCACATTGTTGGTGAATAGTACACAACATTAGAAATGTCATTTTCCCCTTTAAATATTTAGAAATAACTCTCCCCGTCAATTGCAAGTTCAGCAAACCTTGAGTTAGAGCCTATTTCTAATCATGAGAGGAACAGTGGTCAATGGACCAATATCATATTTTAAGTATTCTCTACTCTTATCCCCATTCATCTTTATTAACTGAGATATTTCAGTATGTCCCATATGTAGGCACCCACACTCTATCATCTGCCCCAAACCTCATCCTTGTAAGGGGCACACTCATTCTTTGTTGTGCTGTGGCAGCAAACCATGATTTATTCTTTGAAATTAGGGTTACTGCAGCCCTATTTAGCTTCAGAACTACCAAAAGAGGACTAGATGACAGCCCCTTTGCTTCTCTGTCCCATTTTTAGGGGGATCTTTTACATGGATGGCTCATCCATTGAGACACTCCCATGTTGAGAGTGGCAGGAAAACGAGGAAATAAGTTGGCCATGGGTGCTGTCCTTCTAGCCAGGAGTGATGGGCAGACATGTGTTCCATCAGGATCTACCAGAGGCTGTCATCATGGTGGCAAGGGACAGAGTTTTGACTCAGACACGCCTGAATTTAGCTCTCGGTCAAATGCAATTGATTAGATCTGTGATTTTATTATTTGTTATTATTGTTTTATTATTGTCATCCTCATCACAGCTGGTGCAACTCAAAGGGGGACTATTGCTAAGTTAGTCAAGACAACTCTTCCCTGAGCACTGGAGGGCATTTTGTACCCTTACCCACCACCCAAAAGGCCAGTCGTGCCTCTCAGTCGTAGCAGCCATCCACACACTCTGCATTTGCATATACATATACATATACATTTCCATATGCTCTGTCGATGGGTTTTGTCCCCACTTGAAAACCCCTTGAGGTAATTCAGAGAGGACAGATATGGAAAGTAGAGATGACATAGAAACTTGAGAATTCAGTGCACTGGGAGTTCTGGGCCAGTTAAGAGGCGACCTTGCTCATCCTCTTTTCACATAAAAATACACTCACACTGATGTTTCAAATAACCTCACAGCTCATCGGTTCGTGTCTAAGCTCTTAAAGACTCAATCTGCTTTACTCCCTCTCCCCTGGGGCCAAAGTTGCGTTCCTCTTTCTATAAACTTCCTCTTTTTGTCCAAAATATTCTTCTCTACCTAAAAAGTGCTTTCTGCCCTTCCCAACTCAACTCCTCGTTCAAGGTTTGGTGCACAAGTCCTCTCTCCAGGGGTCCTTTCATCGTGCACTCATCACATAGTTTTCTTTTCTGTATATTTGTCATCTCTCTTTCCAGACTGTAAGGTGTTTGGGGATGGAGATTATAGTACCTGCTTGGGCCCCTTTTCAGCACTGAGCCTGGACTGACGTTTGCTTCTGATCTTTTGGCACTTTTGCTGGTTTGCTTGATAGAAAGACCCACTCGCTGATGTGGGTGTGCCCTGCCTTTCCACAGAGCTTTGTTGAGATTTCTGACACAGATCAGATCCTGAGAACAGGTACTTGTTTGAACACAGCTGCTGGGCAGAGGTCATGGCTTTAGATGAGGCTTCTTTTCTTTCTTTTTTAATGAACTTAATCATTTTTAATATCTTTTCCAGAGCAGAATACATTAAATGACCCTGACTTGGCTGAAAGCCTTCTCTAGAGTGCTTTGGGAGGATTAGAGGAATTTCTTTTATAGCCTCTTAGCATGACTGGCCGCCTTTTCCTTTCTCTGGGTTATCAGAGAGTGAGATTGGATCCTAATTAACAAAGGGGGAACCATGAGCCTTGCAGTCTCTGTTCACTGGGGCATAGGCAATGGCTGGACTCTTTGGAGGAGTGAGGTCGGTATTTCCAATGACTTCTGCTTGTGTCTGAACTTGGGGGCTGATACAGATCTGGCTGAGGCAGCTCTGGGAAGAGCCGAGCACACCCCAGAGAACGGGAGGAAGCCTACAGGGCAGGAGAGAGAGCATCTCTTTTCAGAAGAGAGTCGACTCTGGCAGGGGAGACTGTTTCCAGCACGCACAGAGTCAGGATTCACGCTGGATGGTACAAATGAAAACCCAGTGACGATATTTTTTATTGCACAGAGATCATAAAGGAACGAGAGGTGTGACAAACGAATCAGCGGTATAACGAGAATGGAAAATAGTATAAAATAAGTTGTTCTCTACGTGGTATTCAAATTCCTGGCTTGTTATCTTCTTGGACCAGGAGGAATTGGTTTTCACTTGGAGAAGGTCATGCCGTAAGAAGGAACCATTTCAGATGGTCTCCACTGGGTTCCCCAGAGATACCCTTTGGCTTGTAGTTGTTCCCTTGTTCGTTCTGTGCTAGGCCTGTGATTTAATCTCCCCTCTTAGAAAAGGAACAAGCAGGGGACATGCTCTTGCTCTTTTTTGGGGGGGGGTGTGTGTCTTTCTCTGGCACCTAATTATGTGCTAGCCATGCAATAGTTTGAGAACTTTAGAGGAGGAAGCATCCATCAGAGACACACCTAATAATATCAGGATTAACTGACTGAGGGGCTGAGGATGACTGAGATTTCCTTGACGTTGGGTGATTGGTAAATTCTTTTAACCAGGCTGTGCAGTCTCAGAATCAGGCAAACCCCTATAATCCTATCCTGGGTCTCAGACAGGGCTGCCGTGCCATTCTGAGACCTTAGAGAAGCAAGAAGAGGGAGCATTTGTGCAAACATCACAGGCAACTGTATTCTCAAGTTTTGCCAGTTGCATCGCTGGTACAAACCCGCATCTTTCTCAGAACATGGCATTAAAATATTCTGCTCAGCTGCTCTGTGCTGCAGAAATACAATAAATAGCAGCACTATTTTTAAAGGATCATTGGGCTTCATTAAGTAAAGAGAGGCTTCTCTTTAACACGGTCTTGAGGATTCACTGTCTAAACAGCGGGCTGGAGTGTTGACATTCTGGCACAAGTTTTTCAAGTGTGTATTAATAGGCTTGGCTATTTCTGGGGCTGCCATTCCCTTCCTGAGCCTTCTTCAGCCAGTTATTTCAATCTCTGGGCCTCACTTTCTCATCTGTATGCACAGTGAAGCTAAGAACGGTTCCCCTGTTTATCGTGAGGCTGGAACGCGGTGAGAGCTACACGGCCACAGCCGAGCGCACTCACGGACGCGTGCTGCTGGCACAGCACACGCTGGGTGGATGTTGGCATCGGAATCTGCCTCTTGGTTTCTCTACATCATTAGGACCTAACAAGAGGCATAACAATTAAAAGTCAGTCGGGCCGAGGTTAAAGCACTTCGGTCCACTTGCACCCCATCCTTCCTGTACAACTCTTACCAAAGATTAGGAGGTGGGCAGGATTCTCTTTCCGCCAACAGGAGGAACAGGGCCTGGGTCAGTGGACGGTTCTTGCCCATCAGACATACTGATTCTAATTCCAGATCTGCTGCTTGCTGGTGAGTAACTTACTGTCTTAAAGCTTTGTGTCTGCTATTTGTAAGGAGGGACAATAAAACTCATCTCAGAAAGCTCTTGTGAGACCCTGTAAAACGATGCCTGTGTTCTGCCTTGCACCAATGGGCACCGAAGGGGATGCACACACTGGAGGGGCTCACTGACTGGGAATGGATGTGGTTGAGATGGGGCATCTCAGGTCACAGGCCTACCTTTTGGTTCTTTCCTTCTCTTCCAGGTGCCCACTCCCTGCACTCCCAGACCCCGAGATTGCCTTCCTACACATCTGTCATCCAAAATCTCTCAGGGGGGCCATGGATATGTCCCTTTTCCTTCTTGGTGGGTTGAACTGGGTGGGTTCCCTCTTCCCAGGTGGGTGTGCCTTGTACCTGTTTTGACTTTGTGGGATCAAAGACTTTGTTCTTTGTAACAGGAGTTTTAAACCACTGGAGTCCTTCAATTGTTATAATTGGAATATATAGAAAAGGGCATATAAGGTCAGGGTACACAGCCTGCCACGTTTGTGCAGAATTAGCGAGTCTATGTCATTAGCACCCAGATTACCAAAGAGCTCATTATCTGCACCCTAGAAACCTTCCCCATTGTCCCTTCTGTTCACCCTCTACCCCCCACCAGGGTCACCTCTGCAGGCTACTTTTGCCTGCCTCTGTTCTCTACCTAAATGGGATCCCGCAGCAGGTACACTTTGTCTGGCTT
Organism: Procyon lotor; assembly: GCA_028646535.1. Lineage (NCBI taxonomy): Eukaryota > Metazoa > Chordata > Mammalia > Carnivora > Procyonidae > Procyon > Procyon lotor. Next base: position 15,934,901 of record CM053620.1, read on the forward strand.
CTTTCACTTGACATTATGTTTGTGAGAACCGTCCTTCCATCGTATGTCACAGTAGATTGTTTGTTCTCATTGCTGTATAATATTCCAGTGAATATGTGAATCTACCACAAATTATCTGTCCTTTGTACTGTGGATGGACTTTTAGGTTGTTTCCTTTACCATCTGCTAGTATCAACTTTTTTCTGATCATCATGGAGCCTCTGCTCACCTCCGCAGAAGCTCAGGGCAGCCAGTAGGTGGGACTTCAGGGCAATTGCAGCAGTGAGACTTTTTGCATGAGCTTTAATTTAGGACCACAGGGACCCCCATTGACAACCCCATAAGGTAGGTAAGACTCTCCCAGTCTTAGGTATGATCAAACAAACCATGGCTGAGAAAGTTTTGATATTTGCCCAAGGCAGCGGATCTAACAAATGCCAAAGCTGAGATTCTAATCCTGCTTTTTAGCTTCTGTAAAGACTGCTCCTTATACAAAATCACACCACCTCCTTGCAAGATTTGATGAAAAGCTTATAGTAACTCAGAAAATATTAAGGGAAAATAATTTTATTTCAAAGTGTTGATAAAAGGCTTGGCCAGATCACTATCCTTTTGGACCGGCCACCATCTCCTCCCCTTTAAAAATGAAACGATAGAACTGATTGCCCATGGGGAGTACGCAGTGGTGGGCGAGCCTTAACCAGACTCTGAGGCTAGAATCTCCATTCCTCTGCTCGTTAGCTGTGTGACCTTGGGCAAGTTACTTCCCCTTTCTGTGCATCAGCTTCCCCAACAATAAAATGAGAGTAATAGAAGTGGCTACCTCACAAAGCTGCTATGAGAATTAACTGGAAAATGAATGGGAAGCACTTTGCATGGTGCCGGGCACCGAGCTGATATTTCTTGGACACTTACTGTTATAATAAAATTCCAACCCTCCGGCAGTTCTGACATCCTAAGAGCTGGGTACTGTCATTTCAGCCAGCACTTTGAATCGAAGATCTTCACCAGCTCCTAAATAAACATTACATGGCGGCTACCACCGCTTCTCTTTTTGGAGATGTCTATTAAAATTATGATTCAATTGTCAGAAACAAAATATTCTTAAGATGTCTTCAACCATACCCTCAAATTATATGACAGTGTCTGGCTTTAATACCCATCTAAATGGTTCTACTGCTGACAGGTTTCGGGAGCGGCGTTTGCTCTTCCATTCCTCTCATTAACTTATGTAGCAACATCATAACTCTCTGGAAGGATTAAAAAAAAAAAGGATGCTGGCATATTCCATCTGAATTCATTTCATAGAGCGTCTGTGTCAGAGCATTTGCATATGAATGAGATGCCCTGACGTTTGCTCATTAACACGGGAGCACTGCAGTGATGCGGTTTAGAGCCCAGGTTCAAGAGTTTGAGGCAAGAGAAGGAAGAAAGGTTGGCGACTCAATGCTCCCGTGATTTCGCTGTGCAGCCTGCGGTGGACTCCCCATCCCTGTCCGGCTGGGGGCGGAACCGCCATCCCTCTCTCACCTTTAGGGCCGCAAGTCCACCATCCCACGCCTCCTCTCCGCATCCCGATGTTCCGGCCACACTGCCGTGGTTCGTCATTAGTACCTGCCTGTCTTTGTGTAGATAAGCTGCTCCCCCTGCTTGATAGGCCCCCCGCTGCTGCTGGGCAAGTCTGAGCAGTTCCACAGAACGTCCGTGTTTTTCGGAACGCTTCCCCGTGCCTCCGGGCACACTGAGCCCTTCCTCTCTGGGCCCCAGGAGCACGGCCCCAAGCCTGGAGTGGCCAGTGTCGCACAGTGCATGACTCTTTTGTGCTGGACTCCGAGGTTTGAGAAGGTACAGAGTGGACTACCTCCATCATTCTTCCAGCCCTGGTGATCAGTGGAGAGTAGCAGGTGCTCGAAAATGTTCTCTGTATGGATGAATGTACAAAACCAGAGTAAGGCACAGAGAGGCATGTTCTGAGCTTCTCTCCCCAAGGACCCGAGTATTTAAATGGCTACAAAATGTCAGTAACAGATGGCCAGTAACTTTTCACCAGGAAATGTCAGCTCCAGTCGACAAGACTGAGGCCCAGGGCAGGTCTTGGGGTGCCATCTGAACTATGTCTTCTCAAGCCCCAAGCTGTGGAAAGGGGCTGAGCCTGTCCCCACAGCGATTTGGTGGCTCATGGCTTATTAGGTGATCTCCTTGTGGAACATTGAGGCTTGGAGGCAATTAGCATTAGCCCTGAGCGGTGGCTCCTGTTAATGTCTCTTGAATCGGAAAGACATGGGTGTCACCAGGGGGAGGTACATCACACGGGGTGACGATCAGCACTCTCAGGCTCCCAGGGGCCTGTCATGATCCTGCCGGGATCCTACACAGATATCACTGCATTGGCCTGAGTTGGTTAAAGGTTCAGACTGTGAAATCATACTTCGTAGGTTCCACTCCTGACTTGACTTCCCAACAGCTCTGTGACCTAGTGCAAGTTCCCCAACCTTCCTAAAACTCACTTTTCTCATCTGTAAAATGGGCACAGTAAGAGTAGCAATGTCAGCGAGCTCCCTCACAGAGGGACCCTGACTTGTGTCATCGAGCCTGTGACACACAGAAAACTTGGTCAGTAACCATGGCTAGTTATGAATACAAATGATTCACACACGAAATTCCATTTGATTCTCACAAAGTCCTGTACAGTTATTGTCATCCTATTGAGAAAATGGGAAAATACCTGCAGTTTAAAATAGGAATGTCATTGGGGCTCCTGGGTGGCTCAGTGGGTGAAAGCCTCTGCCTTCGGCTCAGGTCATGACCTCAGGGTCCTGGGATCGAGCCCCGCATTGGGCTCTCTGCTCAGCGGGGAGCCTGCTTCCCTCTCTCTCTGCCTGCCTGTCTACTTGTGATCTCTCTCTCTCTATGTCAAATAAATAAAATCTTAAAAAAAATAAAATAAAATAGGAATGTCAAGCAAAAACTTATTGAGATCTTGTAGTCTGTACCCAGAGTGACTGAATGTCATGACCAAGGCCATAGAGCTCTTGTCTGCCATGCCTTGGATCCTTCTAAGCAGCTTAAGACCCATCTCCACCTGGTCCACGCGGGTCTGCTGCAGGCAGTTACCCAAGACCCTGTCCCCCTTTTTGCTGTCCCCACTCCCCATTCTCATCCCTTACTCCATTGATTCTAGGCCTGCACTCAGTTCCTCAACCCTGAACCTATTTCCAGACTTTTTGTTTGCACTATGGCTTCTCCTAGACTCTCTGATTAAGTTTTTTCACTGCTGGCTCTATTTAATGCCTTATGCATCTTCTTAAAGGAAACTCTCCAGTTCCCGCCCCCTTTTGGGAAGGCAAAGGTCATGGGCTCTGAACTCACCTCCTGAATCTTTCCTACAGTGCCCACCCCTCCTGTGCCTGAAGGGCCTCCCTCTGCTCAGCTGAGAAACGCGCTCACCCCGCAGAGACTTACACACCTCTTGTGTGCCAGGTCCTCTCGTCTGCCCTGGGACAAAAGCCTGAGCCAAACCAGACAAAAAGTCCCTGCACATACGGTAATGACCTCCTGGTGATGGAAAGAGATGCCTAATACACAAGACGACCAAGTGAATTAAATGGTATGTTAGCAGCGATACATGTTATAAGGAAGAGTGAAACCTGGTAAGGGGAGGGGAGGCTGTCCTCCTGGTAAGATCTTCGTGAGAATTGCTTGCTCCCTGGCCCGGGGGTTGCCCGCAGTAAATGCTCAGTGAGTGGCTGCCACGGGTAGTAGAGAGCAAAGGGAAAAATGGAGAGGCTAAGGAGAGCTTCTCCTCAACCTCTTCTAGAATGTTCAGCCCCAGCACTTTGTCTCTTCCTGCCTGCATGATGTGGAAGGACCCAGGCTGCTGCATGGGCTGGTTCCAATATTCTGTACTTGGACCTTCCCCCTCGCACCCCATTCTAGATACTCACCATGACACTGAAGGTCTGGAACTCCTTGCCCATGGCCTGACCTGAAAATTTACATTCCCAGTAGACATCTCTCTTGGCTTCCCAGCATCCGAATATCCATTCACTTGCTCTTCTGAAGACTGATACTTAGTCTTTGAGTTTTGAGTCTGAAACATGGGAGTCTGACCCAGAGAGATGGACCTCGCCCTCCAGATGCTGGCAAAACCTCCTTGGCCCAGACCTCAGAGCTGAGAACCTAAAACAGCACGTAGGTGGATTCACCAGGGAAAGGACCCCAGAGGCTGGTTGGAGACACCTTGCCCTGACCACATACTTTCTTGGAAATACCATTGAAAATTGGAAATACCATTTATTTTACTGGCATTTAGACGTGTCACTGGGGCGCATAGCGGCTTTGCAGTATTGTGTTCTGCAGTCCCCACTCAGGGGCTGGGCACCCACTGACCTGTCCTGTGTCAGCCTTGACACAGCAGCCCCTCCTTCACTCCCCTGAGCACTGGGGGGCCAGGGTCTGCCTCTCAGGCCTTGGTGGGGATCAAGGAGACAGTAAGCCCCGCCGGCAGCCTGCGGGGTGCGCCCTGCTCTCCACGGATGCTTCTGCTCTGTGACATCAGAGGTATCTGGTCATTGGCTTGACTTCTCTGAGACCGCACGGAAGTCTGAACTGGCTCGGGGAGAGTTTCTGACACTGAGCTCATGGACAGAAAGTGCTTGCAGCCACACTCAAGGCCACGTTCTTCCTTTTCTATGCTTCCTCCGAGCAGAGTCGTCAGGGAGTCAGGCCTGGTGCGTCTACTATGAATGTCCACAAGACGAGGAACGTCACCACGTTAAAAAAAAGTAAAAGTTACTTTACTTTTATTTTTTTCTCTTTCAAATAGAAGATGTTTGGGAATTTATTTGTTCTGCCAACATGAGCTGGTGGTTCCTTCTTGAGGTCGTCTTTGGAGAATCTCTCAGCAATCCCACTGGCCTCCGCGCTCATCTGCAAAACCGATGAGGCCCTTTCCGTCTCGAGGGTCTTGCCATGAAAGGAGAGTTCTCTGGTAGTGCAGGCAGGGACGGAACTGGCAGCAACCTGGGCGTGGCCAAGGTGAAGAGCAATGCCGCCCCGTGCCCTTGCCACGGCAGTCGGGGTGGATGTGGGTCACGGGTGTGCACGGCTTTGGTGTCCAGGGTTCTACCCTCAGGACTCAGGCAGGAAGGCGTTTGTTTACGTGGCTTATTGAGGTTAAAATCATCCCTTCCCCAGCTACCAGCAGCAGGCAAAGGCTAAGCTCCTGGAAACAACAGAGTCTAGGTAGGAGAGGCAGGTTAGGCAGGATGGGTTGGCTTTTAAACTAACACTTACCGCAGAGCTCGACGTGAGGTTGTGTGAGTTCTCTTATTTCCAACAGTGCAGTGAGGAACAGTCTGTTTACCTCCTTCTCCAGGGAGGAGAGAGGCTGATGGAGTTGAGGTAACTTACCCATGGTCACCCAGCTACTAAGCAGATTTGCAGAACCCAGAGAGTCCTCCGTAGCAACCCCACCCCCATTCCTCTGCCACCACACACATGTCTGCTTTGCACATTATCGTGCATCTGTGATTTACATGAAGGGTTTTAGAGTAGGACACGCCGGTGTCCACCTTGACCAAACTATCTCAGGGCACACACTCCAAGAGAACGGAGGCCCGACTTTGGCAATGACTGTGCACTCTGCTTGGTGGCTTATGGGGTCTCCAGATCCTTGGGGAGAAGCAACCAGAACCTGAGATCAGAGACCCTAGCAGTCCCCATATGCTTTACTGGGTATCAACCCAGGACTGAGTTGTACAGAGCAGCAGCTCTCAAAGGAGGCTCCCTGAACCCGCAGCATCTGGGACCTGTTGGAAATACATATTCTCTTGCACTACCCAGACCTGCTGAATTAGAAACTCTAAGCCTGGGGCCCAGCGATCTATATTTTAACAAGCCCTGGAGGAGGTTCCAATTCACACTAAATAGCTCTTCCGGAGTTTGTGCTCTGCCATGGTCAGTAACCCTTTGCCATTATATGCACAGACTGAGTCTAACCAGCCCCTTCAGGTGCTGCAGAAGAGAGGACGGATCAGGTGGAGGTGGGCTGAGAGCCATGGGGTGGGGCTGGGGGGGGCTGCTTCCTGTCCTAAGAGGCAAATCCAGAGGGTTCTTAGTTCCTGGTTAGTTCCCACTCCTGGCTCCTCCCTGTGGCTCCTCCCCCACCCGGAAGCCTTCTGATTTAGGAAAACTAGTCCAGACCTGGACACAAGTGATTCAGATCATTAGCACCTTGTAGTTGGGAACCTTGCCTTGTAAATCTCTTTGTTCTCTCCAAGTTCAGGGGAAGGGAGGGGCAGGAAGCCTGGAGGAGTTCTCCTTTCAGCCTGTTCTTCTGCTCCAAGCAGAACAAAGCCAGCAAGTGGGGAAGGCACTTTGATCCCAGACAATGAGAGCCGCTGGATTAAGTGTTTGGAGAGACCAGACAGCTCGGGCACAAAACAGATCAGTTGCTTTCCGTTTTTTTTTTCTTTTTTCTCCATTTTTTTTTTTTAAGACCTAATTCATGTACTGGAAACAAAAAAAGTAAAATGTTTTGAAGGGTGGCATTTCCGTCGCAATGTCAGTCTCAGGCAAACCCTGAAACGTCCGCGTCCTGGGTGCCCAGCACAGGCTTGGGCGCTCCGCCCTGCACTGCCAGCACCCCCCCCCCCACTGTGTTGGGGTCACGTGGTCTTCCCAAAACACAGGCTCTGCCCTAAAGCCAGTAAGTGGCAGTCTAGTCTGGGAGGAACTTTAGATTTGCTCCTGTGTTCAACACAGTTACTACATGTAGGGAGCACTGAGGTTAAAAATAAACATAACAAACTCAGCATTGTCCTGCAGAACCCCTCCTGTACCAAGGGGCCAGGGACCCACGTGTGTTACACACGCTAACTCACCGAACTCCCGCCACCACCACTGGGGCCAGTGGTCCCATGATCTTAGAAGACCTTCTCTTAGAAGACCTATGGCAGTTTTCATAATACTTACGAGCTGGGTATTGTGCTTATCCCCATCTTTCAGATGAGGAAAACCGAGGCACACAGGGGGTGGTAGCTCACCAGAGTCTACACGGCCAAAGGAGTGGCAGAACCAGGATGTAAAGCCAGGCGGTCCGGCTCCAGGGCCCATGCTCCTCACTGTGGGATGAGGTCCTTGTCCGTGGTGAGGCCCAGTCCATCGGAAGAAAGCACGCGGCGATATGGGGAAAACCCAGCACACTGTGTCCTCACTACTGCTTCTGTGACTCACGCAGGGACCAGAGCCGAATGGACGGGCAGAGGGTGGTGGGAGCACAGAAGGGGACCTGGGGTCAGAGTGGCCCGGGGGCTGGGAGGGGGTGGCCTTTGGTTGCAGAAGAGGCAGTATTTGAGCTGAGTGTCTGGAACCACATCAGGCAGAGAGAGGAGAAAGACATGTCAGGGGGGGAGCACCACGTGCAAAGGCTCAGAACTAGACTCGAAGTATTTGAGAGATTGAAGGATGCATTTGCTTGCCAGGGTTCTGGCTCGTGCCTCTCTGTACCCCCTTACCTTACAGAAACCCCAAAGTTTCTGCTGTTTCAGGAATGGTGTTAGAAGTGATCGGGGCTGGGAGGGACCGCATATGCATCGGGTTAATGAGACGCTTACGTACGGACAGCAGAGTCCCATAACTGGGATTTGGCCATTTTTGCCATTCGTGGCCTCCACACACCTCTGACTCTGGGCAGTCTGAACTTGTAAGTATATCCCTTGTCCAGCCACAGCCTTCCTCTTACACTCTCTTAACTTGTGCCAATTATCCCTCTGAACTCTCCCATCTCTGTTTCCCCAGGTCTCACTTATACTCAAAGCCTGGCTTTGACGTCACTTCCTCCAGGAAGCATTCCATGCTGCGCCTGACCCTTCCTCCTTTCAATTTCCTTGTGGCCATGATGGCTTCCTGATCTCCCCCATTAGGTGGCAAGCTCTTGCAGTTGAGATCCCTGTTTAATTCCAAGTCCCCAGCACTGCGGGGACCTGACCTATGTTGTTACGCAATAGGCAGATGAAATACAATAACGACTATATTTGGAGTTATTTATTTGGGCCCTGTTCTGACTTTTTTGTTGATCGGGCAGTTGGGTCCAGGAACACGAAGCCCTGGGGAGCTCACAGAAACTTTAACTCACAGGCAGGAGGGGTCCCACATCCTGGGGCATCAGAGAAACCATTTCCGGTTTCTCTGCCTCAAGCATAACCGTTAGAGGAAAGATCTCCAATTCTCTCCTGTTGCCAGTTCAGTACTGTTTGGATTAGTACATTCCTCTTGCTGAAGCCAGATGTGGGATAGGGTCCTAAGACAAATAAAAAGGGCCTAGATTCAGCTGTGTTCTTGAATTCCGAAGGCCTGATATGCCTATGACTTTTTTTCCTCTTGGTGCCAAATCAGCTCTGCTTATCGACTGCTATTTTAATGAAACCTCCTGGTACCAGCTCAGGAAGGATATTTTTATTAGATACGACTGGGTGGATTCTCATGTTGAAAGCATTTGGTGTAAAACATGAATGCATCCAGTCCTCAGATATCTTTCCAAATATTTCCTTTGAAATCGGAAAATTACCAAAGAACTTAAGATAAGAAGATGAAAAAAGGAATTAAAAAGCAAGGATGATGTGCTTGTCTTCCCTTCACAGTCTCGCCTGGGTGGGGCTTTGGGCATTTGCAAATCCGTGCCTGCAGATGAGATGGGGCTGAGCCTGGACCATTCAGGCAGCTGGCTCTGCTCCAGGAAGAGGCTCGGTCAGATGGCTAGTGTCCCGGCCTTCTCTCTTCCCTTCCCCTCTAACTTCCCTATAGGGACCGGCATCATGTGGAGGAGAAGATAAGTACAGGTCTCACACGGAGTCTATTCTGTTAATTCGTGATGCCCCCCTCCCCCCCGCCACATCCCCCTCCCCGCACGATGGTGTCTAAGTCTCAGCATCCAGAAGGCCACGATAACCAGTGTTTATAGAAATCAACCCTTCCCTTCTCCACTGAAAAATCTCAAAACCATTCACCTCCCCTAACTCTAAATATGGTACACACAGAGGCTTAAAGCTGAATCCAGATATAGATCTTCCTTAAGGGGGGGGGTGTTACCTCCTCATAAACCCCCTGTAAAGTTGAAAATATCAGATGTTGAAAATGCATTTAATACACATAACCTACCGAACGTCATGGCTTAGCCTCACCTACCTTGAACATGCTCAGAACACTTAACGTCAGCCTCCAGTTGGGCAAAGTCATCTAACACAAAGCCTTTATTATAATGAAGCGTTGACTATCTCATGTGAATTACTGAATGTGGTTCTGAAAGCAAGAGACAGAGTGGCCGTGTGGGTACAGAATGGTTGTGAGTGTGTAGGTTGTTGACCTTGGTGAGCCTGTGGCCCACCGGGAGCTCCAGGTCACTGCTGCTGCCCCGCATCGAAGTTGAGTATCATCCTGCATCTTGTTAGCCCAGGACAAGACAGACTGGAAGTGTGGTTTCTACTGAATGCATATCGCTACCACACCATCGTAAAGTAAAAAAAAAAAAAATCCAGAGTTGGAACCATTCTAAGTCAAGGACCGTCTGTAGTGGCTTTACCACTTTATAGTTGGGTGACCTTGGGCGAGTGACGTTACTGCCATCTCTCAGTGGCCTTCTTGTTCAGAGAGAGTAAGTGATAGTACTCATCTCATAGGGCTGTTATAAGGAGATACTTCATCTAATACTTTTTACCTTGTCTGGCATATAATCAACACTCAAGTCCAAGAGGAGACTCAGATCATCCACAGGTGGACTTATTTTCTAGATAAGTTTGTTTCAGAGCCACATTTTACAGATCCTGATATAGGGACCAAAATAAACAAGTCCAATTTAACTTTGGAATCCAGAGTTGCTTAACCAGAGAGGTGGGAGGGTTCCCTATTTCTGCTGAAATTCTCAACATTATTCTTACCACTTGATACGTGGAAGACTGAAGCTCAGAGAAATCAGTGTCAGTTGGAAGACGTCAGAGGTATTTCAGGGAACGGACGGTGTATTCTAGAGAGTAGAAAGGTAGCCTCTGTGTTCACATTGGATTCATTCAGTAGTGCTCATGGGAATTTGTGGTTCATCAGCCACATTGTCACCAAAAGGAAGATCAAAATGGCCTCTTAGGCACTTGACTTGGACAATGGCTTTTGCTTGTCCTTGTGCTGTTCCCAGAGGGGTACACCATCGAAGATGGTCTTTGAAGATGGAAACGACTTTGGGGTGCAGCTCTTCCATGAGTCCCTCGGGCCCTCACCCCTGGGCAGGCTCCCACTGCTGGCTTTCATGCCTCTGGCTCCTTCACAATCTTCCAGACTCCCATCTTCCCCTTACCTCTCCTGCTCTGGGCATCTTCCTCTCAACCCCCTTCCTGGGCTAAGGCCTCAAGCCATGAGAAATGTTGCATGTCCTGGCCTGGTTGCCCGCCCCTGCCAGGCCCTTTCGGGGCTTCCAGTCCTGTTTAGGCTCCCTGTCTGTGCTCTACTGGTTCTTCCTGACCTGACCTCTTCCTTGGTTCTGTAGTCTCTTTGCCTCATTGTCAGCTCTTTTCTTGGACATCAGCTCAGGTGGTCCTTATCTCCCCTGACTCCAGGCTAACCCTCTGATTTGTGTGGTCTGGATAAGTATATTCATGCAAGTCTCCCAGCCCACTGACGCTCAGTATTCTCCTTTTCCCACTAGCAAGGACGTTCGGCGTCATCACCCTCGGGCAAGAAACCCAGGAAGTCCCCCTTCTACTGAAATGGATGAGTCATGGGAAATTTGTTTCATCTCTCATACCAACATCAGTTTCTTAGCCTTGTGGGGTTCTGGAGTCCTGGGCAGTTCTGTCTTTGACTAGCAATGTCTTTCTTGGCCATAGCGTAGGAAAGTGGTCACTGTGTGTCACACATTTTATGTCCCATTTGTATATATGCTCTTCTTTTTAGACTTCCAGTCACTGGTCTGGAGTTCGCCTTTAGGTGCAGAGTAAAACTTTTCTCTTTGCTGATGGGCTGCAGAGATTTGGTACTCCTCTAAGAAGATAGGGAACTGCTTGGTACTTCTTGTAAAAAAAAAAAAAATGGGATGTTATAATATAAGAAACAATGCTTCTACAAGAAAAAGAAATGTTTCTTGAGCATCTATTGTATACCAAGTTCTTAGGTCATTTCTATACTGTCTGTATCATCTAGAGTCTTTCTTGATTCCTCAATTCTGGATCAGACAAACTTAATCACCTCCTCTATCCATGCCTGGTGGAAGTGCAAAGTCTTCCTCAGGAGTTTTGTGATTTTCAAGGGATTTTAGTCTCATGGCAGAAAAAAAAAAAAGATTTTTTTTTTTTTAAATAGGAGCAAACACATATAAAATTCAGCTTTTATTTTAAAAAAGGATTGTAAGGATATTTTTTTCTCCTATGCAAATACGTTTTTGGTTCTAATTCTCATTAAAAGAAAAAAACAACTCTGAGGGTAGACATTTTCAACCCCACTTTACAGATGAAAAAATTGAGTAACATTTTAGGACTTGTAACTATGTTTTCTCCTCTCAAATGGCAAATAGGTGGCAGATTTGTTATTCAGTTTGGATCTGTATGCCTCCAAACCCCCTGTTCTTCCCACTACTCTCGAATGGAGCTGGGCTTTCAGATCGAAAGACCAGTTTAATTGTGTAACTGACATATGTTTTATAATGTCATCTTTATATCATGACTATAGATGAAGTAAGTCATTTTCTGGGAGGTCGTTTAATTAGTACAAAGCAGCTAGAATTTCCACCCCTTTGGTCAAACTTTTGCCCCTGAAATTTTACATTGCAGGAGTGATAGAACGAACAACTAAGCAGTATCCTAAGGCTTTTTGCAAAACTGGAACGAATCAACATCAACATAAGGGTCTGCAAGAAGCCTCCTCTCCTGGAAATAGATGGTCTGGTATCTTAGTTAAAAATTGCTAGATTCCAGAACTTATTAGGAATCTGCTTGAAATTCTGTACTGTCCCAATTTTATCTTCAGAATTGAATTAATTAGCCAAAAAACATTTGCATGTGTAATTTGTTTTTTCTTCAGATGCTCGGTGATAACAAGCTATTCTTTTACATCATTAAGATGGAAACATATTATATTTTCATGCAAAGCAGGATCTGTTATTTTTGAAGTGCCTAATCCCCTTGTCTTTAAAATATTCAAAAAGTAAGTGTGTGTCAGACAGTGGGTGCCCTGGGCCTTTGGAAGTCAAACTTCAGCTCCTGCGGCTGTGGATGGTTTCATCTGTAACAGGAGGGAGTTTTCCAGACAAAGAATATTCACAGGAGTTACAACTGCATTAATGTGCTCACGGAAGGCCGGTTCCTGATTTGGAATGGTTTGGGGGCAAAAGAATCGAGGGAGAAAACCTGGAAATTTTAACCAGCTTTGGCCTTTATGGTGCCATTTAAAACCAGAATTTTATAGTTGGTTTTTCTGTCTTTTGACCTTGGAGGCTCGCAGACTCCTAGCCATTTGTGCGAACAAAAGCACCCTGATTAATCTCGTTGTATGTAAAGTTATAGTCCATGAAACTGCCTCTTCTGACACTTTTTATTAGAGGAGATTATCATGAAAATACATTTTAAGGATGTTATTGATTTTAAAATGACAAAGGGAAGAAGTTTGTCAAATTATGAGATATATATTCCTAACTGTTTGATAAATGTAAGGAAATATGATTTTGTTGACTCTTCCTGGGAAACTGGTGAATTTCTTACCGGAATTTACAGAGACACGTACCACTGATTTTATTTTAATCATCAGAAGCAACCTAAGAAGTTATCTTATGAGAAGACATTCTGCAGCTGGTCAGTTGTCTTTCTTATCTAGCTCTGACTCAATTCTACTTACCACCTACTTTCTCTCCTCCATGTCAAAATAATGGAAAAAAAAAAAACAGTTAAAAACATGCCCACTCATACTTTTCTACTTTTTAAAGTCCTTAATGAAGTTACCTTGATGCTGAGAGAGTTCAAAATCCTGGTATCAGGAAGTGCATGGCATTCAAAAAGTGACCTGTGTTGGAACTCTGTCCCTTATGCTCCCTGGTGAGGTTATCATGGGGAACATACTTCTGTGTTCTGAGCCTCTGTTTTCTCTCCTCTAAAGTAGAGGCAGTCATGAAGGCCTCTTTGGGCTAGAACATATAAAGTTTCTGGTGAGGCACCTACGCGGAAGGCATCTCTATGTGGTGATTTTTATGTTTATCTCTGGAAGACAGTCATCAGGGTATCTGCTGTCTTTGTATGTTCTAAGAAATTTTACACAAGACAGTAGTGATATGTATCCTGATCATCTCTCGGGGGAAATTGGGACCGGTTGGTGTAAGTCACAGGGAAATCACCTGTCTTACCTGAGCTACCTGGTGCTGTGGGCTTTAGGTTCCCTGCCACTGGGGCTGATCAGGTGGGGTCTGAGCATCCCTACTGGTGGGCATTGGAGAGAGGCATCAGGATGGATGGAAGACCAGACCAGATGACCCAGAACTCCTCTCTTTGCCTGATGTTTTAGAATTCCCCGATTAATCAGACCTTTTTAACTACAGAGATCACATCTCAAATGAGAGTCCTAAGGTCAGATGTGTTGCTCTCTTGGTGCCGTGTGGACTTGGCCTTCATGGATGGAGCTCATGTGGTCTCTCTTGGGTCTCCTCTGAGATTTGACTGGTCCCCACTGGTCTCCGAGGCTAGAGAGCCTCCACTTAAAGGTGTTCCCCTCTGTTTCCATTCCCCTCCATCCTTCCCTCCCCAGACTCTTGCTCTGCTACACTCCCCTTTTCTCGCATCCTCAGATTTCTCACTGCCATCAGGACCAGAAATAGCTACCCTTGGTTGGTTTCTGTTCACTCAAGTTTACTTCATCTCTAAGAAAGCTAATCCTGAGAAAACATGAACACTACCTTTCGGATCAATTCTGAAAGTTACTTCTTTACCGGGGGCTTCATTTAAAAAGTGGTACATGGGAAACTGAGTGGGTTTTGCATCCAGACCCAAATTCAAATCCTGTCTTGCCAACTAGGAGATTCTGGGTGAGTCGCTTCATATTTTAGGCTTCCTCCTTTCCTTCTTTTCAAGAGTTGCTCGGATTGGAAGAACGTCTTGTAAATGTCTCCTCCTAACACTGTCACCTTTGCTTGCCTACCTTAGCATCACCTTTCTGAGTGGTTGACAGTCTTTGGAGTTGTTTCTTCCCTCTTCTCATTTCCTTTAGAAGCTTTTTGAGAAAATTCCATGACCTGTGACATGAAAAACATATCAAATTCTACCTCTTCTAGGAAATCTTCTGTGATAAACATAGTAATGAAAGCTATTGATATTCTTATTAAGTGATATTAAACTAATATCCATTCTGGTTTCCTTTGTGCAGGACAGAAAAGGAAACCCACTGTGGGGTGAAGGGTAAGAAACAACCTAAATCCCTATTTCTCAAATGCCTTCCAAGAATGTCCATCCATACTGCCACCCGTAATTTGCTACAGGAAGCCCTTCTGGTTTGTGCGTGGGTGGGTGTAGTTTTGGATGAGGAGCTCCGAGGGGCCTCCTGAATCGGTCTGTGCCCCAGGAGGTGGACACTGAGAACAGGAGAGCAGTACCAGGGAGGAGAGAGGGTTCGGAGTCCGTCAGAATGGAAGAGGGTTTACTAAACACAGTCCCATCCTATCTGTGACCAGGGCAGTTGACTACACCAGGGGTGAGCAAACTTTTGTAAAGGGCGAGGTAGTAAAGATTTTAGGCTTTGTGGGTAGAATGGTCTTGGTTGCACCCCCTCGACTCTGCCATTGTAGCCTGAGGAGCCACAAACGATACAGAAGTGAATAAATGAGTACGGTTGCATTCCCAGAAAACTTGATTTACACAGACAGAAGGTGGGCTTGATTCCGGCCACAGGCAGCAGTTTGTCAACCTGTGCTCTAATTCTCCAAGCTTCAGTGTACTGTATCTTCAATGTGGGGGTAAGAAAGTATCATGAAGATAAAATAGGCTAATCTAAGCGAAGCCGCAGAGCACACAGCCTGATCTCTGAAAGATCTCAGAAAAGTTACTTCTTTCTGTCTCTTTTACCTCCCAAGTGCTTCTGTACAGTGAGGAGTTAGGAAAAAATCATAAAGGTCCTTCCCAGCCCTGTGATTTTATGAAATTGCCTGTCAAAAAAAAAAAAAGAGCAAGAAAGAGCACATGCCAGGGAGAGAAATTGTATGCGTGTTCTTTTTCTCTGCAAAGTCTGACCACAAGAAGCATTAAATCAATCAGATGACAAAGCAGAATATGAAAAATTGAGTTGGTTTGGTCCCAAGTATGCAGGAAGCCTGTGCTGTTGGGATCAGAAGCAAAAAAAAAAAAAAAAAAAAAAAGAAAAAGAAGAAGAAAGAAAGAAAGAAAGAAAGGAAATGTTTTCTTCATGCTGTGTGCATTGGCTATTCTTTGACTCCCACATAATTCATCATAGGAAAACTTTGAGTGCAATAAACATTTCTCCTAGTTTAGTAGCCGCTCTGATCAAGAACAAAACCATTAACATAAATGCAGATAAATACAAGGCAAATAATGATATTCCCAATTGCTTCAGTGTCAACCAGCTCAGCCCATCAATCTTGCCTGACTGGGTAAGAAGGAACCCAGAGAATTTCAACTGTAGCAGATTTCTTTCTAAAGCATTTCCACCTTCCAGAGAAGGGGAAGGACGAACTATCCAGATGATCCCAGGAAGCCCCATAAATACTCTCCAGAATCCTCCATCTCGGGCACGCTCTTGGTCACCAGTGCCCGGACCCCCTTCCGTTCCGGGGCTGGGACTCCTGCAGGGTGGCATTTCTTCTGGGGAGGTTAGTGGCCACTTCTGTAATGTGCAGATCCCTCTCTCTCCACCCCTGGAGAAGGGTGCGTCCCAGGGAGCTACTGGTGAGCCCACCTGCCTCTTGGGGGTGAGGGGAGAGGACATGGTTTTCTACCCTTGGTTGCCGAGTCACGTTTGGTGGGCTGGTTCAGTCCCAGAGTTTCTCAGCCTCCAACTCTGTTTCCTGCTCTGCAGTCGCGTCATTGACTTTACTTCCACGTTTGAGTTTAAACCGCAGCCGCCCTATGCTTCTCCTCTCAAGGCCCTGCTCTCCGCTAACTGCCCCCCCCCCAAGTCATCTCATTTACCCTCCTGCCGACAGATGTTGTCCCCACTCCATTGACTCCCACATCTGGATCCCCTGCCTAGACTCCCATAAAGCAGAGAGTCGTGTATGTAGCTCTCACCTCCTGACTGCCCATCAGACACACCGACTTGAACCAAGCAGCAGCCCATAACTCTGCCTCCCTCCTACAAAGTCTTTCTAGGTAGCACTGTTCTCTACCCTGGAGCCCAGATCAGAAACTGGACAATACTGGGGCTTCCTTTTTCTCAGCCCTAATGCCTCAACATGACATACAGGTAAGAACTTCCTAAAATTCTCCCCGCAGTATTTCCTCCTGCTCTACTAGATCACACTCCGAGGGAAGGGGAGCGTGCTCATTGTCTCTGACTGGAGAAGTACCTTATTTTGGCCTCCCTTCCTCTGCTTCCCCCCTTCCCTTGTGCCTGTCTTCCATAGTTAATGATTTCGGATTTTCTATGTACTACGATGCTATAACATAAGAGTATTTCTAATGAATGCGGATGTCCAAGCAGGGATGTGTGGTGTACAGTTTGATACAGCAGCTCAGGCCTGGGGGGAGAGAGGTCTCAAATGGCAAAAGAAACTTCTATTTTCAGTGTCTATGCATCAGGCAAGATGATGTGAGCCTAGTCAACTTAACTCTCCTAAAATCACTTCAAGGAAAAGATCATTGTCGCCAGTATTACAAGGGAGAAAAAAACCCTTGCAACTTACTGGTTTTAGAGGATCTCTTGGTTAGGATGTGATAATGTGGGACTTGAGCGGAAGGCTTCCCACGCCTGAAAACCCTCCTCTCGATCCCCATTGCCCACTTCTCTGAGGTGGGACCTACAAGGACTATTCTGACAGACCCATAGAGAAGAGATATGGTAAGACTGGAGATAGACAGAATGTGCTTTCCTAGAATACAAGCAAAGGAGAGCAGAGACTTCATCGTCTGTTTTGTTCACTCATCTATCCTAGAACCTACCCTGGTCTGTCCTAAGGGTGCCACTCAATAGATGTTTATAGACTTAATGAATTAATTCACAAAATCCCACAAGCTTGGTCTTGGGAGTATGTTTCCCTAAAGAGAGCATCATCGTATGACCTTGTCTTCCCATGCGTCTGTCCTCCTCTTGGATTCTGCCAGCTGCGTGGACAGGACTTCCTCCCATGGGCTTTTGTAGCCTCGCGTGAGGACAGCTGATGCAATACTCAGTGATGTTTGTTGAATGAATCCTGGGTCACTGAGTCCTTTACCATTTTGCCTCACTTAGCACAGAGTATCAGAGTTTCCCATGTGCGAGTACATAACCTGTATTACCTTCCCAGGGACACCTGGGAGTCTGCTCTGGGACCCTGGTTTGGCCGGAAACAATGCCTCTCTCTCAGCCTCCACCTTCCCCATCATGGCATTCGGGGCGGAAGACAAACCTAGTGCAGAAATGATACTCCCTTCTCTTCTGGCTACTTTTGCCTACCATCTTATTCTCCATCTGCCTCATGAATTATTTCTCTGGTATTTGCAGAATGGCAACAGCAATATGCAGAAAAACATTTTTAAAGTTTCTCTACCTCTGCCTCTTTGCCTTGGAAAACACTTCACCTTGCATATCTCTGTGCCCTCCGGTGCCAATGTCAAAAGTGTAGAGTCAGGAGAAAGAACAAGACTGCAATGGCTCAGGCAATCCAGATTTGATCCTGGGTCTATCTCTTATCACCCGTGTGACGTTCTGCTGACTATTCCTGGCATAAAGTGGGCGGTCTCGACACGTTAGTTTCCTTTTCCTGGGTTCCCACACCTTTATCACTTCATCCACACCAACATAGATAGGTCTCCTGGCTAAATGGATTGGCCAGTGCTGGTGAATTTCAAACCACTACTCAGGGTGATTGCCTTCGTCTAACCGTCACCTCCCCTGAGTGGCCCCAGCCAGCCTGCCGGGTGCTCTGGCCTTTGGCCGGTGACATTTGGACCCGTCTGCCTGAATGTCAGTCTTCTCATCACTGCTGGGCTCGCAGGTGCCAGTCACTGCCTGCTGGGACTGATCGGCATGCTGTAATGTGTGCCTGCGGAGTTTCTCCAGACAGGAGGGGGAGGGTTGAGTTGACCCAACATCCTCTGTCTGGCCGGATGCTCATTTTTCTTCTCCTGCCTGTCTTGCTCGCGCTCACCGCTTAAGATGTGTCTCGGGGCGCTTTGCCCTGACGTGCTCCTCGCACCCACCCTGCCTCCTCAAGGCGACTCTAAAGGTCAGTCCTGACCTTAGCTTCTGTCCCCGTGAGGCGTTCCCTCCCTCTGTTCATCCATTCATTCCCCCTCTTCTCTCTTTTTCCCTGTAAAAGATTGTTGAGCATCAACCATGTGCCTCGTTCTTGGGGATTTTTAGGTACAATTCTCCAAAATGGATGGAGAATTTCTACTTTCAAGAAGAGACGCTAACAGGAGCAGAGTGTGCGCAGATTTCAGCAGTGGTCTTGGGGGCGCTGCTCCAGCGGTGGGCGGGGCTGAGGGCTTGGCGCTGAGAGGCTCGGGGCTCAGACACTGCCATGCGCTTGTCCATGCCAGACACCTGGTTTCGTTTCCGGGTCTCTAACCGCCCCCGCATCTTTGGCAGCTCGGATACGTTCTTGCTTCTGTGGTCCTTGCTGCTTCTGCAGCCGGGCACCGGGCACCCGCAGGCGCTCTGCCAGCTGTTGACCCAGGTTTCTGTTGCTCAGCTTCTCATATCAGAGCTGCGTTTTGTTCAGCCTGCGAGGGTCCAGCCATTAAAGGGAGCGTCAGGAGGTCTTTCCCCTCTCTGAGCTTGTAGCCTGCTCCCAGGAGCTCTCCAGTGCTGGGCTGAGGCAGTGGTGGGCCGGGTAGAATTCAGCAGCATGACGGTCCAGCTCTGGTTTGCCACATGTCTTTTCCCTTCAGACACCCTCAGAGGAACGTCCTTCCTTCCTTCCTGGCTCTGCTATAAAGATATAACCAGCCTTCCTCGCTCTTCTTTGCCTCGTAGTTGTGATTCCTTGTGCAGACCAGGGGCTTTCTCAGGATTCTTCCCAGGAGACACCTGGATCCTTCTGCACAAGGGACTCCTGCAACTCTCCTCAGATGTCCGAGGATTCCAGAGATGCTTATGCAAATGAGACTCAGCACCCCACTTCTCCATGTTATTAGGGAGCTTTTCTCCAAAGTAATCAACAGCTCATCTTAATTGCTTTTGTTTATGGTTCAATAAGTGCATCGTTTTGTTGGTTTTTTTTTTTTGGCAACACCAGCTCACAGCAATATCTTAAATTACCCAAGCCTAACCACTTTCATTTATGAACTCTGGCTTGTGTCTGATGAGCACTTAGATTTTTAACCATTTATTTCCTCGGCATGACAGGGAATGAGGAACATAAAGCTGATGGGAACCGTAAAGAAGGGGGAGCCCCAGAGACCAGGGAGCCATAAAAGTAGTGCACAGTGTGCGAGGCCAATACAAAAGCAATGAGTTTTTAATATACAGCGTGTGTAATACATTCATATTCCTAATAAAGTCAATTATTGTTGAATCCGTTATTTCTCAATTTTCCACCTCAGCTCAGACAAAAACAAATCTGGAGCCGTTCAGAAGAAAAAAAAATTATAGCACAGTAATTGCAAAGGGAGCAGCCGTCAAAAAAATTGTCTAATAAGTGCCTGTTTCACACATTTACCCTCCCAGGAACTGGGGGTGATGTTGGGAACAGAGCGTGCCATGAACATAATCTAAGGCAAAGCTGGGTCTTTGCCCTTGATTTGAGCAATTATCTTGCTCTTTGCTACTTTTCCCCCTTTTATTCCTGCTGTCGTTCTGCAGGCAGCAGCAAGATGGAGTGTGTGGTCGATGGGACATCTGCGCTTTAGGGACATTTCAGTTTATTCACGACCTGGGTAAACCTGTCCCTGCCACTCCAACTCTCTGTGCTTTGGTTTCCCTATTGGTTTCATGGGGAAGTTGTTCACAAACCCGACTGATCATCAGAATAGTTTGTCTTGATTTTTAATTATAGCACACCATCACTAGTTTACAAAAATCCTTCAGAGTATTAGTACTATTACTATTTTTATTTATAGGAGAATATTAGTTATCGATCGATGTGTAACGATGTTATCACAAATCTAAAAAAATCTAAAACAACATGCCTTGGTTACCTTCATTTTATGAGGTTCTGTGGGTCCGAGGTTATCGCACAGCTTGGCTGAGTCCTCGGCTTCACGGTCTCACAAAGGAAGGCTACAGGGGTTTGATGGGAGTGACGGTCTCTGCCGAGTCCGGACTGGGGAAGCTATGGCTCCAAGCGCATGTGGTTGTTGGCAGAATTCAGTTCCTTGCGGCCCGTTGGACTGGGGAACCTCGGTGTCTGGCTGGTTGTGGGTCAGAGACCACTCTCGGTTCCTAGATAGTTGTTGGCTGGAGATGTGCCTCCGTTCCCTGTTATGTGGGTCTCCCCAGCGTGACCGTCTGCTTCATCAAAGCCAGTAAGAGAATCTAGAAGATGCACATGACAGTCTTAATGATACCATCACAGAGATGACACCCCTACTTGCTGTATTCTGGTGGTTAGAAGGAAGGCGTTTGGTCACGTGAGCACCAGGAGGCTGGGTCGTGGGGTCCACCTTTAGGTCCGCCTACCACAGAGGGGAGCACATTATATTTTTTGAAAAAAGCAAAAAGTAGAGAATGCTGTAGGGTCCAAATCTCCTTTTTTCCAGTGATTTTAACCTTTTCTATTTTGAGGTTTGGGTTAGTTGTCTTGGTCTCCCAAGGCTGCTGTAACAAATTACCACAAACCAGGTGGCCATGAAAACAGAAATGTACTATTTCACAGTTCTGCGTGCCGTGAGTATGAGCTCAAAGCGCTGGCGAGGCCAGGGTCCTTGTCAGGCTCTAGGGAACAGTCCTTCCTTGCCTCCTCTTAGCTTCTGGTGGCTCAGCAACCTCTGTGCCTCAGGTTGTAGCTAGCTATGCTGCTCTCCTCTCTGCCCCTGTTGTCACGTGGGCTTCTTCCTGTTAGTCCTGCTGTTGTTTCTCCTTCCTCTTCTCCTCCTCCTCCTCCATGGTCCTCCTTCTCCTCCTCCTCCGTGGTCCTCCTCTTCTCCTCCTTCTCCTCCTCCGTGGTCTTCCTCTTCTCCTCCTCCTCCTCCTCCTCTTCTGTGGTCCTCCTCTTCTCCTCCTCCTCTTCCTCCTCCGTGGTCCTCCTCTTCTCCTCCTCCTCCTCCTACTCCTCCTCCTCCGTGGTCCTCCTCTTCTCCTCCTCCTCCATGGTCCTCCTCTTCTTCTCCTCCTTCTCCTCCTCCTCCGTGGTCCTCCTCCTCCTCCTCTGTGGTTGTCCTCTTCTTCTCCTCCTCCTCTTTCTTCTCCTTCTTCTTTTCTTCTCCCCTCCTTCTCCTTCTCTTTGTTCTCCTTCCAAATTACTTCATATTCTTTTTAATTTTTGTTTTATTTACTTTTTAAAAGATTTTATTTATTTATTTGAGAAAGAGCATGAGCACGGGGGTGGGGCTGAGGGAGAGGAAGACACAGACTCCCTGCTGAGCACAGAGCCAGAAGCTGGGCTTGATCCCAGGACCCTCAGATCATGACCTGAGCCGAAGACAGACAGTTAACTGACTGAGCCACCCAGACACCCCTTCTCCTCCCCTTCTTATGAGGACACCAGTCCTGGGATTTAGGACCTATCCATCTCTATTATTACCTCATCTTAATTATATCTGCAGAGAATCTCCTTCAAATAAGGTCACTTTCAGAGGTTCTGGGTAGACCTGATACTTTCGTGGGACACTATGCAAGTCACTAGAGTGGTTAATTTTTCCTCTGCCACCAAACCATATCTGTAAACCCCTCTCACTGCCTTCCCACCACCTACTGTGGAGGATGGGCTCTTAGAGGTGGCAGAAAGCAGAGGCTACGTAAGGGCTGCTCTTCTCTGACTAGTCTGGAGATCCAGGCGAGGTACCCAGTCTCCCTCTGCCTCAAATGCCTATAAAATGGTCATCATCATAACAGTGGTATTTAACTTGCAGGGTTGTTATAGAATTAATTGAGATACTATATGCAGAGCAATTAGCACATGCTAAGCACCCAGCAAAGGTTAACAGTCATCTTACCTCCCACTGCACCTTCCTTCTCCACCACCAGCTTTTCTGACTTTATAAATATCATGTTTAGTGTTTGCTTTAATATTTTAAATTACATTTAAATTAATGGATTAATTACTCATTATAATTATAATTAACCATAGTAGGATATAAATTATAATAAGCATATATAATATGTAGATAAAATAATTATAATCAATGAAAAATTAATTAATAAATTTAAAAGAATTAAAATAAATTTATTAATTAAATCACTTTAAATTATATATTTATGGTTAAAACTCTTTATTGCTTCATCTGTCGAGTTTGTGCAGCACGTAGACACTTCCATCTTAGGTAAAGGAATTAGCAGCCCCCTTCCTCCTCCTGTAACATCTCTGTCCTGCCTCCTGTTGTGTGAACTATATCTTTATTTTTCTCTGCTCAATTTTTATATTTATTTTATGATATTTAATTCTGTTTTCGTCTTCTATGTTTTGTTGAAGCTAATTTTAATAATAGCCCTTACATCAGAACTCAACTATTCTTTCTATATTTTAATATTGCAGCAACAATAATGACAGGTACCATTTGCATGCTTATTAGAAGTGAATTACCATT
This sequence comes from Procyon lotor, assembly GCA_028646535.1. Taxonomy (NCBI): domain Eukaryota; kingdom Metazoa; phylum Chordata; class Mammalia; order Carnivora; family Procyonidae; genus Procyon; species Procyon lotor. The sequence continues at coordinate 15,957,739 of CM053620.1, forward strand.
CTAAATACATTACACAGATTAGCTTATTTTATCTCTAAATCAGTCTGATGAGGTAGGTGGTGTTTATAGAGGAGAGAAGCGGGGCACAGAGAGGTTAAGTAACTTTTCCAAGGTCCCGGAACTAGTAAGTGGCAGAGGCAAGAGCTTGAGCCCAGTCTGTGACCTCAGACCTCTTGCTCAGACTAAGCCAGTAAGTTCTGGGCTCTCAGTGCCCCTCCCACACTTGCTGTGGTCACATGGTCTAGCTGGACTGGGAAGGAAGTGCCGGGCAGCGCCTCCAGACTCACACCGCTTGAAGGGATATAGGAAAACATAACAACTTTCTTTCTTTACCTACACCCACTGACTTCCTGCATTTCAGTTTTTCATGGTCAGTCCGGGCCTTTCATGCAATTTCCCCTTAATATCATGGGTTTGATCCGTGCCGGGCCACTTATATGCGGACTTCTTTTTTTATAAGCATGGAACAGTACTATAAATATATTCTGTCTTCCTTAACATTTTCTTAATAACACTTTCTTTTCTCTTAGTTTATTAAGAATACAGTATATAATGTAATATGCAAAATATGTGGTAATAGACTGATTATATTACCGGTAAGGCTTCTGGTCAACAGTAGGTTATTAGAGGTTAAGCTTTTGGGGGGGGTCAAAAGTTCTAACTCTATTTTCAAATGCATGGGGGAGGTTGGCACCCCTAATCCCCATGCTCTTCAAAGGCCAAACTTTTTTGTTTTTCCAGGGCGTTCCTTTTGTTTTTCTTACTGACAGAAAATTCTGCCTTCATGATCCTGTTAAAGACTTGCAGCTTCTTTGTTATACCAATGAAAAGACAGAATCTACTTTCCTCTTGGACAGGTTATTTCCGGCACCTGCCGACTTCCTGTTTCCATTTGTGCTGATAGCTTTTTGCTGCACACTTGTCATCCTGAGATTTCATTTTATTCCCCTCTGGGATTAGTTTCTATTTCTCCTTGGATTTCCCGGACTCCTTTCTATTTTTCTTGGGTTTCTTTTTCATTTGGCTGAAGTATATTCTCAATTTCCTTCTTGTTTTGCAGAAAATATTCATTGCAGAAATGTTAGTATCTTTATACATATGCTGTCTGGGTGTATAATTGAAATACCTTTTCCCTCAAAGGGGGAGAACTGATGTGAATCTGATTACTGTCCCATTGAAGAGAACACCTTTCTTTTCTTTGAGCTTTCAGGATTTTTTTCTCTTTATCTTTGCTAGTTTGGATACTCACTGGGATGCTAGGTGAGAATTTTTGGTTTATCTATCTTCTGTAATACTCCAAAGAATCTATCATTCTGAAGGCCCAAGTTCTTTTGTTTCTATGATGAGTTCTTTGGAGAGTTTTATTCTTTAAATTATGCGTTCTTGGGTTCCCCTCTGTTCTGGAATGTGCCTCAGGAGTTTTGATTCTTTACAGAATTCCCCCAAAGCATTATTAGTCAGCAATGGCTGTGAACCACCCAACAAGATGGCCCCAGGGATCACTTTCCTGCCCAAGTGCTTTTCCATGGTAGCGTGGCTAATATAGATTTTGTGAGGTGTTTGCATTATGCTGTGCTCCTGAATTTTAGTACTTTTACCAGCATGGTAGGAGTGGAGATGGGAAGCTGGTCCACCCCTGTCTACCTCACAGCATTCTTGCAAAGGTCACAAGACCCGCTCTGAAAACTCTCTGGGGTTGGTGACATGGCGCCAGTTAATTCCTCAAGGTGCTATGGCTTTTGGCTGGGCTCTGTGTCAGCAGACCATATCGTTTGTGGTGGTGTCCTCAAAGCCCAAGAAAATGTCCTTGGGCTCCATTTTTGCTCAAGTTTTCCTTCATATTACCTGCTCCTTGGTCCCTGAAGGTAGATGTCTGAAGATAGAGCTGTCTGTTTTAATTTCTCCTCTTGCCTCTTCTTTTCCTATTGCATTTGCTGACTTAAGTATCAAATCAGGCTTGGTGTTGCTAGTTTCTAAATAGCAGTGCCTCCTCAAACTGCTCTATAAATCATTATTATTAATAACAGGGATAATAACGATAATACTAAATAGCACTCGGGTAAAATCTTCCATTATAAAATGCTTTCAGAAATAGTACCTCTGGGCTGCTGGTTTATATAGGAAACACAAAAACTGATTAAAAAAGATGACTGTTCTATCCAAAATGTGTTTGCTTTTTCTGGGTTGAATTTGTTTGATTGAAAATTTTGTAAGGAAGGTGTGTGGCGGAGAGGTCTGGGACTGTGGAAAGAAGTACAATGCGGAGCCCTGAAATTGTTCATTGATAACCCAAATGTCTAGAGTTCGGGGGTGACAGATCCAGCTTCTGCTGGAAAAGTAGGGTCACGTGGACCCAGTGGATTCAATACCTAAAGTAGAAACATTACAGTCATATTTCTTGAAACACTTGTGGAATCACAGCACAGCCCAAGGCAAGGGGCTGTTTCTAAAGAAAGATAGTGGATTTAGGCATTATTTAAATATCTCAGGGCCTCTGTTTTCTTGTCTTTAAGGTTTAAATCTCGTCTCACGAGGTTGTGGTCAGCACTTACCAGTTTCTAGCACAGAGGATTAGCATTCCAAAACCGAAGGTGGTGTTGTCGTTATTGACATTGCTTTAATGTCGCACATACATACAGGAGGCACTGCAGATAAAGATGATTTCATTCTTAGGTAAATGTTTAAATTTAAGTATCATGTATTTGCATAAAAGTGCACCCAGATAATATATATACAGTCGGATGGATTTTCATATGGTGAACACATCTAAGTAACCAGAACTTGGAATTGGAACACCAGCACTTACCTTATGGGTACTCATGTTCTCTGAATCAGAACCTTCCATGAACCCCACCAAAGTATAACCTGAATCATAACTTCAGACACCATAAATTAATCTTGCTTGGTTTTGAACTTAACACAAATGGAATGATACAGTATATACTCTGGTTCTTCTGTTTGTTTTGTGAGTGTATGGACAGTCTTATTTGTGCATTCACTCATGTTGATCATTCCATTGGAGATCTTTCCTTCTTACATCCACACGTTATGCTGTTGTGTCACAGATGTTGGGTAACTACCATGTGGTAACTACCACAGCCGTCCTGGAGAGTGCTGCTGTGAGTGTTCCAGGACATTCCATTAGGATTGCCCCCCATGGGGGGCTTACTATCCTCATTCTAATAATCTAGCAGGCCAGTTTTTCCTCTCCCTCTTCCTCTTTATCCAGTCAATCTCCAAGGCCTAGGCATCTACCCCCTCAGTCTCTAAGATCTGACCCTTCCATCCATTGCCTGAACTATTGCAATAACTGTCTTTCCTTCCCATGTTTCTCATCTCTCTAAGCTGAACTTCAGCACCACCAGAATAGTCTTCCTGAGACACACCGCTGATCGTATCATTGTTCTGCTCAAAACTTTCATCCTTAATACAATTAAAACAAAGCAAAGCAAAACAACACGACTCTGGGCTCCTTGTATAATCAAGATCCACCTTAAACGAGCTCCTGCCAACATCTTCCTATTTGTTACCAACTTGACCTCCGTGTACTAGTGCCATATTGGATTAGCCCCTTTGCTGCTCCAGTACTGGCCAAGGCTAGAGTGGCTTTGTTCCTTTCTGCCAACATGGAATTTCTTCTCATGCTTGAAAACCAATCCAAGGCCATCATGTTCCAACAACACTTTCTGTCCCAGTCTCTGTGAAGCTTAGTCTGACATCCTAGGACTTGTCATGCCCATCTGGTCAATCTAGCCCTGACCCATTGAAGGCTGGGGTTATGGTTTTCTTCATCACTCAGTTCCTCTTGTTTTTTTGTTCAGATAGTATGGCTGCTTCCTGGGCACTCTAAGGAATCATCCTCATCCTCATTAAAGAAAAGGACGCCCCACAATAGGCTCTTGTCCACGAGTTCCTCATGATTGGGGTAAGTGGACCCAATTTCTTGTTTATGTTAATTATTTGAGAATTAGTATATCATGATAAGTTAAAAGTAACTTTTACTTGTGTAATTATCTCCCCCCATCACTTGAAAGTCAATTGAGTGAACAAACTGCTTCCTTTCAATGAGAAACCATTTCATTTTTGACAAGACCCTAGAGTATCACTTGGAGTCTGATGGGTACCCCTGACCCAGGATTTGTTTTTTGCAGCAGAGAATCATCTGAAAGGGCTAGAATGGCACAAAATCAGAGCCCCTCTACTTCCAGTCAGTCTGATGGGACTGACATTCTCTCCCCTTCAAAATCATTCCTCCTCCTTACTTTGGGGCCCTAGATCCCCAAGCCAGTGCTACTTTCTAAGTGACATGGAACAATGGTCTGTGTATACTGGTGTCTCCTTCATGTTTTTTCCTTATCCTAGACTATCCTAGACTGCTTCTCATCCCCAGCCCTCACTAAATAGTGAGGTAGGCCCTCACTAAATAGTAGGCCCTCACTAAACTGATTGAATGAATGTTTTTTTGATTTCTGAATGTGCGGTTAAAAGTCATTTGCCCTGGGGAGATTACTTCAATGTTTATTTTTCTTGTTTGCAAATTGAAAGCAGAAATTTTAGTTGATTCCATAGACAGATATTTATTATTGTCTAGTGCGTATCTACAGAAACTAAGGATATTTAGACTGGCAACCTATTTTAAGCCGACTAGGACCCACATCCTACCATTGCCTTGTATTGACTTTCAAGTGTGACTTGTGACTGCTTCCCTTTGTCAGGGGTTACGGTGGGTGCCCTGTGCTTGTCTGCTCTCATCCTCATTCCTTGTGTGTATAGTTCAAGGAAAATACCAATTTTCAACAAATACACGTTCAGACAAACAAACCCTTCTCTCAAGGCTGGTGAGGAACTAAGTTGAATGGATTGTGAAGGATATGAGGACCCATTATAGGAAACAGTGCCAACATTCATGAGGTCTTAATCAGTAGCCCCCTCGTATTGAGATAACATTAAATCATCTTATCAGATATTTTCTCCGACACCCATACTAGCCACTAGGAGCACAGTGTTGAGCAAAGATCTATTTCTTTATTCTCATGGAACGTATATGTCTCCTGGGGGGAAGCCAGACAAAACAGGAAAAAGGCAAGTAAACAAGCAAATGACTTAGAATGGTTCCAAAATGTGACAATAATAAGACCACATTTCATTGATTTTTAAGACACATTTCTTTTCACCTTTTAATATTGTTGAAATTGTGATGTCTTAAAATGGGAATGTGTGTTTAATATATTGTTTTTCCCCCTGAGAAGTTATTAAATTGATGCTTTGACTTCCAATCGATGGTGTCTCAGAATGGAGGAAATATGGTAATAATAAAAGCTCACATTTATTGAACACTAACTATGAGTCAGGTGCACAGAGGTGCATGTTGTAGCACTGTCTCGTTTATTCTGGGTGACAACCAGAGGAAGTGTGCACAAGCCTCTCTGCTTTCCAGGTGAGAGAAAGGCATCTCAGGGACAGGAAGCACCTGCTTGAATGTTGAACAGCTGCAGGGGCCAGTATTGGAACCTGGGTCCGTCTGACTCTGCTCTCTCACTTGCCGCTGTTACTCCCTCCTCCCCTGCCACTGATACCTTCTCAAGATAGCTGGTGCAAACCAAACAATGCTGGTAGGATTTCCAGAGGAGCTCCTAGGTTGGCCGCGTGGTTTCTACATAACTAAGAGGTACACCCTGAACAGTAATTGACCTGCAAATGGGTTGCACAAAAACAGACTACAAAGACTATACCCACATGACGCAGTCAGCCATGAGCTGGGCACCTGGTTTTAGCTCAGGGGTTATCTCAGGGTCATGAGATCAAGCCCTGCATTGGGCTCCCTGTTCAGCATGGAGTCCTCTCTCTCTACCCGGCCCCCCATCCCCATGCTCTCTCTCTCTCTCTCAAGTAAATAAATAAATCTTTAAAAAAGAAGAAGACTGCACCCACATAGCCTGTATCCCCCAGCGAGTCTTAAAGCAGGGACTGGGGACCTATCTTGATCAGTTATCTTGCAGTCTTATCTTGCAGTCTTGTGAGTACTTAGGAAAGGTTGCAAAGCAGCCTCTGTGCTACATGGGGGTCATCCTAGAAAGATCTTCTGATGTGAAGAGAGAAAACTCTGGATCTTACTGTAGGGAAGTAAGGTTTGCAGCAAGAAGATGCTAGAGATACGCTCTAAACCAAGCCAACCCCAGAGACGTTAAGTGGCTTGCTCAGGATGCCCAAGACTGGTTGGGGAATCAGAAACAGGTCCCTGACCCTTCAGTCCCATGGGTTTATCTCTCATATTTGTTTATCTTTCTTTGTCCTCTCTCTGTTCTTTCTTTCACTCTTTCCCTCCTCCCCTTTCTGTTCCTTTCATACAAAGAGGGGCCTGGGAGATTGAAAAGGTATGAAATGACTTTGGTGGCAAAAGCAGTGAAGAACAGTAGCTAAAATAGAAAGTTCTGGAACTTGGGAAAGTATGAAGGACCACTAAAATTAGCTGACAATTGATTTATGTGACTAAATAGTTAATATGCTCAAAGAGGTTTTAAAATATGAGGGTTGTGATTAATATTTATAGATCTAAGTTGTTGAGAAATGACCAGAAAAGAAGCCTGTTGGGTTGACTTAAAGATTCGAAAATCTCCTGAGATAGTACAGGCAGGAAGGGGGAAGGCAGCGATGCTAGGATGCTCAAAGAAGCTCGCTTTGGTTGCAAATGTAAGAGGAATCCAAAACAGGAGCTCTGGGAGAGCCTGTGTATGCACTGGAGGCAGGAGGGACTCGTAGGCAATTTCCATGTTCATTGAATTCATCTCGCACAGGCTGGCCTGATTTGGGTTAAACTGAGCTGCTAAATCGAACAGAGCCCGAAAATCCAGTGCATGAACTAGTGACCTATTTAGAAAATTTGTGAAAGAATGGGGGATGTAAGACTTTTGAATCCAGCCAGCAAGGAGGCTGTGAAAGAGACACAGAGGGAGAGAAGGGTGTCTGGAAAAATGGGTGCTTATCTACGGGGCTTGGGCAGGGCCCCCGAAGCTGTGGCCACACGGAGTTGGCTCACCGGCTGCCCTGGGAAAAGAAATGTTTGTGGTTAAAAATCTGTGCTCCATAGCTTAGCGTTCCTGGAGATGTCCTCTCCCTGTGGCATGTGAGCAATTTATATATATTTGGCTAAGCTGAATTCTTCTAACTAGAACAGAGCACACTGCGTTGGAACTTTCTCATTGCTAAATGAATGTTTAAGAGCCTGTCAGTAGTCGATAAACATAGATACAGAAGAAGAAACTCATTTTAAGAAACTCTGGCATTCTGGCCTTAAAAAGGATAAATTACAGAATGATTAGTCACTTCAAAAAGGGTTTCTTCATTTAAAAAAAAAAAAGGCTTCACCACGAGTCTTTGAAAAACAACAACAACCCCAAATCAAAAAAAACCATAAGTAAACTTTTCAAATTTATATCCTTAAAAAGACATTTAGTATATAAATGTAGGCTACTCCCCCTAACTATATACACATTGAACTTTACACTACTTTTAGCTCATTCATTCATGCATTTATTTGTTTGTTCATTCATTCAATTCAGGCATATCCCATGAAGAAGACAGACAAGTAAATTGCTGTCTTATTCTCCAAGTAGAAGGATTGTCATTTCCTACTTTTTGTAATATTCACTGCATTTTACGAAAATAAAGCGTATGCTATAGAAGATTGAGAAAATACAAAAGGAATGACAAGGAAGGAGGAAATATGCCTGCAAGCTCCTTCCTCAAAAGAATTCACCGTGGGGATATTTGTCCCTTTCCTTCCTGTGTTGCTGGGAGCCAGGCATGTGGGTGTGAGCGGAGGAGGCAGTGGAGACGGTGAGCTGAACACGAGCAGGGTGAGAGCTTTGCTCATCATGAGTTTGGACTTTTCCCTTTGGTGGTAGGACAGCTGGATGGATTAATGGCAAGGTGTACTTTGAATGTTTGCAGTCTCTTTTCTCCTGCCTCCTATAGGAAAGGGGAGCTCTACGTAGTTGGAGAGATGTGTCAGAGGGCATACAAACAATATTAGCTAATGCTCACAGACCACTTGGTGTCCCCTAGCCAGGGACTATGCAAAGTACTTGATGTGGATTTCGCTTAATCCCCCAGTGACGGTTTGGGTGGGGATCCAACCATGCCCCCTTTGCAGATAATCCAACTACTGATGCCTAAGGAAAATCCCACGTAGGAGCTTAGCCAACTAGCTAGCAATTGGTAGGATTAGGATTTGAACCCAAACCATCCGGTGACAGAGTCCCACTGTAGTTATCTCCTGTTGCATAACCAACTACCCTGAAATTCAGCTGCTGAAAGCAGCCCCCATTATATTACAGTTGGAAATTCAGGCAGGGTGTGGCTCTGCTCTGCTGGATGTTTCTTCTGCTCCTTACAGCACTGGCTAAGGTCACCTGGTGGATGTACCTGGTGGCCGGGCTTCCTTGGAGGGTAAGGTCTGAAATGACTCCATTCACTTACTCGGTGCCTTGTCATGGATGGTTGGGAGGGCAGGTGTCACTGGGACTATTGACTGGAGCGCTTTCACGTGGCCTCTCCTGGATGGCGATCATCTCGGGGTGCCCAGACCACTTACAGGGTAGCTCAGGGCTCCCCAGGACAGTCGCAAGTAGATGCTGCCAGTGTCTTAAGCTTGGAAAGTGGCACGGGCCACTGCTGACCTTCTTCTATTGACCGAACAGTCACAGAATGCACTGGAATAAAGGGGAGGGACAGAGACCGTCACTCTTTAACTCTTTAACATCTTTAATGTCTTTAATCTCCACCCCTCTCAGGGCTTAATCACTGAGGAGACCGTGAGAGCCTGGCTTTGAATTGCTTGATTGCCTAGCTGGCTGGTTGATTAATCTGTTAATCAAATGCACGGTGGACAACTGTCACGTGGTGGCCACCGGGAGGGACCAACACAACAGACGAGGTTCCCACCTTTAGTCACTTATACTCCAACAGAAGGAGTAACAGTCACCAAGGAACAAACAGGGATGATCATGGGATATTAGGTGTCAGGAAGGACATAAGGACATGAGCCGGCTGAGGAGCGGGAGGGCTTCCTTGGGGAGGCCTTGCTGAAAACAGGGGTGTTCCCGCCATCACCTCAGAGAGGAACAGAGGGCTCATCCTCTAGAAAGACGAAACAGCAAGTCCCCAAACTCTGAAGTGGGAAAGGACTTCATGAACCTCTGGAACCAAGGAGAAACTCGTATGCCAGGAGGCTGGTAGGAGAGGTGGGGTGTGGTCCCTGCAAACAGCAGTGGATGGCAGCCGGGTCACCCAAGGCCTCCTAGACCAGAGGAGTTTCATCTCATCTTAACGACAAGCAAAAGCCATTAGGTTTTGGGCAGGGTTGTAGTCCGATCTAACTATGCTTACCCTGCCACTAAGTGCTGTGTGACTTCGAGCTAGACATTCACCTCTCTGGGCCTATTTTCACACTTGTAATAAAGACGCTGAAATGATTTGCAGTGATCTTTTCAGCTTTCGTGTTTTGACTCTACCTGCCCCTTGTTTACCCTAACACCTGGCATTGGCCCCTTCTTCATTTTGCAAGGAAAGAAGCTTCCCCTCAGATAACCTCTGCAGCCCTGCCTTCACGAAGGCCCCCGCCCGAGCCCGTGTGTCCACACCAGCCCTGACCAAGACACTTCGTCCTTAGTCGTGCAGATTAGAGGAAGAGGCGGAGATTAGAAATGGTGGGGCTTTGCACATTCCGATGGTTCTTAACTTGATTTCAACTTTTGACCTGTAATGCTTCCCAGCTGTTTTGAAGTCACACATCCCATCTTGATTAGACTGGGACCCAAAAGTGATCCAAAGAGAGGGGGCTGCTTCAGGGACCCACCACCCTGCCTGGCTCTCAGGTTCTCAGTGCCCGGCCGAAGGCTGTCACAGCCCCCCAGCCGCTGGCTTAAGGCAGCCCCGCAGAAAGGGCTCCCGCTCTCCCCCTCTAGCTCTCTGTACACACAGGCTGCCTTTTTAACGGTCTGTTTTTACAATGTGGAGAAAGAGGTGGGAGCAGGGGGTGAGCCAGAGTCCCTGCCCACCCCAGCACCCCCTCCATAATATACCCCAGGTGGCTGGACTTAACTGGGAAAGCTCGAGGCTCCGATTCCAAAGTACACATTGAAATAAATGGAAACCAACTGGAGTTGAGTTGGGCCGAGGCACGAGAAGAAATTTCATCTTCGAGGTTCTTTTTTCTTTCTTTTTTTTTTTTTTGTGCAGAATGCTAATCATGGGCTGAACTCAGAAGGAATGTGCTTTCTCAGGATGAATTTCCTAACATGGTAGAAAATGGACAGGATCCAGGCAGCAGCTCTGTCTGTCGCCTGCGGACGGGCGTCTGCGTGCTGGCCACGAAGGGTGACCTCTCCATCCATCACCGGGACTGGAGGCCAGGCGCCTGCCGCCCACAGGAGTCGGGGAGGGAGCTCCAAGTCCTTAAGTTTCTCCTCATTCTCTAAGACCCAGGAATTCAGAGGCCTGGGTCCCACATTTGGTTGCTCTGAAAATAAGCTTTCGGGTGATTTTTTTTTTTTTTTTGGTACCTTGGGAGAAAAAGTCCCAGGAGTTCCCATTTCTTGTTCTGCGTGTTTCCCAGCATCTGCTCCACTAAAACACGTCAGTGTAGTTTTATAAGTTTGTGCAAATCAGTTGACAAAGGTTTCCTGTTCTCCGTGGTCTCCATTCACTCGGCCACCCTGAGTCACTACCGGGCACCCGGTCATACGGTTGTTGGAAGACCGCGTGTGGAGGGTAATGGGGACCAAACCTGCAGCCGTTGGAAGCGCTGACAGGTACCAGGTCACCCGGGCTCTCCTGCCGAGCCTGGCTCCTGAGGGCCTTCGTCAGCTCCCGGCTCAGCCAACTTTTCCCGTCTCGGTTACCACGAACTTTCTTCTCCCTGTGTCAATTCCAGCCCCTCTGAATCGGTGGCCCTTCCCCGAGTGTGATGGGCCAGTTCTTACTCCCTTTCTTGGCCTACTCTGTTCCCTCCGGCTACAAGGTTTTGCACATGTGCCTCAAGTGCCTCACCCCACCCCCTCTCCCCAGTGCAGGCTCCCAGGAGAGCCTTCTCCGCTGCTCCGGGCACAATGGTTCCCACGTCTGCTTTGTTCTCACTTAAAATATGGGATTAAGCCCATTGGAAGAGGGCTTCATTCCGTGTCACATCTTCTCCACCAGACTGCGAGCCTTTGGAAGGCAGGGGTCCTGGGGCATCTCTGTTTCTCACAGTCCTTGCCCAATGCCTGCGCACCAAGTACACGCAAAATAAGCGTTTTCTGATTGAATCGGAGTACTTAAAAAAAAAAAAACCTCGATACAAAGACCAGTTTACAAATAACAGCAATTTCTGTCGAACTCTATGAGTTACGGAGCGTCTGCGTGTCCAGGCACTGGGTAATGGGTTTTGGTCTCAGGGCGCAGCGTGGACCAAGGTTTTATGTCGCCCTAATGCAGGTGCAGACGTCTCCATGACTGCGACACACCAGTCCCTGGCTCCCCCCTGACATTCTCCTCAGCTCTTGCCCGACTCTGGAGCATGCCCAAGGCACTACCTTAAGGGAGGACTTCACGGGGTGGGGAGTATCAGCCCCAGGGGGCAAGATGACCCGTGCTTTATCACACATACACTGGAGACGAGGTCCCACACCTCAGCTAGCTCATTTTCTTATGCCTCACTCCATTCCAGAAAGGACAAAAGAGGGGATCCTGTTTTACACATGAAGAAATTGAGGCTTTGAGAAGTTGTCATTGGCCCAAGGTCATTCGTGTACTGATTGTATGTCTAGAAATCTCTAAAGACCAACCCAGGACTCTGCTTTGAAGCCTAACTTCTTTCACTGAGCCCCGATGGACTTGTGTTCACCCCCTCCCACCCCTGCCTGCCTTCTGCCTGTAGAGGGGGGTCCAGGGGACACAGGCGTGTTGGCATCAGACTCGGGCTCTCCGAGGAAGAGCTTCTGCAAGGAGAACTGGAAGTTCCTTGATACTGTGGGTGTGAGACTCTCACCGTCAGGAGGGAGGCTAAGGGTTCAGTCCACACGTGCGGGACCCTTGGGACCACATACCCGTCACTCCTCTCTTTTATTTACTGTATTCCTGTGTGACTGAAGGGAAATTTATTTTACTTTATTATTATTATTATTATTATGGGTTTTTTTTTTTTTTTGGCTTCTCACTTGGATGTGACCTATCTTGTCAGCCCATTCTTTTGTGCCCATGCATATAAATTAATTCTGTGGTGATTTTGATAGAAAATTTGATGAGTTGGCCAGAGAATCTTCAGTAAGAGAAATTAAATTAAAAGTAGTAATTTTAAGAGAGGAAAAAATAAAATGACAGTTTGATCATTTCAGGCCCAGGGCATTGGATGGAGATGACACTTCAGCGTTCTAATTCATTTCCTCCTTTTAATTCTTTATTTAAATTACCACCGCATCTGGATGGAGGCCTCCCGGCCCCTCCTGTAACTTGCAGGAGCGGGAGGAGGCTTCGCGGCCCGGCCTGTTCACTAGATGGCGCTGCTCAGACTGGCTGCGTGGCCTGGATTCAGCCTGGCTGAGGGAGTCCTTAGTGGACCCCGGTCCAATACCCACTGTCTTCTGTTAATTTCATTTAGGACAAACAACACACCCCTAACAGCATTAGAAGTAGGGGGATTCTTTGATTTGAAACAGGAGCGATTGCTGGAGAAGTGCATGCTACTGGATTAGGAAAGATTCATAGAGCCCACCAGTACCTTGTAGAGCATCTTGCCCATCTGTGGTTTGCAAACTTGTTTGTAGAGTAAAACACTTTCCTCAGCAAAATGCTATGCAGAATCGAATAATAGGCAACACAGGAAATAGCAGAGCTCCTGTGGTTGCCGTCTGGAACACTTGGGATGCAAGAACCATCCATCTTGCCTCTTTCTTTTTCCCTCTGTCCCTCCCTCTCTCCTTCCCTGCTTCCTTCCTTCTTTTCTCGTTTGCATTTGCAGAGTTGGGAATGTTGGCTAAGAAAGAATAAGATGTTCACAGCAGATCTTGGCCCCAAATCCGTCACCAGATAATCTTTCTGCGAAGCCACTGTCTTGTTGTTTTCAATCCCACAAGTTCCCATTAAAGGGGTCTCCAAAGAAAATGGTTCAGAATTCCCTGAGAGACCCTGTTGTGGTTGGAGACATGCATTTGCTGAATCAGTGTGTTGACAATGATCATAAATTCAAACAGGGACGAGAGCGACAATGACGAGTGTGTAGATTCTGGGCCAGACCCTGGACAAACTCTCTCCTGCCTTTTTTTATTTTTCCTCACAAGAAGAATGTGAGGTTTGTTTTTTCTATCCCTACTTTACAGATGAGGAAAGTTAGATTCAGAGGCGAAACTTTTTCTAGCGAGTAATATATTAGGGTGTGGGTGAAGTTCTTATGACAAAGACACCCGAAAACACACTGTCTTAAATACAGTAGAGTTTGCTTCTTCCTCATATGACCGTCCCCAGGAGAGTCCCTAGGAAGCAGCTGGGCGTGCCGGGGCTCACTTCAGCCTGTGGCTTCCATCTCTCCGTCTGTTAGGGTGATCGTCCCCAAGCAGCAGCGGAGCCTTATAGCCAGTAAACGATGGGGCCTGGATTTGAACCAAGGCTTATGTGATTCAGAAGTCTGAGGTTAACCGACCCCTGGAAAAGCCGCCCCCATTGCTCCGACCCTCAATCACTACAGATCAAACCGAAGAACAAACTACCACCGTCTTAGGCATCGTGCTTCGCTGTGGTGGCCAAGCCCCTAAGGCGGCTCCCAGTGCTTCAAGCCCTTGTGTGGTTCCCTCTCACACTGAATAGGGCCGACCTGTGTGGTCACCAGAATGTTATGGAGTTCATAGAGATCCTTCGAGATCAAAAGTTACTTTCTGTGAAGAAGGCTAAGTCCCTCAAGGGTTAGTCCCTTGCGGAGGCTAAGTCCCCCAAGCCATTGAACTCTCTGCTTAGCTCTTTCTTGGGTCACTAGCTCTGGGTAAGCCAGGACCCTGCTGTGAGGACGCCCAAGCAGCCATATGGGGAAAGGTCCTCGTGGTAAAGAACCGAGGCGTCCCACCAGCACTCAGCAGCAACCGGCGGCCACGGGGGCGTGCCACCAGGAAGCAGTCTCACCCAGGTCTCGGGAGAGCTGCAGCCCCAGCCCTGTCCTCGGATAAGTTGCTCGGAGTCCCTAACCCAGAGTCAGTCAGCAGAGCTGCACCCGCATCCCTGCCTCATGGAAACTCTGTGAGATCAGAAATGTTGCTTTTTATTTCATGCCACTCAATTTCATGCTAATTCGTTAGGCAGCTCTAAATAACTAATCCATTAGTATAGATGCTAGGTGAAGAGGAATCCCTTTTTCTAGCCCGAACTCCAGCCACCTCCTCAGGAAAACCTGAACTGATTCCATCAGGGAAGTTGCTACCCCTCTTTCCAATGTGTCACTGTTCCTTCATCCACTCTTGTGTCCCTCAAAGCCGAAAGACATACTCTTACAGGTCAGTTTCCTTCTCTGGACCCGTCATTCCTCGGTGGCGGTGTCTCGAGTTCAGCCTCATCCTCCCTGTGGCCTGACGGTGCCAAATTAAATGTGTATTTAAGTGAACAACTGAAACCTTCGACCTCTCCCTCCGCTTGTTTATTTTATAATATTATGCACATATTTGCTTCAGACGCACACTCTGGAAACATTGTCTTGCCTTTTACGTGAAGCCTCTCCGTTACTTCTTTGTTGTAGTAACAGGCTTTTAGAAATGCTCTGTATAAATGAAAGATAAATCTCCCAACGGCCAGAGAGCATGCTGTTTTAGGAGCTTTTACAAATAGTTGGCCCCTCCTTATTCTTGAAAATCAGGCCTGAAATCTCATCAACACAAATGTCCCCTGGAGATCCCCAGAGCTGAGGTGTTTTTTTGTTTTGTTTTGTTTTGTTTTAATGGCATTCTCTCTTGTCCCATTTGGAAGAGGAGAGAATGGCGTCTGCCACGACCTTGCTCGGCTCAGGCCTTCCCTGTGCCCCTGGCCTGGGGGCTTCTACTTGCTGATGGAACCACCTGCTACATCACTGAAGCCTCCTCACGTCCAGTCATGCATCCAGCCTTGTGGGTAGCCTTGTGCACATGCACCCGAGATGTCTCATCTCAGTTTCCTTCCACTGCACTTAAATTAGAACCACTTCAGAGGGAAATTGGAATGCATTCTGCATCCTTTTTAAACTTATATATTGTTCTCAGTTTTCAGACTCTAGGAAGTTTGGGCAATTTGTTGAAGTTACATGGAATTGAATTTTGGTTCAACAAAGAGAGGAGTTGAAATGTTTTCAGGTGTGAGTGTGGCTTAATAAATGAAAAAAACAAAAACAACCCAGGGTATTTCAGGATGGACCCATGTTGTTCCCTTGCTGAGGAGGCCGTAGATGCAGTTGCTCGAGTGTATCCACATTCCCACCCTGACTGAGTCTTTGGTCAGAGATGTGAGTCCAAACAGATCTATACCCTTCCTCCTCCAAGAGCTGTATTTTTTATATTAAATAACATTAAGGAGCGTATTTCCTTCTTTGCCTGGTTTTCATGGTGACCTTAATTAACTCATCTGGGACGGTGATTAAGATCATGTTTATGAAACAGTCATGCATCAGTGCATCATCAGAGAGAGGGGCTGTAAATTTTATCCCCCATAACTTCCCCCCACCCAAACACTCCACACAGTGTCTCCCAAATGGGAGGTATTCATATCTCAATTATAAACATTTTCCACATTTACCCAGATTGAAGACTCTATTGATCCCCATCATTGATTGAATAATAACACTGTATTTTTTTTTTAAGGAAAAAATCATCTACATTAATTCCTGGATCATTTGTAAGATGCATCCAGACTTTTAAGACATAATGAAAATGGAAAAGAAAAAAGAAATACCTACCATATGTTTAAGGATGTTTGATAAGTTTCTTGAGAGGTAAAAACTCTTGATTCCCAAAGGTGATCAAGCAGAAACGTGAATGGAGGCTAATGGACTAGAAAAAGGGCCCTCAAGGCCTGTCAGTAGGCCTGTTTCCCACACAAGACTGGAAGATCTTTGAGGAAAAGGATGACGTCATGTCCACTGCAGGGTCCCTAGCACCTGCGTCAATGCCTCGCTCCCAGAGTCACCTGACGATTATTTGTTGGAGGAATCAAATATCTGAGCTCTCAGGACCTCCTTAAATCCCTTCCAAGTTCTGCCCATGCTCCCATGATCTCCCCACCTGGCGAGGCTGTCGCAGGCATCGAAGGAGATGACGCCCCAGAAAGTCTCTGTGCACGCGGTTCAGTTCCCAGCACACACACGTCCGCTCCTTCCGCTCCTCTTGAGGCTCCCCCTCCGTCCATGTTCTTTGCCTACTCAGGATCCTTCCACAGAAAATTAAATTTTGCAGACAAGTTCCCCAGGGCCTTCCCGAAGACATACTCTTTCTGGGAGAAAATGAGTCTATTGACTTTGCAGCCTCGGGAGAGCCCGAGGTACAGCTCGCAGTGCGGGGGGTCTGGGGTCCGCACTGGGGCTGCTGGAGGCCTGTCTCCCTCGGGCTGGGCAGGGGGCAGCAGCCAGCCGCACAGACGGCTCCTCCCTGTCCAGGCCAAGCTCCAAGGGCGGTGACGGTGGGCTTTCTCTCCCACAGCTCCTGGGCTTCTGTCACGTGCTCTCTGAAGGAAGTCCAGGCTCCTGGGTGTGGCACCCAAGGCCTAGCTCTTTGCCTCGCACTGTATCTACCACACGCCCAGACTGTGAGCGGCGCTTGGGAACATTTACACGGGAGGTGTGGACAAAGAATTGTTCTCTTACTGGTCCGTTTTCTCACCGAAGGGGGCTAGAACCAGGGGCACTGTGGTGGGAAGTCCAGCTCCAGCCTTGTCTGAGCCCCTGCCTTGTGAGCTCTCCCTCTCTGCCCTTGATCATCTTCTTCCAGCTGGAATGGCCTCTATTCACATCCCCAATCATGGCTTCCGGGCTGATGTTGCTCACAGCCTGCCACCTCCTTCCTGCATATCCGCCATGTCTGCCTTTTTAGAGTGAAAAGCTCAGTAGCTTTGGTCTGTCCTAAATGCATGCAGACGGGGATGAACCTTGGATGCTGTGCTGGAGGTGAAGGCCATTTCCCCCAAACGCAGTAGAAGCCAAAGAAGAATTTAAAGCAGGGGTTGACAGCACCAGGCTTGC
>CM053620.1:15975456-15998468 GCA_028646535.1 Procyon lotor
TTCCTGCTTTTGGTTCCTCCTGTTGAAATACTTAGGGTGGCTTCTCTTTTTCTGTTCAGATCCTGAGATGTCTATTGAAGTCATACATATAAAATATGCAAAGGCCTAAATAAGAGTAGCTGGAGGAAAGGAGAAGGTTTGGAGATCTCCTTAATTAAATCCTACATAGACCTGTAATGCCTTGTCTTCTTGACCTAAAGAGGACCCTTTGCCATTAGGACATTCCACCATTTGGAATACTGTCTCTCCAGATCTCATATACCACTCGTCTTTTTTTTTTTTTTTAAGAATTTATTTATTTATTTAACAGGGAGAGCCACACCGAGAGAGCAGGGGAATGGGAGAGGGGAAGCATTCTTCCCGCCAAGCAGGGAACCCAATGTGGGGCTGGGATCATGACTGGAGCCGAAGGTAGGCGCTTAATGACTGAGCCACCCAGGCGCCCACCATTGGTCTTTGGATATGACCCCTTGTCATATCACTCAGCCTCTAGAGAATGATGCTTAGGCACAAATGCTTCACTTTGTCACCAGTTTTCATGTTTCCATGGAAGGAGACAGACAAGGAGACAAAAGATGAAAATGGAATTGAGAAGACAGAGCATTGACCTGCAAGTTAACAGACCAAGCATTTTTCTTTATTTTTTTTGTTTTGGCTAGGTATCTAGCTATCTGCGTGATCTTGGGTGAGTCACTTTCCTTCTATAGAACTTACTTTCTCCATCTTAAAGAATATGATCCTAATGCATCTTCCCGTCCTGGCCAAAATTCACCATACTCTCTACCGTTCTGGGAGCTTATGGGACCCATCCCATGGACTCAATGAGTTCTCATACCCTCATTGACTGATGCATGATATTAAAGCCTGCATAAATGCTAATAACCTGGTTTCCCTATGAAAAACTATGAGAGTACAGATGGATTTTCCAGGCCCCATCTGAGCTTTGCACCCAGCAAATCAAATATCACACATTTAAATGTCCTTGGCACTCAGTGTAGACAGAAGCCTTAGCCAGACATCACAGGGAAGGTTGGTTCATTCACCACTAAGTAGTTCAAAGTCAGACCCTCTGTTTTTGAAATGAACCAATTTGACTCTCACCGTCTGTTTTGTAGGACCTGGAATGATGCACACTCTTATTTCCATTTGCAGCCTAATCTGTTCCCAGAAATATGTACTAGAAACCAGGAAAGAAATGTCATCCTTTGGCTGGTTACCCTAAGATACCACAAGCTACCTTCTTTTTATTTTCTTATTTTTTTCTATATTTCAAATTATCGTAATTTTCTAGAAATATCTTCATGTACACATATTTCTTGGTTTGGGAGAATGGAAAAAGTGCACTTCTTCCCAGGCTGACACCAAGGTCCACCCTGGAGATTGTGTCTCCTTTTTAATTAAGCCAAATCTCACTGGGAACTTAGTGGCACCCTTGCTATGAAATTTTACAGAGGTATTTCTTTAGATGTCGATGGCAACTTACCAACCCCTAAAGAAATACCAAATTTTACAGAGGTATTTCTTTAGATGTCGATGGCAACTTACCAACCCCTAAAATCAATGTGTACCGTGTGGCAGACACTTTGCTTATGTTTGGGTCTTCTGAGATTTAAGTTATGTGGCCCCTTCCACTGAGGATCTCAAATCTGATGGAAGAAATACAGTTGTGAGTAGGATATGCTATCATAGTATTAGATCCCTCTGTGACTCTTGCAAGTCTTGCCCTCATCGGAGGCCAAAGAATACCATTAGTGGCCAGTTACTGAACTGCAGGTATAGAACCATGGAGTGAGCTCTCAGACTTCAGGGCTAGAATTAGGTCGTAACTTCCCAAATCTTGGCAAAAAAGAGTTACTCCATTCATTTTTCCACTGTGGGAATTTGTGTACCTCCGTGTTTGGAAGAGGAGTTGCCGATAGTTTCAAAAGTTTGACCTGTCAATTTGAAGATATGTCTCCAAAGTCATAAAAATAGCACGTGGACCTTGTCCCAACACTAGGAAGCTATAGATGCACTCAAAACGTGAATCATATGTTCACTGCAATGTTATTTACGGTAGCAACAGGAGAAAAAATATCACCTAATTATAAAGCATGAATCCAATTATGGTAGAATGATACGATAGAGTGCCATGCATTGGTGATACAGGGAAGGACTTCATGGCCAGGAAAGAAACTTGTGATATATAATTTGATAAAATAGCGGGTGATGAAATTCAGTAAGGCAGTGAGACTAAATTCAAGTACTTGTGTGTGTTCGTGTATGCTATACTGTGGTAGATGGAGATAGAGGCACACCCACAAAATGAAAAAAATGTAGGAGGTATGCATACTACTTGTGTGCAAATCACACTGGTCACTTCTGGATGGAGCTATGTCAGATGACATTTTTCTCGTATCTTTGCATGCATGTGGCAATGTACATGAATTGCTTTTAAAATCAGAAAATATTTAAAAAAACACAGGACTGGCTTCAGGATATGCTGCAACAATGACACTTGGTGGGGTCTAGCTGGCAGAGCCATTAGAGAGATTTTGAGGCTCTACGTTTCAGTAAATCCTTCCAGAATGAATTCCAATGTTGACATCACTTTGGGCCCTTTGAAAATGGACCTTTCTGGCACATCTGAGAGTAGCTGTAATAAAAAGATCTCCTTGGGTGACATGGGGCAGTTCGTTGGGTTGGACAGACTGACTATGGAGAGTCTTAACCGGATGGAGTTCATGGGACGGGGCTCATGTCAGTGATTTGGCTCCTTCTCAAGGCACTGCTACCACAACAGGGGGACAATTAGAATAACTCTGAAGCAAGATGACCAAGAAGCTGCTGTGACACAGCCTCTAGACTTCACCACTAAATCAGGGTCAAGGGGGACGGGAGGGCTCTCCACTTACCTGATTCGTGATGGGAGTTGTGCATTGGAGGCACAGATTGGAGCTCCTTACTCCCTGAGACTAGCCGAGGATATACCTGGATGCATCTCCAAACAGGGTCCGAGGAGCCATATTCCTGAGGGGAAAATTGGAGAATTCCTCTGCCAATAACTAAAACAACAAATGATCTGTTGTCTGGGGTTCTTTGCGGCTCATTGTATGTGGACGTTAGTATAGTCTCGGGCTCCCTGCCACCGTGCTTATCCCTTCTCTTCATTCCCCTTGTTAATTACCAATAAGGAGGAAGGAGGGGCCCCTCTGAGCACAGGAGAGCCACTGACCCAGGCTTTGCTGTGGGGTGTGCTGACCGACTGACTGTTTCAGCTCATCGTTCCCATAACCGTTCTTTCTCTTGGGCCTCCTCCACAAGGCCGGGAGGGGCCGATCCTCATGGCCAGCTTTGCTCTTCCCTTTCCACTTCCCCTGAGTGTGCCGCTGGCTGGACCATGGGACCAGAGCACCTGTTTGGCCCCACTACCGGCTCACTGTGCCACGTGGAGCAAGTCTGCCTTCCTCTGTGGCCTGCAGTTTTCTCATCTATGAACTGGAGGGATAGGCTTGGTAGCCCCCAAGTTGTCTTGCACCAAGATTTCTCCACCTACTGACATCTTGGGCTGGATAATTCTTTGTTGGGGGGAGGGGCTTCCTGTGCATTATAGGATGTTTAGCGGCGTCCCTGGCCAGTAACACTGCACCCTCCACCTAGGACAACCCAGAATGCCCCCAGAGGGGCAAGATTGCCCGTTGTCAAAACCACTGCATTTCCCTCATGACTTTCTCGGTGCACTCACACCTTCTGTTTTGCAGTGTTGGAAAGCAGCATGTACTTTCCAGATATGTGTGGGCAGGTTTCTCTAGAAAAGCCACAATTTAAAACCCTCGCCCTAGCACGGAGCCATGTAGAGAGACCTGGCTCACCTGCAGCGGACTTCAGATACCCTGCGACGGTGGCTTTCCCTCCTAGGCACCTTGAGCAGCCCCTGAGAATCAAAGCTGGCAGCTAGCCACTGCTAGGGGAGTCGGGGAGCCAAGCCTTGTTCTGCTTCCTGGCCCCTGAGAGCACACGGGGGTTGGGGGCTTGGCTCGGAGCCCGCAGAGGGGAGAGGCCGGTGTGGAGGCGTGAGCAGGCCAGCGATGAGAGAATGCAGGAGTGGGGTCAGGCATTTCCTTAGCTTCATTGGAAACAGATGCCTAGCTGAGGTGGCAGGCCAGGGCCCTGCTTCAGGCCAGCATGCTTGGCGGGCTCTCCTCCCCGTAGCCCTCAACCTCCGCTCTCTTCCTCCCCGCCTCCGCAGGCACCGCCAGATGATTCTTCAAGAGAAGGGCTCCGGTTTTAAGGGAAGCTATGGTTGTGTGACTTAGGAACAAAATCTGTTTCCATGAGAACGTGAGCATGTGTGAGGTGGCCATTTACATGTGATCATAGATCGTTGTGATCAAAGAACATCAGAGTTATAAGGTCCTTTTCTGGTCTGAGTTCCACATCTCCATCTGAGGTCTGAAATCAAGGATAGAGTCCAGGAATCTAGGTCGGTTAATTCTCCTGGTCTTTACCCATGAACACCCAAACCTGAAGTCTTCCTTTAAGATATAAACGCATGAAGATAGAATCAAGTACACCTGCCATTCCTAGCCTGTGCCTATGGCAGACATTAGTAATTGATCACAGAATTCTTTCCTCTGGGCCTTAATCCTGCCTGACGATCTTGGATCTACACAACAGTCCAGGTAGCTAGTGTCAATCAGAGGTGACGTACTTGCCAGTAATTTGCTCTGTCAGGGTCTTTCTAGAGATACAGCTGGCACTCCAACATCCTGGGTTTAAACTACTCAAGTCCACTTATATGAGGATTTTTTTTTATATGAGAATTTTTTTCCCATAAATACAGCATAGTGCTGCGAATGTATCTCCTCTTCCTCATGATTTTAATAACATTTTCCTTTCTCTGGCTTACTTCATTGTAAGTAGAGTATGTAATACATATACAAAATATGTGTCAATAAACTGTTATGTTATCAGTAAGGCTTCTGGTCAACAGTAGGCTCTTAGTAGTTAAGTTTAGGAGAGTCAAAAATTATATAGTGATTTTTGACTGCAGGAGGGGTCCGCACCCCTTGCTCAGTTTTGTTCAAGGATCAGCTGTTTGTGGAAGTGAAGACCTATGGCTCTGTGTTCATTTGAGATTATCTTTTGAGAAAGAGTCAAAGGAAGTATGTCAGGAGTATATGCTACTCCAGAGCTTTGGGCTTTAATGTGTACGAGAATGACCAGGTGAGGCCAGAGGTTCCTGCTGGTCTCACAAACCCCCAGGAGATGCTGGTGCAAATGGTCCAAAGACCACACACTGAGTAGCATGTTGTTCAGCCAAGTGGTTATTTTACCATTTGGGAAAGTATGATTCCAAGAGGCCGAAGGAAGGAGGCAGGGCTGCCTCACCATCAACATGACAAGTTGCTTGCTGCAAGAATTCCATTAACCTTTTGCTCATCCTCTGGATCTCTACTGACTTTTGCCCGTCTCTCTACCCCTCCACCCACCTTGCATCTACCAACCTGATTAACCTGAGGCATCTCAGAACTGATGTCCACCGAAAATCTGGTGTGTTCAGACCCAGACCACGAGAAAGAACTGATTGTCTTCACATTTCTGATCCTTCTGGAACATTCTTTAAGATCCTGCAAGAGGTCACACCCTGCTGAGAATTGAACCTTAACCTAGAACAACAGAGTGGTTGGATAGTCACTGAAAGGTCTACTTCCTTTGAGCAAACCTCATTTATTTATAGAAATCCTGCTGTTGGGGGAAAAATGAATCAGACCTTATGTGGCCAGTCCAGGCTTAAGAGAAGGGAGTGGGAACTTCATTTTTTGGTAAATAACCTCCAAATTGAGAGAAACCTTTAAAAATCCAGCCTGAGTAACAGAAAAGGGAAGAGTAGTGGGGAGGGGGCATTTTCTTTCTCTTTAGTCAGTAATTGAGACATCTCACCTTACTCTGGCATAATTATATTGTCACATGGAAGTTGCCTCAAGTAATTAGCAACATAATTAGTCAAGCTTTTCTGCTCCCCATGTCCTCAACTAAAACAATCCTTGTATCCAGTGCCCTTTGCAGCACGGGACAATCCTCAACACGTTCTTCCTTTTCTTTTAATGAACAAAGAGAGAAAAGGGCAACGTATGCAGGGTCTTGTAGGGCTGCCTCGGAAAGGCTGCTTATTCAGAATTGGTTAACAAATAAAAACTGGATTTGTGGGAAGAGAACATTAAGAAGCCCATAATGTGGCTTTGGTCAGGTTGCTGTTGCTGCCGTTGTGGTTGTTATTGGTAATAGTAGTACAATTTCATAGAGCTTGATTGCTCTTTTCTCAGAGTTTACAAACTCACTCTCGGACAATCTTGTCATCAAACACAAACCCCTGGAAGTTTCAGCCGATTTTGCAGAGGTTGTAAAGAAGTCTCTTGATGTACCAGACCCTCCCTGCCCAGAAAAGCAAGAGATGTGAAGGAGGTTCCCAAGTAGGCTCTGGTCTCCTCCAGGGGAGGAATCTGGGATCTGTCCGTCAAACACGTGTAACATATGGTGGGCATCTAGTAAATGGTGGCTCCATGAGGGGCAAGGTACCATTTAGCATGCACTTGGTCAAGAGCTTCGCTAATGTATTTAGATTGAACCCAAGCTCTACACGTTATCTCACTGAATTCTCATAGGCTTCTGAGAAGACAGGTCTCACTTTATTGAGAAGAAAGCTGAGGCTCAGTGAGGGTGTGTGACTGGTAAATTTGGACCATGCATTCTACCTGAAATCTCACTGGCCCCCAAGTCCACAGTCTAATTATTATCCTCGTACACTGGACGGATGAGCACCATTTCTCGCCTACAGGACTGAAGGTCCTCCAGCCCTTCTCCTCGCTAGATTCCTCTCTCCTACCAGGACTCACTGGTGCTCTTGGATGTCAGTCTCGAGGTGGTTTTCTGACTATCTGGGCTGTGGGGTCTGAGGGAGTTGTGGGGAGCCGGGGGCCTGCCATACTGTCTAGGTGAAGCACATGTATTTAGACAGAATCCAAACTGTACGCAACGTGAGGCCAATCACTCCCTCTTTCTGAGTCTCTGGTGCGCAGTATGTTAAATGGGAAAGAATACACAGATGGACGTGGATTGATGACGCCCAAAATCAGGACTCCCTGCTCAAAGGTCTTTGGGGAATTTAACCTGCTCTTGGAGATTCACATAGACAGGAGCCTAGGCAAGCCTTTGAGAGGTCTTACAGAAACCTGTTCTATTATCATCGTTATTACCGTTTAAAATCCAGTGCTTCTAAAAACTTTGCTCATAGAGCCTACGTTTCACAGAGAGTGTGATGGGAACTTTATGTACGATGGTGCAGATGACAAAGCACTGTCAGTGTTACGTCCGCTTCTGTGGTCATCAGGAGTCCCACACATGCTTGGGAGGCCTTCCCGCAAGTGATGGAATGAAAGAAGGGGGGCTGGTGTCACCGGCTGGGGCCCCAGTGGATTGCACGCGTGAGTGAACGGGGCTCAGGCAGGTGGAGCGACTCGTGGAAGTTCGCACGGCTTGTTGGACAAGCTGGACTCCAGTCTAGGTTGGCCAGTGCAGAGCCGGTTTTCTTAGACCCACGTAGACGCCCACCGTGCAGCCATGGAGGCCTCTGCCGTCTGCTGGGTCCTCTCTCGATGCCAGAGTTGTTGAACAAGGCCTGGGTAGACGCGCGCGCTTCCCTCTGTGTCATGTGGAAACCCCGAGTGCACTTCACAGCCCGACAAGCGGCTCTCCAGCCAAGGGGAACGGAGCTGGAGAGAATGATGGCGCTAACGAGGGCAGTAATTGCACTGTCCACGACTCGGAGAGCCCCTTGCCATTCCACGAGCCCTTTCACGCATGGCAACCTTTTTGATCATCACAGCACCCGATACCTCAGCTGGGCCAGCAATTTTTCCTCATCTGGCAAGGAAGAAAACTGCAGTGCTGAGAGGTTAAGGGTAGAGCGAAAACTCACAACAATGTCAGTGGCAAGCCAGTGATCCAACACCGCCCCCTCTCTCCTGACTATCTCTCCTATTTGGACTAATATCCAGGAGAGGATATGGTAGCCACAGAGCTTTCTCCTCCTGGTCTGCTCTTCCTTTCCTCCTTCCCACTCTGTTCTTCCCTCTTTCCTTCCTGAATTCCACGTGAAAATTTGAAAATGCAGAGATCCTCAGAGACAACAATCGCCCAACATCCCACCCTCTGGAGACAACCACTGTGTGTTTGTTTCTGGTAATTGTTTTATGCACATTTGCTCTTATTAAATTTTCTCAAAAGCATAATTTTAAATGTCTGCAAAGAACTGCATTTTCGTTTACACAACCCGTCTTTTGTTGTCGGAAATGTAGAATGTTTTCACATTTTCTGTAATTTAAATAATGTGCTAAACATCATTACACATAAATCTCTGTGCACTGTAAAAAATATTGTCCTTGAGATAAATTTCTTGAAATTTTAGAGAAAAAAGGGGTTCCAGATATTTAGCACTTTTGCTAGATATTTCAAACTGCCATCTGGAAAGGTTACCAGTTCTCCAGCATCATGAGCAACTGCTTTCTAACACTTAGTATTATAATTTTTTTTTGACCTTTTAAAAATCCACAGGCATTGTTTCAAGTTCTTAGAAATCTTTGTATATTAAGGAAACTAACATTTAGGTTGCAAATATTTTTCCCTGGGTTGAAATCACCGTGCGTTGAACACTGTGAGTCATGTTTTTAATTGATGAGGGAACATGCAGGGGAACAGACTTCAGCCCAGGGTTAAAGAGAAACTTTTAGTGACGAATGAAAGTTATGCCAAGAAGGGATTGGTGGCTTTGCGACAAGCTCATTTCACAGAGAGCTAAATCAAGACTCAGAGAGGTCGAATAACCTGCTACAGGTCACACAGCAGAAAGCCTCAGAAATGAGATCTGAACCCAGCTCTGCCTGTCTCCATCTTCTGTGTCCTTTCTACTGGGTGGCATCTTGGCATCCCAGAGGCGGAGACACCCCAAGCAGCGTTGCAGATATAAATCGTTCGTCGTCCACAGAAAGCACAAGACAAGGAAAGAGGAGGAGAATGGGGAAAACTAATAAGAGATTGAGATTGGAGTCCTCAAATAAATACATTCAGAGAAGTGAAGGGAAAGGTGCTCATTCATAAAAGGGAGATGGGGTGACATGGCCAAACCACTTTCCTCATCCCCACGCTCCCAATCCCCTCAGGACCCAGCCTTGGGTGCTTCTAAAGCCAGACTCTTGGCTATGTCTGGGTTAACCTCTAAGATTCGTTCTCTTAAGAAGACAGACACAGCATCACCTTCTGAGCACCCCCATTTCCGTTATTTCAGATTCTCTTTCTCATTTCTATTTCTTTTTATTTATTTTTCTTAAACTGCTGAGCCTGATAAATTAGGGCTATTAAGAGACTCTTTGTTATTCTGTCCTGGGTTACTATTTTAAGGGCTAAAAACACTCATAAATATATGGAGGCTCTGACTGTAAATGGATACGTTTTAGCCAGTGAAAAATTCATTTTCTCTAATATACGTTTTTAAAGTGTCCTGCTGAAATTCCGCACAATATCTCACCATGATCTTTCACTGTTCCTCCCATTTTTATCCGATAAAAGCAGATCCATCATCAATGCGGTGCCTTTTCTCTGCACCATAAATAACAGCTGGGGAAGGGGAGCCTCTCCCACAACACAGCAGCGGTGGATTTGTAACCAGTTTTGGGATTTATTGTTAAGTCTTCTTGGGATGGAAGCCAAAAGTACTTGCATGCCCATCAGTTACCTCATGGCCTTCCTGGGTTCGGACAAAGGCACTCCAAAGCCCAAGAACAGAAAAATACGCATCTGATTTTAGCCTTACTTTCCGGATGGAAGATGGGGTCTGGTAGGTTGTTGTGCGTCCCTGCTTGTCTGAGTCAGTCCCAGTTTATGCTTCTGGTCCTAGTGCCGTGACTGAGAATGACCTCCTTCACCCTCAGAAGTGCCCTGGTTTAGCTGATAAATCATATGGTCACTATAGATGTACGCTTAGAAACACACGGCCCCGTATCGCCTCTCATTTTTTCCCCCACTCTCCATCAGATGTTTATTCTGTGTATTAAAACTCCTTTCTCATCCATCGACCCCCTCATCACAGTTAGGAGACTTCTAGTCATGGGGAACATCTCCGGGCTGGAAAAAGTGAGGAAAGAAACACCGTGTCTGTTCCCACTGTGTGCAAGGCTCCGTGCCGGAGGCTTTTAGGAAAGGTCATGCTTTCATTGTAAAATCAATCCTGTGAAGTGCTAGAATTCATCAGTCTCAAGATGCATGTGTTTTTCATTCATTAATATCTCGAAATTGGGCTGTGCCTTAGAACGGATGTCACCTTCTCACTGCTGTTGGTCGTGTGTGAGACACTCAGGGCTGTCTCGGCACGGACGGGCGTCAGAGCCCCCAGAACCGGTGTCAGCAGCTTGGAAGAAAATCCTAGAAGCGGAGAGCATTTTTTTAGTCCCCAGGAATCAAATGTTTGTGGAGAAGGGGTGGCAGAGTTGCCCAGTCAGAGGTTGTCAGCAACACTGGTAGGGCAGACGCAGAGAGGATCGAACCTTCAGCAAACGTGCCTCTTGTTCTTTTAAGGATTCTTTTAAGAAACGCTGCATCACCAATAATCTTGATGACACGGAGGGCGGTTCTGTTTGGAAAATTACCTATCTGATGATTTTGAATCGCAAAGGGACTCTGAACGTGAACAAGGTTTAGATTCCTAAACCTTTCACCCACTTAATTCGCTTACCTTTTTTCCTTCTATGTGCCCAAGTGATAAAATCTATGCCAATTCAATCTGGAAGAACATGGAAACGATGAAATAAAAATTTCAAGAGACTAAAAGCATCAGGCCCGAGTTACTTGGAAGTATCCTTTCTTAGTGACCTCTAGGACAGCGGGCAGTCTACAGCTGATGGTGTCTGATGGCGATTAACTACGGTGGGTACGAGCGAGCCCGTTTCACAGGTGAACCTCGAAGGATCATGTGGTTGGCTTGGGGTAAAATCAGGGGCGGTGCCGGAGTCATGTTGGAACGACCCAAAAACTGATTTAAGTAACAGTTACTGAGTTGCAACAAAGTATCAGACAGTGTCTTTTAAAACGCATCTGTTCTATGCCTTCAGGGAGCTTCCTGTCCTGGGAGGAGAGGGCGAGTGGGGGGGCCAAGAGGCAGGTGGTTGTGACGCACCCCAGAGGCTCTGATGGTAGTAGGAGAGCAGCCCTGAAGCTGGGGCTGTGCGGCAGCGTTCGACACGAAGGACCCGCCGCACAGGAGGGATTGTTCCTACTGGAGGAATAGCAAAGAGGACAGCAGGCCCCACACCTGCTGGTTCTGCGCACACCCTTTCCGTGAGGCACCACTCTGCCTTCTGGCGTGGTGGGTGGTTGGTTTGGGCAGTAGCCCGTGGCGCACATCAGCTGTCCCCCGGAGAAACGGTGTTCCTCTGGGTACTAAGGCTTTGGACCCTATTTCTGCCACTTTTACAGAAGTGGGGGGCAGGCATTAAAAACTCTAATTTTAAGGTGAGAAGAAACCACGTTCAAAGTGCTGCCCTGCGGTGCCCAACATCACACGGGTAGTAAATGACGGCGGTCACATCTGAACCCCTGCGGACTGAACTCCAAGTGAGAGTTTGTGGGGTGCCTGCGTGGCACAGTGGGTTGGGTGTGCCATTCTGGGTTTCAGCCTAGGGCCTGATCTCAGGGTCTTGCGCTGAGCCCTGGGTGGGCTCTGTGCTCGGCGGGGATCTGCTTGAGACTCTGTGACTCCTTGTGCCTGGGCTCGCTCGCTGGCTAATAAATAAACCGTTAGAAACAAACCAAGAAGCAAATGTCACTACATCAAAGCATCATGTACTTCCAGGGTGAGAGGAGACCCAGGCTCCCTCTGAGCCCCGGTCCGGGGTCCCACACAGCCGGGGGCGAGCTACGACCTGGGCCGTGGGAGGAGCCTGCCTTCCTTCCTTTCCCTGACATGTATTCAAGGCTCGCCCAAGCAGAGCAAACCACAACTTTGGAGCAATTACTTGGTGAGGATCAGGAGGGGCTGAGGGGATTCTGTTTGCTTATTTGTGTGAACCTAAAACGCCTGCTTTCTTAATTAAGCCTTAACTCTAGGTTTTGCCTCAAGCTTTTCATTTTCCCCTCGTTAACAGGTTTCAGCTTTTCTCCCTCACTGCAGGCCTTGGGCTTTGCCCACTGGCTTTCTCTTCCTCCTAAGAAGCATCTGCTGCTGCCCCGCCACGAGGATGCCTCCCTTTTTATCCCCACTCCCCAGCTGCTTTTAACTTCATAATTATAGCCACGAGCAGTATATAATCCTTGGTGAGCCAAGCGCAAGGGAGGCGGAGGTTTGTCTCCCCGAAGCGCCTGCCTTCCGGCCCAGAGCGTCTCTGCGGCCTTCCCTGGGCAGCAGGGTCTGTGCCGGGCGCTCCCGGTCCGGCTCCCCTGGCGCCGTGACCTTGTGCTTTTTGCTTCTCCGTCTCCAGTGGCTGGCAAAGCATCCCGTACACAGGAGGTGGTCAATAAATGCCTCTTGAACGAGTGAACGTGTGAAGGAATGAGTGAACAAACAAACCGGCTCTGGTGTTCAGGTGAGTGCAAGGGTCTGGGGCGGGGACTTGTCCGCTGCCTTCTCGCATCAGGTTAGCAATTGCGTTTCACGGACGGAGATGTTTACTGGCCACGTAATAGCTCATTATGTTTTTGTTGGAATATCTACCCAGCCGCCTCGGGCTGGACATAATTTATGCATCACTTCCTTCACAGTCTTGATAGAGGCGTTTAACCCCGCTTGCTGGGACTACTTTAAAAATTTGGTTCTGTGCTTATCTTACCTCCCACCGCTAATTAGCAACTTCGTAGTTGTCCCAGGTGATTTTTTTTGTTCATTCACTCACTCATTGACTCAACTCCTGAGCTCCCTGCTGGGGGTACAGAGCCCAGCAGGCGAGCATGGATCCCCACTTCCTGGGCCCCAGTGAGGTGGCGGGAGAGGCACGCCGGCCGCCAGGCCCCTTGTGATGGGGGGTGGGTGGGTTTCTACGGAAACACAGAGTGGAGGCACCTACCAGGCCTCCTCATCGGAAACGGCTTTGCAGAGGAAGGGGCATCTGAGCTGGAGGATGCCTGCAGAGGAGTCAACCAGAAGAAGGGAGAGAAAGTGCCTGGGTTATCTGGTAAACTGCATCAACTAACTGCCCCCAAGCCCAGCGGCTTGACACAGCCATCATGTCGCTCTGTCTCCCCGTTCTGGGAGTCGGAGTTTGGAGACGTTTTGGGGATTCTTCTCCGTGTGGTGCTGAGGTCATTTGATAACATTGAGCTGGCAGGCAGTCTGATCTGGGGGGTTCAGGAGGGTTTCCCTCACATGCCTAGTGTCTTGAGGACAGCTGGGAGCCAGCCTCTGTCTAGAGTCTCAAGGACTCTCCACGTGTCCCCTTTTGTGCCTGTAGCCAGGCAGGCGGGCTTCTTACATGGCTCCTCAGGGCTCCAAGGGCGATGAGGTGGCAGCTGCCAGGCACGTAAGGTCTGGGGCCACAAGCAGGCAGGGTGTCACCTCCCCTGAGCCCCGCAGCTCATGGCAGTCACAAGGGCTCCCCGGATTCAGGGGGACAGCACAGAGACCCCCACTTGTTGAGGAAGAAGCATCAGCACATCTGGCGCCATCTTGAATCTGTCTTCTTGGAGAGTTAGAAAGAGGGCCCCAGGCAACGGGAGCCTGACCAAGCTGGGCAAGCAGACATAAGCCCTCTGGTTGGACCTTACATGTCCCAAGTCTGGACTTGATACTGGGACAATTTGAAGGCACTTAAGGATTTGGAGCCGGGGTGTGACATCAGATTGAGAAAAATCTCTTTAGTGGCTGGCTGGCAGTGTGGGGAAGAACTTGGAGAGGGTCTGTTTGGAGCCACAGATGCTGGCATGAAGGTCTGAAATAACTCCGGTGAGAGGTGTTGAGGCCCCCCCAAAAGGTGAGGTGGTGGGGCAGGGCAGCCAGGCAGCTGAGGGTCAGGCACTGGGGGCTCGGACCTACAGGATGACCTGTCTCATCACCAGCCATGCTCTCTGGCTTGCCAGCCGCCCCCTCCTGTCCTGCTCCCATCCCCTGTGTGCCAGATGACCTCATATTCCACCACGATGCAGTGTGGACACGGGCCCCGTCCGCACACAGTTGCAGGAACAGCTGCGTCTCCATCCCAATGCTTCCAGCAAGCGCCAGTCCACGGCTTTGGTGAAAAATGGGGGCAATAATATTACATGTGATAGATATTTGACTGTCTTTGAAGCTGTGACCTCAGTAGCAGCTTGGGAGGAAATGATAAAGTGGTGACAAGGACGGAAATCAGATTTCTGTTGGAGAAGCTGATAAAACATTTCATTTCTCTAAACAAAGAGTTTGAGATTAAACGGGTTGATTTGAGGCCTTCAGGGGTCCATTCTGGAATCCTCAAGTCCACAACTGGGAGGCTTGAGGGTTTCCTTGTCCCCAGTCTGTCCCCTCCATTCTGAAAGGTGAGTGAGGAAAAGCGCAGAACTTGGAGTTTATGGCATGTGTGCTTGGATTTGAACCCTCCACTCTTGTCCCCCAGCAGAGCCGAACATCCTTCTGAGCTTCAGCTTATGAAACTAGTGTGAGTAATCTCCAGGTCCTACAGCTGGTGTGAGCATCAAGAGCTAATGCAGACAAATGCCCAACAAGCACTGCCTAACTGACCCTCCCAAACATTCTGCGTGTTCAGTGAGGTCCAATCCAGTTGAGCTGGGAGGGAATGGGGCTCCCGTGGAGAAGCAGCTTCTCCAAGAGTTTCTGCTGCAGTGACATGACTGAGACTCTGTATGGCTCTGAAATGACAGTCAGACAGTGGATGGGTGCCATGTGGAAGCAGGTGTGACCTTGGCTCAATAACTTCCTGGAAAATAAAGTTAAGCATGTGTGGTAGTGAGCTCCCCACCATCGGAAGTGTTGGAGCAGAGGCTGGAGTCACGTGGTCAGAATCCTGGATGGAGGAACTTAGGACTCTTGTGTGGGATCAGAACAGAGAACCTCTAAGGTAGACCCTGGCTCCGAGAGTCTGTGGAGCCCTAAAATGTTTCAGGAGCAAATACTGAAATAACCACCAGGGGTTTCTCCAGTTATTTATGGACAGCCTTTCAACCCCTACTTCGTGGCCTCGTGGTGGGAGGAACTGGCCCTCTGAGGGGTCAT
The DNA here is from genome assembly GCA_028646535.1 of Procyon lotor. Classification (NCBI taxonomy): domain Eukaryota; kingdom Metazoa; phylum Chordata; class Mammalia; order Carnivora; family Procyonidae; genus Procyon; species Procyon lotor. The sequence continues at coordinate 15,990,683 of CM053620.1, forward strand.
TGGCCATGTCTGTGGACACAGCCTGGGTCAGCTGGGCTCCCCGGACCACAACAAGCAGAACCCCTTTACCTTACATACTGGCTTCTGCGGCTGCATTAGGGCCTCGGTGACAGAGGCTGGGGGGACTCTCCCCCAGCAGGGAAACCCCAGGAGACCTCATCCACTGTTCTGTTGTGGAGAGGGAGTGACAGGAACTAACTCTGCTCTGGCTGGGCCCCAGGGTATAAAGACACAGCACATAGAAGTGTGTTGGATTTTAAGTTGAGAGTCTTTTTCTCCTGCGTCTCTACTCTAACCCGTGCTCCTGTTCAACACGGATTTGAGTTTGCGTCACTTTAAGTGCCTGGCCATCTCCTTCAGAGGTCAGAAAACTTGTTCATACAGAACCAGATAGATGGGCACCTGGGTGGCTCAGTGGGTTAAGCGTCTGCCTTCAGCTCAGGTCATGATCTCAGGCTCCTGGGATCGAGCCCCGCATCAGGCTCTCTGCTCAGCGGGGAGCCTGCTTTCCCCCTCTCTCTGCCTACTTGTGATCTCTCTCTCTCTCTGTCAAATAAATTAAAAAAACTTAAAAAAAAAAAAAAAAAAAAAAAGAACCAGGTAGATTTTACCCAGATTTGCAGGCTATACCATCCTTGGCACACCTACTCCTTCGCTATCTGCAAAAGCAGCCTTAGACAATATGCAAATAAACGGGCTAGGCTGCATTATCAATACAATAGAGTATATGTAAATATGTGGGTGTAGATACACTTTAATTGATGATAGAGGCTCCAGTCTGGATCTGGCCTACAGGTGTTAGTTCAGGGACCCTTCATTTCTTTGAGCTCTGCCTCAAGGAAAGTCTGTCCCTTACACCAAGGCCACTTGGTGTGAGTGCTAGGAATTAGCTCCTCCAAGTGGGGTGTATGAAACCGGGTCATCTTCACCCTGTGTCCGTGGGGATCGTTGAAAAGGCAGAAGCTCAGCACCTCTTTTTCTTCTCCCCCTAAACTTTCCCCCCATCAGAATCTGCATTTTAAACAGAATTTTCCAAATGATTCACATAAACATTCAAGTTGGAGAAATACTGTGTTTTAAGAGAGCAGTCTCGGTGTAGTGACGAACGCTGTACACTTGTGTTCAGGTGCTGTGTGTTGCCGTTGTGCTTATGCTGACTGTAGAGTTGAGAGAAAGTACTACAAAAGTCTAGACTCCGTAAAGAGAATCTGCATAGAGATGGTAATTGTAAAACCAATTTCGGCAACTGTTGTGATGATGGCTAGTGTTCACATAGTCTTTGGCATTTTCCAAACTGATCCAACAAAGTTTCATGAAATTCTCACAAACCTCTCTGTATGGAAGGTCATGGGTCTGCAGGCCCTGGCCCTGGAGTTGTACAGTGCACTGCCAGAGTAGCTGTCCACAGCAGCCCTGTCTGTCCCAGGTTTTCTGATGTGGAAACTGAGGCCAGAAGCAAACAGACACATCAAAATGGAAATGCAAATCCAAATCACAATGAGATTATCACCTTACACCTGTCAGAATGGATAGAATCCAAAAGACGACAGGTGTTGGCAAGGATGTGGATAAAAAGGAACCCCTGTGCACTGTCGGTGGGAATTTAAACTGGTGCGGCCACTATGAAAAACAGTATGGATGTCTCTCAGAAAATTAAAAATACCCTACTATCCAGTAATTTTGTTACTGGGTATTTAAGGAAAACAAAACCACTAATTTGAAAAGATACATGCACCCTTGCGTTGATTGCAGCATTATATATAATAGCCAAGAGATGAAAACAACCCGAGTATCCATCAACAGATGAATAAAGAAGATGTGGGATGTGTGTGTGTGTGTGTGTGTGTATGTATGTATGTATGATATATGACGTATGTGGGATATGTGTATATTACATACATAATGTGTATTGGAATATATTCCACATATAATGGAATATTATTCAGCCATAAAAAAAGAATGAGACCTTTGCCGTTTGCAACATGGTTGGACCTAGAGGGTATTAGGCTAAGTGAAAAGAATCTGAGGAAGACAAAAACCATATGATTTCACTGACACGTGGAATCTAAGAAAACAAAAAGCAGGAACAACCCATAAATACAGAAAACAAACTGGTAGTTGCCGCAGGGGTGGGGTGGGTTTGGGCAAAATGGGGGAGGGAGTGGGAGATGCAGGCTTTCGGTTCTGGAGTAAGTCGTGGGGGTAAGCAGTACAGCATATGGAATAGAGTGGCCGCTATTATGATAGTGCTGTGCGGGGACAGATGGCCGTGGTGACAGAGCCTAACAGGTGTCGGATCCGTGTGTTGTTTGCCTAAGACTAATGCGACATTGTGTGATGACTGCGACTTTCAAAAGACCCTGAGGCTAGAAGCTTTCGGGAAGAGGGTAGCACCCAGGTCTCTTTCGAAGAATGATCTTGAACTTGCAGAAGGGAAGGCAGAGGAAAAGAGCATTTGGATACCACTGGCCACATGGCAAGCATTTTGGGCTTCTGATCCCCAGGACCCTGCAGCAGGGATAGGTTCACTGGTAAACCCATCTTGTGCTTGAGGAGGTGAAGCTGAAGGAGGAGTCAGGACTCTGGCCGGGGCAGGCCCGACTCCGCCTGTCCTGCCCTTGGTCTGGTCCCCAGATAGGTTGTCCTCCCGAGCTTCCACAGGTGTGCTCCCTCCCTCGGTGCTGGCCGGAAGGTTAGAGGGTGATGGCCTTCCGGTGTCCCTGGACCTGCCCACTGTTCGGAGAGGTGTATCCTTAGAACACAGATGGGGCCTTTGGAGTCCGGTGCCTGGGACTCTGGACTCCCCTCGCTGAGGAGCGAGTGACCCCAGATGACGGGCTGCTGCTTTCTGAACTTTGTCTCTGGAGGATGGAGCCGTGGTAGGTGTGAGGCCTCAGGCACGCGGTGGGCACTCAGTGGATGTGGGCGGTTTCTCTCTTCGTTCTCTGGATGCTGGCCACACTGGTGATCGCGCGTCTCCCTCAGGAGCCAGCAGAATCCCGCGGCATTTAGAGACCACCACTAAGTCCTATTTCTGTTCGTGGCAGTGCTCAGCCTGTTATACCACTGGTCTAAGAAAATCTGTTTCGTTCCTTTTCATCTTGAGATGAAGGCTGGTTTCCCCAGATCAGACGAGGAGTAAGCCAAGTCTCCCAGGTCTGACCCCGGGCTGGGTGGCCCTTCTGGGAGAAGTCAGGCAGCTGGGGGGGCAACAGCTGACGGGGAGCCCGGGCCCCTGGGCTGAGCGCCCGGCACAACATGCTGTGTGAGGGCCGATACCTCGCTGCTCCTCCGGGAGCCTCAACCCTGAGCAGCAGAGATGAACCGCTAGGAACAGGGACGGGGCCATGGGGCTGGTTTATCCCCACGTCCCACGTGCCTGGGCCTGCGCCAGTCCTATCACATGGTGCACTCGCTCGAGCTCACTGCAAAGCCGCAGTTACCCCAGTTCACAGAGGTGAAGACCGAATTTCAGATGTTCCATCGTGTGCGCAAGGTCCCATAGTGGCTGCTCAGTGAGTCTTTCTGATGCTAAGCCAGACCCTTTCTCCATAGGAAAAGCCATGCGGCCTTGGGTTTGCAGAGGGGGCCCGATGGGGAGGGGGCAGCTACTCGAGCGCTCCGGTCACCGTGCTGTCGTGTGGGTGACGCATGTGGCAAAGCCCTTGTCCAACCCCGGGACTGCTTGCTTACGGTGTTGCTGAGACCCCTGCCAGAGATGAGGTCATAACTTGGAGTGACAGTACCATGGCTCAGAGGATCCGCAGCCCTTCATGTTCCTTCCAAAGCTTCCTGGTGTTCTATGCCATTAAAATATATTGTTGATTACTATTTGAGCATCCACGCATACATTGCCTGCCTTCACCAAATCCCGAGTTTCTCCTCCATTTCCCTTCCCTGCTCCTCTCCAGTCTCCCCTTGGATTTCTTTGTACCGGCCCTCAGTCCTTCCCCATACTCCCAATTAAAACTGACCCCCGAGAGCTGCGCACGGTCTGCATAAACATCAAGGCCGCCGTGGAAGGAGATGAAACAATTCCCAGCTTGTCCCCTGCAGGCCTGACCCTCACTGATTCGGATTACGCTCCAGAGTGTCTCTGCGGAGATAACCCCTCTCAGGCTCGCACTCTGCTTTCCCTTGCTTTGCATGCCGTCCACGTGGTGGTCTGCTGGGCTGCTCCTTGCTCTCTCATCAAGCTTCTTGCTTGGCAGGTCTGCTGGGAGAGGCCGCGGCTGGAGCTGGGGGGCCGTCTCCGACCTCCCCTTGGGTTACATTTCGTTTTGGTTGCAGGAGGCAGGAGCCTCAGCTCCAGAATCCCCCCCGACAAGTAACCTCAGGCGAGTCTCTTAACCTCACTGGCCCTCTGTTTTTTGTCTGTCAAGATGCGGCTGATGACAATACTTACCTTCAGGGAATTAGGAGGAGGATTGGCTAAAATGGTGATTTTTAAATACAATGCAGCCCAAAAGCTTTAGTGCAATTTTAAGCTTTAATAACTGGAGGGGCGTTAAGTGCTGTTAACTTAGAAAACACATCATTCAAAAGCTGGAGTAATCTCATTTTTTAAGTCTTTATGTATTTATACATTTTTAATTTTAATTTTTGTTTCGGTCAATACTTACCATGTTCGGCCAGAGGGGCTGGAAAGAAAGATTTAAAGACTCATTTTGAAAAGCAGACAAGAGCGCAGAAATGCAAAGGTAATTGAGACGAACGTCCAGGTGAGTTTTTGTGTATTGATAGCATTCGTATCTGAAGTTAGAAAAGCTTCTGGTACTAAGACTGTGTGGCACAGAAAGCAGCTTTCTCCGTAGTCCTTCCTGTCCCCATCGCTGTTGGGTCAAGGCAGTGGTGAAGGGAACCCTCTGATACTCATTCCTGGAGGCCCGGAAATCATGGCTGGTTCCTGTCAGCCTTTTGGTGCCGGTCTGGAGCCAGAGGCCCCCCTGCCCGCGTCCCACCGGCCCTCTGTGGACGGTGCTTTCGTGGGCTTGCATCCCTTGCCAAGTTTCTCTTCTTCACTCCCAAATGGCTCTCCTACCAGGCTCAGGCGAGACGTGCCAGGTCTCAGATGGGCAGGAAATGGAGCGAGAGCAGCGTTACAGAAAACTTGTGTCCATGGTCCATTGTGAACCTACAGGTCCATTTATCCCATCCATATATTTCCCCTAAATCCCACTCTGCCCTTGACCCTACTTACGACTTAGAGGACACGTTCTCTCAGACTGAATGTTGTCACCTCCTTTCTTATGGCCTCTATATCCCCAGCTCAGCCTCTGTCCATCCTTTTATACCTATTTACTCTGACGCTGTGTTTGGCAACCTCCACTCCAATGTAGAGTTCCCCTGAAAGCATTCACCTCTTCATGGGAACCTTGAGCCTCATGATCCCCCAATGGAATGTTCCTCTCCCCCAAAGATCTCCACTCGGCAGGAACTCTTGCGAGTCCCAGAATCTTGTGTCCACAGAATCTCAGGGTTGAAATATAGAAGAAGGTTAGGAGGAATCTTTGTGCTTGTAGCAGCTGAGTTTCTCATGAGCTCGTCTCCATGAAACAGGTTGGCAATGAATGACTTTGTTCTTGAGCGTTGACAGTGTCCAGAGTCCCCAGAATCCGGGACTGCATAGAGAGGTCTGAATCTTCCAGAAGACGATCAGGTGGCGTTAGACCTGGGCCTCCCCAGATGGGGGCGCTGGCCGGGCTGCGTGGGAGGCAGTGCAGCTCGGGTGGAGAAGGGACGGGAATGGGGCCCGGGAGAAATACTGGGTGTGCTTGCCTGGCAGAGATTCTGGCAGGATAGTGTCTGGGGGTCGCAGAAGGGATCAGAGGAACTGTGGGTGGTGGTGTGGCTCTGCACACCTTTGGAAGGTCTGATGGAAGCCAGGACAGACCCGCTGTCTGCAAACTTGACCCACACGCAGAGTCCAGCGCTCCTGGAAGAGAATTGAAAGACCCTCTGAAGCCTACCCACGACCCCCCAACTCCCTCTCCCCAGAGCCAAAGGGATCAGGGCCGGTGCTAGGGAGCCTCCCCGTCCTCCTCTGCATGTCCAGCACCCTCTGCCGTCTCTTCTTCACAAGGACTGTCCCCATTTTACAGGTGGGGAAACTCAGTCACAGAGGCTAGGTTGTGGGTTGCTCTGCTTCACTCCGTTTAGCAGAGGTAGGAAGGCAACCCGAGCCTCGTGAGTTGTCTGGTCTAATTAGCCTCTAATTGAGTTTCCTTTCCTTCCTCTCAGGCGTCACGGTGACATTAAATTACAGGATTCAAACATATAATTTCCTAAACTTAAATGTGATTTATCTTAATAGGACTTCGTACCAGGTCACTTTATCATGCACAGTGTCAGAGAGCAGATCTATTATTCACGGAGACTATTACTGAATTGGAGAATCTGGAGCCAGGAGTGACCTTGGGAGGTCAGCTGGAGCTCAGCTCGGCTGCCCCCAATTCTGTGCAGCCCCTCACCCCGAGCCAGCTGCCTGCACCTGGACAGCTGGGCTTAAATGCGGGCAGAAAGGAGAAGCCCAGCGTTCACAAGCCCCTATCAGGTTTGGGTCTTGCTTAAAGCCCTGTTGCTTTAGGAACTATGAGTCTGAGTCTAACCTTGGACAAGTGTGCTGGTTTTACTTCCAAATGCCTTGATTCTGGCTTGGCCAGTAACCAAGCTTTGGAGTTAAGGTATCTTTGAGTAGGAAATACTCAATAGTTATATAGTTATATAGTATACCTATCATAGGTATAGGTATACTATATAATTCATTAATTCATCGGTTCATTTATCCAGTCATTTAGTGGTTTATAGGGCCTCTGGCCAGCATCACTTGCTGTCCAGCTGGAGGGAAAAAAGCCACAAGGGAAGGGACTTGCCCAAGGTCATGCTGGCCCATGCCTAGTAGCAGAGCTTGGGTTCCAACCCAGACCGTCTCGGGACCAGGTCTTGCCCTCCCACAGCTGCCCACCAGCTGACATGGGCTCTTTGAAGGTGGCAGCTTGTGTGTGTGGAAGGGGTGGGCAGCTGATGTTTATCTCCATGATGAATGGAATTCCTGTTGGCAACTTGATCTTCAGCTGTTGAAACTTCAGGAAGACAGAGGGTGATCAAAAGAAGATATTTTTCTAATGAAAGACTCCTTTGGAAATCCAATACAACACTCTGTCAGCTCCCCGAGTCGGGGGAAGAGGGATGAAAAAGATCTGTTGTGAGCAAGCCTGCCGGTGACACGTTCTGCACATGTGCGAGCTGTGCTGAATCTCCAAGAGCCCAGCAGAATCCACACGCAGAGATGTGGAGCTAGCGTGGTGGCTCCGACTCGGGAGCCACGGCGCTGGAGCCGAAACCCCAGATGCCAGCTTGCCCGCCGGATCCGCACGGGACCTGCCAGCCAGAGGCTTCAACACTCAGTCTTGGGTTCCTGTTCCGTAGAGCAGGGGTGGTTGGACGGAGCGCATCAGGTCGTCATGAGGGTAGAAGATTAGGAACCTTAAAACATTGAGCATGGGACCGGGCAAATGCACCGTAATGTCAGCTTTCATGGAACATGCTGTATTTTGTTTTCCCACGTCCCAGATGGACGGAGCTGGCTGGACTGGGCACTGTGGTCCTGGGCAGCATTTGCTTTGCTGTTCGGTGTTCACAGACACGTGCTCCTGCACAGCGGTGGGGGGTCAGAGTGGAGACTATATACCTGGACTCCCAGATAGTCCCTTCCTCTGGCAACCTGGGTCACCAGCTCATAAGATGAGGGAGGCAAACCCCTTTACTTTACTTTTCCTCTTCCTGG
>CM053620.1:15998968-16037631 GCA_028646535.1 Procyon lotor
TGTTTGAGGGCAGGTCCGTGGGTTCTGCTTGGAGTGGGAGGCTTCAGAGAGGAGGCGACTTTTGAGTTAATCCTTACAGGATGAGAAAGTTGAGTTTTTAATTCAATGTGACAAAGATGGGAAGATCCCTGGGGAAATTGCATGGACAGTGGCTCAGACGTCAGCAGGATCATGGGAAGCCCAGGGAGGGGGACTCAAGGGTGTGTGTGTGTGTGTGTGTGTGTGTGTGTGTGTGTGTGCGTGCGCGCGCGCGCATGTGTCACTTGGTTAATGCAGCAAGATGAGGAGGAAGCCTGGATGGGGTTGGGCAGATGTGGCCTTGAGCATGTGACAGGCTTGGAGCATTTACTGCCGCAAATCCACAAGTCACTGCAGAAGCAGCAGCTAGCTAATCCACTCTGGGGGCTGGAGGGCTTCCAGAGCGCATGATGTTTAAGCTGGGAGCGGACGGCCTGGGGAGTGTCTGACCCAGGAGGGAAGAATAGCAAGGACAGAATCCCAGGGATTGCAGGGGGCTGGGGGGGGGGGGGGACAGAGGAGGGACGGACAGCCTTGTCTGTTCCCGCGGTGGGTTGAGAGTGAGGCTAGAAGTAGGGGGTGGTAGGAGATGATACGTCGGCAGAAGTTGGGGCCAAAGCACTCGGTGCCTTGTGAGCCGTGTGGTGGCTGGGGTGCAAGGCTGCTCACGGGCAGGCGGCTGACGGATTGGGGATCCCTGCCCCAGCTGCCGTGCTGCCTGAGCTCAGGGCCTGAGGTCCCCCGCACACCGCAGCAGTGCACTGCCATCTGCCTGACCGGCCCTGGACTCTGCGGTCTGTTTACCTGGGCACAGACGATGCCAGACGTTGCTTAGATTTTTTTTTTTTTTTTTTTTTTTTGTTGCTTAGATTTTTAAGTGCTGGTGGACACCCCCCTCCCCCCGCTGAGCCTAATGCAGATTTGTGGCTCGTTCCACGGAATTCATTCTGCACTACAAGACTATGATATTACCCAATGTTTATGGATGGCTGAGTCTAAAATATCCATTCTAAAGCCCACTGAAGGATGAAATTCCTTGTTACTTTCATAGATTCTCTTGTCTTATTTTTTCCCCCCGTGGAGGAACTTAAAGCATTTGTATTTTTAGCTCAGGGGTGGTCATTTTTCTAATCACACCTGTGTTAGAAGGAAGGGCATTTGGGGGGAGTGGGGAGAGGGGTGGTTTGATGAAGATCATCGCAGCCTGGAAGGGGTCCTCTCAGGCAACCCCCTCCCAGCCACAGGCTCAATTTGCCATATTTCAGCCACATCTGGAAGCTGAGGGCTGTCACCCAGAACATCTCAGCAACTACCAAAAATACCAGCTCTCACTGGGCTCAGGGCAGCCTAGCCTAGATGTCCACCCAAGAAAGAAATAGGGCCGGGGCTGAAGCCTTGAGTCTTGAGTCCTTAGCGCGGTCTCTCTCTTTCTCTCTCTTTCTCTCTCTTTCTCTCTCTTTCTCTCTCTCTCTCTCTCTCTCTCTCTCTCTCTCTCTCTCTCTCTCTCTCTCTCTCTCTCTCTCTCTCTCTCTCTCTCTCTCCCTCTCTCCCTCTCTCCCTCTCTCCCTCTCTCCATCGTCAGCATGTCTGTTACTTAGGGATTTACCAAAATGGCCCAGTGCTCTGTGATCCTGGCCTGAACTGCTTGTAACTCCACTAACGACACGTGTCGCGCGTCTGTGAGGACTCCCGGCTGCCCAGCAGATCCTGCTTTCCCGTTTGCCAAACACGCCCTTCCTGCGGGTCTCAGAATTGTCCACTTCCTGCCTTTGACCCCCAACACAGCACCTACCCCTCGTTCTTATGCCCGATGATGCTGCCATAGCCTTTTGTCTTAACACCTTTGGGATCTCCCAGGTGTGGTATTACCTGCCCCCCGCCCCATGCATGCTGAAGAAACGCATGAGTGAATCGACTTGGAAGCTGTTCCATGAACAGCCCGGAGCCTCCTGCACCACACAGGCGGCAGCCAGCCCACCGCGCCTGGCTCCCCTTGCCCACGTGTGCACCGCTGTGCGGCACAGTCAGAGATGGCCCGACGTCCTCTCGGTAATGCCACCAGTAGGGCTACTGTATCCTGCTGTGCGCGGGGGGGTCTGGAACTGTCTGCGGCAGGGCAGCGACACCCCGTCCTCACACAGGCGCCTTTCGGGCTTCAGACCATACACAGGAAGGACAGAACCCTGGGCGTGACTCTGGAGCCGGAGCTGATGCGTTACAGCAGACCTAGTGCACCTCCTTTCTTTCCAGAGGCCTCCTGTTGCCTTGGTCGGGTGCCCAAGGGCCAGTGGAAGGCCATCCTCTCCGGGGGATATGGTGCCGACCACAGGCAGCACCCTGCACGCCTGCTCCTGAGACCTCACAGGTGTCCTGGGGGGATGGCCGCGGCCTCAGTGAGTCAGGCCCATTGCCTTCCCATCTGCTCCTCCAGCGTCCAGAGAGCAGCCCGGTGCGCCTGCAGGTTGCTAGTCCTCCTGCGGCTTCCAGGCATCCTGGCCTTGGGATGATGGGGAGGGAGGCACGTGGGGCTGAGCACCCCTTGCTAGTGATGCAGGTTTCAGTCCGTCACTTAACCGCTCGGGGCTTTCCGGCTTCTGCCTTACAGGGGGAATAAGGCTGGTTTTGAGGATTAACTATGGAAGCCTAAGCATGGAGTGGGTGCTCTGTCCTGCCATTGCTTTCCCTTGCCATTACAGAACACCCCAGAATGCCCGTGCTGCTCACGATGGTGCCACTGCTTGCACAGCGCCAGCCCTGGGCCATGCCCCTTGCCACTTGGCCACCGCCAGCCATGTCGTAATGCCCGTGTCACAGCCAAGGAAACAGAGGCTGGCAGTGGTGACGCTCCTTGGCCAGGCTCCCTAGCTAGGAAGCTGGGTATCAAGCCTGGTAGTTTGACCCCAACGTGCTCAATTCCGGACCCCTCCCTGCCCCGCCGAGGCCCCCCTCAGCCGGCTCCTCGGCAGGGGCAGTGGAGGCCTCTGTCCCTGAGCCTTCCAGCCTTCCCATGGGGTGCTGTCAGCAGCTGGCAGGTAGCCCTGGGGAAACACAGCTATAAATAACCGTCGTAGGAGAAGGGGGACTCATTCTTGGCCCCGCATCCTGACAAATGTCCTTCTCTCCCCAGGCTCGCCTTGATTCTGGTGCGGCATCCGCGGGCGCCCAGATGCGGGCCTGCCTGGGACTCGGCCAACAGGTACGTGCCCGCCTCGTCTCACTTGGTTATCCCGCGGAGCCGAGTACGGAGGTTTTCTAGATGAGCAAGGGGGAGCTCCGGGGGGTTGATGACTTTGCTCTGAGTGGCACACATAGTAGGTACAGGCATCTAGATTCAAACTTCAGTCGGTCTGGACTCCAATCTTGGCTCGTCTGTCTGGTTTCCGCTGGGTAACTTCTTAGGGGGGACACCATGTGCCCCGGAATTGGAGTTGTTGCTGTGGGCTAGGGATGGATGGCTGCCAGAGGCGCTTTCAAAGCCCGGAGAGAGACCTCAACAGCAGGACTGGCCAGGGTTCACACGCAGGTGTCTGAGGCACACTGCGCCTCTGTCTCACCGCCGCCCTGGGCAGCGGATGCTGTCCTCGTGCCCATTTTACAGAGAAGGAGGTGGAGGCCAGGGTGGCATTAGAAAGGCTGGTCACTGAGTAACGGGGGGCCCACGTGAGTGGTCAGCGTAGGGAGGGGTTCTGCGTGGCATCTGGCGGGAGGCGACTGCTAGCTGGGAGCTGGATGGGGTTAGGTGAGGTGGGGGAGCCAGGACCTGTGTGGGGGCCGAGTGCACTGCCTGTAGAGGCCACAGAGAAGGGGAGGGAGTGCGAGCTGTATCTCCAGGGCGCCAGTTATCCGAGGCCCCTGGCTGGGATACGGGGTGCGGCTGCCTTTGGAAGGAAGCTGGAGCTGTGTTCTCAGGAGGAGGCCAGGTCAGGGCCTCCCTGCAGGAACTGGGCCGGGCGTGCACAAGGAGGGGAGTCGGCCCTCTGTGGGCTGGTCTGCGCCTCTCTGTTGGGTCCTGCCGCCAGGCAGTGGGGAGGGGTGCCGCCCGCCCACCATCGCTCTACCGAGAGTTCGAGAGTTCGATTGTTCCCCCTCTCCCGCGGAGCATGAGGCTGCTGACTTCTTTATAAAAGCTGGTCTCGCTTCACTGCCGGGCCCTTGTGAACTTAAGCACCATTAGTGCTTCTAGGAAAGTGCCCCAAGGGACGAGGGAAGGGGGAGGATGAGCTCGCCCTTCCCTTCCCTCTGGATGCCGGGCTGAGCACTGCTCAGATTGCCCGCTGTGAACAAGAAAGGCTCTGCCTGCCTCTTCATAAAGGGCTCTGGATTTTCCCAGCACATTATAGAATGACCCAGTGTCTCCGTCCTCAGGAGAAGAAATGTACCCAAAATAAAAAGATTGGGGGTTAAATGAGAAGGAGAGAGACAGGGACAGAGACTCAAAGTGAGTGGCGGATCATTCTGGGGCCAGAGCTTCACTGTTGCCCACGCCACAGTGGATGGCTCACTACCGGGGTTGATGTACAATCCATTTCTGAACCATGCGAGACAGTCTGTCCTGCTGTGCTATGAACAGTTGCCTTGTGCCCACTGTGCACGTGGCCCTCCCGTGGTCAGCAAGGGCTTGGCACTGGGGGAGCAGGGGTCTGGATGAGGGGCTCCGTGGAAGAGGTGGCCTCGAACCAGTCCCCTTTTCCTTTGTGAAAGGGCTTTCCCTTCCTCTCGGCAATGCCCTTCTACCTGGTTCTGGCTCCCATCTCTCACCACTCTAGGATTTTCCTCCTCTAACCTGGCCGCCCTTCTGCTTCTTGCGTCTGGAATGTCTGTCTCCCCCCAAATCCCTCCCAGCACAACCTGCAAAAGTGCTCAAGCACAGGCACCACCCATGCAACCTCCCAGCCTTGGATCCACCTGCTTCCTTGTGAGGCTCCGGTCTGGTGCCTCCTTCACTTCTTGGTCAATGGTCATGTAAGAACCATCCACAGTTATTTGTCCCATTGTATTCCATTTTATCCAGGTGTCATTGTTGCTTTTATCACCCTAACTCTGTGGAAAGAGTTTCCTAAAAATACCAGGGACCTCCTACGTGTCACATTCCAGCAGCCCTTTACTTCTCATCTTTTGACAATGTAAGATCCTGCTGAGGATTACTCTCTGCTGCAGACTTCTTTCTCCTTGGAATTTGGGGGCACCTCTCTCGTCGGGTCCTTCCCCTTCTCTGCCCATCCTCGTGGGTGTTGGCGGTCTCCAAGATGTCTTCCTCATTCCTCCTCTTGGAATCTGGGTTCTGCCCCAGCAATCTCGTGAAGCCTCATGGCTTCCCCCGCCGCCTTCTGATGACCTGGAGACCTTTCCCCTGAGCTCCTCATGGGACTTCACAATGATGCGCCCCTGCGGAGAAGCAGGAGCCATGCTCTTGGTGAGCCAGGATTAGGGACTGTCACACTGGGTGTTGGAGGAAGACCGATGGTGTGGGAATTAAATGAGTTGCTGTGAGTGTCGGACAAAACAATAGCCTCTTGATTCGGTTTAGATAGGAAACAGAATGAAATTAGAACCTCGTGGCCATATAGTTTTATTTGCCCACTTCCTAGCTTATCGTGGGAGCTTCATAAATGTCAGCTGAATCTATTGTTGATTAGTTAGTTATGCATATGGCTTTTTTTTTTTTTTCCTCTGCTGCTAGATGAAGGGATGGGAGCACCACTCTTGTTGTCTTCAGGTTTTGAAAAAGGTGGATGAGCAAAATAGTACTTACTAAATGACGAGCTGAATAAATGGATGAGATAATTAGCACAAAGGAATTGAGATCTTGGGATCCGTAAGTGTGTTCTGTTGGAAACTTAGTTAGTTGGAAAAAAAAAAAATCAGTTTAATATAGAATCCCATTTGTTTCCAACAAAGTCAAGAACATACCTTGCAGCTAATTGGCACGAATGGTGGAATCTAGTGATTCCAAGGTCCATGAAGGCAAAATCATTGTGGAAATGTCCCCAGGTTTAAAATTTAAAAAAAAAATTTTTTTCATTGTGGTAAATATATGTAAAACATACCGTCTTAACCATTTTTAAATGTGAAGTTCAGTGGATTCACTACATTCAAGTTGTGTAGCGGTCGGTTTCCTCCGTCTCCAGAAACCTTGTCATCTCACAAAGCTGAAACTCTGTCCCTACTGCAGGACAACTTCCTGCGTGTCCTTCCCCCTGCCCCTGGCAACGGCCGGGCCACCTCTGTCTCTGGCAATCTGACTTCTCTCGGTACCACTGGCGGTACTTGTCTTTTTACGGTTGGCTTATTTTACTGAGCATCATGCCCTTTAGGTCTATCTCGGCTGTAGCATGTGGTGGAATTTCCTTCCTTTTTAGGCTGATGAATATTCCATGATATGCATATAGCCTGCACCCAGGAGTTCACCGATGAGCTTCAAGCCAGAATTGGTTGGAGGCCTTCTTTTTTGTGCTAAACATGAGTGCCATCGTTCTCTCTCTCCCTCTCTCTTTTTAAATCATGTTAGTCACCATACAGTACATCGTTAATTTTTGATGTTGTGTTCCATGACTCATTATTTGCATATAACACCCAGTGCTCCGTGCAACTCGTGCCCTAATTAATACCCATCACCTGGCTCACCCATCCCCCCACCCTCCCCCACTCTGCAACCCTCATTTTTTTTCTGGAGTCCATAGTCTCTCATGGTTCTTCTCCTACTCCGCCCCCCCTTCCCCATTTTTCCCTTCCTTCTAGTGCCATTTAAAGGAGTTTTACAGGAGGGGGACATGAAGGTTTAAAAGTAGCTTTCCCCCCCAAAATCATACCCCTTTTTAGAGTCTTTATATTCATTGATTTTATTTTCAATTCTTTCTCCCTTACAATTCAGTAAAGTCTTCTCTTTTAATTATGCTAAAGGAAACAAAGGAAGAGGGGGGATGCTGGGCTAAGGTCATGAGTTTGAGGCAGAATACCATGCCCAGGGTCTGTTGCACTGGGAAGCAATTCTGTTACCGCAAGGGAGCGATGGGACAATGGAGTGAGAGCATGGGGCCACAGGGGCCTGGTATCCCATCCAGCCACAGGGGTGACTCTGGTGGTTTGGGCCTGGGCTTCCTTAGATGTGCCCGAGACCGTGCTCAGGTCGTGGCATGCAGGTGGCAAGGGACACACAAAGCACCCCTCACCTTGGGAGCCCTCCCCCCCCCAGATCCCCCCAACCATGCCTTTGATAGATTGCTGTTGGGAAGAGAATGTGTTGTGTCCCAATTTCTATTTTATGATGGGTCTTTGTTGGTACGGTGCTACTTTTCTACAAAGGAATATTTGTAGGAATGCCGGATGCCACAGGAAGCTTTGAAATGAGAAAAATGGGGAATCTCTAAGCCTATTTGGAAACCAAGATTCGCCCAAAAGCTAAATTTCTTTTGAAAGTATTTAAACTGATTTTCCCCGCCACTGGTATAATCTCTCATTCTCTCCTAACCTCCTTCCCCCCTTCCCCTTTCCTCTCCCCCCCTCAGTCTTCCCTCCCGCCTCCTCCCCACTCTGTCTTTGTCTCTTCCTCTTCCCTCCACCCCCAAGAGCACACTCACATATGTGCCACCTAGGGAAAGTGACGCCTGGCTCTTTTGCCCTTGTCCATTGAAAATGTGACCTATGCCTGCTGGCTGTCTGAACACCTTTCAGGCTTACCTCCCAATAGCCCCTGTGAGTAGCTGAATTACCATTTCTCACCCTAACCTCAAAGAGGGTTTGTTAACAAAGCCTCAGGTGCAGAAGAGGCCAAGAAAACCAGCTCAGAGGCAGGTAGAACCATGAGGACTGCAGCAGAAATAGAAATGCATTATTTTTTCTCTGAAGAAGGATTTTAAAGGTTATCAAGTTATTCCCTTTCAAACAGAGCAGAAATACCAGATACTACAGTTATTGAAGGGAAGCTGACTGCCAGTTTAAAGTTGGACAAGAGCTTTGGGAAAGGAAGCCATTCTCACCGTACTAAAAGGGCATAATCTGAATTCAGAAAAATAAGCCTTTTGGTTCAAACTCCAGCCGTCCTCCAGGGCCTAGTGAACTTGAGCCAATCATTTACTGTCTCTGGGCTTCAGCAGAAAGATGCTCCATTTGGTTTCAGGGAATCCTGGATTTTTAAGGAGCTATCTGTCTTTAGCTATGTAGTCCTGGGGATGTCGTTTTGCAAACTCTCTCTCTCTCTCTCTCAATCTCTCTCTCTCTCTCCCTCAAAGTGGAGAATATAAAGCCCCCTCCTTTGGGGAGACTTTTGGGAGAAAGCTCTTAGTTCACTTAAGGTAGGTGAATGTCATTCTCAGAAAATGCCCACAGTGAGGATAATGATAAGTAAGTAGTACTTGCTAAAAATCAGGGTGCCCTCCCAATGCTTTTCTTACAGAGTGCAATGGGCTTTTATCAAAGGATGCTTCTAACAAAACCTAACTCCGTCTACGGATGGCTCCACATTTGGGCTTGGCTCCCTTCATCATAGCGGGCTGCGCCATTTTGAAACTGAACAAAACCTGTGCTGGTCTGATTTCTTCGAGAGAGTGTTTATTTACCCAACCTGTGTTGTTATATTTTCTTGTAGCGTACGTCCTTCTCCCGCATTTCAAGGTAGAAGAGCCATTACACCTAATGAGAGCTCCTTTCTAGCTGGTGCGCCACTTAGAATGTTCAAGAGAGTGTTTGAATTTTAACCTTTCAATGCATCTTTGTAATGGCATGTCACCCTTAAAAAATGAGATGTCAGCTTCCTGCTGAAAGGAATAGACACTGATTTTCAACCCGAAAACCACCACTCGTCCTTCTAGGAGCCTCATTTAGGTTGAGGGTGTTATAAAATACCAAGAGATGGAAAGGCTGTATGAATGCTGCTTGTGGAATGTGTCCATTCTCGTGGGATCCGTGTTGCGAATGAGGCGAATACTTAGTGGGGTGACACATTCCCATTTAAGCCCCACTCTAGGATCCTGCATCACATCACCTTGAAATGCATTGCTAGCAACCCCATTTTTAAAGAGGCTTCAATATCACCTAAGTGAATTAATGTTGCCAGGAAAAGCATTTTGAGAATTGATGCATTAGAAATAATTGTCTTCTCGGTGCTCACAAACTTGATGGATTCCTCCTGTTCTGTTATCCCCGTTGCTGGGGAAGCGGTCCTTCTGCCACTTTTCATCATCGTTTACCATCCTGGAACTTTCTCCTGTCCCAGTGAAGCCTCTCAGCGCTCCTAAACACTCCAGGCTCTGCACCTGAATGGGGAAACCCTGCTCTTCTCTCAAGGCCCAGTTCAGAAGTCCCATCTCTGAACACTTCCCAGCTTCCCTCGCGTAGGGATTCTCGCTTCCCTCCTTCCTCGGACAGCCTCTAGAACTTTATCACTCGACCCTGGCGCGGCCCATACTGACTGGCAGTCCACTGTGTGCTTGTCTGTGTCTCTCGGGCCGTAAGCTCGGGGGTCGGGGGCACGTTGTAGTCATCTTTTGTCAGCATCTGCCCACTCGTGTCCAGGACACATCTGATGCACATTCGAACTCTGACGTGGAGGGAGGGAATGAAAAAAATGAGAGACCGCGAAAGCTGGTGTAGAGCGAGAGAAGCCAGGGATGACCTCTATTACAAAAACAAAGTGGGAAAGGACTTCTCCTCCTCCGCACCACACCCCCACCCCTTTTGCGGGGGAGAAGACTGCCTGCCCAAAGGAAGGCACGCAGGGTCCGGAGCTGGGTCTGTCGCTCAGCAGAGCAGCATGTCCTTCTCACGCGGACTCAGGCGGGGCATGAGTCGTCTTCCCACAGCAGGACCTCCGAGGCATTGCCCTGGAGGAGGTGAGGGCGTGAAGTAGCAGTTACTGGAGCACAGGCCGAAAATAACGAGCAAGGCAGCCTGGAGCTTGCCTCGCTTGATGCCTCCAGCCCCTCCATCCTCCATAGCTGTGGGAGACTAAGTCCTGGGAACACCTGTGCTTCCTTGGGACTGGAAGAGAGTGCCGTGGACCCTTGTAATGATGGTAATGGCGCCGACCTTGCGGGCTGCCTCCCGGCTCCCGTCTCCCTTCACTGTGGCTCCTGGGCCCCACTCAGTACCCACGGTGTGTACTTCGGGAAGCCGGTAGGGATTATCCATAGTGATTTCGATCCTGCATGAGCTTCTACCCCCCCTACGCCACTCCTTCTAAGGGCCAGTGTAAGCAGAGACATGGGTCATCATTCTGGTCAGTGACACAGAAGGACCAGTGTCGTGGTAGAGTGTCCTCACTGCCAAGAAGAAACTTAGGTAGAGTTGCCAGATTTGGCAAATAAAAACACAGGACACCCAGTTATATCCGAATTTGAGAGAAATGACAGGTTTTTAGTGTAAGTACTTTCCATGCAGTATTTGGATGCCATGGAACATTTAGGAGGTACCTTGCTCCAGAATCATCCCGTCTCAGTGTTTGCCTGTGAGATGTATGATGGTGGAGCAGAGTCACATGGAACCTATTCCAACTTCCTGCGGCTCAGGAGTGACAGATTCCCACTCATGAAACATGCTTGCTTTGTTCCCCCTTATATCTTGGAGGGGTGTTTGGTCCTCAAGAACCATCGTGTGGGTGGGTAGGTTTGTTTTTCCTAATAGCATTCTCCTCTTCACCCCACCTCCAGTCAAGTTGGCCATGTCAGGAGGTGTCACAGATTTCTTATTTCACCTGGTGATAGGGCTGGGAGCGACTACGTGAAGCCACGTAGAAACGTTTGTGGAACGTCTGGAATGTTCTGGGGATGGAAGGGTGGTGAGCGGTCGGTTGTGTCTTCACTGCCCCGCCCAGAAAATTCCCTGCAGCTGGGCTTCCCCATCTGTAACATTGTAACTGACCTCCCAGCCTTGTCATGAGTACAAAAGGGGGAAACACGAGGTGCAGTCACTTTGGAAGACAGTGTGGCAGTTTCTTAGAAAGCTAAGCATACTCTTACCACGTGATCCAACAATTACACTGTTTGTTATTTACCCAAAGGAGTAAAAAACTTATATCCACACAAAAACGCGCACACAGATGTTTATAGCCACTTTATTCATAACTGCCAAGACTTGGAAGAAACCAAGATGTTCTTCAGTAGATGAATGGATAAGTACACTGTGATACATCCTGACAGCGGACCACTACTCAGTGCTAAAAAGAAATGAACTATGAAGCCGTGAAAAGGCATGGAAGAGGCTTAAATGCATGTTATTAAATGAGAGAAGTCAGTCTGGAAAGGCTGCCTGCTGTATGATTCCCACATAGGACATTCTGGAAAAGGCAAAACTAGGAACACAGTGAAAAGATCAGTGGTTTCGATGGGTAGGGAGGGAGGAGATGAGTAGGCAGAGCACGGAGGATTTTTAGTGCGATGACACAACTCTATATGATGTTATAATGGTGGATACACGTCATCATACATTGGATCAAACCCATACAATGTACACCGCCAAGAGCAAACCCTAATGTAAACTATGGACTTGGGGTGATTATGCTGTGTCATTGTAGACCCATCAGTTATAACAAGTGGACTACTGTGGTCGGGGATTTGGATAGTGGAGCAGGTTAGGTTATATATATGGGGCCAGAGGATATGTGGGAAATCTCTGTACCTTCCTCTTAATTTTGCTGTAAACCTGAAACTTCTCAAAAAACTCAAGTTTTTGTTTTTTTTTTTTAAGATTTTATTTATTTGACAGACACAGTGAGAGAGGGAACACAAGCAGGGGGAGTGGGAGATGGAGAAGCTGGCTCTCCACAGAGAAGGACGCCCAACGCGGGGCTCCATCCCAGGACCCTGGGATCATGACCTGAGCCAAAGGCAGACACTTAATGACTGAACCACCCAGGTGCCCTGCAAATCTATTTTTTTTTTTAAATAAGAGGTGAACCATAAAGTGACAATCACCATAGGACAGAGTAACTGTTTTCGGAATGGTAACGTTCTTCCCACTTGTCTGTTGGGGCAGTGGCTCTGATGAGCTGTTCCAGTCTTCTCTCGGCCACTCTGGCCATGTTGACCTCTCTGGGTCTTCATCAGACTAATGATAATAATGTTGTGAGGAACGATGAACTGACTCAGAGCCAGGAGGCCTGGATTCTTGCCCAGCCTCCCCCTGCTTATGAGATAATAAAGACCGGGGAAACAAATCCAGAAAACGGAGCTACTGACGTGAAATGAATGATGACAGTGACAGTGATGGTAATAAACACTTGCATAGTTTTCATTAGCTCTCAGCCTTCCCAAGAGAGATGGGATGGCCCAAGGGAGACCTGTACTTGACAATGAGACATGAAGCTCTTTGCCTCATTGAATCCACAGACCTATCTGGGGCACCAACATGTGCCAGACTCCGTGCTGGGTACGCGCCATCCAGATGTAAATAAGACTCAGTGCTCGAATTAAAGAAGTATGAGTCTAGTAGGACAGGTGGTTGGTAAATTCATAATAGTGATGCCATACATTAATCAGACGTAATAAAGTGAGGTGTGGAACCCTAGATGAGAACAGTGTAAAGGAGGCTGGGCAGGAGGAGCTTGGCCAGGGGGTCTCATGGGCCTGGCTCCCTACATGTGATCAGAGTGTACTGGAATAGAGCTAAGCAAATAAGGGGGAAAGGAGTGGAAGTAGTTACCTTTAGGGTTTATGAGGCCCTGTGGAATCTGTTATTTTACTCAAGCAATCTGATTAGACTGCTGATAAGTTAGTAATATTTTGTTAAGGCAAATGTAACTGCTCAGGGTCAGGATTTGGAGCATGTGTAGTTAAGTCATTGGACCATCTTTCTAACAAATCTGACGCAAAATTGGTAGATGCCAGTAGAGAAATATAATAAATTTTGAAATCATATTTGCATTCAACCTAGAGTCAAAAATTAAGGTTTTAATAATTCAGCATACTTTGATTCAGTCTTAAAAATTAGTCAATACAAAAAAAAAAGTTAATACAAAATGGAGAAATATTCACCTTGTAAACCACACCAATTAGATTTAAAATCCAGGGGATATCACATGGCATCAAAGAAAAAGAAACAGAGGACACATTTATAGAGATCTGTCTCTATCCCTGTCTGCAGTTCAGAGAGAAGGGAGTGTATGTTGACTCGGGTCTCTCAACAAACTGGAGAGAGTGTGCAAAAAGCTCCACCCAGGAATCTCAGAGACAGTTGGAAGAAGCTGTCCTCACGTAGAAACTTTCCTAGGTGAGGAAATTCAGGCAGATTAAGGGACCGTATTCAAAGAAGTAAGGGGAAATGAAAAGACCAGCTCCCAATTCATGTATTTAAAGACATAGATACTTATTTTTCTTCAAGAATGGCTCTTTGCTAAAAATTTTATATACTATTTAGAATAGGATATTCTGAAAATTTTCATCAGGAACGAAACATGTTAAACCTTAATGGCTTAAGAAAATTACCTTTTATAAAATCTCATGATTCTGTGGCTTGACTGGGCCAACTCAGCCGGTCTGAACCTGCACGTACATCTGTCATTAGCTGGTTTGTTGCCTGGTAATTGGCTGATGGCCTGGGATGGCCTTCCTCAAATTTCTCGCATTTGATTGAATGTCACCTGTAGGGCCTTGGTTATCGTTTCTGTGGTCAGCTGACCACGTTGGGCTTGGTCACAAGGTGAAAAGCAGATCTGGGGAGACTGGTGGTGCTGGCATAAAGCCAGGAGTTTGACTCTGGATGTTTTAAGATTGAAATTTCTACTAGACCTTCAAGTACAGATACACAGTTGGAGTCCAGAGTTCAGGGGCAAGGGCTGGGCTAAAGATACATATTTGGAAGTCATCTGTAAAGATACCATTTAAAGCCATGAGCCTAGATGAGCTCAGCATGCAGGTGTGAGCAGAAAAGAAGTCTGAGGAGTAAGTCCTGAGGCTCACAGCTGCTTAGATGTGGGGGAGGTGAGAAGGAACAGGTAAAGACACTGAGAAGCAGCAGTCAGTAAGGTAGGAGGAAAACCAGGGAAGGATGATCTCCCAGAACCTGAGTTGGGGGAAGGGGCATGTTGGAAGACGAGGGAGTCAAGTGCTGCAAATAGATCAAGTAGAGGATTGGGAAGAACCACTGCTTTTAGCAACATGAAGGTCACTGGTGTCATTGACAAGAACTGGTAGATAGTGGTGGTGAAAGCCACATTGGAGTGGTCTTCGGAGAAATAGAAAAGGAGGTAAAAGAAAATAGAGACAGCTTCCATGCCCACCCCACCAATATTGTACTCTGAACAATTTAAAATATGCAGAGGGGTTGAAAGAAGTGTACAGCGGATTCTCATTTACCACCCCTAGATTCATAATTAACCTGTTAATAGATTTACCTTCTCATGTCTCTGCATCTGTGTAATCCTATATCCATTTAGCAATCCATCTTTTTTATGTTAAAGAGAGAAATGATGCAGAATTGAAGTGAGATGGGGCAGAAAGTCTCTGTATGAATGATTGGACGTAAGGCAGCATATATTCTTAGGCTGATGAGGATGATCAAGTATCACAGTCACTGTTGATGACGCTGGAGTTAATATTTAGAGTGTTGTCCTTGGGTAGGCGAAGGAATATGGGCATCAGGGGAGAAATGGCTGTAGGTAGGTTCATCCCAGTAATGAAAGGGTAAAAAACACGGACAATTGGATGCATCAGAGTGTCCTTTTAATAGCGTGAGATCCAGCACCTCCAGCATTCGCTGTGGACCTGACTGCTGTTTGCTGCTCCCATGCGGACGTGCTGTGAAGCTCGGGGAGAGCAGCACAACCAACCTCTCAGGTCTTCTGGGACCTCTGCTGCAAAATGAGCATAATTATGAATATCATACTGACACTACAGGGAGCTTTGGAAATTAGACACTGGGGATGTAGGTTTTGTTGTTGTTGTTATTATCCACATTAGGCTAGGAGAACAGCTTCACAGGCTGTTGCAACTCCGTCCCCTACTCCGTGCAACACCTTCTCCATGTCTGGGGACTTTCAGATACTGAATGAACAACTCAGGACTTCACAGACTTTGTTCCCCATTAAGGTCCCTTGATGTTTAGCTGACAGACCAATAGTAGGCTGGATGGCAATGAGCTTCAGAGCTGTCCCAGAGGACTTGAGTCCATTTCCACCTCAGAGTGGTGCCTACTCATTTCACCAAAGGACAATGGTATTGGACAAAAACTGTCCCTCATTCCCTCTGTCTGTACTATTTGTTTGGATCACCAGAGCTGAGTCTAAGGCCCGCAACTCACTGTTGACTGGGTTTAGTCTAGCAAATGTGGCCATTTTTATATCAAAGTTCTTTTGTTCCTCGTCTTTCCACACATTTCTTCCTTGGAGTTATTTTGCCTGCAAGGAAGAGAGGTGGGCGACCTGTCACGAGTAACCACACACAGCAAAGACGACCTGCTGCAGAAACATACTAGAAAAATGTAGCACTGCTTAATTAAACTTAGCTATCTTGGCTTCATTTTCCCTTGTTTATAGTGAATTTTTTTTTTAACCTTCATTTATTTGAGAGAAAGAGAGGAAATTTGAACCGGCGGGGGCAGGAGGGGCAAAGAGAGAAGCAGGCTCTCCAATGAGCAGGGAGCCCAACACGGGGCTTGGTCGCAGGACCCTGAGATCATGACCTGAGCCGAAGGCAGACGCCTAACAGACTGAGCCACCCACGCGCCCCTGGGGTGAGGTTTTAAATTAAAACCCAAACACTCTGTGTTTGTACTCACTGTGACAGAGAAGCCAAGGCTTGAAATGAAGATGAGTTAGGCTGAAACCTTGGGCAAGATAGTGCATCACCCAGACTCAGTTTCCCCATCTGTAATCCTGAGCTAACATTTTTCTCATAAGTGTGCTGGAAAGGCTGAAAGAGATTGTGTTTGTGAAAAACCCCAGCGCAGTGCCTAGAAAATAACAAGGTTCAATAGATACTAGCACAATGGATTAATGAGCATGCCGCCAGCAAGAATGAAAATAATTGAACGGCCGTAGTTGATACTGAGTGCGTGTTGTGCACCAGACTCGCTGTTCTGCAGTCTTCATGAATGACATTAACCACAAGAGGAAAAAAGAGTTACACAGATACTGTTTTCTTTGAAAGTTAACTCTTCTCAATAATTAGATATGTATAACAGCCAAGGACATTGATGCCTCCAACCCCTATTTCAATAAAATCCTCGTTTTATACCATTTAACTTTAAAGTTGTTGAATGATTTTCTAGTAAGTTTGGGAGGTTAAATACCAGACACCTACCTAATTTTAAATTTCATGTTACATGAAATTTTATAAATAAAAGAGAACTATTTTACTATTAGTATGTCCCATGTAATATTTGAATTATTGTTGATGTGTTTCTTTGATTTTCTTATTAATTGGTTTATGTGATTGGCTGCTCCCATGTTAGGGGCATAGATATTTACAATTGTTAGATTTTCTTGTTGGATGGTCCTTTAAGTATGATATAGTGTCTTTTCTTGTCTCTTACTATAGTCTTTGGCTTAAAATCTAATTTATCTGATATAAGGATTGCCACCCCAGCTTTCTTTTGATGTCCATTAGCATGGTAAATTGTTTTCCACCCCCTCACTTTAAATATGGAGGTGTCTTTGGGTCTAAAATGAGTTTCTCATAGACAGCATATCAGTGCATCTTGTTTTTTTTAATTCATTCTCCTACTATTGAAAGGGTAGCAATGACCCCAGAAAAATATACGCTAACCAAATCAGAAGAGAGCCGAAAAACTGGGGGAAGGAAAAAAAAATATATAGTGACGTCCCTCAGAGGAGCAGACTTGTAAAAGTTGTGATTTTGTGCTCTGCTGCTCTGCGGCTTGCCAGGAGCGGGCCCCTTCCCATGTGGTCTGTCTTCCCACGGCTTGGGATTCACTTCTCCACACGTCCTACCTTCTGGAAAGTGGTTGATTTTCTGTTCCTGGAATTGCTGTTCTTCTTCTCTTCTGTCTCCTGTTGAGTTTGTAGGTCTTGAGAATGGTTTGATAACTATCTAGCTAAACTTCCGGGATCTGATAATATCTCAGTCTCCTACTCCTCCGCCATCTTGTTCCCCCATGTAATATTTGAGACAGACTTACGGTTATAAAAGAAATGGGTCATCTGAAATTCAAATTTAACTGGGAATCCTGTGTTTTAATTTATTAAACCCAGTAACCCTAGGCCTTAGGAGATGCAATGTCTGATGTACATGTATGTGTTCCAAAGGCGGCAAAATCTTGACCATGTGGTTTGAACTATGTGAGTGTGGCAGAGGTCGTGGTGACCTTCTGAGAGAGAGGATTTCTCGAACACTGATAGCTAATGTCAAGTGAGCTATCAGCCACCCACCTCTTCTCCCGTTCTCTTTCCATTCTTCCTTAGCCTTCCACGAAGCAGTAATGTATTCTTAGTTGTTACTTATCCCAATAGATGGTTAAGAACTCTTTCTGTTCCATTCATTCCTATATTTCTCTGCCTAACAGAAGACCTGGTATATAGCAGGAGGTCAATGAAACTTCATCGATTCAATGTAGAATTTGTATCAATAGGACAATAATACAGGTTATAATGATCAATGACGGACTTTATAGACAGGGGGTCAAATTTCACTGACCACCTACTATGTTCCAGACTGTGCTAGGCAGAAGGATCCTGGGATGAATGAGATAGAGTTCCTGACCATCACATGGGAAAAATAACAACTGAGACTACGTTATTACTTAGCTGAGGGCTAAGGATGAGTGCAGGGAGTTTCTAGGGTTTTGTTGCTCTGTGCCTCAGTTTGCACATCTAGTAATGAGTTACCTTTATCTACTACAAAGGATCATGTTGAGGGGACATTGTATGTCCATATCTATGGCTGTGTCTATGTCTTTGTATCTATATTGCATGTGTGTGTGAGTGAAGCCAACTGGTAAACAGTATATTTCCTAAATTAATCCCAGTTTCTATTCCTTTCTTCTCTGTTAGGAAACCATGCCTATTTGTGCTTTGTTTTTACTTTTTGCTGTTTTGTCAGCAGAAGGGCAATGCCTTGACCAGAAAGGATTATGAAGGCCAGGACTGTAACACATGGGACTTTTTTTTTTTTAAAGGCTAAACTTTCCAGGATGCACATTTTTGATAGCTGAGGGACTTGGTCACAGACTCAGATAAATATTGCCACTACCACCTTGCAGAGGGCTTTCCGAAAATAGGGTGCTAATGATCTGACAAGATCCCTACCTTTTCTCAGGAGTCTCTAGGGTTTCAGACAGTTTGGGGGGGGGGATGGTGGTGATGAGATCTTGCAGATGACTATTGTCTTTCATGGGACACATGGCGTGTGAGTCTGGAGTCAATTAAAACCCTGAAACTGAATGTCAAGATTCAGGGAATTTGTACCAATATTAGACTTCCTGCTTTTTGGGAGGGTGATTTTGACACTCTGAAGGATGGCTAGGGAGTTAATAATAACATCTTTAACACATTGCTTTTGTTATTTGGAGCTCATTGCTTTTTCAAGCAGTTCAAAATCATTCATCAGCTACATGTCTGCAGTGTGAGCCTAGGTAGTAAATGCCAACCCTTGGGCAATATAACAGTTTAGTTGAGAATGTAAATGCTCCAAGGTCACAGGATACCAAAAGTAAAGAAAAACTTATTTGTGCTCTCCCTGGTTCATATGCATCACGTAGCCCTAGGAAGTGCTGGTTCCAGATTAAGGGTATGTAGTGTGGATGCATTAAGGTCTTCTTTGGTCTGTTAGGCTCTCTTGAAGTCGTTCACTTGTCTCAGGGTTTAGTATACCTACGACCAGGGTTTAGTATACCTACAGCTGCCTTGACTTCTGGGGGTGTGATTAGGACAGAATCTTTGAAAGACCACCAATGAGAACGTGGTCAGACATTCATCCTGAGTTATGGTTTCCTTGCCATATCTTGCTCCATCTGAGGATTTAAAATTCTGAATTGTCTAGACCTTTTACAAACTTCTGTAAAGAAAACTAGATTTTTTTTAATTGGGCCCTTTTGTTTCAAACCTACTCACTCCGTTTAACAGTTCAGCTTAGCATAATTTTCCTACTTAATCAGAACATCATTTAGGGCTCAATTTGATAGAGTCTTAATAATCGTAGATAGAAGAAGTAGATATTAGAGAGGAAGTTGATATTAAAGTAGATATTAAAGATTGTTGAAAGAAGAAATAGCAGCAATGAGTTGAATGGCAGAGTGAACCCAGCAATAATTCAAACACGATAGAAGGTGATTTCATAGGATTGAAGAATCCAATTAGTTCTTAGATGGAATGATATTCTTAGATGTCAAATAGAATAAATAAATGAAAAATTTAATCCATATGAGAAACTATATGGTGAAATCTTAGATCAGTGAAGGAAATTCCAGAAGCTTGTGGCATGAGGCACAGTGGCCTTGGGGGAACTGATCACCTGGAAAGGTAACGGGATGTGGAGCAGGATGACACCAGAATTTGCAGCACCAGCAATGGGTGCAACAGATAATGGAGCAATATTTTCAAATGTCAGGGAGACGATTAACTTTAAACCAGGGTAGCTATATCCAATAAAGTTTAATTCAAGTTTGAGGGTAAAATCCATACATTTTCTCATATGCAAAGATTTTAGAAAATGTGCCATATGCAGATCCCTTGAAAAGAATTATAAGCAAGGGGAAAATAAACCCAAGGAAGAAGTAGGATAAAAGAAACAATTGTGAGCAAACAAACCAGAAAAAAACCCTTATTTTGCTGTTTAAAAATTAATTTTCCAACAAAAATATTTCAGCTAATTTCCAATGCAATGTGCTTGGGCTGTAGAGAGGAGGCAGATGGAATTTAGAGCATGCTGAGATTCTTGTCTTGTTATGTGGAGAATATAGATGCTGATTATCTCTAAAATTGTTCAGAATAACCCGTGTTCAAGTATGTTTATCTAAAGCATAAGGTAACAGTTCAGAAAATAGATCTAGAGTACAATCCTTCAAAGCACTAAATATTCAGGTCAGGGGAAACAGAGCAGAGGAACCTCAATCCAACAGATATCAGAGAAGGAACAAAGGTTGAGAAGATAAGAAGTATCAGAAAGAGCAGCAAATAGAGAATGAATTAATTCCTTCACAGTATTGTGATTACTAATATACTTGGGCTTATTTATGTCCAAGTATATTGGTAATCATGATACTGTGAAGGAATTAATGTCACTTGTTGAAAGACTGATTCCAGATTGAGAGAGAAAACCCAATCATGCTCTGTGCCATTTGCCACAGGAACACTAAATCATAGTAAAAGGAAGCTGATGATGAAGGGACCTAATGTTCCCTCACACAGAGAACAGAGTACATTTAGGGAAGGGGCTGAGAGTAGGACCACCCACAGATCAATGGAGGGCTCTTCAGGGAGTATGAGAAGCTTGGAATTCATCTTGAAGGGAAGTGAGCCGTAATGTAAAGAATTTAGTGATTTAGTGACATTTACACTGGCGAAAGATGACCATGGCAGCTGGGAAAGCCTGGGAGACAGCTCAAGTGTATGTGGGTGGCACTTAGGAGACATTCAAGGTATTCATGCGTGAGGCGATGAGGAGCTGGGCTACGTTGTACAGTGGGAGTGGGGGAAGGATGGTCGGTAATAGTGATTTTAAGAATATAGTCTCTAAGACTCGGTGATGTGGGGGAGGAGGACAGCAAGATGGCACATAGGTTTCTGAAGTGAATGACCAGGCGGCGTCTTCCACCAAGGCAGGAACCCCCAGAGAGGAAGGTACAGGGTGTGGAGAGATGATGAACTTAGGCTTTGGTGTCCCGAGATGTTGGTGATGGTCAGAGCTCGGGATACAGAGTTTGGTTGGGTAGGCAGATCTTGGAGCCACCGTCACACTGCTGGAAGGGAGTCATCATGAATTCATAAATAGAGCTTGCATCATAGAACTGGCTTTGCCCATAAGAGGTCACGTTCATTAGATCTGTCATGTGAGAAG
This sequence comes from Procyon lotor, assembly GCA_028646535.1. Lineage (NCBI taxonomy): Eukaryota > Metazoa > Chordata > Mammalia > Carnivora > Procyonidae > Procyon > Procyon lotor. Next base: position 16,019,929 of record CM053620.1, read on the forward strand.
TTGGAACTCTGGCCTGAGTCCCAATTTGTTCCTTGTACATTCAGTAGAGAGAACACTGAATGAAAATAATCATGTCTTCCTAAATCCAATCAGGACTGTTCAAAGCTTGACTAAGCAAAGATCAGTGTCTTGTTTCATCCCTTTCTCTGAATTCTCCTGCCTGTCCATGCATGGGAATGATGTAGGTGAGAGTGGGAATGGAATTGTTCGTGATGCTGTCTGGCATTAAATGAACACTAATAGCAAAACATACAGGAAAATTAAGCCCCTTGTTGCTCAGTGAAGAAAAGTAGTAGCCCATTGGGTTAAATGGTTGCTAATTATTCTCATATCCAGTCATTAGTTGCATGTGATAATTGACTTCATACATCCCAAATGAAAAGCCTTTTTTGAGCTTTCCCCACTGCCCACCCCACTCCCCCCCCCATATAAAATGAAGACACTCATGGTACCATTGGGGAGTGTCGCAGTGAGATGTGCTTGGAAATTCCCCAAATCATTGTTGGGATAGAACTGCTAAGGTTCGAGAAGTTTCTCATTCACATTCCTTAGGCTTTTGAAGAGTTTCCTAGACTCCTCCTTTTTTTCATGCTCAAAAGCACTTCTGGGAAACACCTACATTTACATGACTCTCCAGATTCAAAATCCAGTTCCTTCCCAGGTCAAACTGTGTTCCCAAACCCATTGAAGGGAAGTCTGGATGGAACCTAATGACCTTGTTTTTAGTCTTTGAGATTCATTGCCCTTTTCTGAATCTTTACATTGCTCATCGGAAAGGCTTCCCTAAGGAAGCCTAAATTCATCTGAATTTTGAACTCTTGAAGGAGGAAGGCATTTTCCAAGAGTAGAATGGCTTCGGATTACTCTTCTTTCAGGAAGAACCGAGCTCACCCTCCCCTGTGCCTGTGCAAATACTTCCATTATAATTCTCCATCTGCACTGGATTTATTTGTACAAGTGCTCGCATCCCTGACTCCTAGCAAAGTGCCTGGTATATAGTACAACCTTGGTAGATATTTATGGCCTACATGAATGCAAAGGATGAAGACAAGGTAGACAAATCTGCTTTTATCCAAACTATCAAACTATTATTCTTTATTCTGAAGTTTATGCTTTAAAAAGTATAGTGTAGCCCTTATTCCAAGCCCTTAAGAACTTGGAATGTCCTGGATAGAGCTGAGCAGTCTATTCACACAAGCAGCTGATGAGTATGCATGAAAGAATGGATACAGTTGGCAATGGGTCAAGGAAGTAGGAAGGGAGGAAGACCTGCTCAGTGGAGCAGTGGCCCTAATTCTGTGTCTGTTTTCATTGAGGAAAAAAAGGTTTTCCCAGTGGATTGCAATGTCTGTAAGGCCAGAGGAATAGGTCTCCTCGAGAGCCTTCACATGAGGAGTATGGATTCCTCAGAAAGACTGAACCCCCAAAGGAAGGGTATTGGCACATGAGTCGCCTTCAGTGTGAATGGGTTGAAGTCAGACGACTGGGCACTTCTGAGAGCAGCAGTGAGTTAGTCAGCTGATGTCGGGTCCCTTCTTTAGTCCAGGCAAGAAGGAAATCACAGCTTCTGAGAGAGAGAAGGAGAGCGCAGGGCTACTCTGTTCTGTGTAAGCCCCCTCTTCAACCAACCCCTCGGGTGTCCGCAGTAACAAGAGGTGGGGCGTGCTTGTCCTGTCATCGTTGGTGACCTAGAACTAGGCAGAGTGGTTGATGAGGAGTTGGGGCTAACACATACTGAGCTTTCCTTCTGTGCTAGCTCCCACTCGAAGCACCTGACATGCCCAGGACAGGACCAGCGTTTTACCTCCCAAGGAGAGAGACATAAATACACCCCTTCGACAAATGAGGAGACTGAGACAGGTTCACTAGTGTGCTTAAGCAGAAGTGTTCCTTAGCTAGGGTGTATGAATCCCACTTCATTTTATTTGAGCAATAATACTTGAAGCTCAAGAATTAGCTTTTTTCCTAATAGCTCCTCAGACCCAGGGCTCTAAGATGAGAACTGGGGGCCACGTTTGGGTCCCAAGGTGGGTAGGGGCAGGGCGATCTGCATAGCAGTGAAGGTGAGAACGAGAACTATTGGAGTCAAATGGGCAGGTGCTTTGGAGAAATACTGAAGCCAGAGACCAAGAGCATAGCTGTGTTTATAAAACTCTTAGGGTGTTTGTGGGAAGCTGTAAGGTCTGTGCAAAGGTCCTAAAATGGAATGGATAAGTTCATCATGAGGACAAGTCATGCACACTTTAGGTGGAGGACATTGCTCTTGATGTTTCCGTGAGGCAATTGTGTACCAGAGCAGGGGCTTTGGAGGCAGCAAGGAATGGGGTGTTGTGTGATGGGTTAAAAATTATTTTAATCAGGAAGAGTAAGCCTGGTATCCCAACTTGACCTTGTATTAGCTATCTGACCTTGAATAAGTAACTATCCTTGCCAATCCTCTCTTTGCTCACTTTTACAATGGAGACGCTAAGACTGCCATTACATGGTTGTAGGGAGATTTTTCTGGGATAACGCAGATAAAATGTACCCAGTGTTTGCCTCCCTCCACATCCCCTCCTCTTTTGCATGCAGTCATCTTGGCTGACGGAGCATAAACAAGGAGCACAGAGCATTCTCCAGTGGAGCCAACTGAACTCTTTTCAGGAACACATGAGTGACACCCTCAGCTCCTCCCAGGAACATCTGGGAGGGAAAGGGCAGGATGCTGGGACTCGTGCAATTTTAACTTGCTGCACAACCAGCAGAAATCCCTTTTTAAAGGGTTACTGTGGACTTATGATCCTGCAGGTTCGCATGACCCAGGTCCACCCTGGTTCTATTTAAATTGGAAAATAAAATAGAATCACGTTAAATACTTACCTGTAAAACAATCAGTCCCTCTCGCCTGGGAAAGGATGTTGCACACTGAGATGTGTCCTGGGAAAGAGGAGGGAATATCTCTCAGCCCTTTCCTGGGTCAGAGCCCAGCCTTGCCAAGTGCCTCACAGCTGCTGCCACAGGGAGAAGCAATTTGTCAACTTTATACCTTTCTGCTTTATGGTCTGGTGACTTAATAGGATTCGACCTTCCCTAGATTCCATCTCAGTTGGGTCAGACACTGCACTTTAAATTAAAACTTGGGCTCTGAGACAGGTGGTGAGGCGCTGGGAAGGTATGTGGGCACGTGACTGGGGGAGGACAGTGGCTTCAGAAGCCCTCAGCTAGCGTGATCTGGGCCTGGGCTCGTGCTGCAGCCCAGCCTGAGCCCCAGACTTCTCACGATGCCCAGGCCATTTGGTCTTCACCCGGCACTGTGGTGGACCCCAGATTTCGGGGAGTCTGTCCATCCATGGACCCGTGGAGGGGAAGCCTTGATTTTCACACGGTGATGGAATGGAATTCCAAGATGGGCAGACACCTTGCCACTGCAAAAGGTTCTTGAGATGACACTCTTGACTTGGCCAGTAAGTATTTGTTCCTCAGAGATCGCTGTGGGCCGCTGTTCTAAGATGGAAGTTAGATGGGTAGGCCACTTGGAGCTCGCTCTACAGACCAGCTTTCAAAGTGGAGAGCAGTGAGGAGCAGGGAAAGAAAGGTCGCTATCTCCCAGAATTGACTCTCACCGTGAATGGGGTCCATCACGAGCCAGGTTCTGGGCAGAGTCGGCTTGTGCAATGAGCAGTCACTCTGCAGGGAGAGCGAGAGTGGGATGGCCCCTGTTCCCAAGTCGGCTCTGCTTGTCTGAGTCTCTGCCATGAGCTTTGTGGCCGCGGGAGTCTCTGGGGCATGGGCCCTTTCTGGGCATTATCTCCTGCTCCCGTCATGGGGTTGATACCTTTTGGCTTTTGTTTAAATGAAGATGTCACTGAGACCCCCAGCTCGGGAGGGATCATGATGCAGCTTGAGTAGAGTAGGAAGGGGATGGCAGGGGACAAGTGTTCCGTAGTGGACCTGGGGCCTGACATCTGCCCGTGTCCAGAGACACAGCTCAAGGGTTGACTTCCCAAGAGCAGAAGGTCATTTTATCTTACTTGTTCAGAATTCCTGCCAGGGTGTTGATATCTACACTTGACCACTCATGAGGTTTTCATCTCCCCCAAGAGCAACTAAAAGTAAGGGATATGAGTTTCTGGGAAAAGGAGCCTTGTCAACTTTTGGGCCTATCCTTCAGAAATGGAAGGATTTCATTATAAATGGTTATTGTAGTACCGTATGTATTACACACACACGCACTCTGGAAACCACTAGAATGCCATCCGTCCATCAGTAGGAGAAATTATTGAATAGTGCTTTTTTGATGCATCTGCACTGTAATATATCAGAAAGCTACTTAAGTGAATGAGAAAGCTCAGTGTGCATTAATCTAGAGAGATGTCCAAGAAAAGTGTCAATGAACTAAGGAGAAGCTGCGGAATAACGTATGTGATGTTCTGATTGTGTGGGGTGGGGGGAGAAAAGAAAGAAAAGGGAGATGAGACAGGATAAGGAAGCCTATCTGTGTATGTTATGCATCTATAAGCACAGCAAGAGAGGAACAGAAGGATAAAAATGGTAGGATTTGTTACCTTAAGGTGGTGGCTTAAAGGAAAATAAATGTTAAATTCTTTCTAAATACTCTTATTTAACTTCATAAAAATTATGCATTTTATAATTGAATCCCAATAAACTAGGCATTGTTCATGATGAAAGTTTAGAAGGAAACAAAAGTGGAAATAAATTATGGAGTACATGAAATTCTAGAATATAGACTTTGGGCTTCATGTTACACACCAGAATTTTTAAAGGCGGTTTCCATGTGTCCAAAGTATCCCTAGAATACTGCTAAAGTAGTTTTTTGATACAATAATTTTTGGAAAAAAATTTGTGGAATGTTGCATAATACAGGACGCCATGGAACTTCAATACACTTGCTCAACAACCTCTTATCAAAGGCACTGAGAAGTCCTGAAATTATGATATTTTTTCAAAGTATTAATCTAATTTTCCAGATGTATTTTTCAGAAAATCTTTTTTATTACATGTAGCCTCCAGAACACTTAGTAAAACCCTTGAGAATAAAATATTTTTTGAAGGTTCTGGTGGTTTTGAGGCAGAGCAATAAGACCTGAGCAGAAGTTTCGGGAACTGTGTAGCAAGAGGCTGATACTTAGGAAAGGATGGTTGGGGGTGGCAAAGAGGACCAGCTAGGCAGATGTTCCAGCAGTTTAGGGAAGTGGTGAAAGTAGTCTGAAAGGACAAAGCTGTGGAGGTAGAGAGCCAGGATGGCTGTAACTTATAAGGATAATGTTGCTAGGGGTTGGCCAAAGAGGGGCCAAGGAAAGGTTGGGGAAAAGGATACAAAGAGCTTGTATGTTCGGCTACTGGGTATGTGGTGCTGCTTTGAAGTGAGGAATGCTAGAGAGGAGGAGGTGTGGAGTCCAGGAGAAGGGAGTGATCATGAGCTGGATTTGAGGACTTGGATGAAATGTCCGTTAAGCAGTCCCATGTGAAAAACTGCAAAACACAAGTGTTCTGAAAATACCTAAAGCTGTCCCTTGTCAGGAAGGAGGGTATTAGCCTTCTAGGACTCTATTTTCATCTGATCATCCTTTTAAGTCCATAAAGTAGGATCGAAGTCCCTTCTAGAGGAGACCAGTCCCCAGTCTGTCCCTCAGAGAAAAAACAGCTGGATCTTAGAAAGTGAGCCTCTGACAGCACAAAGGCCAGAGGGAAACTCTTGGCTTTTTCAGAGACTCATTTCCTTGAATTTCTGAGTGGGCAAGCATCAAGCCAGGGGCACCTGGGTGCTAGGACTTCAGAAGCATCTCATGGAGGCAAACCCAGGGCTGGAATGGAAATGCCATAAAAGGTCCAGAGACCAAATCGGATTTTTTTAAGTTGGGCGATCTTATTTTCAGCATTACGGTGGTCCTCTGCTATTTTTTCCCTTCCGTTATCCCTAGGCCTTTAATCAGTCTGAGCTGGTGACCCCAGCCCCATTCAGGGGTGTCCCAAAGAATGGAGAGCAGCGGCAAGCTGGCAAGGGAAACAGCGCCCCCTGAGGCCGGTGTGGAGTTGGCAGCAGGAGTTGGTGAGAAGTCTCTGGAGGAAGGTTGTTATCACTGGATGAGGTTGGGGTTTTAAGGTCCAGACGTTCTCCCCCTGTGGGCATCTTCCTCTTTTCAGTCTTAAAGTTTTCCTTTCAAAGACCTAAGGCATGATAGTGTTTCTATCATATCTAGTGGTTCTACTCCTCTGGCCATTAACCATTTTTAGGTCACAATGCATTAACTTCTCCAGGTGGTGAATAAAGAATCCTCAGGGGCTCTTCCACCCCGTTCATAACAGCCACCAAGATGCCCTAATCTCCCGTAATTCATGAGAGTGATGGTAGGCGTCTGGAGGACGGATTGGTGAGGTTTCGGGTTTTCCTTTACGCTCTGTGTGGAAATATTCTGTGGCAGGAAGAAAGGCCCCAGTCTCACTGTTCACCTGGAAAGGGTCGCACCGTCGGGACTAAGGCACACACCATATGCCCTCAGTCTCTGCACAGACGTAAAGATGTGGCCACACAGGATGGCGGGAAGTCCCAGCAAGCACCTCTGCCAAGCTGCAGTCTGGCGGGAAGTGGGTCTGTCGTGGAGCAAGATCAGTGGGATTGATCTAAAGATGGGCTGTCAGGTGGCCAGAGGGCCCTGGGCGTGAGATCAGAAGGAACTGGCTGAGGCCTAGGGACTTTCTGGTTACTGAGTCCAAATCCAGTTAGGATCTGCACAGAACTTTTTATTTTCTTTTCCTCTTATGAAAAATCTGCCAATTCTATAGTGCGTTTGAGGTGTATCACCCTAAGGAGCCCCTGCGAGCATCTCCTCTCTGGCTTTCAGTTTCAACGAGGAAACTCTGTCCGAGGATGGGAACTGGTTTTGGTCTGAGATCATACAGGTTGTCTGTGGCAGAGCCAGGCATCCTGGCTTCCTGGGGAGTATCGCTCAGTCCTGACCTATGCCTTCCCCGAGTGGGTTAAAAGACAGTGATGGAGTGTCTTCCGAGTGCTGGGCACCCCGCTTCATGCCGGAGAAAACAAAGCTGGGAATGAAGTGTTCTTTGCCGGAGGCACAGACCATGCACTGGGGAGCCAAGTGTTTTAACTGGGCCTCCCACGACTGGGCGATCCGCGCAGCAGAACATCGATCCCACGAAGGAAGGCATGTAGTTGCCTGGTCCACTGCTGTACCCCAGGGCCCGCCACAGTGCCGGGCACACAGTGGGCGCCGCACACGTGATTGCTGAGTGAATGATGAGAGCTTGTGTGAGAGGCCGTGCTCCCACCACACTTGAAAGGGATTCATCCTGCCCGCAGAGTCACAGGGATTCCGAGAAGGCTTAGGAGAGGTTTGTTGGTGACACGGATTTTGGAGGATGGAGGAGAGTTTGTAAGGAATCCAAGGAGCAGATTCGAGGTAGGAAAAAAGCACCATCAGGAGTGGATCTTGATCTCGTGCCCAGGTCCCGGGATGCAGATGTTCTCGGCTGTGTGTACGCTCAGAGCCCACCTGTGCGTAGACCCAGGGCAGCAAGAACACAGCACGCGGTAGGAAGAGACCCGTGGCCTCTTCACGAAAAGTCCCTTAGCCTGGCCGTGGAGACCTGACGGTTTGGCAGTGGGCAGCCCAAAGGAGACATCTCACTGTAGTTCCCCACCTTCGCCTTGTGGAAAAGGGTAAAAAATAAAAATCCTCGCTGGTGGCTGAGGTGTTTCTCCGACACTGCAAGGGTTCCAGGTGAGACCGTCGAGCAAGTGAAGACTAAAATGTCCCCTCGCACTCGTGGCAGAGGTGGTCTGCTCTGGGGCCTCTGGTCCCTTGGAATCCGTACCGTCCCTGCGTTCCCGTCGCATCAGCAGGAGGCTTAGCAAGTTCACTCCCGTTAAATGCCAGATGGCAGCGAAGGGCTTCGGGAGAGGTGTGAGCCGTGGGTACAGATGATCTCTGCAGTAAGTGCAGGAAGAGAGTCTGCTGGAGAAAGGAAAAGGAGGCAGATATTCTTAAAGAGCTAAGTAGTTTTGGGGCGCTAGGGTGGCTCAGCTGGTTGTGTGGGTGACTCTTGAATTCAGCTCAGGTCATAATCTCAGGGTCGTGGGATCGAGCCTCGTGTCGGGCTCCATGCTCAGTAGGGAGTCTGCTTTGGAATCTCTCTCTCCCTCTCCCTCTCCTGTGCCGCTGCTCGCTCACTCTCTCAAATATATAAGCCTTTAAAAAAAACAGTTAAGTAGTTTTGTTTGGGGTAGCCTTGAGTGGGAGGTTAGGTGACATCTGTATTGGAGATAAGTGGTCTTGAACTTAAATTCTGACTTCATCACTTAATACCTAGGTGATTAAGTGATTACTTAACCTCTATGAGCCTGTTTTCTCTTCTGAAAAATGTGGATAATAGAATCATCATACAGAGTCACTGTGAAAGTGAAATGACATGCTACTGAGTGGGTCTTGCTCTATGCCTCTCTTCTCGCCTTCCTCCAAGAATTGGGCTTGACCCTCAGGGCATTCGGAGAGGGAGAGCTGTTGTTCCTGGCTCTTAAAGAGCCGATCTCCTTCGTGGGCTGTAATCGACCCCACCACACAGCCAAGGTGGGACTAAGGTCTAGGTGTTGGGCACTTGGATTCTCAGGGGAGGGAAGAGTCCAACCTTCCCACTCTTGCGTAGGAAGAGTGAGGTGGGTCCGGAAGACCTTGGGGTCTGGAAGGTTGCTAAGACTTTGACATTTGGAAGGTGAAAACAAAAAAAAAAAAAGAGGAACTTTTGAGCAAAATGTATTCAAGTCTGACTTAAGTATAAGGTATTTTGGGGGTGAGGTGAGTTGGGGAAGTGAAGGGAGCCTTAGGTTAAGAAACTGCAGAGATATTGGGGATCATTTTGGAAACCCTAGAGTCCTGAGATAGGGGATACAGGGTATACTGAGGTCCAGAAAAACCCCAGCCAAGAAAGAAAAAGGAGAAAAAGAGACTTCCCAAACCACCTTCTTTCATTTGAAAGAAATGAAATCTTTGCTTTTTCTCCCTTAGTCTTGAGACTTAACTTCCTTGGTACCTTTGGGTTAGGAAGACCCCTGTAAGATCTTCTGTGCTGGGTCTTCTCTAGATGGGAAGAGTGGACTAAGGAAGGCATCGTTCTCTGCTCCATCACTTTCTTCTTCTAGAAAATGGAAATCTCTCCCTCAGTTCCCTGGTGGACACACGCACACGTAGAAATGCACACTTTCCTGGACCGGGCCACCGTACCCCAGCACCAGCATGCTGGGAGTGGGTACTCTGCCATCCCCCAGCACTTCCTAAAGGCAGTTTGTTTTGTGCCCATCCTGAGGTCTGGCCAGTGCTCTCGATCAGATGTTGCCTTCTAGAAGCTTGGGCCAGTTTCCCAGTGGAAAACCAGTGCTGACATTTAATTCAAAAGCTAAGATGCTACTTGGTAAAGTTTGCTAAGTTACATCTCAGCTCTTGTAGACCAAAACTCCTCCCAAAAAAACTTGGGCGCCTGAGAATCTGAAATACCTCTCTGATAATTTTCCTAACAGTGGGGACATGTGAATAATGGGATACCATCTTTCCTGGATGAAAGAACGTTAGGATGGAAATTATATTGATTCTGTTACAGACAAGAAAAGCAAGGGTCAAATAAGGAAAAAGACTGGTTTCTTCAAAACATGTTAAGTGCAGTCGTTGTGAAACGTGGGAGTTTGATGATGAAAGAGGCTCACATCAGGAAGTCTGATATTTCCAACACATTAATGAAATCGTAACACCGTGACAACCTACCTCTTTATTTCAAACAACCTCCTTCATATGGTTAGTAAGGTCCCGTACGATCTGTCCCCTACATGTGGCATCATAGTTCACTCATGTTTCCTGTTGCTCTTCTCAAACATGACAAGCTTTTTCTCCTCGGACCCTCCTCATAGGCTGTTCTTTCTTACTGAAAACTCCTTTCCTCTGCTCTTCACACAACTTGTTACTTTTTATCCTTGTTTCTACTTAAAAAATGTTACCTCCATGGGGCGCCTGGGTGGCTCAGTCGTTGAGCGTCTGCCTTCGGCTCAGGTCATGATCCCAGGGTCCTGGGATCGAGCCCCACATCGGGCTCCCTGCTCTGCGGGAAGCCTGCTTCTCCCACTACCATTCCCTCTGCTTGTGTCCCCTCTCTCGCTGTGTTTCTCTCTGTCAAATAAATAAAATCTTTAAAAAAAAAAAAAACGTTACCTCCATAAAGGGTCTTCCGTGACCGCTCTAGCTATTATTATTCATGTACATTGGATTTTTTAATCTTTTATCAAAGTATAATTGACATATAATGTTAAATTTCATCCAAGTACCTTGTTTGTTTCTTCTATAGGACTGAATATAATTTAAAATCATTTATCTAACACCTTCCTCGTATACCAGATTGTAAGCCCTATTGTGTCTGTTTTTTTTGTTGTTGCTAAATTGATACGTAGACCCTACACCCCACATATGCTAGACACAGTGAAGATGCCGAGTCCGTATTTACTGAATGAATGAGTATATGTGCGTGTGTGCATGAAAAACTCTCTGAACGGGCATAGCCCCCTCTCCCCGCTGTCCCATGTGGTTTCTGGGGAACCCAGTGCTAACGCCTTTTCTGATAACACACTATAACTCTGTGACGATGGTAGTCTAGCTGAGCAAAGCCCAGGGCACTCTGCCCCTAAGGTAAAAGGGATTATTTCTGAAATTCGAGAAAGTCATTCATCACCAATTCAGTCTGAGCTGTTTGGGAGGATGAGGAGTTTTTTTTTTAAGACTGTAGACTGGGAATTGCTGGCAGAGAGAGTAAGTATTAGGCCAAATTAGATAAACAACAAATACTTTTTAGGCTTAAGTATGTCACATGCAGTACGTGGGACATGATTATACTAAAATATATTTGTTGTTTATTTGAAAATCATCTCTAGCTGGAAATCTGATTTTATCTAGTACTTCTAGATATGTACTAGCATGGACCAGCAAGATCACAGCACACCTGGGCTTAGGGAAAGAGGTCCATGGACTTGGGGAAATCTTGGGGAGCGTGGATGTCAAGTGCTCAGGCTTGGGAGCACTGCCATGTGAAAGTACCTAAATGGTGGACTGAGGAGCAGGGCATTCACTCTGTGAGCAATTGTTCATAAGAAGGAGAGGAGCTAGATCAGAATGTGTGAAATCTCTGAGTATAAACCCTGTCTTCCTCCACCACAGAGAAGTCATCCCACCTATATTGGAACTGATCAGGCACATTCCACAGTAGGAATGGGGATGTGCTTTGTCTTTGGTCTGAATGTACTGTTATTTGTGGGACAAAATCTAGTTTGCAATTCTGTGTGAGCTGGGTAGGTGGCTTCCCCTCAGTAGGTGGTAGCCATTCCACCAGTAAAAAGAAGGGGTTGACCAGATATCTTTAAAGCCCCTTGGAATTTAAAAAGCATTTAGCTCTTATTTTGAGAACCTATAAAACATTCTAGTAGTGGGGCATTTGGATGGCTCAGTCAGTTAAGCGATTGCGGGTCAGGGCATGATCTCAGGGTCGTGGGATCAAGCCCTATGTTGGGCTCTGTACTCAGAGTAGAGTCTGCTTGTTCTCCCTCGGCTTCTCCCCTCTATCCCTGATCTCTCTCTCCCTCTCTCTCTCAAAGAAATAAACTCTTTAAAAACTATTTTAAAAAGACATTCTAGTAATATCCAGGGAACAAATGCAAGGCAAAGACTTCAGTGTCTACTCTTAGTGGCTTTACCCTGTGTGCTGTACCCCCTCCTTCCTTAGATGGTCTCTTGGGATGGGTTCTCTGGAAGTGGAGCCTGAGACAGGGAGGAATCTTAAGCAAGTGACTTACTGAAGGAATGTTTTTCTGGAAAAGGACGCTGGGGGAAGTAGAGTGGGGCAAAATAAAATAAGCTGGGATGTTTTCTCACCTGGAGACTTGTTTTAGCCTGATCTTATGGGGAGTTTGGAGAGTTGTCCCATCATGATGTAACAAGGGTCCCAAGCTTTAGGGGTCCAATAAATCAGTCATTCATTGACTGTGCTGCCCCGGGGGGCACAGCATGGGAATAACATCTCCGCCCTCTCTGATCAGTCAAGGACAATTCTCCAGAGAGTGCTGCAGCTGTGGACTCTTAGCAACGGCATTCACAGCAGTCGAGGGATGCGTGCACCTTCTTGGAAAAGATGGATGCAGGCAGAATCCTCAAGGAGTCTATTACAGGTGGCTAGTTCTCAGAGTGCCTGAGAAGAGATATATAATTGGAAGTGTGAGTAAATACGAACCTACGCGTGTAAGTACCAAGAACTTAACATATTACATAAACTATTATAGGGTACATCTTTTTGCCTAGGACTTGGTTTCTGTGTCTGTGAAGTGGAAAAACTGGATTACATTTCCTCTATCATTGCTCCAACATCCACAGGCTCTGGAGTTCAAACGCCTTGGTTCAAGCCCTAGCTCTCCCACTAACGTGTCTGTGTTTGTGCAAATGAATGTCCTTTAACTTCTAGTACTCACCGTTTACAAAAATATATTCTACTTAGTTGAGCCTCATCTCTGTAATGGGCACGTGTGCCCTGCACGGTTACTACGACGATGAATGGGAAACTGTGTATAACGTGCTGAAGGTGAACCATCCTCTTCTTCTTCCTAATATCACTCATGCCTACCTTTGTAAAAAAAATTTAGAGTGCGTTGTCCTGGGTGGTTGGTTTTGTTTTGTTTTTTACAAGCTCCATTTTTCTGAGGAATGAAAGCATGTTTTCTTATTAAATGAAGCAGAGATATCTGCAATCAGGCTGGGTTTTTAGCAGTGAGGTTCAAGGTCTTGCCAGGGCCTAGGAAATCCACCACAAGACAGTCACCGGTTTTCCAACCCTCGAGTTCTCTGGGAGTCTTCAGACAGTGTCATGGGCGGCCTAAGGGAGTGGGACAGGCCTGGATGGAACTTGTCCTCAGCATATTGCCTTGGGAAAACCACATGCCAGTGGGCTTGTGCTGATTTGAGGAAACAGAAGGAAAATAATTCATGGTTTCAAAACTTGACATTTTTTAGCTTCCCACCAGATATGTCATGTGTACTATATTTGCTGCACTTCTTGGCCTGACTTTCCAAGCTCAAGATTCAGGAATTATACTCGACATTTCCTCCCAATATGGTCGAGAGAGGCGAAGAAGGAGGACATCGTGTGGGGTGGAGAACGAATGTGGGCTTTGGAGATGTCCAGGCCCAGGTCCAAGTACTGGCTCTGGTTTTGAGTTACCGCGTGATCTTGCTCAGGTCTCCTTTACCTGAGCCTGACTCCCCTCATCTGTGAAGTGGGGATAATCCCTAGTTCTCAGGGATGACACAGGGGTCCGTGGGGGTCGAGTCTATACAGTGTTACAGTGTTCACATCAGGCTGTGGTAGTAGGTCACTGTGAATCACGGTAGTAGTAGTTGACAGTGTAGGTCATCAGGTATCACGATAAGGGCTTGTTTAAATGGCTCTCGTGAAGTTATCATCCCGAAGAAAACCATTTACTCTTACAACAGTACATATTAGAGGCAGAGTTCAGACAGTGTCTCACTCTGAAGTGGGTACTTGGCGTGCTCCTCTCTCCCCGCTCTGTTAGCTCCTTTTCTTTGCATCAAACTTGGTGAAGCAGATGCACAGCTTAGGTGTCCACATCTCGTGAAGTGCCTTGTAGGGACAGAACCCCCATGTGCGAGGCCAAGGTAGTCTCTAAAATGACCGCTTGGAAAGGGAACCTGACGTCTGTTAGTAGGGGCAGGTCAGTAGTTCTAAGAGTGGTCAGGATGAGGGCCCAGAAGATGCCCGCCCTTGTTTATGAGTGACAGTCCTTGGGAGGATGACCTAGGCATGAATGTAGGGCCCCCCAGCAGGAGTAGGAGGGGGTTCACTCTACACACAGTGGGTGCTGGCTTACTTTCCCAAAGTGTTCCCAACAGAGAGCAGGAGGCTGTGTTGCCTTTTTTCCCATCATCACTGATCTCTCCTGTTACCATCTTCCCTGCATCCTGAAGGGAAAGGTCTGATGTTCATCCTGGTGGGACGAACCCCCCCCTGCCCCAGCCCTCCTCAGGACCCCACCTCCTTCTCAGTTTTCTGTATAACTCTGCCTGCATCGATCCCCAGGGATGACACCCATGACCCAAAACTGTCAGCTTACCATTTCACGCTCACTTAGAACACATTACAGACACATCGTGCAAAGAGCTTCCATTTGCGGAAGCATCAGCGGGCACTTTTTGGTGTGTGAGGGATGAGTGCACACCTGAGGAATGAGTTTACTGACCAGGAGAAGGAGGCTTGCAGATCTGCCAGCCCCGTGGGCTGCTGCGAGCTGAGCCCCACTGCTCATGACTGCGGGGGGCAACTCCCCTCTTGGGAGCAGGTGGCAGGGTCCTCCCGTGGAGCATCTTCTCCTCGTCATCACTTCATGCCCCCAAACCCACCAGGCCTCGAGAGTTCTAAGTGAGCCCGATCCTGCAGAGAAGTATCGATCTCTGGGCCATGTGCCTCCCTAAATTGTTCTAAGCCTTCTAGCTCCTTTATAATTGGAAAAAAAATATGCCCCACCAAGTTCCCTTGAAACTGCGCCCTGTGCCCCATCCCTCTTCTTGCCCGTCCAGAATCCCTGTGGCTCTGCTTGGGTCTCCAGCCCTCCATGACCGCCTGCTCAGGGTACGTGCTGTGTGTATGGCGGGGTGGTGGGGTCCCATTACATCAGAATGGTGAAAGTGGCCCACATTTCTCTCCTGAGGGACCCTGTCCCCTATGTCCCACCATACCATTGCCTTCTGTAGCTGAGAAAATCCCTTTCTGAGACTGCTGTGTCCTCCCTTGCTCCCTCCCTCCCCTTCCCTGCACATCCCCTATCCCTCCCGCCACAGAGAACATTCTGAAGTTTTCTCCCCACTCTCCACTGCCACACCTTGGCCCGTCCTGCACTCCTCTCTCTGCCGTGATGCTGTTCCCAGGATCCCTTCCCTTGAGCGATTCACTACCAACCTCAGGTGTCACCTCTTGGGAAGAGCCCACGCGCACTCTACTTCACCTCTGTCCATCGCAGTTTGGGGACTTCCCTGTGTCCTATAATGCTTTGTGGTTATGCCTACATGGAGTAAGCTTTAGGAATGGGCCTCGCAGAGCATGTTAGTCTGTTCAGACGACTTTAACACTACTTTCTGTAATACCACTGGCTGGGTAGCTGATAAACAACTGAAACATGACGCCCTGGTTCTGGAGGCAGGGAAATCCAAGGTGCCAGCCAGGGTGCCTCCCGGTGAGGGTCCTCTTCCCGGTTCGTGACCAGTGCCTGCTCACTGTATCTGCACGTGATGAAAGGGACTAGGGATTGTTCCGGGACCTCCCTTAGAATCCAATCCGTGCAGGCGTCACCGTCGTGACCTGAGCACCTCTCAAAAGCCCCACCTTCCCGTACGATCACACTGGGCATGAGGATTTCAACACAGGAATTTTACAAGGACAGAAACGATCCACAGCAGCCGGTCTAGCTCTGCTTCAGCAAAGTCCAGAAACGTCTTCAGGAAGCAGGGTCTGCTGTCCTCTCTGCTTCACAGAGAAACTCTCTCATAGGCTGGGGTATGGCCTTGATTAGGTGAGGCCCATGAACGATGTGGTGCCCGGGCCCCAGGACGCTGGACCCCACACCCTCAGACACTATTTCTAGCATCTCACAGAAGAGGTTGGTTGGTTCTCTTTCAGGGAAGGGGCTGGTGATGCTTGTGTCCATCACCCTAGTGCCCGGTACAAGTTTTAATGGAAACTAAATGGTCAAGACAAAGGACATGACAAGAAGGATAGAGTAAGGAGAGGCACTCTCCTTACTAAGAGGAGTAAGAGGCACTTACTACTCTCTCTAACCATGACTATGAAAGTCATAGTAACTGGTTGAAAGCAGTGAGGCAAACAGGCTCTTAAGAAAAAACCAAAAAACCTTTTAATTATATAGTGTTGGTATGAATAGTAGGATCTTCATCCTTAGTGTGCTTCTTTAACAGATTGATTTACACGATCAGTGTGAAGGTATGTGGGGGTTGTTTCCCTGGCCTCATGCCACCAGTAGACCCTGGAGGGGTTCAGCCCAGGCTCGGCTGCTCAGGAACCTGGGCATCTGCTGGTCCTGTCCAAGAGGCTGTAGTTCGGGAGTAAATGCCAGAGCTGCCGCCGGGGTCCCAGGGTGACTCAGACTTGGGGACTGATGATGGGTTTTGTCTATCGATGAATAACTAAAGAGCAACTTCCCATTGTAAGGACTTGCTTTGAGGCTATCACAGTGTACTAGTGGTCAAGGAGGTTGCGTGTGTGTATGTGTTTGTGTTTGTGTTTAAAAGGCAAGAGAGAAACCCAGGCCAAGAAAAATTGAGCACTGCACACAGTCGTGTTCCATGCGCGGTGGTTAGAGCACAAGAAACACCATTTACTGAAGATCTGCCTTCCCCGATCGTTTCCTCAGTAAGGCTGGTTTGGAATGACCTGGCACACAGGGAGAACAGGCAGGGGCTTGATGTGCTCCTTAGGGTCCTACATTCAGCTGGGGGCTTAGGGGTGGCCACTGAGTGTGCGCCCACACGGGCAGTAAGTCTCTTTCTCTCTGAGCCCCCCATTTTCATTTTTCTGTAAAATGCAATAAAAGGTATTAGATTTGCCACCTGACGGAGTTGTGATGGTCGAACTGGGCAATGCATGAACCAGAAACCACTGAGGATTCAGAAATGGCACCCATTTACAGAGAAAAGCTTCTGAATTATGCCCAGGTGTCTTAGAATTGCAGGTGACCCAAAGAAACAAAGGTAGCCGAAACTCAAAGCAATGAATCCTCCCGAGTGCCGTGATGTGCAGAGCCAAACGTCAGCTGGCATGTACAGAATTTACATGTAAAGTCATAGGAGTAGCTAAGTCCCTTCTTGAGTGTATCTGAGTTTGTGCAAATTTTTGTTGTTGTTTATCAGAGAAAAAGGACAATCTGTGGGGAGTAGGGGCAGAGGGAGAAGGAGAAGCAGACTCCCCGCTGAGCAGGGAGCCCGATGCAGGGCTCGATGCCAGGACCCTGAGATCATGACTTGAGCCACAGGCAGATGTGTAACTAACTGAGCCAGCCAGGCACCCCCCACATTTTTTTGGTTTTAAATGGTCACTGATGACATAGGCAGGCTGGCAGATGGATCGAATAGGAGGGAGGCAGGTAAATAGGGCTAGAGTGGAACTATTTCTCAACTTGCAGGCTTCCTTTTTATCAAAGAAAGGCTTATGTATTTTTAAAAAGACATTAGAAGAGCGTTGTGGTCAGAGTTGAGGAGTTTGTAATAGAATTCCAGCTTGGACAGTATCTTGAAGCATCTGTATGCACGTCCAGACCTGCTTGTGCACGTGAGTGTGTGTGTGTGTGTGTGTGTGTGTGTGTGTGTGTGTGCGCGTGCGCGCTGTAAACCAAAGGAGTTGGTCCTGATTGCTGCCTCTCCCAGCCTCAGGTCTCAGAGCTACTCATGACACGGAGTGGGGGGGTTAGCTGGGGAATTCTCGATGCCTGCACCGGTGTCATGCCGTGGCTAGTGGAACTGACTTCATATATTTTAATTACGGCAAGAAAGCAACTTTTTGATGGAATGGGTGAGCGCAAACATGTGGCAACTTCCTGCATGAGCGCAAATGAAAAGCAATTATATTAGGACTGTTTTTTTTTTT
>CM053620.1:16038131-16081633 GCA_028646535.1 Procyon lotor
ATATATATATAAAGTTTCTTTCCTTGTGAGGAGAACTTTTAGGATACACTCTCAGCAACTTAAAATAACCTACAGCAGTGTTAAGTGTAGTAATCGTGTTACACGCTCTCTTCCATCTTATCAATGGCAGTTTGTACCTTTTAACCACCTGCATCCAATTCCCACCCCCCTCCTTTCTGCTAACCACAAATCTGATCTCTTGTTCTATGAATTTTAAGATTCCATATGTGAGATCATATGGAGTTTTCTTTCTCTGACTTATTTTACTTGGCATAATACCTTCAGGTTCCATCCATGTTATTGCAAGTAGCAGGATCTCCTTACTTTTTAATGGTGAATCATATATTTTCCATTCATCCATCAATGGACATTTAGATTTTTTCCCCCATGCCTTAGCTATTGTATAGCTGCAACGAGCACGTGGGGTGCAGATAGATCTTTTCTTTTATAAAGTGTTTTTACTTCCTTTGGAGATGTACCCACAAGTGGGATTGCTGGGTCATACAGTAGTTCTATTTTTAATTTTCTGAAGAACGTTTATACTCTGGTCCGTTGTGACTGTACCAACTTACATTTCCACCCACACTGCAAAATTGTTCCCCTTTCTCCATAGTCTTGCCAGCATTGTTGTCTCTTGTCTTTTTCATGGTAGCCATTCTAACAGGAGTGAGGCGATATGTCCTTGTGCTTTAATGTACATTTCCCTAATGATCCCCTTGTGGGATTGAGCGCCTTTGCATGTACCACTTGGCCATCTGATACTTTCCTTGGAAAAATGTCTATGTAGGTCCACCCATTTTTAAATTGGGTTGGGGTTCTTTTTGACAGTTTGTTTTTGCTTTTTTGCTGTTGATGTGTAGGAGTTCTTTATATATTTTGGATATTAACTCCTTATCAGACGCATACTTTGCAAATACTCTTTCCCATTCTCTAAGTTATCTTTTCATATTGTTGATTGTTCTGCTGTGCAGAGCCTTTAAGTTTGATAAAGTCCAACCTGTCTGTTTTTAAATAAGGAGCTTTTCCCTTTTATCCTCCAGGAGTTTTATGGTTTCAGGCCTTATATTAAAGTCTTTAATCCATTATAAGTTATTTTTTGTAAGTGGTTTCCGGAAGAAAGAGATCTAGTTTCTTTCCACAAGCAAATAGTCAAGTTCCCCAGAACCATTCATTGAAATAACTATCTTTTCTCTGTTGAGTATTCCTGGCTCACTAGTGAGTAGTAGTTAACCATATATACATGGGTTTACTTCTGGGCTTCCATGTCTGTTCCATTGTTCTATGTGTCTGTTTTTATTCAAGTACCCTACTGCTTTGATTATACAGATTGATAATATAGCTTAAAATTAAAGTGTGATGCCTTCCACTTTGTTCTTTTTCAGGATTGCTTTGACTAGTCATTGTCCTCTGTGGTTCCATATATTTTAGGACTGTTTTTTCTACCTCTGTATAAGATGTCGTTAGAATACTGACAGGGATGGAATTTATAGATGGTCTTGGGTAGTAAGGACATCTTACCAATATGGATTTTCCAATCCATGAACACACAGTATCTATCTTTTTGTGTTGTCTTCAACTTTTATATTAATGTCTTGTAGTTTTCAGTGCAGAGATCTTTAACTTCCATAGTATTTTATTGTTTTCGATGCTATTATAATATTTCCTTTATTTTTTAGTACATAGAAACACTACTGATTTTTGTACATTAATTTCATATGCTGCAAATATAACTGAATTCCTTAATTAGATTTAACAGTATTTAGGCGATGTCTTTAGGATTTTTGATACACAAATATATATAGAGAGAAATAATGTGATCTGCAGTTTTACCTCTTTGTTTTCAATGTCTGTGCCTTTAATTTCTTATACTTGCCTGATGGTAGTGGAAGTCCGAGCCAGAGAACAGTTGAATAGGGATGGTGAGATTGGACACCTTGTCTTATTCCTCACCTTTGGGGAAAAGGTTTTAATTTCTCATGACTGAGTATGTTAACTATGGGCTAGTCATATATGGCCTTTATTATGTTGCATTACATTCCTTTTATATCTAATTTGAGAGTTTTTGCCATGAAAGAATGTTGTATTTTGTCAAATGCCTTTTCTGCGTCTGTGAAGGTGATAATATGATTTTTATGTTCATTGTGTTAATGTGGTATATCACAGTCGCTTCTGAGTATATGTGGAACCATCCTTGCCTCCTAGCGATACATCCCACTTGATCATGGTAAAGGATCCTATTATGTCCTACTGAATTCAGTCTGCTAGTATTTTATTGAGAATTTTCCGTCTTTATTCATAAGGGATATTGGCCTGCAGTTTTCTTGGAGTACCTTTACTGTCTTTGATATGTGAAAGGAGTTTGGGAGGGTTCCCTCCTATTAATTTTTTTTGAGATGTAAGAAGTTTGGCATTTTTTTTTAAAACTTAACATACAGTATTAGTTTTGGGTGTATGACATAGTAGTTTTACACTTATATTTGTTATAATCACCTCACTAAGTCTAGCTACCATCTGTCCACATACAAAGAAATTAGAGTGTTATTATCTTCCCTAGACTGTATTTTACATTCCCATGACTGACTTATAACTGGAAGTTTGTACCTCTTGATTCTCTTATGTATATAGCTCCTCTCTTTTGACCTCCCCACTGACAATACTAGCTTATTCTTTGGACTTATAAGTTTGTTTTGTTCATTTGTTTCCCATTTCTTAGATTCCACACATAAGTGAAATTATATGGTTATGTGTTTTTTTTCTGACTTATTTCTCTTAGCCTCATACCTTTTGGGTCCATCTATGTTGTTGCAAATGACAACATTTTCTTTTTTATGGCAGAGTAATATTCCATTGTGCATGTATATACGTATAAACCCCATCTTTCTTCCTAAGTCAGTAGACACTTAGGTTGCTGCCATATCTTGGCTATTGTACATAATGTTGTAATGAACATATATCTTTTCAAATTAATGTTTTAACTTACTTTGGATAAAAACCCAGAAGTGGAATTGCTGGAACATAAAATATTTATATATTTAAGTTTTTGAAGAGCCTTCATACTGTTTTCTATAGTGGCTGCACCAATTTACATTCCCACCAACTGCATGAGGGTTCCCTTTTCTCCACATACTCACCAAAACTTATTTCTTGTCTTTTTGCTACTAGCTATTCTGACTGGTGTAAAGTGACATGTCACTGTGGTTTTGGTTCAAAATTCCCTCATGATTAGTAATGTTGAGGATCTTTTCAAGGGGCTATCTGCATGTAATCTCTGGGAAACTGTATATTCAGGTCCTCCACTTACTTTTTTTTTAATTTAATTTTATTTTTTCAGAGTTCCAAGATTTATTGTTTATGCACCACACCCAGTGCTCCATGCAATACGTGCCCTCCTTAACACCCACCACCAGGCTCACCCATCCCCCCCAAACCCCCTCCCTCCAAAACCTTGGGTTTGTTTCTCAGAGTCCACAGTCTCTCATGCTTCATCTCCCCCACCGATGTCCCCCAATTCACTTTTCCTTTCCTTCTCCTAATGTCCTCCATATTATTCCTTACGCTCCACAAGTAAGTGAAACCATATGATAATTGACTTTCTCTCTGCTTGACCTAATTCACTCAGCATAATCTCCTCCAGTCCCATCCATGTTGATACAAAAGTTGGGTATTCATCCTTTCTGATGGATGCATAATATTCCATTGTAGATATGAGCCATATCTTCTTTATCCATTCGTCTATTGAAGGACATCTTGGCTCTTTCTACAGTATGGCGATTGGGGCCACTGCTGCTATAAACATTGGGGTACATATGGTCCTTCTTTTCACTACATCTGTATCTTTGGGTTAAATACCCAGTAGTACAATTGCAGGGTCCTAGGGTAGCTCTATTTTTAATTTGTTCAGGAATCTCCACACTGTTTTCCAAAGTGTCTACACCAACTTGAATTCCCACCAACAGTGTAAGAGGTTCCCCTTTCTCCACATCCTCTTCAACACTTGTTGTCTTGCTAATTTTGGCCATTCCAACTCTGGTGTAAGGTGGTATCTCCACCTACTTTTTAATTGGATTGCTTTTTATGTGTGTTGAGTTGTATATGTTCTCTATATATCTGGGATATTAACTTCTTATGGGATGTATCATTTGCAAATACCTTCTCCCGTTCAGTAGGTAGCCTTTTTGCTTTATGAGTGATCTCCTTAGCTGTGCGAAAGCTGTTGAGTATAATGTAGTTCCATTGGTTTATTTTACTTTTGTTACCCTTGCCTGAGGACAAGGATCCGAAACATAATGCTAGGGCTGATGTCCATGAGTTTATTGCCTATATTTTCTTAGAGGAGTTGTATGATTTCAGGTATTAAATTTAGGTCTTTAATCCATTTTGAGTGTTTTGGTATGTATGGTGTAAGAAAGTGGTCCTCTTTTCCCAGCACCATTTTTTGAAAAAAACTAACTGACCATATAAATAAGGGTTTATTTCAGGCTCTATTTTTTTCATTCACCCATGTATCTGTTTTTATGCAAGTGTAATGCTCTTTTGAGTACTGTGTATTTGCAGTATAATTTGAAATCAGGGATCCTAATACCTCCAAATTTGTTTTTAAGATTGCTTTTGGTAGTATGGACATTTTAAAAGTATAAACTCTCCCAATAATGAGCACAGTATATCTTTCCATCTATTTGTATCATCTTCAATGTCTTAGAGGTTTCAGATGACAGGTCTTTCATCTTATGGGCAGCCTATATATGGGTCTCTTTGCGTTGGTGGTGGACTCGGTGCCCTATGTCTTTTTTTTTTTAAATCCAATGTATTTATTTAATATATTCATCACAAGGGCTCAACCAGAGACTTAATTTAAAAAATAGAAACAAAACAAAAATGACACCACAGTTTAAGATACTAGACAGAAATGAAGAAAAAGACACACTGTCTAAGGAGAAAATAAAAAGACAACACAAGGAGAGAGGCTGGACAGTCAAGGATCTTGGCTGGAGACCTGCTTGGAGTAGGTTTCTTGCAGATACTTCCTAAAGGCTGTGGGGTTTTTCCAGAGCTCGGCAGCATGTGTGTTCAAAGGACTATCAATGTTTGGTTCTCCTAGCAGGCTCTGGATGGACAGCAGGATGGCCCTGCCATCATATAGGGCTGACCACTTGTCCTTCAGGATATCCAGGCAGATGTTCCCCTGGGTGTCCACGTAGGGATGGTAGCAGGGGGTGAGGAGCTTCACCGTGGGTGCATTGTGACGGTAGCCACTGGGGACCTCCAGGGACAGCTTATACCTCAGGTCTTCGTACACTGTGCCAGCTGCTCCGTGGATGGTCCCCACCCATTTGAAAAGGTTGTCTGATTCAGGGAAGGCAGACATCATGAAGGTCATCAGCTCCTGCTGTAGCCTCTTGCCCACGGGGCCAGGGGTGGCACCCCTGCTGGGCTCGGCTCCTTTGCGAGTGGCGGCGACGCTGGCGGCGGCTGGGTCGCAGTTCTGGGAGGCCATCTGGACGGCACGAGGAGAGAGACAGGAACTCGGAGGGCACCACTGCAACTGGCCCCTATGTCTTTTAATTGGAACATTTAGTCTGTTATGTTTTAAGCAATTATTGGTAGGTATGAAATTACTGCCATTTGGTAAATTGTTTTCTGGTTGCTTTGGTAATTCTTTGCTCCTCTCTTCTCTCGTGATTTGATGACTTTTAGTGTTACATATGGATTTTCTTAAGCAAGAAGAGGTGCATCTCTTGGGGCGCCTGGGTGGTTCAGTGGGTTTAAAGCCTCTGCCTTTGGCTCAGGTCATGATCTCAGGGTCCTGGGATTGAGCCCCGCATCGGGCTCTCTGCTCGGCAGGGAGCCTGCTTCCCTGTCAAATAAATAAATAAAATCTTAAAAAAAAAAAAAAAGTGCATCTTTTAGAGGTTTTTGGTTTGTGTTTACCATCAGGTTCATATATAACACCTTATGTTTGTAACAGTCTATTTTAAGGTAATGGTACTTAAATTGAAATACATTATAAAAGCACTACATTTCCCCCCTTATTCCCATGTTTTATATTTTTGATGTCCTACTTTATATTTTGTGTATCCCTTAATTATTGCAAATATAGTTGATTTTACTACGTTTGTCTTTTAACCTGCATAGTTGCTTGACAAATGGCTGATCTACTGCCTTTATTGTAGGTTTGATTTTACCAGTGATTTTTTTTCTTTCTTCTTCCATAATTTTCTTCTACCTGTGGCCTTTTCCTTTGAACTTAAAAGAAAAGCTAAAGGGACTTCTTTTAAGGCTGGAGTAGTGGTGAGGAACTTCTTTAACTTTTGTTTTCTGGGAAACAACTTCTTTTTGCCTCAGTTCTGAAGGATAACCTTGCTGGGTAGAATACTATTCATTGTAGGATTATTTTGTCAGCACTTTGAATTTATTGAGAAATCAGCTGATAGTCTTGGGGTTCCCAGGAAAAATTTGACTAGTTGTTGTCCTCTTGCTAATTTTAAGATTCTCTATTTTCAAATTTTGACCTTTTAATTATTATATGTTTTAGTAAGGACCTCTTTGAGGCTCTCTGTGCTTTCTGGACCTGAATGTCCATTTCCTTCTCCAGAGTAGAGAAATTTTCATCTATTATTTCTTCAAGTAAATTTTCTTTGCCTTTCTTAGTCTCCTCTGCTTTCAGTACTCCTATAATACGAATGTTGGTATGCTCAATGTTGTCCCAGAAGTCCCTTAAACTATCCTTATTACATTAAATTTTTTCTTTCTGGGGTTTAGTTTGAGTGCTTTCCACTACCATCTTCCATATAGCTGATCTGTTCTTCTGCATCCTCTGATTCCCTGTAGCGGATTTTTCATTTTGTTTATTATATTCTTCAGTTCTGATGGGTTCTTCTTAATATTTTCTATCTCTTTTGCAAAATTGTGTGTTCATCCATTGTCCTCCTGAGTTTGGTGAGCATCTTTATGACCATTACTTTGAACTTTTTATCAGGTAGGTTGCATATGTCCATCTCATTAGTCCTTTTTCTGAGATTTTTGTCTTTTCTTTGGGACACATTCCTCTTTCTCCTCAGTTTGCCTGAATCTCTTTGTTTCTTTATAGTAGTAGATCAGCTACATCTCTCGAGTGGCTTTTGGTAGAGGGTGTCCTATGGGGCAAAGAAGTGCTATCCCCTCCCCACCCAGCCACCAGAAGTATTGAGGAGGGCACGTGTTGCATGGAGCACTGGGTGTCGTGCATGAACTATTAATCTTGTAACACTGAAAAAATAAACATATTTGGGGAGGAAAAAAAAGTAGGCACTCCAGGGCTGGTCCTTGTGGGGCTAGGCTATAACTACTATAGGCCCACTGATGGACAGGGATGGCTGCTGGTATGGTTGAGTGTGGGGGCACCAATCCTACCTAGCTGAGGTCACTCAGTAGGAGTGGTGGACAGGAACGGCTTTGGAAAGACACCTGCTAGGGAGGGCAGGCTGAGTGGTGCTAGCAAAGTAGATGGATAATGTTAGAGATAGCACCAACCAGTGCTGGGCTAGCTAAGGAGGGAAGTAAGAAAAATAATAACCACCACTGCTTCTGTTCCTGGAGAAATTTCCCTCACATAAGGTTCAGATGCTTTTCAAATTGTTGCCTCGGTGCTGTGTCTCAGCATGAGTGACTTTATGCATAGGCCCTTTAAGACTGAAATCTTAATTTCCTATAGCTCTCTGGCTCTCCCAGAGTTAAGGTGCATTGATTTTCAAATCTCGACATTATTTGGTTTGTCTTCCCAGGGCAGGGATTTCCAATGTAAGTCTCGAATGTCTTCCTCCTCAGGAAGATCTCTGTCTTTGTGGTATCCCTCCTACCCATAGGCTGCAGCACTAGGGGTGTGAGGTCCTGCCTAAACTGTGTCTCTTCCCACTACCTCTCTTAATGTGGCTTTTTCTTTATGTATTCAGTTGTGAGGAGGTGTTCTGTAGCTTTCAGATTATTCTCCAAGAGCGCTGTTCTGTATGTAGTTGTTTTGGTGTGTCCAGGGGAGCACGTGAGATGAGGATAACTCGTGATCTGGATCCTAGCTCTTGCAGTTCTTGAAATGTTAGGTTTAGTAGAGCCATCTGGTCCTAGGCTTCCTTTTTGTTGGGAGATTTTTGGTTGCTAATTCAATCTTCAATAATAACCGATCTTTTCTGTGTTTTTCCTGATTGAGTCTTGGTAGGTTATGTTTCTAATAATTTATTTCTTCTTGTTTGTCCAGTCTCTCTTTTCATTCATAATTTATGTGGGTCCTCCTTTTGTCCTTCATCTAGCTAAAGTTTGTGATTTTTATCTACCTTTTCAAAGAACCAGCTCTTAGTTTTGTTAAACTTTTCTTTTGATCTTTTTATCCCGTCTGCCTAGTTTATTTTATATCTTTATTAATGTGGTTATTTGCTGTTACACACTTTTTAGGGGATGCAACAAAATAAGTTCTAGGTTTTGGTATGTTGTGCTTCTTGTCTTCTTTGATCCATTGGTGGCTCAAAGAAGTATTATTAAATGTCTGAATACATGGAAATTGTTGAGTTCTCCTATCAATTTCTAATGTGCATACTATTTTGATCAGAGGCACTGAACAAAATTTCAATCTTCTTGAAGTTGGTAAGACTTATTTTATTGCCTAATATATAATCTGTCTTAGAATATGTTCTCTGTTTATTGGAGAAGAATGTGTATTCCACTTTGTCAAAGGGAATGCTCTGTATATGTCTGTTGGTCCATTTGGTCTATAGTGTTCAGATTGATTCTTTACTCCTTCTCTGGATCATGTAACCATTAATGAGAGTAAGATATTAACCATTTTTGCATTGCTATTTAATATATAAAGCAGAACTGAAAGGAGAATTAAAGTGTGCCAGTGTCGGGTACATAAATGGATTTATAGCTACCCCTTACTTTTAAAAAAATTATCTTCTGCTTAAACTATCTTTTTCCATCCCTTCAGTCTGTGTTTTTAAAGTTACAGTGAATCTTTATAGGCAAAAGTTAAATCTTGTTTTTTCTAGTTAGCCATTCTGTGTCTTTTGATTAGAGAAACTAATCCATTTACACTTAAATTAATAGGTGAGGACTTACTATTACCATTTTGTTAATAGTTATCTCTTTTGTAGATCCACTGTTCCCTCCTTCGTATCCTACTCTGTTTTGTGCACTTGAAGCCTTTTGATATCAGTATGCTATGACTAGATTATCAGTTTCTCTTGTATAATTACTACAGGTTTTTTCTTGGGGTGACTTTGAGGCTTACATGAGTTATCAATTTATTCTAATTTTGAGAGCACTATTCTTAATTTTTTAAATTTGTTTTATTATGTTCAGTTAGCCAGCATATAGAAGACTCCTAGATTTTACACTTGTCTTCCTCCTCACATGTAGGTTATTGAGGTTACAATTTACATATTTTAATATCTTACATCCAAAATAATCCAAAAGATTATTATAGTTATTTTTATTACATTTGTTTTTCTAATTTTAGAGTTGTGAATTATGCACCACCATTACCATATGCCAAGATACATCTTTGATCATATATATACTCTTACCATGAGTCATATACTACGTTACATTTTTATGATGTAAACTAGCATCTTTTTTCCTCACTGAAAAATCCCTTTTACCGTAAATATCCTTTAAGTGCTGTCCAGTGGTGGTGAACTCTCTCGACTTTTGTTTAGGAAGTTCTCTATTTTTGAATAATTGCTTTGCTGGGTATAGAATTCTTGGTTGATACAATCAAAATATCGAAGGGAAGAAACGTATCTCATTCTCTTAGCCTGAAGTTTTCTGTTGAAAAATATACACATAGTCCTAAGTGGGTTTCTTTATGTAATGTTTTTCCCCTTGCTGCTTCCAGAATTCTTCCTTGGTCTTTGACTTTTGGGAATTTTTTAGCCATTACTGCTTTAAACTTTTTCTCCTGGGATTTCTATAATGTGGCTGTTTTGTTCTTTTAATTGCACCCTATTAGCCTTGTATACTTTAACTTTTTCTCTTTGTTCTTCTGACTGGATCATTTATTGGGCAAGCTCAAGTCTGCTAGTGAAGCTCTCTATTGAATTCCTCAGTTCATTCAATGTATTTTTCACCTCTAGGATTTAATTTTTTTATGGTTTCAGTTTGTTTTGTTCATGCATTGTTCTCCTAATTTGGTTTAGTAAACTTTAAGAGGATTATCCAGACATTTTTGACAGTCCACAGCTCTTCCATTTCTTTAGTGTCATTTATGGGGGCTTTATTAGTTTCCCCTGGTGGTGTCACATGGACATTTTTGGTGATCCTTGGCTCCTTATGCTGGTGTCAGTACATGGTCCCCCCTCCCAGATATTTACCAGACCACTTGCTCATTTTCTGCATGTATCAGTTTGTAACATCCTTGAGGAGGGGGCACTGTCTTAGTTTTTCTTCCTAGGTGGAGCCCCACACAGGCTACAAGCTGGAAAGTTTCTGTACTCACGTGCTGCTGGAACTGGACTTGCAAGTCGACCATGGCTTCCAAGGTGTTCTGGTCAGGGTGACTGGGAATGGCAGTCTAGGTGCTGCATTCAGGCTGGTCTGTATGTTCCCTTGCCTGGGCAGGCCTCAGGGCCAATAAGGTCTATTTTGGAGGGAGTCAAATCAGACCTGCACGGTGAGGTGCCCACCCAGATGGCCACAGTCTTGGCTCCACGAGACAAAGCTGCCGGTCATGTCCTCTGTGCACGTGCCACTGTAACCAGGCTGGCAGTAGCTTCCCGGCAGGGGGCCAGAGAACATGTCCCAAGGCTGCCTAGCTCCCCAAATAAGCGTCTTACCAGATAGACCGGTGCAGCAGACTCTGGGGCCCGATAAGATCACTAGTTTGGGCCGGGCTGAGTGCCGCTAGGCCGAGACCTAGTCCAGGTATCAGAATAGGCTTCCTCGTTGGGCAGGGCCAGGAACTACACGCAGTATTGGTCTCGGCTATAAAGTAGCTGCCTGGCTGGGGCACGGAGTCCAGCCTGATGGTGCAGCAAGGTTCTTCATCGGAGGTCCCAAGTCGGGCCACCCTGTTCTCTCACTCATGCTCCTGTCACACGGTGCCACTGTCTTGGCCGTGCCCAGGAGGAGGCTGTTCTGTGGGACATCAGCCTGGGCACTGGAGGTAGGAGCCCCGTTGCCCAAGCTATGCACGCAGGTTGTTCCAGGCCCTGTAGATTCCCCCATATCTCCCAGAAGTGAGACCGAAGTGGAAACTCCCCAAAAGTTACACCCAATGCTGGGGGATGTCGCTGTCCGTCCACACTGGTGGGCTATAGGCTTAGGGAGACCTCCGGGCGGGGGTGGGGATATGTAACTAGCTCTTGCCCTTCTCTCCCCCTGGCTGTGCTGCAGACGTGCTTCTGCGTCACCCTCACATTCTCAAATGTTTGCAGTTCTTGGGCAGGGGAGCAAAGTCAGGATGTACCTCTCTCACCCTCCTGGTGATCTCAGTCCTAGGCCATAACAACTGCTCTAGCCATTTCTGCTCTTTCCATCTTCGTTATTTCTTCCTGCCCTTTCCCATCCCGTGTGGCTGGGGGTTTCCCGATGGCAGTAGAATCTTCTCATCCTTCATGTCTCCCATTACAAGGTTCACTAAAGATGGATGGTCCAGCCGCTGTGGTTGGAAAGTTCTGGTTTCTTTTTTCCTTGGAGACCTGGGGTCAGTAAGCAACTGTAAGAACGTAGTTCATGCTCTGTTCACACTGAAGTTTTAATCTTCTAAATATTGCTACGAGGAAGCTTGATGAGGGAACAGGTCATGAAAGGAAAGGTAACGCTCCAAAAATCCTTCAGCGGGCAGGTTGTGGACCTGAGAGAAGAAGAAGAAAATCTTGATTCCTTTGTCTCGGAGTGTATTAAACCCACTTTGGGTCAGGGCACTTAGGGCTCTTTTTCCCTCTGCCTAGAACCTAGTTTGTCCTGTTCTGTATTGTGCTTTTAAAACCTTCATCCATCAGGTCTTGATTCACAGGTGGGTCCTTACCTTACCATTTAACCAAAAATGGCATCCTCTAGTCACCCTAGATCCGATCACTCGGTATGTAATTTTTCCATAAAAACTTTGCTTGCTTATTGCCTGAACCTCCTCTGGAATTTAAGTTCCAAGAGGGCAAGGATTATCTCTTTGTTCTCTGCAAAATCCCCTGTACTTCAAAAGATTTTTGGCAGAATAAATGAATTAGGGAAGAAGGTTAAGTATGCTTTACAGAGCAGGGTGTCTGAAACTGTGGTTCCTGCTTGGTGTCAGCATGACCTGGGATCACCTGTGTTATATCATTGTGAGAGACACAGAGCCTTACCTTGGACCATAGGAACCAGGAATTCTGGGGATGAGGCTCAGCGCTGCATTTTAACACTCTCCAGGTACTTGTGGGGCGGGCTCAACCTTGAGAGCCACTGGTTGAGCTGCGCTTCTCAATCTTCATAGGAGTCACCTGGGATGTTATTGGACTTCATTCTTGTTCCAGAGGTGAGGGCAGAGAGCCTACTGCTGTGCACTAACTGCTCTGAATGTCCACAGTCATCTAGGAAGTGTTTGAGAGAGAGGGAAAAGCAGACTCCCCAAGGATCAGGACCTGAGCTGAAGGCAGGTGTCTGACTGAGCCACTCCGGGGCCCTTACGGAGCCTAAACACGTACTGATGCTGGTACCACTCTCCCCCGTTCTGCCTGGGGCTGGAGTACAGCTGCACTGGGTCGTTGTGAAAGCTCCTCTGGCAATTCTAATGGTCAGGGAAGGCTGAGAACTGCCTTCAGGGGCACGTGCCTCCTCAGAATGCCACTGCCTATGTGGACAGGGGCGGCACTGCAGCGTCCCGGTCAGAGAGCATGCATACAGATGGCTTAGATACCATGAGACACAAGACCTGAGTGTTCCCTGAGAACACCAGAAAGGGAAGTCTAGAGGGAGACCAACTCACGGAGAAGGTATAAGCAGTGGTGAAAATCAAACCCATCAGCCCACTTAGTGACCTAGATGCGCAAGCACAGCCCCTTGGTATAAGGATTTGATGAAGCTCAGTCAAAGCAGATCCAATGCGTACAATGATGATTTTGTCCTAAAGATAAATTTCCTAGGGATGAAAAAAATGTTCCAGGGATTATATTGGCTGGCCATGTTAATTAAAAATCACTCTAATGATTAGTCTTATGTGTTTAGTTTCTTTGTTATTAGCTTAGATGCTTTTCATAGAAGGGACAAAAGCTCCTAAATGAAACCCCTTCTGGCCTGTCCCTCCTCTGAACTTGACGGCATCATGCATTCAGGAGTTGTGCAGATTTAAGAGAGAATCGTCCTTTAGTGTACGCAGCCCCAGAAATGGTGGGTCACACCTTGAGATGAAGAGACATAAAAGTGGTGTTTTTTGTTCCTATTAACATGCCCAGGGGGCTTTCTTTTAAGGGGTCGATAGTTATTAGAATGTTTCAAGAAGGGTGTCCCAAAAAGACCAATGAGAAAATAAATAGCTTTCCTATTAAGATGTTAAAAACAGGAATGGGGAAGAAGACTTCATGAGTATAACAAACAAGGCATAGGAAGTGGGTGGTGACCCTGAATCAATCACTCGTTCTGATGTCACAGGAGGAGCTTTTCTCTGCTTTCTAGATTCTTCGTCATCCCAGGTTGCTGAGAGGGTCATGAGGGTTCAACAGGAAAGCTCTGGGAGGCATAACCTACCCTTTTTCTGGGAATGATCTCCCACCCCAGTCAAGGAGGCCAGTCCTCTCCCCCAAAATTCAGAAAATTGGAGTAAAGGGATACAGAGTCTTGGAGCTTTGTGGATAATGGTACCTCAAAAGCATCAGTCTGGAGCAGTGCTCTGCAATAGAACCTTCTCAGGTGATGAGAAATATTCAATAGTTTACACTATTCAATAGAGTAGATACTGAGGATATGAAAGGTGACTGTGAAACTGAATTTTTACTTCTACTTAGTTTATATTAGCAAGTAAACTTAAACACAGTGTTTCTTGCTTTGGGCAGCATAGCTCTAGAGTCCAATTTTATGGCCTTTCACTTCTAAGCATCTCTTAGCCTCTCCGGGTTATTCAAAACTATTGCACCCATTCTATGAGCTTCCCCAGGACTTTTTGATAAGCCCCCAATTTATTTCAAGTAGACAAAGGAGCCTTAATTAAGACATTACATTAATTAAAAGCTTAAATAGTGTTCCTTGGTGGAGGGAGGTTCGTCCATCACATTAAAACCTTGCACATTCTGGACCTCTTCCTGTCCAGGGGTAGTCCCCCAAGGTGGGAATAACTCATTCAGGCCCCACTAATGCCCTAAGCAAACTATCTTATCGTATAGGTAGTCATTCCATTGGCCGTGTCTCAATTTTACATTCATGGACACCGTCTGAGTAACTTTGGACCCCTTTTCCCCCATCATGAGTTTTGATGCCCCCCAGTCAGTCAAGGAGACTTTCCAGTTGAAAAATTGCAACTGTTACCCCATAATAGTTCATACAGTCTTGATAACAAGCCTGTAAGGTAGGTGGCCTTATGTCACTATCCTTGCCCTTATTGTCACCATCATGACATCATTGCTATTCCTTTGCTATTCCTTTGCATATAAGGACAGCAAGGATCAGAGAGATGAAGCCAGTTGACTCAGATCCCACTGTTAATAAGAGAAGGCAGAATTCACAACCAGGTCTTCTGACTCTAAAATCCACAGTTAGTAGAGAAGAACATCTGTATCTGCTTTAAAATTTTATGGAGACAGATGAAATACCATATGTTTAATACTTTGGAGAAAAAATGTGAAGCAAATAAAGTTCGCATTTTAAGAGATGAGAAGGGCAAGAGTGTCATTCTCTTTGGATCTGGATTTTGAGGTATGTTCTGGAAAGTTTTATTCTTGGATGATACCTACAGTATAAAATTAGACTAAAAATTATGGGGAAATCTAGAGAACATACCTTAAATATAGGCAAAATTGCTGTTCTATGTTTAATTATATCCAATCCTTTTGGAATCTAGCACATTCTATTGTTCTCACGAAATCCTTACCACAGGCCAATGTGGTTAAAACTAAAATTCTTAGTTTTGATACTTACACAAGATCATAGAAGTTGGCCAAACAAAAATAAACACCTCAGAGCTGTGAGGCTATAGAGCTCAAGTTCTAGGCTATGATTTCCTTCTTAATTATGATTCTTCAATAAAATTTCACCATAATGATTCATCTTGATGTTACTGGTACTGCATAAATAGAAGGGGCCTGTGTCCGGGGATATCCTAGGACTTCTAGGGGATCAGTGCAAGGGTGGCAAAAACCTTGGCATGAGAAACCTCAAGGTGATCTGCGCCTCAGTGATACCAGCCTCTTCTAGATATTTCTTCTCTGCTGTTCACATGGAAATGCCTGGGCTTTTTTTTTTTTTTTTTTTTTTGCCTTGGCTTTTCTTAAACAGAGGGCATATAGCTGATATACACTTGTACTAGTTCGTATCTGGTAGAACGCACCTCATTCATCAGGGTACTACATAAACAAGCTCAGAACCCGAAAGAGTAGAACCTGTTGGATGCATGAAAGTATTCTGGCTCCTAATATTGCTAATAGATCAGCACCTACAGACTGCTGTTCAGCCTGTCTTACCTCCAATAAAGCATCATTTATATATTACACACATAGTACTAGAAATATCACATGTACTGAATGCAAGAGGATGGATGTGGGGGTTACAAGTATTACATTTTATCAAAGGTTACTGTAACCTATCACAGGAATACTGTCATTTGAGGACTGTGGCTAAGGAAGAGCCTGCATTTGGACCAAAATGAGATCCCCTCTCGAAGGTTCTGATAAATCAGGGGCTGTGGGGGGCTCAGTGGGTTAAAACCTCTGCCTTCAGCTCAGGTCGAATCTCAGGGTCCTGGGATCGAGCCCCGCATCTGGCTCCCTGCTCAGTGGGGAGCCTGCTTCCCTCTCTGCCGACTGGTCATCTCTCTCTGTCAAATAAATAAAATCTTTTTTTTAATAAAGGTTTTATTTGACAGAGAGGCAGGCTCCCTGCTGAGCAGAGAGCCCCATGGGGGGCTCATCCCAGGACCCTGAGATCATGACCTGAGCCGAAGGCAGAGGCTTAACTGAGCCACCCAGGTGCCCTACAGTGGGAATTTTTAGAATAGGCAAAGTCGGGGAAGCTTATGTGAAACCCACACCGAGGAGGCACGTGAGGGACTTAGGTATTCAGGTCAAGAACACCTGAAGCTGCGTCACTCAGCAACTGCCTATCCTGAAGAGGGTTAGTCACCCACTCCGGAAGTGGGATTTCAGACTTTCTAGGTTAATGATGACACTATTGATCTGGCTTTGGGTCTCACTCATCTAACCTACCGTATGATCTATAATCAGGTAGTGTTGGACTGGAGGGTTTCTATCAATAGTAAGAGCTGAAGACACATGGTTCCCTATTTTATAACTCACTCCCAAGAGGGAGAAGCAGTCACAGGTAGGGTGACTGGCAATGTGGAGGAATTCACATTACGTCATATTGGCAGGAATTGGAGGGCGGAGAGATGCTGATGGGGAAGAACATGGTTATGTTTCAGATTCAAGGAACTGTTTTTAATATTCCTCTAGAGCTGATTATTCAGTAAATAAAATGCTTACCTTGATACAAGATTTAATGGGAGAAGGGGATTAAATGGCTACTTTACCTGGATTGAAAGTGATTTAAGGACACGGAGCCATAATCTCCACGTGTGGCCTTATGCCAACCATATCATCCAGAGTCAACAACCATTCGTTGACATGAACTAAACAAAGTGACCACTACACAAGGGACTTTATACGAATCAGAATTATCTGAAAATGAGAGCCAATAACCAAACCCAGGAGCCCTTCCTTATGTCCCTAGGTATTTATTATCAGTGAACATTTAAAACCTGTTTCCTAATCCAAGCAAACTTTGGATCTAGATTGGAGAATCACATGAGTAGTAATTAAAGACAACCAGCAAAGACACACGACTATGCACACACCAAAGAAAGGAGGGGAGGAAGTTCTGCTAAGAGTTAGAACAACCCCAGGGAGGATTTCCCAGGAAGGCTGGGTAGAAAGCAGGGTTTCTACTGATAAGAATTAGGCGGACAGAAAGAATGAAGGAAGAGGACTTCCCAAAAATGATGGAGAAAGCACCATGTGGATAAAACCATGAGTGCACAAGAAGATGGAGAGCAAACTAGCTGTTTTGTTTCTATAAACAAAAGTGAGTTATAAAGATACTAGACGTCTTTAAGTGTTAGGCTAAGGATGTACAGCCTCCAAATCAATGTAATGGGGAGCCGTTGAAGGTTGAACAGGGCATTGCCTTACTAATAGCTTTTTGGGAAAAATAGCCTGGAAGCCCGGAGGAACATGAACTGATGGCATGGTACAGAGTTAGAAGGGAGAGAAACTACACAGAGATGTCTTATTCTGAGTCTGCTATTTTTTCTGCTGGAAAAAAAAAATCAGCTTCCAATGAACTGCTTTTTATTATGACACAAAAGCCATAAAAGTAGTGATGTATATAAAAGCAGTGCAGGATGTTTTTAGTGGCTTTATGAAATAAAAACAGCAGTAGATAGTTAAAATTGGAATGCCCTGCATCAGGTTATAACCATCTGAGTTTGGGAACTTGCAACAGCAATGCAATCATATTTTTATAGCTCTAGGATGGTCTTTTCACTCAGATAACTGAAGTATGAGTGGGGGAGAAGAGAAAACCCAGAAAATCAATGCTGTTAAATACCAAAGGTGGATATTTTTTTGAATTCCAATATCCAATAATCATTGTTTCCCCAAATCAGAAATGTGTATACTCTCAGTAAAGGTAAGATTGATTCAGGGGAGGTCAAGTCCCCTACACAGTATGATAATTGGTAGAAAGCTATCATACCGGGCACTTTGACATCTGTGATTTCATTGGATGCCCGTCACAATTCTGAGCAGCATAGGAGATTCTGAGGTTCGGCAGAGCTGAGCAATTTACCCAGTTTAGACAGGGTATCCCTGGATCTATTCCAAGACGGGTGCTAAACCTCCTCTCTCGCAATGCCCCGTGAAAATTTTCATAAAAGTAGCTCATCTGTGAAGATTATCTTCCTGAGGCTGCCACTGTGGGTGACAGCCTGGAAGGGTTCATTTGTTCACCTGTGGCTGCGACAAACCCTGCTCAGGCCTTTTAAGAAAGAACCCTTCTTATTCATTAGCAAAATTAAACGTCTAGAGTCTTTTGTATGCTAGGCATAGAAGCAGACCTCTGTAGAGATCATATAATCAACAGAAGAGTGACTTGTTCGAGACAGATGATTCGCTTGCTACAGTATGTTCTTATGGCAGCAGAAATGTGTGTGTGAATGGTATTACATTGCATGATCTATATCTAAAGATTTTCTTTGATTTCTCTTATTCCACCCCCACTTGGGGCTAGTGAAACAGTCTGCCCCCTCTTAAGAAAAGGTATCATTGTAAGGAATAAAGGATAGGAAAGGTATTTGAATATGTACGACACTTGTACAACTAATTTGTATTAGCCTCCTGGGCCAAGGCAGAACCCAAGACCTGGAGGGGTCCTGTCATTGTACATAAAAGGCAGCTCACATATTGAAAACTAGGTCAGGGTAATGGTTACACCTATCCTTGAATGGCCTCATTAAACCCCGCCTGTATAATTCTTCTAGTTGCACATCTATACAAGGAAGGCTGTCACTCAGTAGCCTTCAATTCTGTGGAAGAGAAACGTGTTGGCTCTCTTCATCGGTTATGTTCATAGAGAAAATACTATATTTCACCTCAATCACCATTTGGGAGTACCTTCTGGAAGCTCTAGGAAATAGAGGGAAATGTGAGAACAGAAGGTTGAGATTGAGAGTATAGGTGCCATGGTCAGCCAGAGTTTTCCTCGTCTCTCCTTGATTTGCTGTTTGAGTAACTGCATCTACTTATGAGAGGATTGTGAGGACAGAATGACATGATGCATGTGAGCTGCTCTGCCTTGGGTTTGGTGCCTCCCAGCAGTTCAAATCATGGTAAATTTAATAGTAATAACAATAATATAGTAGGTATTCAATACTTACTATGTTCCAGGCACTGTCCTACGTGACTTATGCACATGACCTCACTCAGTCCTCACAAGAACCCCTTGCGATGGGTCTTACCATCTCTCACATAAAGATGAGGTAATGGAGGCATGGAGGGGTCTCACAGCCATTAAGTGGTAGATCCAGTAGTAGGACTCTGTTACCTATAATCTTAACTACTATGCGATGGGGCACCTCTAGTAGTTGTAGAAGACCACTCATAGAATACACCATGGGAGAGGAAGGGCCCAGTTTCACCCTGAGAGTCCAAATCTTTAGGCCATTGGGAATACTTTGGGGTATAGAGGAGGGGCCACATCTCACTGCAAGCATGGTTCGTGAAAGACACAGGGTTTAAGATGGGGACAGATGGACAGACAGAAAAACTCTCAGGTAACATGACTATAAAAAGAACAATTTGAACTCTATTACACAGGACTACTCAACAACTACCTGTAACATCTCAATCCTTAGGTTGTGGCCAACCTGAATTCCCTTCCACTATACAGCATGATGCTGGTGTAGCTTTCAGATAGACCTGCATCAAATTCAGCTCTGCCACTCAAGAGCTGTGGTGTTTGCTTCTCTATCGCAGCTTGTCAGTAAATGGGGCTATCACACCTCACAGCATTGCCTTAATTCTAAATGAGATGCCATAAATAACATGCCAACCTGGTGACTGTCGACAGTAGGGTTTCAGTGAGTCCTGGGTGACAGAAAGGTTCTTTGCCTTGGGTTCTGGGACCTGAGTTTACTCGGCCAAGACTGTGTGTCCATGATGCATGCCACTTTCGACCATGATTTGGAATACTTGGCCTGCACCGCTTGGAAATACCTAGACAACACTTCCTAAATCACCTCTGGAGAGTTCCTTTCTCTCTGTCGAAAATCTTACAATTTCTGTTAGGAAAGAATGTGTTTATTATTTCTGAAGGGCACATATCCTCGAGAACAATCTTTAGGTGTCTTTGGAAAGGCTCTAAGATACCACTTCTCACCGGTGCATGTGACATGAGCCTCCTAAGGAGGCTTGCTAGTAAAAATATCTTAAATACCTATGTGACTGGGCATCTTGCATTTTAAGTATAAATAACATTTTGGATATGCTTATACTAAAATATTGTGTTTATACTTCTAAAATTTGTTGCTTTTCTAAAATGCAAATTTAACCGGGTATCATGTTTTTTAGTTGCTATGTCTGATAACCCTACTCTTAAAGTTCAGGGAGCCCAGTAGTGGTGGAGTATCACTTTTGGAATCATATCTGGGGATTCAGATCCTCTTGCAGTCACTTATTGGTGGTGTGACCTTTCACTTAAATCCTTTCCCTCTCAGGTAAAAAGTCCTATACTAATAAGAGTAATTATAGATGGAGACACTCAGTCACTAAAAAGATAGAGTGAAATAATAGAGACCGATGTGATTAGTACACCTCCCAGAGCATAACATCTATGACCTTTCTGTGCTGGTAAAGCACTTCGTGAGCAGTGCTGTCCCCGAAACTCTACAGACGCATTGTTACTGTTTTTTTCTCTAAGGGGAAGGTGGTCAACAAGAGATCATAGCTCAAGTGTCCAAAATGCCACTCCAAGGCTTTCCTCTGATGTCCCACGGCAACAGGAGGAAGATTCAAAATGAAACTTATGCCCAGGGTTTGCAGTGTGGTCCCTTGCCATGGCCTACTTTAAAGTAGGGTCCTTAAGAGCCGGATTCATCAGGAAAGCATTTTTATCTTTTATGATACTGTTTCTAAAGATGAAAAATCACTTTCAGGTGAAGGAACGAGAGGTAGAGTGGTACCGGAGCCAGGATCGGTCTCACCCAGCACGTGTGATGTCCAACAACACCGGTCATTGCCTCTGAACTGGGGATACTCTCAAGTTTGTTATCACGTAGCTGAACTCAAGGTATGTGTGATGCCCATTTATAGAGTGTTTTGAGGTTTGGTGGAAGTTAAATAATCTTTCTCCCCATCACACAGCTTGTAAGGTGCAGAACTGGGCTTCAAACACAAGCCTGACTCACACCAAAAGCCCTATTTTTAAACACTGCCCAAAGCAACCTCTGCTCTCTCCGCTTAATTTTTCTGAACAATGATGAAGAAACAAACATCTGATTCATGAACCAAGAACATGTCTCTTTGGCTTCCTCCTCTGCCTCACACCCCACCCCTGAAAGGGGAGAAAGAGACAAGGTCTTGTGTCATTTCAACAGTTCCCTTAGGGAAAGTAGCCAGGAACGCTTTATGGCTCGACATACAATGTTTCAAGTGCTCAGAATTTCATTTCCACAGGCACAAAAGACTTTCATTGCCACCCTAGCCCCAGTATAGCTGGTCCCTTGTTCTAAGCCTGAGAAATTCCCTTAGGATCTTATTTTGCAGGGAGAAGGGCCATGCCACAATCTGGAGGTGCTAAGGAGGGAGAGCACCAGATCAGAGAGTTGCCAGTCTCATTTATTACCATGTTAGGGTCTGGAGAGAGAAAGCTGGACAGGTAAATCATCGGTCATCTGCATGAGCGAACCCACAGTCAGAGCACAGCATGTTCTGATACACTCGCTGCAACTGAACGAGGAGCATTTCTCA
The DNA here is from genome assembly GCA_028646535.1 of Procyon lotor. NCBI lineage: Eukaryota > Metazoa > Chordata > Mammalia > Carnivora > Procyonidae > Procyon > Procyon lotor. The sequence continues at coordinate 16,059,800 of CM053620.1, forward strand.
TGTAGTCTGAGAGTTAAGGTTCTGGGTCTACCAGTTAGGTGCACCTAGATGCCTATTACCATTGTTATTAGTAGTGTTAACACTTAGCCATTAAATAGCAAGGTCCAGGCACTTGGGAACTGCTTAAACATAAAATCTGGCCCTGTCCCTCCTCCTCCCAATTTGGCAAGAGATACCACCTCTCAGACAGTGTGAGAAGGGCTGATAGAGAACCCAGGGCACACAGCAGAGAAGACCTGTAAGTTGAATCTTAACGCCTAAGAAACAGTGTTGTAGGTGGAGATGCTGGAGCCCATTTTCTGCAGAAAGAGAATACGTGCAGAGCGTGCTGTCATCAGGATGATGACATATGTGGTTCCCAACTTTATTTTATATAGAAGAGCACAGTTCTATGAATTTTTACTAAGGGAACATGACCGTGTTATCAGCCCTGTAACAAAGAACAAGACCCTGTGAGCTCCCCCACCATCTCCTTTTTTAACTACTGGGGACTTTCGGTCCGTGAAATTAAGGCATAAATTATAGACAGAGCAAGAGAGCACAAGCAGGGAGAACACTTGAGGAAGAGGGAGAAACGGGCTCCCCGCTGAACAGGAAGCCTGATTCAGGACTTGTGCCCAGGACCCTGGGATCATGACCCAAGCTGAAGGCAGAAGCTCAACCAACTGAGCCACCCAGGTACATCCAACACTCCTAGCTCGTCAGTTGCAGCTCCGGAATCCCACTGGGGTCCTGGGGTCCCACTTCCTATGAACTGTGGAGGAGTCTGCAGGACTTTAACATTGGGGATCAGAGAGCAAGGAAAAAGGAGGGTGGAGCTTACAGTAAACATGGTCGGGCCTTGGCATACTAAGTCCCCGCTACAATGGCACCCAACTCTAAATCCCAACCCAAGATATTGGTCAGCTGCAGAGCCAGCGGTGGTACAATCAGACCAGAGAACTTAGCAGGGTACGGGTCTGCCAGATTCAGGACTCCAAATAACAAGCCATACTGACCTTCAAGCCAGTTCAGCCATTCTGCCTGGACAGGGAGGCTAAATCCTAGAACCACCTACTTCTGAGTGTAGATCCCTTCCCTGCCTAACTAGGGCCCTCTGCCTAGATGCAGAGCCCAGCCAGTGGCCCCAACTGGCCACAAGTCTGGTTCATAGTTATGTCTGATTTGGTCCCCAAAGAACCTTGCCAATCGAGGGGCCTGTTCTGAGTCCTCACCTGGGCAGTGAACTAATTTATAACCTTTCCCACTATAGAATACTTCCTCCAGCCTTCCTGACCAGGAAGCCTAATCAATCAGAGTTTCAGGGAATCCATGAAGCCCATTTTGCATCTCTGATTATAATGGCACTTGAATATAGAGTCCGGCTGTCAGGCTACTGCCCTGACTCTGCAGATAGGCTGTTAGGTCAGGGAACTTGTGCCTATTTCTCCTTACTTTGGTTCCCACATAAGAACTTGAGCTGCTGGTACAACATGGGCAGACTAATTTGAAGGCCTAACATTGCAGAATACATCATTCAGCCTGCACAACTGGGAAACCTAACCAGAGCATATGGGAAGCTGTATAGCTCCTCCTCAGCTCTCTCTACAGTAGCACTTGAAAGGAGAACATAGCCCGTGGTTGCCCCCAGCTGCAAAGGGAAGTAGGTGCACAGTACTGCCTGACACAAGCCGTGTTAACCTTAGTGCCCATTTGGCTGCTCTGTCCAAACAGCAAAGCTACCTCATAGCTCTGCTCCTGATGTGTAGATTACCCAATCCTGCACATCTAGAAAGCCTGACAAGACAATCTAGGCAACTGTGTATTCCATGCAGTAGCTGCAGTAGGACCCCCACCACAACCTCAGAGCAACCCCACTACTCAAGGATGCTACAAGCTGAAAGGTCCAGAACCCCAAGCTGAGGTGACTAATGAAGGACTAGCTCTGGAAGGGGGGAACACTTCCTCCAAAGAGCAGATACCAATGTAGGGAATCAAGGATCATGAAAAGGCAGGTTAGCATGACACCACCAAAGGAAATTAATAAAGCTACAATAACTGACCCTAAAAAAAAAAAATAAAACTTTAAGGTCTAAGAAAACAAAGTAAATTAGGAAAACTGCATGAAGAAGGTCAACAAAGACAAAACCATTAGAAAACAGACATATATCCTAGAGCTGAAGAATGCAATGACTGAACTCCAGAATTCAATAGAGAGCTTCCATATTAGACTTAACCATACCGAAGAAACAATCCTATCTAGAAGACAGGGCATTTGAAGTTATCCTGAGAGAAAAAAATGGGTGAGGGGAAGCACATGTGTGAGTGAAGAACTTACAACATAAAAAGAAACAAGACACACATTATGGAATCCCAGAATTTAAATAAAAACGATCAGAATATATATTTAAAGCAATAATGACTAAAAATTTCCAGGCATAGAAATAAAATGGATATGCAGATCCATGAGGCCTAAAGGATTCCAAATAGGTTGAACCTGAATAGGGCCACACTGAGACACACTATAATTTAGTAGTCAAAGATGAAGAATTTTGAAAATGACAAGAAAAAAAAAGTCAGATAACAAGGCAATCTTAAATATTATATTTCTCAAAGGAAACTTTTCATGCCAGAGGACAGTAGGATGAAATATTCAAAATATTGGAAGAAAAAAATGTTGTCAACTCAGAATTATATACCTGGCAAAGCTATCCTTCAGAAATGGAGGACAGATAACTCCTGACCAAAAGCTGAGGGAGGTTCTTTACCACTTGACCAGCCTTACAAGAAATGCTGAAAGGAGTACTTTGAAAAGGTACAAGTAAAAGGATGCTAAGTAACATAGTAAAAACATGAAGGTAGTGTAAAACTCACTGATAATGGTAAATATATAGACAAAGTCAGATTTTTTATGATAATGCTGGTGTGTTAAGTTCAAAAGTTAAAAATATAATAAAAATAGCCAAAAGTACAATATGTTACTGGGTATACAATATAAAAATGTTAATTGTAATATCAATAAATTTAAACATGTGGGGAGGAGTAAAAGTACATGTTTCAGAGCAAGTTATCAGTTTAAAATGGGGTGTTGGATTTTATGCTATCATATAAATGCCTCATAACCATAAAGTGCAACTTTGTAGTAGTTGTACAAAAGGTTATGATGAAGAAGGCAAAGCATACCAATTATAAAATGTCATCAAGTTGCAAAAGGGAGCAGCAAGTAAAAAGGATCTAGAAATAGTCAGAAAACGTTTAACAAAATGGCAATAGTAAGTCCTTACCTATCAATAATTATTCCTCCAGCCAAAAGACATAGATTGGTCGAATGGATTTAAAGGCAAGATGCAATAATATGCTGCCACCAAGAGATTTACTTCAAAGAGACACAGTGAAGGAATCAAAAAAGATATTTCAAGCAAAGAGTAACCAAAAAAATAAAAATCAGGAATGGTTATCCTTGCATCAGACAAAATACACTTTAAGCTAAAAGTAGTAAAAAGAGACAAAGTGGGTGACTATTTAATGATAAATGGGGACAATCCTTCAAAAATACTCACAATTATCTTGATGCATCTAACATTGAAGCATCAAAATATATAAAGCAAGTACTATTAAAACTAGATGAAATAAACAGCAATACAATAATAGTTGGATACAATAATATTCTACTCTCAGAAATGGATAAATCATCTAGAAAAAACTTGGAAAGGAAACAATCACAGTATGGATACTTTTTTTCCCTTTTTTTCAAGATTTTAATTTATTCACTTGACAGAAAGAGAGCGCCAGAGAGCACAAGCAGAGGGAGAAGCAGGCTCCCCAACACGGAGGCTGATCCCAGGACCCGGGGATCATGACCTCAGCAGAAGGCAGACACTTAGCTGAGCCACCTAGGCACCCCTAGACAAAATTTTCTCTATGGGACTGTTAGGTCCTTTTATCTAACAAGTGCAAAATATACATTCTTGAGATCTACTCTAGAAAAATGTTCTGTGTTTGGTTCTGTTAGACCTCAAAACAAGTATTAGCAAATTGAAGACAACAGAAATCAGACCAAGTATCTTCTTTGAACTTAATTGCATGAAACTTACATCAGCGGAGGAAAACTGGAAAATTTACAGGTACATGGTAATCCAACAATACTCTGAGCCAGCACATCAAAGAATTAGAAATGAAGTATTTTAGACAAATGAAAATAACAAAGCAGACTACTAAAACTTATGGGGTACAGCGTAACTGGTTCTAAGAAAGGTATTTTTAGCTATAAATGCTGATGTCAAATAACCACCTAACTTTACATATACCTAGGACTTAGAACAGAGTAAGTCCAAGCAGAAGGAAAAAAATGGTTTACAGGAAAACAATAGAAGACATTAACCAAACTGAGAGCTGGTTGTTGGAGAAGATAAGCAAGATTGACAAATCCTTAGGTACACCTAGCAAGGAAAAAAGAATGAGGACCCAAATCAACAAGAAATTATAAATGAAAAGAGGAGACATTACAATTGATCCCTCTGTAGTCTCTCATGATGCTTTGTGTTTGTATGAACATCAGAGTAGACATCCTAGAAAAAATGGATCAATGCCTAGAAATTGTAACAGCCAGTTAGTAGCAAAGACATTGGATCAGTGATTAAAAAAAGAAATATGTCTTAGCAAAAGTCCAGGACTAGATGGCTTCACTGGTGCATTAAAAAATAATGCCAAACTGTCCCAAAAAACTAAAGAGGAAGGAACATGCCTATATTTAATTTATGAGGACACTATAATAAAAGAAAGTTAAGGAAAATTATCTCTGACTAGAGATGCAAAAATTCTCCAGAAAATACTAGCAAACTGAACACAGCAGCACATTTTAAAGATTTCTGCCTCTCAAACCCTGCCCACAAAAGGCAAAGAAAGCCACAAGAGATAAGTGGACTGAAGGCAACTGTGGCTCAGCCATAAGACTTGGGCGCATGCAAAACACACAGGAGCTACAGCTGTAGCTTCAGGTGGACAGGGGAAATTTCACTGCAGTGCACCACGGGACCTTTTCTTCTTAATGCCACTACTTTTAAGAAGAGGAGACGTGGCTTATTTTCCTAACACACAGAGCAACAGAGGGCTAGACAAAATGAGGGGACAAAGGAATATATACTAAATAAAAGAATAGGACAAAATCATTGCAAATGAGTTACATGAAATGGAGATAAATGATATGGCTGATAGAGAATTTAAAGGAATCATCATGAAGATACTCACTGGACCTGAGAAAACAGTCAACACCTCGAGTGAGAACCTCAACAAAGAGAAAACATTAAAAAAAATTAAGAGATGAACTCAATAACCAAAATTAAATATTAGACTAGCAGAAGAATGGATCAGCAACCTTGAGGACAGAGTAATAAAAAGTGTAATAAGTGAAAATAGGCTAGGGGGACTCAGGAACACCATCAAGTGTAACAACATATATAGGATCCCAGGAGGAGAACAGAGATAAAGGGGGCAGAAAATTTATTTGAAAAAGTAGTAACTGAAAACTTTGAAATCTGAGGAAGCAAACAGAAATCCAGGTTCGGGAAGCACAGAGAGCCCCCAACAATATCAACTCAAGGAGGTCCATACCAAGCCATGTAGTAATTTAAGAATTTTACCGTTACATCCACAGGAAACCCTATAAGGCTACTGGCTGATTTTCCAGCAGCAATTTGACTTTATTTTGCCACTCCCTTCTGGCTTGCAGAGTGCTGAAGGAAAAAAACAACTGCCACCAAGAATTCTCTCTCCAGCATGGCTACTATTCAGAATAGAAGGAGAGAGAAAGTGTTTTCCAGACAGAAGTGCAAGGAATTCATCACCCCTCAACCAGTTCTAAAAGACATGTTAAAGGGAACTCTTTGAATAGAAAGGAAAGACTATAAGAGTAAGAAAAGTAGGAAACACCAAAGCAGTAAGATTGTCTATAATAATCAGTGGTAGGGAGGAAAGGAGTAAAGAATAAGTTCAAACTTAAGCAACCATCCACTTACTAAAGACCGCTGTATGCATAGCATATTATATGTAAACCTAATGGTAACCACAAATCAAAAACTGATAATAGATATGCAAAAAATAAAGAGAAAAGAATCCAACTATATTACTTTAAAAAGCCAGCAAACAAGAAAGGAACAAGGAACTTCAAAAAACAACCATCAATCCAGTTACAAAATGGATGTTCATAACTATCAGTAATTACTTTGAATATAAGTAGACTAAATGCTCTGATCAAAAGACACAGGGTCACAGAATGGATAAAAAACAAGACTCATCTATATTCTGCATACAGGAGATGCATTTCAGCCCTAAAGACACATGAAGATTTAAAGTGAAGGGATGGAAAAGCATTAATCATGCAAATGGAAATGAAAGGAAAGCCAGGGTAGCAGTATTTGTATAAGACAATAGATATATATATACATATATATATATATATATATATATATATGTATATATATATATGTATGTATAAGACAAAAAGACTTTAGGCAAAGACTATAAGAAGAGACAAGGACAGACACCATATAATCATAAAGGGAACAATCCAGCAGGGAGAAATATTATAAATATTTATACACCCAATATGGGAGCACCCAAATACATAAAGCAGCTAGTAACAAAGGACACAATTGAGAGTGATACAATAATAGAAGGGGACTTTAACATCTCACCTACCTCAATATAGTATCACAACAGAATATCAACAAAGAAATGGCCTTTCTATGACACATGGGACCAGATGGATCTAACGGATATATTGAGAACATTCCGTCCATACTTAGAGGTTTAATAACATGCTACTAAACAATTAATGGGCCAACCAAGAAATCAGAGAGGAAATCAAGAAATACATGGAACCAAATGCAAGCTAAAACACCGTGGCCCAAAATCTTTGGAATGCAGCAAAAGCCATTCTGGGAGGGATGTTTATAGCAATACAGGTCTACCTCAAGAAAGCGAGATGAATCTTAACCTAACCTTGTACCTAGAGGAGCTAGAAAAAGAACAAAACCCTAACCAGTAGAAGGAAGAAATAAATGAAATAGAAACTAAAAAAAACACCACAAACAAACAAAAAAACCTCAATAGAACAGATGAACCAAAAGGAGTTGGTTCTTTGGAAAGGGCAACCAAATTGATAAATGTTAGCCAGACTCAGCAAGAAAGAGACACAGGCACAGAGAGAGAGACACAGAAGACTCAAACAAAATCAGAAATGAAAGCCAAGAAATAACTGACAACACAGAAATACAAAGGATTATAAGAGTTATAAGAAAAATTATATGCCAACAAATTAGACAACAGGAAGAAAAAAATAAATGCCTAGACTCATTTAACCTCCCAAATGGAACCAGGAAGAAAGAGGAAATTTGAACAGACCTATTACCAGCAATGAAATTGAAACAGTAATCAAAAACACTCCCAACAAACAAAAATCCAGGACCAGAGAGCTTCACAGGTGACTTCTACCGAACATTTAAAGAAGAGTTAATACCTATTCTTCCCAAACTATTCCAAAAAACAGAAGAGAAAGGAAAGATTCCAAAGTCATTCTCTAAGGCCGGCATTACCCTGTTATCAAAACCAGTAGTATAGGAAGTTCTAGCCACAGCAATCACACAGTAAATAAAAGGCATCCAAATTGGCAGGGAAGATATAACTTTCACTATTTGCAGATGACATATATACATAGAAAACCCTGGACACCCCAACAAAAAACCACTAGAACTGATAAATGAATTTGGTAAAGTCACAGCATATAAAACTCAATATAAGTGCAGCAGAAATCTGTTATATTTCCAAACAATGATAATGAGGTAGCGGAAAGAGATATTAAGAAAACAATTCCATTTACAGTTGCACCAAAAATAATGAAATATCTACAAATAAACTTAACCATGGAAGTCAAAGACCTGTTCTCTGAAAACTATGAAACATTGAAGAAAGACATTGAAGAGGACATAAACAAATGCCAAGATTCCATGATCATGGTTTGGAAGAAAATTGTTAAGATGTCCATACTATCCAAAACCTTCTAGAGATTAAATGCAATCCCATGAAAACAACAATAGCATTTTTCACAGAACTAGAAAAAACCATCCCAAAATCCGTAACCACAAAACATCCAAAATGCCAAAGCAATATTTAAAGAGAACAAAACTGGAGGTATCATAATCCTAGGTATCAAGATACACTACAAATCTGTGGTAATCAAAACAGTGTGGCACTGGTACAAAAATAAACACATAGATTAATGGGATAAAGATCGGTTGTGCAACAAATGGTGGGAAAAATGCAAAAGAAAGAAATCAGACCACTTTCTTACACCATACACAATAATAAACTCAGAATATATTAAGGACATAAATGTGAGACATGAAACCATAGAAATCCTAGAAGAGAGCACAGGCAATAATTTCTCTAGCATCAGCCATAGCAACATTTTTCTAGATATGTCTCCAGAAGCAAAGGAAACAAAAGCAAAAATAAACTATTGGGACTAAATCAAAACAGAAAACTTCTGCATGGCAAGCAGACAATCAACTGTTCTAGAAGGCAACCTACTGAATGGGAGAAGATATATAAGGAACTTAAAAATTTAACACCAAAACCCCAAATACTCACTGTAATGTACACCAGAAATCAATAAAACATTGTATGTTAAAATATACTGGAATTAAAATAATACTTAATAAAAATAAGTAAAAGGATTATACCCCATGATCAAGTGGGATTCATCCCTGGGAATCAGAGATGATTCAACATATGTGAATATATACGGAATACCTCACATTAATAGAATGAAAGATAAAAGTCATATGATCAAGTCAATGGATGCAGAAAAAGCATTTGATAAAATGCAAAATTCTTTCATGAAAAAAACTCAACAAATTAGGTGTAGAAGGAACATACTTCCACATAATAAAGGTCTTTATACTTGACATGACAAGCCCACAACTAAAGTTTTGCTCCATGGTGAAAGTGGTAGACTTTTTCTACTATGATCAATAAGACAACAAGGGTGCCCACTCTTACCACTTCTATTCAACACAGTATTCAAGAAAAAGAAGATAACAGAATTAGAAAGGAAGAAGTAAAATTATCTCTATTTGCAGATACATAATTATAGAGAAAATCCAGAAGACCCCCAAATTACTGTTAAATCTAATCAACAAGTTTAGTAAATTTGCAGGACACAAAATTGACATACAAAAATTAGTATTTTTATACATTTACACTGAATTATCTGAAAGAGAAATTTACAATAGCATCTAAATAAAGTGCTTAAGCAGTAAAAGATCTCTACACTGAAAATTATTAGACACTGATGAAAGACATTGAAGAAGACACAAATACATGCAAAGATCCGGTGTTCATGGATTAGAAAAAATTACATGTGCAACTGTCCATACTACCCAAAGGCATTTTTTTTTAAATAGAAAAAAATTACAAAATTTTTGTAACTACAAAGACCCTGAGTAGCCACATCAATATTGAGAAAGAAGTCAATGCTGGAGGCACCATACTTTTTGATTTCAAGCTATATTATAAAGCTGTGGCAGTCCAAACAGCATGGTACTAGATAAAACTTAACACAGAGACCAACGGCACAGAATTGAGAGCCCAGATAGAAACCTATACATATATAGCTAAGTAAAATAGGTGACAAGGGAGCCAAGAGTATTCCGAGGAGAAAAGACCATCTCTTCAGTAAATGGCACTGAGAAAGTTGGATAGGTACACGTGAAAGAACAGAACTACACCCTTACCTTTCACCACTCACAAGTATTACCTCAAAATATATTAAAGACTTAAATATAAGACCTGAAACCATAAAACTCTTAGAAGACATAGCAATGATTTTTGGATAGGATGGTAAAAAGACTAGAATCAAAGACAAAAAACAAGTGGGAGTTCATCAAACTTAAAAGCTTCTGCACAGCAAAGGAAACAAGCAAATGAAACCCATGGGATGGGAGGAAATATTTGCAGTCAACTATCATGTCAAGATGTTAATATCCACAACATATAAAGAACTCATACACCTCAATGGCAAAAAGTAATAATAATAATAAGTCAACTTAAAAATGGGTGAGGGATCTAAATAGACATTTTCCCAAAGATATTCAAATTGACCAACAAGTACTTGAACAGTAATCATTAATCATTAAGGAATGGGACTCAAAACCTCATGGAGATAGCACCTCATGCCCGTTAGAATAGCTATCATCAGAAAGACAAGAGGTAAGAAAAATGCTGGTGAGGCTCTGGAGGAAAGGGAATCCTGTGTGCACTGTTGGTGATGTACATTGGTACAGCCTTTCTGGAAAACAGTATGCAGGTCCTCCAAAAGTTAAAAATCTAAAAATAGTACTGTTTTATTCAACAATTCCACTCCAAGATACACAGCCAAAGGGAACAAAATTCACGGTGCTGAGGAGCTACCTGTACTCCTATGTCTATCGCAGCATTATTTACAATAGCCAAGACACGGAAATGACTTACATGTCCACTGACAGAGGAATGGATAAAGTATATGTAACACACACACAGGAATATTATTCAGCCATAAAAAGAACTCAATCCTGCCATTTGTGACAGCATGGATGGATCTTGAGGGCCTTATGTGAAGTCAGTCACACAGAGAAAGACCGATACTGTATCTCAATTACTTGCATGGAACGGTAAAAACACTAGGAAAAACATGAGATTTGTGGTTATCAGGGATGTGGGTAGGGACGGGGGAATTAGGTGCATATATTCAAAACATACAAACTTCTACTTGTAAGATAAATGTTGGTGATGTAATATATAAGGACTACAGTTCACAGTGCTGTATGGTCTAATTCCCAAAGTTCTCATCGCAATAAAAAATTGTCCTGTAACTATATGAGGTAGTAAATGTTAACTTATTCTGGAAATCACTTCACAAGATATACACATGCCAGGTCATTATGCCATACACCTTAAATTTCCATGGTATTGAATGTAAATCATATCAATAAAATGGGGGGCGGGGGAGGAAGAATATGTGTGAAGGTCCAGAGTTGAAAGAGACATTTTGAAACCTTTTCACATTCAAGCCTCTCCTGATGGCAGAAGCCCCAGCCTCATTTTGTATCAAATATAAATACATGGGCACAACTCACATTATACTCTGAATTTTTCAGTTTCGGCAAAATAATGATATAATTTAATCCGCATTATTTATATAGAATTATATGAATTGAGTTATAGTTGACTTGTGTGTGGTTGTTTAACTAAATGTTTATTTTGATCTCTCAGTTTTCTTTTCATATATATAATCCGCTACATTTATTTTCCAGGCCTCAAACACTTTTGACGGTATCATTGGCCCTGAGCGTCCTGTCTACAGTGTTGAGAGGATGCATCGGCTCTGAAATGGAATAAGCCATTTTCAGGGAATTGCATGGAGTTGTTTGCCCAAGGACCAGACAGTGCATGGGGATGAGGAGGAGAGCAGCTTCTTGCAAGATGAAGGAAGGTAGGCAAGGGTCAGGACATTCAGGGGCTCCTATGTCATACTGAGAACTTTAGTCCAAAAGAAAAGGAGAGCCATAGAAGATTTTTTTAAGCAGGGAGCGATGAATATAGTTGTAGTTTAGAAAAATACTGGTTGGTGGCTTGGAGGATGCCCTGGAGTTTGGGGTGGTAAGGAGGCTGGTGCAAATCTCCAATTCTGGGAGTGGCAGGGAGACTTATTAGAGCACAAGTGTGAGTGAGGACGAGAGAGGAGCCAGGTCCCGGGTGCAGGGTTTGAGCCACACAGGGCAGCGGGCTGTTGGTGTGAATGTCGGTTTGAGGTATGAATATCTTCTTAACAGCCACATTGTGGGGACACCTTATCCTTCCCAGGCTGTAACCAGAGGCTGAAGGTATCCATTAGCACCATCGACCTTTTCTTTTGGAGGAAGGAAAATGGGAGAGCCAGGAATCTGACCTATGGCCCTGGCTGGTCAAAGGCCTGCCAAATGTGCTTGTTAAAATGTCAGCAGCCATTTCGTCCGTGGGAAACATCTTTCTTTCTCAGCCCCTGGCATGTGTGTCCCCCAGGAGGGAGCCAGAGGGTCACGAGGGATGCCAGCGTCCTGGCTCCGTGCTCTTGTTGACTCTGAAATATAGAGGCAGGAGACTCCAGAATTGATGAGTGTGAGCAGCCCTCACGGAGCCCAGCAGTTGCATCAATCTCTTGTTCTCGGACAAGAGGTCTGTCGTCCGTGGGACATGGCAGAGACAACCACGAGGAGGACACTGACAACAGCTCACGGTGTAAAAAGTACTGTGCTTAGCACTTTATACGAGGTTTCTCATTTAATCCTCATGACTTTACAAGGGGGTTTCAGGAGGGGTGGGGAATAGGTCAGGGACAGACCGAGCCAGGATTCTGCCCCGGCCGCCACTTCTAGCACCCAGTCTAACATTCGCACAGTTCCTGTCTTTCCGACTTGTCTAAGTCATTGGTTCTCATCGGGGATGTCCGCCCCCACAGCGGGTATTTGGCAAGATCTGAGACATTTCTGATCGCCACACTTGGGGGTAGGCTATCGCTGCGGTCGTCTAGCAGATAGAGGCAGAGGTGCTACTAAACTCCCTACAGTGCCCATAGCAGATCCTAAAACAAAGAAGTCTCCAGCCCAAAACTCTATAGTTGACCTACCCTGACCCAGTCACTGGGGCAAGGTGAACATCCAAACAGTATTTACAGTTTGGCAAGAACAGTTTCTCTCACCCCCTTCCTTCTTCATTCGGTTGTTTACTCATCTGTTTCTTCGCTCAAGACGCTGCAACCCTCTCCTCAGGGTCTCAGTACCGTCTCTGATATAAACAGGTGGCTTTTCTTGGCTTAGTTTACCTTCTAATTGGAAGGAAAAATCACACCCTGTTGTTTTCACCTGGTTGATAACCAAACAGGGAGAGGAGATGTTCTCTCTGAAAGCAATTGTGCGTGTTGGTACTTTAAAAAAATATTTACAGTTTGGAGTATTAGCTGGGAAGACTAAGAACAGTGTTGATCTCAAAGCATCGTGTGTGTGTGTGTGTGTGTTAGACACCCTAAGGAAATCAGTCTGATCCCAGAGAAAACAATTAAAACCATGTGGTTTTTCATTCGCCACTGTTTTCAGAAGCACTGCCAAAACATTGGAGATAAAGACAAAGGGGTCATTCATGCCCAGCAACCCACACTGGGGGAAAGCAGAGTCCCCTGGATGGAGAAAGGCAGGCAGCCTTCTGGCTCCCACTGTTAGGGCTTTGTTAATAGGGCAAACATAATTTAGAGAATCAATGAAGAGGCCACACACTGCTGCTGGTCAGAGAGAACCCTCTAAGATAGGCCCCCTCTGGGCCTCATGGGGAGCTTGGCATACAAGGACTCCCCACCTAATTAGTGTCCTTCTAAATGGGCATAGTCAGAAACCAACAAAGATTTTTTTGTGACTATTTAATTATGGTTGGGTCTCTTTTGTCTTAAAGCAAGACTATAGTCCAGTGCAGTACCATGGGGAAGCTTTACAGAGTCTCCTGATGAGCTGGCCTCCCTGTGTTTCTGTCTTTTCCTAAGGGTGAGAGAATTATCTCTTTGTCCCTAAAACTGAGCAAGGTTAGTAGCAACCTATTCAACTTTAGGAACCTCTAAAGGTAAAGAGACTCACATCAGAGCAATTCCAAACTTGACAGAAAAGCCTCTTGCCATGAACATAAAAAATTCAAGAACGAAATTCAGGGAGAGAGAAGAGGATTCCACTAGATTTAAGATGCTCCCAAGACTGGGGTTTTAAGCATATAAATAAACAAACTCTATGTAGAAACAATGCCTGGTACAGTATAGGAGCTTAATGTTTACCAAATGATCAATTAAATTATATTAAATTATATTAAAGTATAATTTTGTCATCTGAAGGCCCAAGGATACTTAAATATTTTATCATAAATTCCCTATACTAATGCAAAATTTCCTCCATGAATTTAAGTTAGGAATCAAATCTTTATCTGAAGTTGGTTATAATAAGAGTCTTTGGCTTCATGGGACCAATGGCTTTTCTTTCCTCTCTTTATACACTTTTGTTTTATACACTTTAAACTTCAGGGAAGATATTTGGGAAATATTAATTTTGAGATCTTAGGAAAAAAATGTAAGCCCAAGAAAACTCTTGATACTCTTTCCCTTGGAGAAGATTACCGGGTAAGTGCTGAGTTGTAACAACTTGCATAGAAAGCTGAATATAAAATCCTAAACAACGGGCAGTCTAAACCTAGGGCAGCATTTAAGGCAAGGAAATTTCTGTGCCTTTTTATTTAGAGCAAAGTGGCTCAGCAGGATGTATGGAAAGTGAAGTTTAATGATGTGAGGTCCAGAGGTTTGCATATGGTCTCCTGTTCTGTCAATGACTTGGAAGGTGGCCTTGAGGAATGACCTCTGCTCTGAACCTCCATTTCCTCTTTTGCAGGATGGAAACTGTACTATCCGCCTAACCTAACATTTGGAGTATTCTTGCATACCACGTAAGATATTCCCCATGTATGTTGTTTAAAGATTGTATAACTCTATAAGCTATTTTATTGTCACTTTTTATGGTTATTTTATTTCAACGTCTAATCGCAAACATTAGCTTTTGAGCTTAGAAAATACCTCTTCAATAGCACCTCATTACAGAAACCCTGTTACTTTTATATTACCTATACAGTAATGAAATTTCCATCAACTATCAAGATATCTACATAGTCATGTTTTATTTATAGCTGTAGCCAAAACAGCCATGAAATAGAAGAAAGGATTATGGACCAAGATACCGGGGACATGAGAGTCGATGTATTTTCTTTTTTCCTTCTTCTTACCCCATTCTTCACTTTTTCCCCTCTCTCCCTTTCTTTTTTATTTACATGACCACCATGTATCATGTCTCATGATACACATTAGATGGAAATGATTCCCTCATCTCAATGACTTCAAAATTTACTGGTGGTGAAGCTCAAGTTGAGATAGAATTGAAATCAAGTATCAAATACATCGCAAAGATGCTAGGGTGAAGTGGGAGGTCTAGGGAAGCTTCCTGGAGAAAGAAATGCCTACTTCAGTTGTGAAGGGGAATGGGGGGAAATCAGGGGGAGATGAACCTTGAGAGACTGTGGACTCTGAGCAACAAACTGAGGGTTTGGGGGGGATGGGGGGTTGGGTGAGCCTGGTGCTGGGTATTGAGGAGGGCACGTACTGCATGGAGCACTGGGTGTGGTGCATGAACAATGAATCTTGGAACACTGAAAAAATAAACATATTTGGGAGAAAAAATTAAAATAAAAATTAAAAAAAGAAAAGAAATGCCTACTTCAGATTTTAAAGGGTAAAAGTTTGGAAGGAAAGAAAGGATGAGAACACAGGTTCAAGAAATTCCCTGCCGTTCCAAAGAACTAAAGGGAACAGGGTTCATGAGCCTCTGCTTATTAATAATTTTGCTTAATAAGACAAAAAGCTAGTGAGGGGCCTCATTGGGAAGGGTCTTCCCAGTCATGAGGAGTTTTGATTTCATTTGAGGGAACCAATGGAAGACCTTGAAATGAGGGTAGTGATGTGATCCAACTATTATTTTGAACAGTCATTCTGTCATCTACTGGAGATGGGAAGGGAAAGGGGAGCCTTGAGGCAGGAAGAACAGTTTGGGGACTGTTCCAGTGTCCTAAGTGAGGGTCATTTGCCAAGATGTAGAGCAAGGAAGGAAGGAAAGGGAAAGAGGGCCTCGGATTACTTCAGTGGTTCATATTAAACAAGACCAAATGAATGGCTCTCTGCAGGGTCGACGGAGAGCAGAGGGCTTCATTATCTGGCCCTACCTCAAACCTCATTCTGCCTCTTTCAACATTATTTTGTTAAAGTATAAAACATGTTTATATAGTTCACTTTCAGATAGCAGTTGTGTTTAGGGGCCATATGTCTCCATCTGCGGGAGAACATTCCAGGTAAAGGGATAATTAGTTTGTTGGTTTGTTTTTACAGAAGAGATAACTTTTTAAGATGAAGTTGAGTATCTTCCTTTGCTTGCTTTCTGTGTACAGAAATAGATCGTAGCCCGTCAGGTAAGGAAAGGGTTTCACTGGGCCAGTTATCCTAAAAGCTTATATACTTACCACAGTAAAAAATTTATTCTTCTTGGGGCACCTGCGTGGCTCAGTGGGTTAAAGCCTCTGCTTCGGCTTAGGTCATGATCCTCAGGGTCCTGGGATCAAGCCCCGCATGGGGCTCTCTGCTCAGCAGGGGGCCTGCATCCCCCCTCTCCCTCTGCCTGCCTCTCTGTGATCTCTCTGTGTCAAATAAATAAAATCTTTAAAAAAAAATTTGTTCTTCATAGGATTCCACAGTGGACAGTTTTGATAATGTAATACCTTGATTGGAAGCCACAGTATTATGATGTAGCTTTTCTACACCTGATTTACCAGACTTGATACCTTGAATTCTTCCCTTTTCTTTTTTCTCCCTCATGTTATACACTTATCTGTGTGACCTCAAGCTAAGTGACCCTGTTTGACAGGGAACTTGGGCATGGCTCAAGTCGAGGCCCCAAAAAGCACTCCAGGCCTCGGAGCAGTTTCTGCCAGTCTGCCCAGGCATCATTGCTGAATGTAGCTCCTTACTCCACCTGGCCAGGAAGTCTGACCAAGACCGGGGAAACTGCTTGGTCCAGCAACACTCTGGACCAACTCAGTGACCCAGTCTGGCCAGAGAGATTGATACGTAGCTCTGCCTGACTTGCTTCCCAAAGAGTCTCACCAATACTGGGGCCTGCTCTGAGCCTCCCATCCACTGCTAAATCCAGACTTCAACACTGCCCACCAGGAACCAGGGCTTTTGGGAATCTTCGTAGCCTACCCTCCAGCCCTGGTTATAGCAGCACCTGAAGGAGGATCCCGGCCTATGACTCAGTGTCTTCAGATCCAAGACAGTGACCCCTTCAGTTCAGGGAGTTTAGTACATGTTTCTAATTTGAGCCACACAAAAAAGCAAACTTTCCAGAACTGGAACCTGTTCAGCAGCCCAATAAGGAGGGAAACAAATTTTAATTCCCACTGCTTAAAATAGCCTATAGCCCAGTTAGCCTATAGCCTAATAAGAAATCTAACAAGAGCCCCCAGGGATCTAGGTAGCTCACCCTGAAAATCAGATTACAGTGACACCTGAGTAGAGCTAAGTAGGTGGACTGCTTACCTACAGAGTAAGACAGGAAACTTGCTGCAAAGTTCTGCCTAATTTGATCCCCAAACGGGAGGCTTGCCAACTTTGGAGCCTGGCCTGTGCAGGGACACTGATTCATAGCCCTGCTTACTGCAGAAAACAGCCTTCAGTCCTCCTGAATGATAAAATTAACCACAGCACATGGAAAGCTGCATCCTACAGTCCTGCCTAGGCTATCAGTTGGATGGAGAAAGCCCATGGCTCTCCCCGTCTGCAGACAAAACCAGTGGCCCCATCTGGCCAGGTTTTTCAGTGCAGTTTGGCTTGAGTTGAGGGTCCTCATGGAATGAGTTGAGGATTTGGGCCCTGTACTGCTGCCCTACCAGAGTAAGAAACCTAATTCATAGCCCCGCCACCTACTGAGTATGGTACTCAACTCCAGTGGTCTCAGATTTTGACCAGAGAGAGGATCCAGGCAACTTAGGATTCCATCCTATGGACATTACCAGTTGACAGACTGAAAATCTCAAACTAAGCTGACTAATGAGAACTGTCTCTGCCAAAGTCAACCTGTAAAGTCTGGAAGAGATATGTTACATTGTATGTAAGGAATCATGTATCATAAAAAATTCAGGTTAACATGACACCAATCAAAAGGAAACTAATAAAGCCCCAATAACTGACCCTACAAAATGGAGATTTATGATACATGAGATAAAAAATTCATAATAATTCTCTAAAGAAGTTTGGTGAAGTTCATGAACAACAAAGTTAAAGAAATAATGCATAGACAAAACAAGACGTTTACAGAAACATAAACCATCAATAACATCAAACACAATTCCTAGACCTGAAAAATAGAGTAATTGAACTGAATTTGAAAGGGCTTCAACATCAGTCCTGACCCTGCAAAAGAAAGAACCACTTATCCAGAAGACAGGGCCTATGCAATTACCCAGTGAGAAGAACAAAAGAAAAAAAAAATAGACTGGAGAAATCCTCAAGGAAATATAGAATACCATCAAAAGAATGTACAGAGAATAATGAAAATCACGGAAAGAGAAGAGAAAGGGAATGGGACAGAAAGCATATTGAAAGCAGTAACAGATAAAACCTTCCAAACCTGGAGAGAGAAATGGACATCCAGATCCCTGAGGCCCAAAAGGCCCCACATGGGCTGAATCTATATAGGACAACACTGAGAAACATCAAATTTTCAAAAGTTGAAGAGAAATAATTTTTAAACCACAAACAGAAAAGACAAAAGGTTACATACAAGGAAACCAAATAAGAGTATGGGCAGATTTCTCAGCAAAAACTTTTCAGGCCAGGACAGAATGGGGTGATATATTCATAATACTGAAAGCAAGAAAATGTTAACCAAGATTTCTATACCTAGCATAGACTAGGAAAAGAGAAATAACAGCTTCCCTAAACAAAAGCTGAGGGAATTTATTACCACTAGACCTGCTTTACAGGAAATGTTCAAGGGAGTTCTTTCAGTGAAGGAGAAAGGGTGCAAATTAATGCCATAAAAATATATGATGGTTGTGTTAAACTCACTGGTAATGGTAAACATGTAATCAAAGTTAGATTCTGTAATGTGGTAATACTGGTGTGTGATTAACTTCTAAATTACAGTTGTAATTCAAACCAGTGAAGTAAAATTAACCATGACTACAACAATCTGCTATTGGATAAACAATATAAAAATATGTAAACTGGATATCACTAACCTAATATGTGAGGAGGAAGAAAAATGTAAGTATAAAATTTAGGAATGCTATCAAGTGAGGTTGTTATCAATTTAAAAGAGGGTGTTCTAATTTTTAAAGTAGTGTGTTTAAGATATTTTATGTAAGCCTTGTGGTAACCACAAGGGAAAACCCAGTAGTAATTATACAAAAGAACATATTAAGATGTTCAAACATATAGATATCAAAACATTGAATCACACAAACAAGACAGAGGATAAGAAGGCAACAGTGGATCTACAAAACAGCAAGTAACTTTTTAAATGGCATAGAAGGTCTTTATCATTAATAACTTTAAATATAGATGGATTAAATTTTCTTGTCTGATTAAAGACATAGAGTATCTGATGGATAAGAAGCAAGATTCAATGATATGCTGCCTACCAAAGACTTAAACTTTAAAACAAACATATATACAGAGAGTGAAGATAGGAAAAAGTATTTTAAGGAAATGGTAATCCCCCCAAAAGTAGGAATAACTATACCTAGACTAAATAGAATTTAGGCTAAAAGGGTAAAAAGAGAGAAAGAAGGTCATTATATAATGATAAAGGGGTCAATTCAGCAAGAAGATAGAACAGTTGTAAATACTTATAAGCAGCAAAACAAACAAACAAAACCCTAAAAGTAAACAGCAAGACAATAGTGAACACTTTAATTACTATAGTCTCAACAATGGATACATTCCAGACAGAAAACCAGTAAAGAAACAGATGATTTGAACATTGTTGTAGACCAAAGGGACCTAACAGACATATACAGAATACTCTATCTGAACCATCAAAATATATAGTTTTTTCAAGCACACAAGAACATTTTTTAGGGTGGACAGTATAGACCAACATTTATCTTAGACAATAGGTTAGTCTATAAGACAAGTCTTAGCAAATTGAAGATGATTAAAATCATACCCAAGTATCTTCTCTGACCACAATGATATAAAAACAGACATCACCAGCAGGAGAAAAACTAGAAAACTCATGGAGTAAGTGGCAATTAAGGAACACTCTCATGACCAACTAAAGAAGAAATTAAAGGGAAATTTTAAAATTTTCTTAACATGAATGAAAATGTAGACACGGTATACCAGAACTTATGGGATGCAGCAAAAGCAGTTCTAGGAGGGAAGTTCACAGCAAAAAATGCATACATTAAGAAACAAGAGATCAAATAAGCAACCTACCTCTGTATCTCAAGGTGTAGATACAAGGTATCTCAAGGTAACTAGAAAAAGAGGGACAGACAGAGCAAAAGGTTGTCAAAAGAAGTAATAAAGATTAGTGAGGAAACAAGTGAAATAGAAAACAGGAAGATAGAAAAGATTGATCAAAGTAAAAGTTGGTTCTTTGAAAAGAAGAAAATTGCCAAACATGTAGCTAGACTATTCAAGGAAAAAATAGAGAGGACCCATCTCAAAACTACATGAAACAGAAACATTAGAACTGATACCACAGTAATACAAAGGACCGTAAGAGGCTACTATGAACAACTCTATGCCATCAAAATGGACAACTTGAAAGAGACAGATAATCCAGAAGAAATGAATAAGTTCTTAGAAGCATACAATCTACCAACACTAAATCAAAAAGATATAGAAAATCTGAATATATCCATTATTGGTTATGAGATCTCATCAGTTATCAAAAATTTTCCAGGGGAAAAAACCCACAGGACCAGATGGCTTCACAATAAGTCTTACCAAACATTTAAAGTAAAATTAATGTTAATCCTTTTCAAACTCTTTCCCAAAAATTTAACAGGAGGCAATACTCTCAAACTCATTTAAGCAGTACCCTCATACCAAAGCCAGAAAAGGACACTGAAAGAAGAAAAAACTATAGGCCAACATCCCTGAAATACATACACGGAAACATTAATAAAATACTAGAAAACCAAATCCAGTAGCACATTAAAAGGATCATTCACCATCCTCAAGATTTATCCCTGGGATGCAAGGATGGTTCAACATATACATATAAATCTGATACACCATATTAACAAAATGAAAGGTAAAAATCCTATCATCTCAACAGATACAGAAAAAGCATTTGACAAAAATTCAACATCTATTCATGAAAACAACAACAAGAACAAACTATTAACAAACCTAAGTATAGACGGACTATACCTCAACATGACCATATATGTATGGTCAACAAGCCATATATGACAACCCCCAGCTAACGTACTCAGTGGTGAGAGGTTGAAAACTTTTCTTCTAACATCATAAACAAGGCAAAGGTGCCCATTCTTACTATTCCTTTTCAATATAATACTGGAAATTCTGCCAAAGCCATCAGGCAAGAAATAAAAGTCAATGGAATTAGAAAAGAAGAAATAAAGTTGTCCCTATTTGCAGATGACATGATTTTACATATAGAAAAT
This sequence comes from Procyon lotor, assembly GCA_028646535.1. Taxonomy (NCBI): domain Eukaryota; kingdom Metazoa; phylum Chordata; class Mammalia; order Carnivora; family Procyonidae; genus Procyon; species Procyon lotor. The sequence goes on from CM053620.1 coordinate 16,081,121, forward strand.
CCCCAAGAATCCACAAAACACTGTTTAATCTGTTAGATCAAATACAGTAAATTTCTAGGATATAAAAATAACACGTAGCTTTTCTTTTTTAATTCAAATTCAATTAGCTGACATATAGTGCATTGTAAGTTTCAGATACAGAGTTATATATTCATCAGTTGTATATAATACCCAGTGCTTATCACATTACGTGCCTTCCTTAATGCCCATCACAGGAGCTTTTCTATACACAATTATCAGGAAGAAAAAAGATAGTAACATGTATAACAGCATATACATTCACTTGCAACAACCAATAAAATACTTATTAATAAATTTAATCAAGGAAGTGAAAGTCTCTACAAGGAAAACTGTAAGAATTTGATGAAGGAAGTTGAAAAGGAGCCAAATAAATGCTAATACATCCTATGTTCAGGATTAGAATAATTATTAAAATGCCCATGTTATCCAGAGCCATCTATGGATTCAATGTAATCCCTATCCAGATTCCACTGGCTTTTTTTTTTTTTTTTT
>CM053620.1:16081733-16099431 GCA_028646535.1 Procyon lotor
AAATAAACAAGCAGGACTACCTGAACTAAATAGCTTTTTTTTTTTTTTTTTTTTAAGATTTTATTTATTTATATGACAGAGAGAGACACAGCGAGAGAGGACACACAAGCAGGGGGAGTGCAAGAGGAAGAAGCAGGGAGCCTGCCGAGCAGGGAGCCCAATGCAGGACTCAATCCCAGGACCCCAGGATCATGACCTGAGCCGAAGGCAGACGCTTAACCATCTGAGCCACCCAGGCACCCCTGAACTAAATAGCTTCTGCACAGTGTAAGAAACAATCAAGAAATTAAAAAGACAACCTACAGAATGGGGAAAAACATCTGCTAATCATTTATCTGATTAAGTGTTACTATGCAAAATAGAGAAAGTCATAATAGCAACACAACAAATTATGAATTTAAAAATGGACAAAGGATGGGGTGTCTGGGTGGAACTGCCTTAGGCTCGGGTCATGATCTCAGGGTCCTGAGACTGAGCCCCGCATAGGGCTCCCTACTCAGCAGAGAGCCTGCTTCTCCCTCTCCCTCTGCCTGCTGCTCTGCCTGCTTTTGCTCTCTGTCAAATAAACAAAGTCTTTAAAAAAAAAAAAATGGGCAAAAGACCTAAATAGACATTTTCCCAAAGAAGATTTTCAAATGGTCAACAGATACCTGAAAAGGTGCTCAGCATCACTGATGCTTGAGTAAATGCAACTCAAAACCTCAGTAACACATGACCTCATGCTTGTTAGCATAGCTATCATCGAAAAGATGAGATTATAAATGCTGGCAAGGATGTGAAGAAAAGGGAACCTTTTCTTCTGTGTGTGTGTTGTGGAATTATAAATTGGGTCAGTTACATGGAAAACAGTATGGAGGTTCCTCCAAAAATTAAAAATAAATTACCTTATGATCCAGCAATTTCAATTCTGGGTATGTATTCATAGGAAATGATATTACTATGTCAAAGCGGTATCTGCACCCCCATTCATGTTTACTGCCACACTGTAAGAGCAAAGACCTGGAAACAGCCTTGTCCATCGATGGATGAATGATTGTGGCATATTACACACACACACTCACAAAGAATACTATTTAGCCATAAAAATGCAAACCCTACCATTTGTCACCTGAATGGATTTTGAAGGCATTCTGCCCAGTGAGTTGTCAGATAGAGAAAGACAATTTTTCTAATCTTACTACATGTAGTATCTTGATAAAAATTTATAGAAAAAGAGATCAGATGTGTTGTTACTAGAGGCAGGAACTGAAATTAGGGGAACTGGATGAAATGGTCCAAAAGGTACAAACTCCCAGTTATGAGAAAATTAAGTGCTAGGAATATCATGTCTAACATGATGACTAAGGTTAACACTGCTGCACGGGATATTCAAAGGTTCCTAAGATAGTAGATTCTTAAAGTTCTCATTACAAGGCGAACATTTTTTTTTTTTGTACGTACATCAGAAGATGGCTACTAACTAAACTTGCTGTTTCAACTGTTTCACAGTATGTGTAAACCATTATGCTGTGCGACTTGTACAGCGCCGTCTATCAATTGTGTCTCAGTACTGGGAAAAGACATTTTGTTTTGTACACAAATATCTAAGTATCTAAACGATGTAGCCACCTTCTAGCTTAAAAAAGTGCATCAGTATTCAAAACGAGACATGTTTAAACTCAAGCACACTTACTTATGCAAATATCCGGAGTGTGAGAGTGAGTGAGAGAGAGAGAGAGAGAGTGTGTGTGTGTGTGTGTGTGTTGTATACCTGTACGCTGTGTGTGTGTGGGGCGGGGGGTGATAAGGTGAGGGGAGCAGAGGAAACCTACAACAGTTACCGCCTTTGGTTGTGTAATGCTATGCCAGCTTTCTATCCATTTTTATAAGTTAATGGGATACATAATCGGTCTAAATACCATTTAATGATGCATTTTGAGTAAATATATTAAAGTAGGTCTCACATAAGCTGCCTGACACCCAGAAAGAGCTTCTTGGCTCCCAAGACAAACTGAAACCCTTAGAAAGAAAAAAAAATCTAGGCCTCCCTGTGGTCCTGGTGGTCTACTGTTAGCTGTATGAGAGTTTTATCACCTCTCGGACAATTATTTTCCTCAAATGCAAAACAAAAACAAAACTACCCTATTTGGTTTCACGATCTTGTACTTAATACATACATCTCATTGAATTTCCTTTAGCCTCCCTGTGACGGAACTTATTACATGGACAATGAGGTTCCTTTCACTCTTGCATAGGATTGTTACAAACTTCATTCTTAGGTTCAGCTGAACTCATTCTCGGTCCTCCATGGGTCTTAAAGGACAGAGGTATCTTTCTGTCTACGCCAATCCTACAAGAAGGCAGTGTACCTTCTGGATTCTGAACATTTGCATTTCTTTTACTTTGCCCTGGTATACGTCATAAAGCCATGGAACATTTTTCTTTAAATCTAGTAACTGAACTAGATGCCATCCGTGCTCTCAACCATTGTTAGTAAGTCTTACATAAAACATGGGGGGGTGCCTGGGTGACTCAGTGGGTTAAAGCCTCTGCCTTCGGCTCAAGTCATGATCTCAGGGTCCTGGGATCGAGCCCCGCATCGGGCTCTCTGCTCAGCGGGGAGCCTGCTTCCCCTTCTCTCTCTGCCTGCCTCTCTGCCTACTTGTGATCTCTCTCTGTCAAATAAATAAATAAAATCTTTAAAAAAAAATAAGGGGAAAGGAGGAGGATAAGTAAAAAAAAAAAAAAAGGCACACGTGTGTGCGCATGTGTGCAAGTGCAAACATGTATTAGTCTTTGTGTAGTTGCTCATAAGGCAGTGGTTGCTCTTGGTAACTCTCCCCTTATCCATTATCTCCACTAATCAGTGTTCTTTTAAAAAATTTTTATTAAAATATTTTAAATGCTTTTTGAAAAAAGATCTCATTTAGAGAGAAAGCACGAGCAATGGGGAGGGGCAAAGGGAGAGGAACCAGGAGAAGCAGAGTCCCCACAGAGCAGGGAGCCCCGTGCGGGGCTCAATCCCAGAACCCCAGGATCATGACCTGAGTGAAGGCAGACCCTTAACTGACTGAGCCACCTAGGTGCTTCCATTAATCACTGTGTTTTATGGATTCCTTCCTATATGGTTTAAATCTTTAGTTGTTCCACCTTCCATCTCGGTTGCTTCAGCTTTCTATTAACTTAGTATTGCACATGTGGATTCTAAAACCTGCTGAGAAGATCTCCTATTGCACACACAGTCCTTTCTGACCCATGGCGCATCAGCAACTCAAATTTCTTCTTAATGATCAAGAACAAGCATCTAGCTAGGGTAGTAACTTCTCCCCTTCTTGGCTTAGTGGAATATGTGATAAGCCTGACATAGGCAGATGGCCAAAGAGATGGCCAATTCAGTGGAACATGGTGTCCCCTGGCAAAAACATTTCTTCCTCAAGAACTAAAACATTCAGATTGTAAGAGCTGAGTTGTAGGGACAAGAAGAAAATATTCTATGAAGGGTATACAAAATGAGAGGAGTTTTTCCCACTTTCACCTCTTGATTCTCACACCTGTGTTTCTGACTGTGAGAAATACACCATGTATTGGTTGCCTACATAAAATAGACACTGCATATTTGAAGATCTAACTCCAAACTCTCAGGGTGGTGTTCCCCAGTAGGTACTATACCAGACTCTTCAGTAGACCATTCCAGGATACTAGATGCTTTGGAGGGAAATGGGGTATACTTTAAGATAATTGAATTCCATATATGAACCAACCACCACACTTATTTTGGTATGAGTTCTGTATTCAGAAGCAATGTTCCATGTTCTTCCCTGATGGTAGATAAAGGTTCTCCTGGTCCATGGATGGTGGTTCTATCCTACATGGTGGACAGGAGAGACAAATCTATATCCAGAATGTGCATGTATTGCAGTGAAGACAAATTGCTATCTCTTCCTTGCTGAAAGAATCCTGATGTCATCCACCTGACAGAAGGCTGTTTCCCTAAAGAAATGATATAATTATGATGTTACGATAGGCATACCTGTTTATTACCCTACGAATCTCAATATGATCTTATATTTTAGCCCAGTGAATCCTTTGGTGGGAACTTATCCTTAACAAATTATCAGCTATAGTGAAGGTTCTTTATGCCCAAAGATATCACTCACAGAATCACATATATTAGCAAAACTTGGGGAAGAGCTTCTGCATCCCACAGTGGGGAACAGGGGATTAAATTATGATACGTAAGGTCAATGAGTTATTACACATTGCTTAATAACAGTATACAATAACAATGTTAAAAATGAAGAGTCAGAGGGCACCTGGGTGGCTCAATTGGTTAAACATCTGCCTTTGGCTCAGGTCATGATCCCAGGGTCCCAGGATAGAGTTCTTAGTCAGACTTCTTGCTCAGCTCAGCAGGGAATCTGCTTCTCCCTCTCTATCTGCTCCTACTCCCTGCTTGTGCATTCGCTCTCTCTCTCAAATAAACAAACAAAATCTTTAAAATAAAATGAAAAAAAAAGAATGAAGAATCAGAGTATAACATTTGTATACACAATACAACACTGTTAAGATAAGGAGAAAGCTGTACATGAGAAAGAAAAGCTTGGAACAAATTCCATGTCCATTCAATCAGCAAGCCTTTTCATTTGCTTTTCCTAAACATCTTCTAAATTCATGACCATGTCTAATTCCCCATCCCTACCATCTTCCTCCTGGCCACTGTGAACTTTCATGAGGATGAAATCAAGAACCTTCTAACAGCCTCTCCTCATGCAACTTTGCTTCATTCAGATGAAGTCAGAGGACTATTTTTAGATGAATTTGACTATAGAAGTTTCCAAAATCTTTAATTAGGGCAATAGGGCAACTTGCACTGCTTTATGTATGATTTGGCCCGAGGAAACCTTTCCTGCCTCATCACGTTTTGCCTTATCTACCCAGCCACCGGGAGGTTCACTGAGTCTTGCTCTGGGTCCAGATGCTTCCGTTAACAGGCATGAAGCACTTAAAGCTCATTGCTGCTAACACCCGAGGTCAAGTAACACGCTATGAGTATTTTTAAGTCTTCTGTCCTCCCATTCTGTTTTGTTTTCTTAAATATTTTTCATAGAATTAGAACTTCCATTAGTGAAAATTCAACTGATACTGAAAGAATGAATACTCTCTAATCATTATTTTTCCTGTTTACACTAGACTAGGAAGATTTACAAAGGCAAATCATTTCAAGGGTGGGCTAAGCAGAATAGAATTTCAGGCAGAATGTCGACCCCTGCACAGAGAGAAGAGAAAATAAGTATCTGTCACCCATTGATAATTATTTCATAATTATAAAATAAGTTGAGAAAACATTACCATAAGGCTGACAGGACTCAGAATAAATCTTCATAGAGAACATTAAGCAGTTGCTATGACAAAAGTGAAGGAGTGAAAGAGTACCCTCCCCCCACTTTTCACGCTTTATGGGGAGAGTGTTCACCTCCTGCTCCCTAACGCTCGTACTGTGGCCCCTTGCCTTCCACCTCCCAGAAGATTCAACATCAGTCCCTAGGGGTGGATTCCCAGGCTTCCAATAAAGGGACAAAATCCTGGGTGTCTCACAGTTCCTTGTCACCAACAGAATTTGTAATCCATAAATGCAATTTTTGTCTGGTCTAGTTCTGTACTGAATTATAAAAGAAAGCAAATCTCAGATCCTGTCCCATTTAGGTCACTGAAATCTATTCGCAATTATTCAGAAGTGCTAGAAGCGGCCATTTGTTTTCCATGTCCCTGCACCGGAGTGTTACGCCTGGTGGAGCTTTGTTTTCCCCTCCCTACTTCAATCACAGATCTCCTGATCCATGGCTGTATCACAGATGGTTTCGCACACGACTGATACCCAGGATAAACATCTGCATCGCAGTATCCAGCACATGGACAACACTGGACTCCTCCGCTGCTAGTGCATGGCTTACTAGACAACTGATTTCAAGGTTGTGGCCGTGGACTCGGCAAAGGGAATTCAGCTTCTGCTTTAAGCACACGCATACTTCCCAGGTGCCAGCAGCACATTTAGATGGTAGCACTATTATTACTCCTCCAGGGGCATCTTCCTCACTCTCCTTGATCAGTTAAAATTACCCTATTAGAGACTCTCATAACCACATGCTATCATTATATGTATATTTGCATCATTTCTTTGTGTGTGTTGCTCTCAAACCCGAAATTTCATGAAGACAGGAATTACAGCCTTTTTTTTTTTTTTTTTTAATTCTCTCATTCCCTTCCTTTTCGTTTTTATTCACCATTACATATCCAATGTCTAACCAACTATAAGGCCCATGGCAGGGGTTCAGCAAACACTTGTTGAATAAGTTAATAGGTAAAAATGACTCAAGGAGTTTTAATTTAGGCAATAGGGCAACTTGCACTAAACTAATCATTCCAGAGGAAGCAATTTAAAAAGTTATGGGTACAATTTAAACAACAACAACAACAAAACTAGAATGATTGAAGAGGACCAAATATAGGCTCAAACCAGTAGCGACTTGATCCTTGGAGGAAACAGAAAGGAACCATACTCGATAAGATTCACATTTATACTTTCCTTGAGGATACTCGGGTAGTTGTAGAATCTGACAGCTAGAGCGGAAGATAGATAGTCTTTGGGGCCCATGGAATCAGAATACTGTTTTGGGATTTCCAGAAATCTTGAACATGGAGAAGGGAGATTCTCAGAAAGAATCACAGACTGACTAAAAAAAAAAAAAAAAAAAAGAATCACAGACTGAAAACTCCAAAAATCCACATATGAATTCTTCTCTCATTGTAGCCTGAATCCTTACTATGCACGTTTAGATGAGACAGGATGGAGCCCAGAGGCAATATTAACAACTTGAAGGATGAAAGAGCTAAGATGAGATTTAATCTGCTTCCTACTACATAGGAATAAGTTTGGAGTTAGAATCCCTGTATGTGAGAGGTGCTTCTAAGGGTCTTTGGCATTTCACTTTCGAATCTTGGACTTCACTTCCATATCTAAGAGGTTTGTCCCAGGACTAAGGGCAACACCAACTTAGCAACCGCCCTAACAAAATTTAAAACTAAGCTGCTATAAGATCAAGGTGATCTGTAAATGATACGCTCAGCTGATGGGAGAGGGGAAGCATCCCAGTCCCAAATGAGCTGGCAAGATTCAGTCTCTACAACGTTATTACCAATGATGCCCAACACACAATAAAAAATAGATGTATGCAAAAATAGCCAATGTGACCCTTATTCTTGGGGAAACCAGTCAATAAAAGCAACCCCCCCCCCCGATGATGGTAAGTTGGAATTAGCAGTGGATCAGTTAAAGGTAACCATGGTATTGTAGAAAAAAACAGTGATGTAGGAGATTCCAGCTTCCTCGTATGCCCATAAGATAACTATCTTATCTTAGCTATCCACGAACAGACACAGCCCCAGAAGAGCTCTAGATTCCCCTTCAGAAACTTTAGCAACAACATGGAATAAAAAAAAATAATGAGAATATTCACACAAGAGAAGAAAAACAAGTTTATTTTCTCCACAGCATCGCATCCCCAAGCCAGCACTGCTTAACTCCAAGAAGGAGATTTCCACCTACTGAGAGTTCTTCTCACCAGGAAAGAAAGAATGGGTTGAGAGATGAGCTTCTTTACCTCTCTGGGCACTGTGTGAAGGTTGTGCTTCAGTTTTTACCCCACCCGAACTGGCAAAGAGAGCCAGCTAGGCACAGGAAGAAAAACAGGCTATTATTAGCAGACACATAGCATGAACGATTGTGGTTCACAGAGACCTGCTCTTCAGACAAACTCAGCAGCTTTGCCACGGGTATTTACTACTGCTAACACCAGCTCTCTCTCAGTTCCTCCCTTCTCTCTTCCTATTCCCTCCCGTACCTTCTGCCAAAGCCTGGACCCAACACTGGTAGCTATTCAAGATCTTTCTGGCAGTGCAAGTGTAAGAACTCAGCACCTTGGTTCCTTCTCTCATCCACTAGGAACAGGATGCTACGCTCACAGCCAACCCAGGCTTCTACAGCTGTGTGAGTACAGGAAACCAGTGTAAGCAGCCTAGGCTGACCCCCACCAGCGTGCCTGTGTCTGAGTTTATCCCCTAGCAATGTGCCTGCTTGCCACTGCCTGATGCCCATCCCCCTACTGCAGCACGAATGCATCAAGGGGCAAGTGTGCGGCCACCAATATACACACAAATAACTGTGGGGCCTCCCACAGTTGCTTGTGGATATGGATCCTTGCTGTCACTAGTCAGCAACACCACTCCTAACTATACATTGCTTCAGTTCTGGCACGCCCTCAACCCCCCAGCCCTATGCCTGTCACTGACCCTCACTACAGTGTGCCTACCCAGGGACAGAGAGTACAGCCATAGGTGAGCACACCAATATCCAGGTCCCCCACAGCTGCTTACAAGTCCATGTCAGATCTTGCCTTCTGTCACTGGCCAGCACCACCATGCCCACCTGTAGGCCAGTCTCTCTGGCTTTGAGCCTGCATGTCCCCCAGCCTAACTGTTACTGCCTTCCACAGTACGCGTACCTGGGAATAGAGTGTAAAGTCATCTGAGGACACGCTGACACCCAGGTCCTCTACAGACACCAGTGAGCCCAGAACTGGCCCTGGTCCCCATCACAAGTATGTCTACAGGTGACCTCTACCATTACCTAAGCACCTGCAGGTGAATGTGTACACACAACTGGCTCCAGCCACCACCACTGCCTGGCCTCATCCCTGGTTACCAGTCCTAGAGATGCTGCTTAGGAGCCTGATAGCCCATTAAGCCACTGCAGACTCCCCCGTGCAGTGCTTGCCAAGGACCACACACTTGGCAATACTGTAGATCCCAGTGGCCTGAGCCAAAGAGATATCACACCCCACTTGGACATGGTGCCACTATGTGCCCCAACACTTGGAACCCTCTATCACTAGACCCAGGGTCATAGCACAATCCAGTGTGCCCCATCTGAGATGGAAGGGCTTGCCTAAGTGAAATTAGTGCATAAAATCTGTGTTTCTGTGTTTCTTCAAATGCACATACAACTATTTGAGGCTGCAGAGACCATAAAGAATCAGGGAAATAGGTCTACATCAAAAAATATAGTAAACTTCCAGGACCTGGGCCCAAAGAAATGCAGATCAAATAATTGTCTGACAAAGATTTCAAAATGATTTTTCTACAGACTCTCAGATAGCTATAAGAAAACATAGAACAGTCATTTAACAATATAAGGAAACTAATACTAGAACAAAACGTGAAGTTCCAAGATAAAACATTAAAAAGAACCCAAACAGAAATTGTGAAATGAAAGATAAAACAGCTGAACTAAGAAATTCAATAGATGACTATTGATCAATTGAAATTATACAATTAGAAGAACAAAAAGGGAAAAAATGTAAAGGAAGGAGGAAAGCCCACAGGAGACACCATCAAAAGAAATAAGTCTGCATTATTGGAGTCCCTGAAGGAGAAGAGAGAGAGAAAAGAATACAAAGTTTATTTGAATAGGTAATGGCAGAGAACTTCAAAAAGATGAGGAGAGCTTTGGACATCCAAGCTCATGAAGGTAATAGGTCACCTGAAAATTTCAATCTGAAATATTCTTCTCCATTACATAGAATTAAAGTGTCTACAACCAAAGACAAAGAATTTTAAAAGTAGAAGAGAAAAAAAATTATCTCATGCAAGGGAACCTCCAAGAGGCCGTTAGCAAATTTTACAGCAGAGATCTCATAGGCCAGAAGAGAACAGGAAGGTATACTCAAAGTACTGAAAGAAAGAAACCACCAACCAGAATACTTTACCCAGAAAATTGTTCTTCAGACTGAAGGCAAAATAAAGACTTTCCCTAATAAACACAAACTGAGGGAAATCATCATCACTAAACCTGCCTTACAAGAAAAGCTGAAAGGAGTTCTTCAAGCTGAAACAAAAAGGATGCTAAATAGTAGCATGAAAATATACACCACACTCGTAAATGTAAAAGATAGGATACTCTGACCATATGTTTACCTAATACTGTAAAATGGTGATGTGCTAACCGAACTCTAGAATAAAGGTCAAAGGATGAAAGCACTAATGAAAAATATTTTAACTTGACAATTTTCAAATAATACATGAAAAGTAAATGTACATCCTAAATATAATAGGGGGATAAAAGGGTAGAGATATGTGATCAAAGTTAAATCGTTATCAATGTAAAATAGACTATTATATCTTTACAGTGATTTACGTAAACCTCATGGGAACCATAAAGCAAAAATCTACAAAAGATACACAAAAATAAAGAGATGGGCATCAAAGCATACCATTACAGGAAATTATCAATATACAAAGCAAGTTACCAAAAAAGGAAGAAAAAATCAAGTAAAAAACAGCCAGAAAAATAGCATGGCATTAGTAAGTCCTTGCCTATCAATAATTATTCTAAATATTAATAGATTTAATTCTGTAATCAAAAGGCATAGCGTGGCTTAATGTATGTTAAAAAAACACAAAACTGGAAGACTCAAATATAGGCTGCCTACCAGAGAGACTCACCTCAGCTCTAAGGACAGAAACAGATTCAAAGTGATTGGATGGCAAAGGTATTCCATGAAAGTGGACACAAGCACGTGCGCGCGCACACACAGACACACACACAGCAGGTTTATTAATATCAGATAAAATAGACTTCAGGCCAAAAATGTAATCAGAGACAGAAATGGTTGTTATATAATAAGGGGGTCCAATCATCAAGAAGATAGGTCATAAACAGATATGCAGCATCTAAATATATTACGCAAATACCAACAGATTTGAAAGAAGAGATAGCAATAAGAATAGAGGACTTTAGTGTCCCACTTTTAATAAGGGATAGATTATTCAGACAGAAAATCAACAGAGAAATGTTAGATTTGAACCACAGCTAAGACCAAATGGATCTAATAGATATATAAAGAATATTTCATCTAACAGCAGCAAAATACATTCTCCTCAAGTGCACAGTGAATTTTCCCCAGGGTAGAGCAAAGGATAGATCCTAAGAGAGGCCTCAGTAAATTTAAGAAGGTTGGAATCATACCAGCTATCTTTTCCAACCCACAATGGGTATAAAACTAGATATCAATTCTGAAAAAAATATATGGAAAGAATATAAATACCTGGAAGCTAAATAACATGCTACTAACGACTGGGTCAAGCAAGACATCAAAGAGGAAATAAAATACATGGAGACAAATGAAAAAGAAAACACAGTAATCCCAAATCTTTTGGCTGCAGCAAAAGCAGTTCGTAGAGGGAAGTTTAGAGCAATACAAGTCCACCTCAAGAACCAAGAAAAATCTCAAATATATAACCTATCCTTACGCCTAAGTGGGCTAGAAAAAGACCAATCAAAGCTCAAAGCTAGGAGAAGGAAGGAAATAATAAAGATTAGAGCAGAAACAGTGAAATAGAGACTAAGTATGAAAATGAAAACAGAAGCTGGTTTTTAGAAAAGATAAAAAATATTGATAAACCTTTAGTCACACATCAAGAAAAAAAAGAAGACTCAAAATCAGAAGTGAAGGCAAAGAAGTAACAAGTGACAACACAGAAATACAAAAGGGAGTGTTACAAAAAACTATATGCCAAATTGGAAAACCTAGCAGAAATGGATGAATTCCTACAAACATATAATCTTTCAAAACTGAATCAAATAACAGGGCGCCTGGGAGGCTCAGTGGGTTAAAGCCTCTGCCTTCAGCTCAGGTCATGATCTTAGGGTCCTGGGATCAAGTCCCGCATGGGGCTTTCTGCTCAGCGGGGAGCCTGCTCCCCTCCCCCACCGCCCGCCTCTCTGCCTACTTGTGATCTCTGTCAAATTAATTAATTAATTTTAAAAAAACGAAATAAATTTAAAGAGACCAATTACTAGTAATGAAGTTGAATCAGCAAATACATTGTATTGCACTGTATGTTAACTGGAATTTAAATAAAAACTTAAAAAAAAAAAGAATCCCTTTTATGTAATGGTAGCAAAATTAAAACACCTAAGAATAAAATTAATTGAGGATGTTAGAGACCTCTTCTCTGAAGACTATAAAACACTGCTGAAAGCAGTTGAAGATGACACAAATGGAAAGATATCCATGCTTATGGGTTGGAAGAATATTGTTAAAATGTCCCTACTACCCAAAGCATTCTAGAAATTCAGTGCAATCTCTAACAAAATGTTAATAGCATTTTTTAGAAAACTACAACAAACAGTCCTAAAATTTGCATGGAACCCCAAAAGACCTCAAAATTCCAAAGGAATCTCGAGAAAGAACAAAGATAGAGGTATCACAATTCCAGATTTCAAGATATACTCCAAAGCTATAGTGATCAAAACAGTATGGTACTGGTACAAAAATAGACACACCAAAAGAAAAGAATAGACAACCAGAGATAAACCGTATATTTATAGGGATAATTAATCTGTGACAAAGGAAGCAAGAATATACAATAGGGAAAATATACAATGGGGAAAATATACAATGGGGAAAAAAGAATATACAATGGGGAAAAAAAGAATATACAATGGAGAAAAGACAGTATCTTCTGGGAAAACTAGACAGCCACATGCAAAAGAATGAAACCAGACCATTTCTTATACCATACACAAAAATAAGCTCAAAATGGGTTAAAGACTTAAATGTGAGACACGAAATCATAAATGTCCCAGAAAAAAACAGACAGTAATTTCTTTGACATTGACCTTAGCAACATTTTTCTAACTAGGTCTCCCAGGGCAAGGGAACAAAAACAAAATAAAGAGTTTTTGCACAGTAAAGGAAACCATCAACAAAACAAAGGTATTCAATAAGATATTCAATAAGAGATTAATATCCTACATATGTAAAGAACATAAGCAACTTAACACCAAAAAAAAAAAAAAAAAAAAAAACCCTCCCCAAATAATCCAATTTAAAAATGTACAGAGGACCTAAATAGACATTTTTCAAAGAAACATACAGATGGCCAACAGACACATGAAAAAATGCTCAACATCACTAATGGTTAGGGAAATGCAAATCCAAACCACAATTATATATTCTCATACACCTATAAGAATGGCTAGACTCAAAAAGAAGTAAATGTTGGCGAGGATGTAGAGTAAAAGGAGCCGTCTGTACTGTTGGTGGGAATGTAAAATGGTGTAGCCACTGTGGAAAACAGTATGGAGCTTCCTTAAAAATTAAAAATAGAAATACCATATGATCCAGTAGTTCTACTCCTGAGTCACCCAGAGATAATGAAAATCCTAAGTCAACAAGATATATGCACCCCTATGTTCATTGCAGCATTATTTCAAATAGACATGATATGGAAGCAACTCAAGCGTCCATCAACAAATGAATGGATAAATATGTGGTATATATGTGTGTGTATAAGAATGGAATATATTATGGATATACACTATGGAATATACTATAGAATACATATATATGTATTCTATGTGTGTATATATATATACATATATACACACACACATATATACAAACACACTATATGCTCTGGAATATATATATTCCATATATACTATACATATATAATGTGCATGTGTGTGTATATGTACATACACACACACACACACTATGGAATATATATAATATATATGGAATGTGTGTGTACATACACACACACAATCGAATAAGGCTTAGCTGACATCTTGCTATTTGCAATAACACAGATGCACCCAGAGGGTATTATGTTAAGTCACTGAAATAAGTCACTGAAAGATAAATACCATATGATTTCACTTATATATGGAATCCGAAAAACAAATGAACAAACAATAGATTCTTAAATATAGAGAAATGGTGGTTGCCAGAGGGGAAGTGAGTGGAAAGAGAGATGAAGGACCTAAAGGCAATTAAGAGGTACACATTTTCAGTTGTAAAATAAGTCATAGTGAAGGCAAGTACATCATAGGGAATATATTCAATAATATTGTAATAATGATGTTTGAAGACAGATGGGACTACACTTTATCCTGGTGAGCAATGAGTAATGCACACCATTGTTGGCAAAACAAAAAAACAAAACAGAACTACCATATCAATTAGCAATCCCCCTTCTGGGTATAAATGCAAAGAAAATGATATCAGAATCTTCTAAAGATATCTGCACTCCCATGTTGACTGAAGCGTTACTCACAATAGCCAAGATATGGAAACAAGCTAAGTGTCCCATCAACATATGAATGGATAAATCAGATATAAGATATACACACAATGGAATATTATTCAGCCAGGAGAAAGAAGGAAATGCTGTGTTTGCAACAAGTTGGGTAGACACTGAGGGCATCATGCTAAGTGAGGTAAGTCAGATACAGAAAGACAAGTACTATCTGATGTTACTTATACATGGAATCTTAAAGAAACAACAGAGTGGTAGTTACCAGGGTTTGGGGTTAATGAGGAGTTATTCCCAAAGTGTATGAACTTCTAAGATTAATAAATTTGGGGGTGTAATATACAGCATAGGGATTATAGCTGATATTATATCATAAATAATATACTTTAATATTGCTAAAAGAGATCTTACATGTTCTCACTGCAAAAAAAATGGTAACTCTGTGAAGGATTAAGGAGGTAGCAAATACCACGGTAGTAATCATTTTGCAATTTATAAATATATTGAATCAACACATTATACACCTTAAACCTGCACAATATTACCTGTCACTTATATCAATAAAACTGGGGAAAAGAGTAGCTGCACTTTATAAAAATAAAATAGTCAAAAAAAATAAAATAGTCAATATGAAAATGTTACAGAGTTACAATAAAGTAATGGATAATTTCAGAAAAGATACAGAAGCTTAAGAAAGAAATCAATCAACTAGAGATCTTAAATGGACAAGTACAATAGCCCAAAAAAAAAAAAAATCATGGATGGGATTAACAGGGTGTGACCAAAAAAGTAGTCATAAACTTAGACACATTAATAGTATTTATCCCAGACTAAGAACAGAGGAAAGAGAAAGCAAACTGGGGAGGGGGGAGACCCTGTAATTAAACCCCAGAAGAAGAAGAAAGTAAGAATTACAAAAAAGACACATTTGGAGTATATTGGCCAAACTTTTTCAAATTGTCCTCAAAATCATCAATACACAGATCCAAGAAGCTCAGATCCTAGTCAGCACAAATACAAAGAAAACCACACCTGAGCATATTGTAGTCAAACTGCTGTCAACCACAGTAAAAGAAAAGCCTTGAGATCATTCAGGGGAGGAGGGGAAACATGTACAGTAGAACCCAGAGAAGAGGACAGCAGAGAGAGAGAGAGAGAGAGAGAAAGAAGGAAGGGAGGGAGGGAGGGAGGGAGGGAGAAAATAGAGATTCAGAAGGTAGAGGGATGACATCTTAAAGTGTCAGGGTAGACGGTCAAGTGTGGGGAGATACTATTACATAGCTTCCGCCAGGAAGTCTAAAAATATATTTAAAAAAAATAAAGGGACAGTTTTCAGACCAACAGTAACTCAGAAAATATATTCAGACTGACACTGTAAGAAATGCTAAAGGAAGTTCTTCAGGTTGCATATGAATACCAAAAATGAAAAATTAAATATCTAAGGGAAGGAGCGCAGTAGAAATAGTAAATATGAGAAGTTTTATTTTCATTTCTCAATTTGTATACACTGTAATAGACTTTACACAGTAAAATGAGCAATAAAAATCAAGAGTGGCAAAGTAGGAATAAAAATATATATGGTGATAGCACAAAGACAAGATGGAAACACATTGTCTTAGGCTTATATGTTGTTTATTACATTATATATGAAGTCATATGTTAATGACAGATTGCTAATAACAATATTAGAGTAATCATAAAAAAATTTAAGAAGGCTAATAGATAGGTTTAAAAAAAAATCCAAAACTTTG
Organism: Procyon lotor; assembly: GCA_028646535.1. Taxonomy (NCBI): domain Eukaryota; kingdom Metazoa; phylum Chordata; class Mammalia; order Carnivora; family Procyonidae; genus Procyon; species Procyon lotor. The sequence continues at coordinate 16,097,621 of CM053620.1, forward strand.
ACTAACCCAAGAGAAGACAGAAAGGACCAAGAACTGAAGTACAGAAATAATAAATTATATGCTGCTGTAATAACCCCAACTATCTCAATACTTTTATTAAATGCAAATGACTTACATGTTCCGATTTATAAAATATCTTATTTGTGATGAGGACTTTTTAGATATTTATTTATTTATTTATTTATTTGACAGAGAGAGAGATCACAAGTAGGCAGAGAGGCAGGCAGAGAGAGAGGGGGAAGCAGGGCTCGATCCCAGGACCCTGAGATCATGACCTCAGCCGAAGGCAGAGGCTTTAACCCTCTGAGCCACCCAGGCACCACTGTGATGAAGATTTTTAAGATCGACTCTCTTAGCCTCTAATTTGCAATACGTTATTATTGACTATAGCCACCATACTGTACATTATACCCCCATGACTTACCTATTTCATGCCTGGAGGTTTGTACCTTCTGACTCCTTTCACCCTTCTTGCCCACAATCCCTGCCTCTGGCAACAAGCTATCTGTTCTCTATGAGCTGAGCTTTTTAAAAATATTTTTTATTTTTTTTGGTAGATTCCACATATAAGTGAGATCACATGGTATTTGTCTTTCTTGGTCTTATTTCACTTAGAATAATGCCCTCAAAACCCATTCATGCTGTCATAAATGTCAAGATTCCCTTTTTTATTGCTGGATAATATTCCACTTTATATATATATTCCAGATTTTCCTTATCTATTCATCTGTCCATGGATACTTAGGTTGTTTCCACATTTTGACTATTGTAAATAATGTGGCTATGAACGTTGGAGTGCATATACCTTTCAGTTAGTGTTTTTGTACACATTCTAATTTTAAAGCAGGGATTGTCACACTGGATAGAAAGGAAGAACCAAGTACATGTTTTTAAGAGATGCACTTTAAATATGAAGACACAGATGAGTGAAAGCAAAAATGCAGAAAAATGATGAAACCTTAATGCCATGGGGCGCCTAGGTAGCTCAGTCGGTTAAGCATCTGCCTTAGGTTCAGGTCATGATCCCAGGGTCCTGGGTTCAAGCACCAGGTTGGACTCTCTGCTCAGCGGGGAGGCTGCTTCTCATTCTCCCTCTGCCCTTCCCCTCTTCATTTTCTCTCCTATGCTCACTCGCTCTCAAATAAATAAAATATTAAAAAGAAAAGAAAAGAAAAAAAAGAATCTTAATATCCTATATGGGTATACATGAGGAGACTCATAATGGCCAATCAGACGAAGTGGGCCCCAAGACAGGGAGTAGTACCATAGATAAAAAACGTTATTTCATAATGATTAAAGTGTCAATTACTCAATTCTTAAAAATCCTTCTAGTGTGTACAACGAATAATGATACATAAAGAAAAACAAAGTAAAAACATAGAGAAGTCCAAACAAAATCAGAGATTTTACCACCACTCAATTATAATTGATAGAACAAGTAGACAACAATGAAGAATGTAGAAAATTTTAGGACAGTGTTAACCATCTTGAGCACAGTGACATTTGTAGAACATATACTAGCACCTGCAGGATGCATATTCAAGTTTATATGGGACATTCATAAAGAAAGATCATACGCTTGCCCTTAAAAGACATCTCAGTAAATGCCAACCAGTTGGAATCATGGGGAGTATATTCTCTGACAAGAACAGAAAAATATATGAACTTAGTAATGGTAAGAGAACTGGAAAATCCCAAAGTCACTTGGGAGTTAGAAGAGATCACAGAGGTGGTTAAAAAAAATACTTTGAAATGAACTATTGGGACTTCATCAAGATCAAAAGCTTTTGCACAGCAAAGGAAACAGTCAA
>CM053620.1:16099931-16173164 GCA_028646535.1 Procyon lotor
GCTAAGATAAATAAAATCTTTTAAAAAATTACAAATTAACTGTGTGCCAATGTATTTGTCAACTGAAACAAAATGGCAAATTTCTTGGAAGTAACACATAAAACTAACACAAGAATAATTATGATAGTAATTTATCTTTTAAAGAAATTGAATTAGATGGCAAATCTATTTATAAGAAAAATCCAGCTGCATATACTCTTTTAAATTCCATAAAACATTTAAGGAAAATGGGGCACTGGGCAGCTCAGTGAGTTAAGTGTCCAACTCTTGATTTCTGTTCAGGTCATGATCTCAGGGTTGTGAGATCCAGCCCCACATGGCGCTCTGGGCTCAGCATAGTGTGCCTGGGATTTTTTTTTCCTTTACCCCTCCCTCTACTTGCTCAGGCATGCACACTTTCTCTCTAATACATAAATAAATCTTTTTAAAAAGCCATCCAAGGAAGATATTACACTAGTCTAACACAAATTCTTTTAGAAAACAAAAATTGGGGAACACTTCTGACCTGTTTGATGTCAATATTATTCTGATTGACAAAACCTGACAAACATATGATGAGTAAATAAAATTATAGTCCAATATCCTTGGTGATTAGAAATGTAAAAGTCCTTGAAAAGTGTTTTAAAAATTATTCCAGAAACATAAAAGGAGTAAGGCATCATTGGGATTTATTCCAGAATGCAAAATTGATTGACTTAGACATGCTAAACCAATAAGGCCTTAGACAAAAATTCAGTCCTATGGCATTCCTACAGGGGGGAAAAAAAGCTCTCAAGAATCTAGGAATAGAAGAAAACTTTCAAGTTAATAAAGGATACCCATGAAAAACCTACAGCGAACACTGTGTTTTGGGTGAAATATTAAACATGTTGTACCTGAGACTGAGAACAAGACAAGGATGTCTGTTCTTAGCACTTTTATTCAACTTTATGCCACATATTTTAGCCAGTGCCCTAAAGAAATAGAAGGCAGAGATTAGAAAGACGTATTTTTGACAGGTAACAGTTTACATAGGAATAAGGAAGGTATCTAATAAAACCTACTAAAATTAATGTCAATTTAGCAAGGCCACAGAACACAAATCAACTTACAGAGATCAATCCTATTTCTGTAGACTAGATTAGTAGTCAGTCATTAAGATGGTCCCCTGATCCTGGCTTCCCACTGTTTATTCCTGATGTAGGCCCCACAGACATTGAATCATAGCTGTCTTAAGTGATCAGAATGGTAAGTCATAAGTAACCAGTCATTGCAAAGTACTGCGTAAATGGGATTGCATATTTTCCCTTGGTCTTTTGGATCACTATTGTGGAGGAAGTCAGCTACCCTGATGTGAGGATAGTCAAGCAACCCCAAGAGGAGGCTCATGTGAGGATTATGATCCACACCATGTGAGTGAGCTAATTGGTGATGGGATCATCTAGTCTGGGTCAAACCTCAAGATGACTGCAGTTCTGTTTGATGTTTCATGGAAACCTTAGCAGAGCTGGAACTTACCATCTCATTGGATCCAAAAAGAGAAGTACCAATAGAAAAAGAATAAATGATTACTGTTAGTTTAAGCCACTAAAATGTTGAGTTGTTTATTGTACAGCAATTGATAACTAATAGAGTGATTGGAAAATGACCTTTTAAATAGTATCCTCTACAAGAACATTCATGAACATTAACAAACATCAATAAGATATTTGAGGATGTAGATTTTAATGTAACTGAGGCCTCTATACTAAAAAATATAAAATACTATCCAGATAAAAATTTAAAAAACCCAAATAAAAGGTTTACCATGTTCATGGATTGGAAAGTTTCAATATTGTTAAGATGTAATTCCTCCCCAAATTGTTCTGAAGATTCAATGTGTTTCTAATTAAAATCCTAGCAGGCCTATTTGTGCTAATTGATATATAGATTCTAAATTTTATATGTAAATGCAAAGGACCTAGGAGAGCCAAAATCTATCTTAATAAAAAAGATAGAGTACCTGATTTTGAGACTTAACGAAAAGTTTCAGTAATGAATATTTTGTACAACTGTACTAGGAGGATAGATGAATAATTAGAACAAAAAACAGACTCCATAAATAAACTCATCTATAGGTACCAAGGCAATTCAGTGGGGAAAAGAAAGTCTTCAGGAAATACTGTTGGATCAACTGACCCTTGTATGGAAAAAAAACAAGAGGGACTTCAATCCTTACTCATATCATTCACCAAAATTAATTTGAAATGGATCATCTACCTAAGCATAAAAGCTAAAATGCGACAACTCCTACAAGAAATATAAAAGAGTATCCTCATGCCATAACATAGACAAAAGTTTCTTAGATAGGACTCTAATAGCACAAATAATACAATTTTAAAAAACAGACCTTAACATATGCTCTTGAAGAAAATTACCATCCAAAAAGTGGCAGCCTAGAGAAAAGTATTTGCAAAGGACTTTTTGTCCAGAATATACAAAGAACTCCTAAAGTCTGATAATAAAACAACAGATAACCCATTAAGAAAATGGACACATCACTGGCAAAAGAAGATGTATACTCAGCTACTAAATCTATGAAAAGCCATATCCCACAGTCATCAGGAGAGAACAAATCAAACTCACGTGACATACTATTTCACGATAAACACCAGTATGGCTAAAATTTAAAAGACAGACAATGTTAAGGGGTAGTAAGGATGTGCAACATGTTGGGACACTCTTAAACTGCTTTTGGGAATGTAAAATTGTTCAACTATGTTGAGAAACAATTTGACGGATTCTTATAAAGCTAAAAATAAACCTATCCCACAACTCAGAAATCACACGCTTAGGAATTTATCCAAATGCAACGAGGGCACGTCTCTAGAAAAATGTCTATTCATGAATGTTCATAATAGCTTATTCATGAGCCCAAGCTTATCAATCCCAGACTCCATCTCCAGGTGAATGGATAAACAAACTGTGATACGATCTTACAATGGATAATGGAATACCACTCAGCAAGAAAATAGAACCAACCTCTACTGTATACAACAGCAGTGACAAATCTTAAAAGCATTCTTCTGGGTGAAAGCAGCCAGACATAAAATGATGCATACTGTATACTTCCATTTCTATAAAGTTTAGAACCAACAGAACAAACCTCCGATGACAGAGTTCAGAACACTGAATGCCCATGACAGGGAAATGGGGTGGGTGCGTGTTGGCTGAACAGAGCAGGAAGAAACATTGTGGGGTGACGGAAGTGTTCTGTATTTTAACTGGGATGGGAGTAGCATGGGCAATACATTGGTCAAAACTCCGCCGCACACTTCAAATATGAGACTCTTGTTGTGTATAAATGATAATTCAGTTAGAAAACCTAAAAACCAAAAGCAGTGTTTATCCTTCTGGGGTCAGACAGGCTAAGAAATAAACTGGGTCAGGTTCTCCAAGGCCGGAGCCTTGATTTGAAATTCCATTGTCCCCCCACCCCCATCTTTGGTCTCCTGAGATGCTCTTACCTTGAGAAAGGGTCACCTCTGGCTTTGCACCAGTGTCTTCTTGGACCTGCGTCCGACCGGAGGGCGCCGGCAGCCCATCCCGTGGACGAGTGCCTTTCTCTCCTGACTCGACACCAGGTTCTTTGATAAAAGCCTTCCCGCTGGAACAATTTCCTTCCTTATGCCATGAACGCTCGAAAATTTGAGGCTGATTTCTCTCAGGGGAACAATCTCCACTTAAAGTCAAAGCCACCAAGGGGCTCCTCTAATCTCAAAAGCATTTGTGGAGCTGAAAGCTGTGTTTTTATTCCCAGGGAACGTTCCTGCAATCGCCCAGCCTGCCTCGACATACTTGCACTGACAAGCCCCGGTTCCCATAAATATTTCTGTACCTGTTAGACGATCCCAAACCTCGGTACCAGGATGGCTTGCTGTCCTGAGTTCCCTGCTCTCCATCACAGAAGTAGGATCATCGTGTTCATGCTCCTGAAGCCCCGTCAGTCCTGTTGGGGATACGAGAACTTTTAGAGTTTGATCGCATGTCCCTCCCTTCCCAGCCTCTCCGGGAGCGTTTGCTCCTTCACAATCACTGATCATATTTTCTCTCTGGACTGACACCGGCCTTATTAGGAACCTGTTCCACGCAGCAGCCGCACCTGAGCAAGGCCCGTGGCCTCCAGCCTGCCTGGGGGCGACCTGAACCCAAGAGAGGACTAATTCAGAGAGGCAGTTCAGAAAATCAGAACTGAGGCTCAGGGACTTCTGAATGGATGTCCCTGAGGGATACACTACGATCCATGGATCTCTTCAGTCACTGGATTTGACTGCATTTTGGGTTTTGCTAAAACTCCTCTTGCTTCAAGCCCATGTGGTTTGCATTTTGGAGGACTCCCTCCTACAGGCAGATGCATTCACACATGGGCTGGAGGAGTATGGAACTTGGAAAACAACCCTGTGAGAAGGCGTGGGCTCCTGTCCTCAGCTATGCAGATTGGTGTAGCAGGGCAGGGGTTCTCAGCGGCCTGCTGGGTTTGAAGCAAGAGTGGGGAGGACAGGAAATGCCACCTGGAGTTTGCATGGGAAGAACAGTGAGCAGGGGCAGTTGAAAGACTCCTTGTTATAACTAGAGAAACAGTAGAGCAGACATGTCCCCCAGACGTTCTGCTACCAGGAAACCTCGAGACATTCTGGGAAACTGATTTCCTTCAAATTTTCCCAGGCTGGAAGCTCCAGGGGGTCCAGCCTGAGGCCATGGGAAGACATTAACTGTGTGGCTCAGGCAGAAAGGACACCAACTGCTCTTTCTGACCCCACAGTCGGGGTCCAAGAGCTGGTCTGGTCTGGAGTCCTTGTGCTCAGTGCTACTGATCAGCAGGTGCCCAGATCTGTCTGCCGCCTGCCTTGAACATGTGGCTCCAGCGGTTCTTGCCTGCTGCCCACAGGCCTGACTGCTATGGCCAGTTGGGACCGGAGCAGGGGAGAGAATGGAGAGCGAGACCAGACGAACGGATTTTCCATCTGTGCAAAAATGAAGCCAAGGTGGGCAATAAAGAGCAGTATCAAAACTAAAGTGCAGGCTTAGGGGTTAGACAGTGTGCATTTGAATCCCCGCTCTGCCTCTCGCTAGCTCTGTGGCTTTGGGAAAAATTACTGACCTCTCTGAGCCAACAGTTTCTTGCTCGGTGAACTGGAGAAAATATATCTTATATGATTGTTGTGAAAATCCAAGCAGCTAACAAATACAATAAAGTACTCAACTCTAGCCTTGGCACAGAACAAGCATGAGTAAGTGGTAGTGACAGTTTAACTTAATTTGGGGTCATTGCACCTAGTTTGAGACCGGCTTTTATTTAACAGCTATGCTGCCTTGGGCTACTAATACAGGATCTTTCCAACCTCATTTCCTTACTTACAAGACAAAGACAGTAATGCCCACCTCGTGAAACTGTTAGACCTCTCAGAAGCCTTTCCTGGCCCCTTCCAGCTGCAGGAGCGCTTCTCAGACTTGGATGTGCTCTTGTCAAAGCATGGACTCGGGTTCAGTATGTCTCTGATGTGCTATGACCTTCTGCATTCCTAACAGCCCCCAAAGGACGCTCATGCTGCTGGCCGCACTTGGAGCGGCCAGCAATGTGAAGTTGCCATTCTTTTCTCAGGGGTTGGCGGGGGGTGCGGGGGAGAGAGGGAGAGAAAAACCTATGGGACAGGCATCACATCTATCTTCTCATTCCCCACCAATGGGTCCACCACTGTCTAGGACTCGAATCAACTTTCATAGGCAGAAGGTTCCAGCTGCTTCCCCACTTGCACCTTGGGAAGCTTTAAATCAAGTTGCCCCCTGTGACCTGAGATGAAGAAACCCAGCTGCATTTGCTGGGAGACCGCATTTCTACACTGGACCTCCTCCACTTCGATTCATCCTCAGAACTCAGTGTCCCGGGGCACCTGGCTGGCTCAGTCGGTGGGGCGTCTGCCTTCAGCTCAGCTCTCCTAGGATAGAGCCCTGCATCAGGCTCCCTGCTCAGCCGGGAGTCTGCTTCTCCTTCTGCCCTCCCCCCTGCTCATCCTTTCTCTCTCTCTTTCTAATAAATCTTGAGAGAGAGAGAGAGGGAGAGAGAGAGAACTCAGTGTCCCTAGAGTAGCCTTGCCACAGACAGAGCTTTCTCTTCACCTGCCCCCCAGCCCATACTGGCCTCAAGAATTCAGTCCCGGGCTTTCTGCCCGGGCCCCAGTGTCCCTCCATCGGGGTGCGGGCTGTGCTTCCCTCCTTGCCCACAGCCAACCTCCCAGATGGTGAGCAGTCCCCCACCTGACTGCATCGGACCTTTGAGCTAGGATGTGACGTAGCCCTCGGGGTCTCACCCCTGTATCAGAGCCCTCTCCCACCCGTGGGGGCCAGCTCCCTGCTGGCCACGGGACTCTTCAAGGTGACCGCTGCTACACCTTGGGGCACGGAGTCACCAACTACAGTCACCAGGTTGTCCACAGAATGACTGAAATGGAGGAAGGACTGATGCTGTTTAAGGAAGACAGGCAGAATGAAGAGAAAATTCTCGAGGCTTACTGAGGTGGGTAATGCGGGGGAGGGCACTGGGAAAGCTGGACAAAGCTTTCAAGTCCTGGGCGTGGCTCAACCCTTCTGGCTCTGACTGCCCTGCCACCCCCCCACACCCTCACCCCCACACCCTCACACACGTGTCCGGCACACGCACGCACCAGTGTGTGTTACAGCGCTCCTGCTGGTTTCTCTCCTATCCCCGTTTCTGGTCTCTTTCAATCCTCCTTGCCGGCCTTTCTCTCCATGCCCCTGTCCCAGGGCTCCCCCGCCGTCCCTGAGCCTGTCGCATCCCCCTTTCTCCCCGCTGTGCCTGCCTCTCACTCCCTCCACTTTCTTTGCTGCCCCTTCTCCCTTGGGCTTACTCTCCCTTGCTGTAACCACCGGCCCCAGCTTTCTGTCTGTCTCCGGAGTGTGGGCATTGTTTCCAGCTCTGCATACCCCAGACCAAACGGGAGGAAGAGGGCAGGCAATGGGCCAGCTCTTTTCTTCTTCCGCAGCCTGACGATCTGGCCCCACGGCCTGGAGCTGACCAAGCTTCACGCTGACCCAGCAGGCCTCTGCTGTTGGGCAGGAGGGGATCAGTGGGGAGGGGGCTGCCCGAGAAGCTCGCCTCTGCCCCATCCCGTGGGCACGCAGAGACTCCGAGAGCCAAGAGGGACACACACACACAATCTTCCTGGGTAAGGGTTTCCAAACCCCACTAAACACAAGCCCCCTTTCGCTGCCATCCCTCTGACACAGAGCAGTTGGCGTCACCTTCACCCACTACCCTGGGGGGCTTCTCTGGAGGGCGGGGGGCTGGCTTCTGCCATCTTCACCTTTTTCAAATAATCTACAATTACCACGAATTATCTTCGCAGTAAGAAAAGGATGTTATGAAATCAGGTCAGTGAGTGTGCTGAGTGTCATCATCTTCGGACCCACCGTCTGGCTGTCCCAGCCCGCGATAGCTCCTGACTCGGCAGCTCAGAGGCGAAGGAACACGGCGAGCCATGGGCAAACGCAGGCTTCTCCACGGAGGAAAGCTCTTCTGCACAGAAATGGGCCTACTTCTCCCGGGGGCCTAGGAGGAAGAATCTGAGGTTTGTGACCAACATATCAGGAATATTTTAAAGCGATATTGATCAGCGGGTGCTTGTCACCTGCCCAGCAATCAATTACTTGGCTACTCTGCTTCTCCCCAAGAAGCTGCTCTGTAGGGCGAGGGGGAGCAGTTAGGCGGACCGCCTGCGCCCAGGGAAACTTCAAAATCCTGTTGATTTCGCAGGTGACATCAAGAATACGAAAGTTGACCTGTGCACACTTAGTTTCTTGAGTCAATTTGAAAGAGGGGTGCAGTGTCTGTGGCATCGTCCGAAGCTTTCTTCTCCACCCTTCGTCATTGCATCACAAAAACCAAACGCCTCGTCTCCTTCCCTCTGTGAGCCTGAGCTCTGTCCCATTATCCCACAATTAGCAACAGGATGGGTGATCAGGGTGGGGATGATATCGCTGTGAATGACCTATTATTATGTGCAGATTGCATTTTACAGGGAAATTAAATGAATTCTGTCAGAGCTCCAGGGCCAGGGAGAAGAGAAAATGCCTCATTGTTCAGTTCTGTGAGCTGGAGAGACCGCGCGTGGCGATAAAGAGACCTGTGTTTGTGCAAACAAGGCGTGGGCTTCCAGTTTGAAAGATGCATTTGTTACACCAAAGCTCGAAATAGGAAATATGTGTGGGCAGACACAACGGAGATGAAAGGGGAGAAAACCAATTATTACTACCACTGCATGTGTGTTGGGGTATTTATATAATGTGTTAAACTTCTTCTGCTGGGAAAATGGTTGTCATATCAGTACGAATGAAACTTCACCCTAGTGTCTTCAGAGTATCATCTTCTCTTTCTCATCCGCTTTATTCTCCCCATAAGCGTGCCTTTGATTTTTCTCTGTCAGAAGGAGGGCAGGTATCCGTACTAACTAAAGAAGGCGTGGGGAATGAACACCGTCTGAAGTCACAGCTGTTTGGGCTAACAACAGTGTAACTAAGAAATCTGTCAAAGGTCCCAGAGACTCCCAGAGACCTTCATAGGGACAGCACAAGAGACCCTAAATCAAGTGTTCTAAACTACGGAGAAAGAGAGGGAGTGGCCTCGTCCTATGGGGAAAGGAGCCAGTTCTGAGGGACAAGCATGTTTTCTCAACCGTGAAAAGAGATGCACACGTTCAAACCAAGGCCATCAAATGTCTCTTCCAGTTCTGATATCCACACACCATTAGTACCTTGACGCATTCCTCTGGTCCCTATGTGTGAGACAATTTGCCATTGACAAGGCATTGTGTTGGGTGTTGGAGAAGATTCGATCATGGATAATACACAGCTAAATCCTAAACAAAACCGTTCTGCGAAGCACCCAATAAAACCCTTGCCTGACCACTGTGAGGGCCTTGTTCTCTAGAGTACGGTGACTATCAACATTTCTCCATGCCTGTGGATCTCATGTCTGAAATAGGAGCAGAACCACTGTGTTTGGAAACTCAACTTCAAGTCACAGGCAAGAGGGGTCAGTAGCTCTGGGATAAGCCTGCTGCGAAGCCCTGCGAAGAGCAGGGTGGGGGTCCTCGACATGAGTTTGAACAATGACTAGTAAAAACCACATTTGTGAGCTCTTTTGTAGTCAAGGGGTGCCACAGACACTCTGAATAATCTGTTGTGGTTTTTTTTTTTTCTCCTTTTGGATTTTCCAGTACATAATGTATCACGAACAATATAACAAATGGGTATTGGAAAGAGAAGTATCAGAAAATCTTTCCCCATCCACTGTGGAAATAATGCCGCTGATATGCATTTTGGTCTTGAGGGGACTGAATCTTTTTAGGAAATGGCTAAAATGTTGTACCAAACTCTCAAGAGAATGCAGTTGCATTTCCCATTTGCCTGTATCCCCATCACCCGTGGAAACTCTGACATATGAACATACCCACCTTCCCTCCCACCCGCCCAGTCTGACTTAGAAGCCCTGGGCTGGGGCCAATCTATGCATTTCACAAACTCCCCAGGTGACCTGGCACATGTCCTTCCACTAGGCTGACCAAAACACTGGTGCTGGATGGAATACTCAGAGTCTGCCCATTTTCTGAGCTTTATTGTATGAAAGTTCCCATAACACTGAAAGCGTTTCTCACTGAAACCCACTGCAAGAGAATGGCCATGAGCAACAAAAGGTAATCTATCTAGAGCACCTATGTCAAAACCGATTTCTACTGTGTGCTTCACCATAATTATTTTCCTTACGTCCATGCCAGTGAGAAGGGTAGAGGTTCTGGGAGTCATGGGCAGTTTGGAAACTCTCATTCCAAACAACAGTAGAAATGCAAGGGGTCTAGAGTCTCACCTTCCAATGTTAAGCTCAAGAAGGTGAGACATGGAATGGAATGAAGCTTCTAACTTAGGCTGACAAAGAAGATCAAGACACACAGAGGATGGTGAGGAAAAGCTTCACAAGCAAGACACTCTAGTGGCCTTTTATGAAATTTTGCGTGGCCCGTTGAGCTCATTTAAAGGGCCTTAAGGAGGGTAATGATAAGTTTTGTAGAGACTGTGAAGACTCTAGAGGACTAGAGATGTAGACCACGGTGAACTCCAGAAAGATCTTGTGAATCAGCCTTGATACGTGCCTTTTTCCTTCTTTAGTATTAGTCATACTTAATTAGTAGTTAACTTCCCAGAATACTTCTAGGAAAAAAAAAGTCTATATGTGTTAAGTTCAAGTCAATAATTTGTCTCCAGATGAATACTGATGAAAAAAAATCACAAAGTGGAGCTCTATGAAGGAAGCCAGTGAGTTGAAGTTCACCTTTGAAACTACTACATTCTAGAATGAAAGTTTGCAGTTTGATATGTGAAGAAATACATGATCATTATATATATGGTTTTGTAGCGTATATTACATTGATGGTTTTCACACTAGTCCATTCTCATCAAATCACTTTATAATTAATTTTCTCATTTTGGCATTATGACTGTTGATATTATAAACATGTCTTTTCTGTGAACTTCATTATTTCTAAAATTTCAGATTATGATTTTCAGCTGCTTCTAGCTATCAATTTGGAATAGGCATACCATTAAGAATGAGATATTTCCTTACGTTCAGGAGCAGAGTGGCAGTTTCCATGTAATACAAATTTCCACAGAAGAATAAAAGGCTTAATTCTCTATTTCATTTTAAAGTATACAATGGAAAACAACACGGCAGGCCCCTCCCCCAGAAGACAAGTCAAAAAACAAAAGGACTATAACCACAGGGTCCCCATAAAATTTTAAATCCCCAACATCAGGGGAAATCAATATAATAAGCGCCTGGTAATACCCTCAAACCTGTATATTTCATAGATACAAGTTTTTTTTTTCCTTTCTCATTTTTTTTTTATTCACTCGTTTTCACATTTCTTGGTTTTTTAAAAAACTTTTTTTAAACTACTTAACTTTACAACTAGAGGCTTAATACAATGATAAACCCTGGAAGACCTAAAATAACCTTCCTCGCCCACAAGGAGTTATAACCACCCTCCCCTCTTATCCTTCTGTCAGTGTTTCTAGTATTTCTTTTGTTCTGGTATTATCTAAATCTTATTCCTGGGGTTCATCCTGACTAGGTTCTTTTATTTCTTGTCATTTACTTTGGTCAGTCTAAATGTTTGTTTATATTGGTTTACATACCTTATAAATCTTATTTTCGGGGCCCATTCTGGCTGGGATTTCTTCTTTTTCTCTTTTTTATCCTTATTCTTTCTTTTTGGTGGTGAATCCCAAGTGCTCCTAAACCTTCCAGAGTGCACCCTGCCTGGATCGTGGATGATATATCCAGCTATACATCCTCTCATCCACTTCTCATCAAAATGACTAGGAGGAGTAACACCCAACAGAAGAAAAACCCAGAGACTGCACCCTCTCCCTCAGAACTATCAGGGAATTCAGGGTGACAATTATCCAGGCAATGGCTACGATGGAGAAGAACATTAATGACAACATAGAATCTCTAAGGGCAGAAATGAGAACCAGTATAGCTGATGTAAAAAATACTATCAGTGAGATCCAAACCAATCTAAATAGTCTAACAGCTAGAGTTATGGAGACAGAGGGTAGAATTAGTGATCTAGAGGATAAAATGGTTGAGAAGAAAGGTCAGGAGGAGAGCTGGAGCAAACTGCTCAGGAATCATGAGAAGAGACTTAGGGAAATAAATGACACCATGAAACATTCCAATGTCAGAATTATTGGAATCCCAGAGGGGGTAGAGAAAGACAGAAGATATATCTGACCAAGTTCTGAATGAAAATTTCCCCAATCTGGGGAATGTAACAAGTGTTCATGTCCTAGAGGCAGAAAGGATGCCCGCCAAGATCAACGAGTCTAGAAAATCAGCGAGACACATCCTTGTGAAATTTGCAAATTATAATTTTAGAAAAGAGGTCCTGAGGGCAGCTAGGGGGAAGAGATTCCTTATATATGAAGGAAGACCTATTAGAATAATGTCAGACCTGTCCATAGAAACCTGGCTTGCCAGGGCTGGCATGATATATTCAGGGCACTAAATGAGAAGAACATGCAGCCAAGAATACTTTATCCAGCAAGGCTGACATTCAAAATGGATGGAGAGATAAAGAGCTTCCAAGACCGGCAAGGATTAAAAGAGTCTTTGACCACCAAGCTGGCACTCCAGGAAATATTAAAGGGGGTTCTATAAACGTAGAAAGAACTCATGAGTGACTTAAAACAGAAATTTACAATCTATAGAAACAAGGACTACACAGGCAACATGATGTCAATAAACACTTATCTTTCAATAATCACTCTCAACATAAACGGCCTAAATGCTCCCATAAAATGGCCCAGGGTTGCAGAATGGATAAAACGGCATGACCCATTCATATGCTGTCTACAACAGACACATTTGGAACCAAAAGACACATCCAGACTGAAAGTGAAAGGATGGATAACCATCTTTCATGACAATGGGCCTCAAAAGAAAGGTGGGGTAGCAATTCTCATATCAGATAAATTAGATTTTAAGCTAAAGACTGTAGTCAGAGATACAGAAGGACACTACTTCATTTTTAAAGGGTCTATCCTCCAAGAAGATCTAACAATTGTAAACATTTAGGCCCCCAATTGAGGAGCAGCCAACTACATAAGTCAACTCTTAATCAAAATAGTCATATTAATATGAATACATTAATAGTAGGAGATCTTAATATGCCACTCTCAGTAACAGACAGATTATCTAAACAGAAAACCAATAAAGAAACAAGAGCTTTGAATGACACGTTGGACCAGATGGACCTCATAGATGTGTACAGAACATTCCACCCTAAAACAACAAATACTCATTCTTCTTGAGCGCACATGGAACTTTCTCCAGAATAGACCACATACTGGGTCACAAATCAGGACTCAACCGATACCAAAAGATTGAGATGATTCCCTGCATTTTCTCAGACCACAATGCTCTGAAACTGAACTCAACCACAAGAAAAAGTTTGGAAGGAATTCAAACACTTGGAGGCTAAAGATCAATCTGCTCAAGAATGCTGAGATCAACCAGGAAATCAAAGATGAACTTAAACAATTCATGGAGACCAATGAGAATGAAGACACATCGATGCAAAACCTATGGGAGACGATAAAGGCAGTCCTAAGGGGGAAGTACATAGCCTTCCAAGCCTCACTCAAAAAAATTGAAAAATCTCGAATACACCAGCTCTTTTTAGACCTTAAAGAACTGGAAAATCAACAATAAAGGAAGCCAACCCCATGCACAAGAAGGGAAATAATCAATATTAGAGCAGAGATCAATGAGTTAGAAACTAGAGAAGCAGTAGAACGCATCAATGAACCCAGAAGTTGGTTTTTTGAAAGAATCAATAAGATTGATAAGCCACTGGCTAATCCAAACTAATCCAAAACTCTAATTAACAAAATTATGAATGAAAGGGGAGAGATCAAAACTAATCCAAGGAAATAGAAACAATCATCAAAAATTATTATCAACAGCTATATGCCAATAAGTTAAACAACCTAGAAGAAATGGATGCATTCCTGGAAACCCATAATCTTCCAAGATTGAAAGAGGAAGAAATTGACAACCCAAAAAGACCAATATCTAGTAATGAGATTGAAGCAGTGATCAAAAACCTCCCAAAAAAACCAGTCCAGGACCTGACGGATTCCCTGGGGAATTCTACCAAACATTCAAGGAAGAAATAATACCTATTCTCTTGAAACTGTTTCCAAAAAATAGAAACAGAAGGAAAACTTCCAGACTCTTTCTATGAAGCCAGCATTACCCTGATCCTCAAGCCAGGCAAAGACCCCATTCAAAAGGAGAATTTCAGACCAATGTTCCTGATGACTATGGATGCCAAGATTCTCAACAGGATCCTAGCTAATAGGATCCAACAGCACATTAAAAAGGTTATTCGTCATGACCAGGTGGGATTTATCCCTGGGATGCAGGGGTGGTTCAACATTCCCAAATCAATCAATGTGATAGAACAAATCAGTAAGAGAAGAGAGAAGAACCACATGGTCCTCTCAATTGATGCAGAAAAAGCATTTGATGAAATTCAGCATCCGTTCCTGATTAAAACTCTTCAAAGTATAGGAATAGAAGAAACATTCCTCAACATCATAAAGTCTATCTATGAAAGGCCCACAGCAAATATCATTCTCAATGGGGAAAAGCTGAAAGGCTTCCCTTTGAGATCGGGAACATGACAAGGATGCCCACTCTCGCCACTCTTGTTCAACATAGTACTAGAAGTCCTAGCGACAGCAATCAGACAACAAAAAGAAATAAAAGGTATTCAGATTGGCAATGAAGAAGTCAAACTCTCTCTCTTCACAGATGACATGAGACTTTAAATGGAAAATCCAAAAGACTCCATCCCCAAACTACTAGAACTCATACAGTAATTCAGTCATGTGGCAGGATACAAAATCAATGCACAGAAATCAGTTGCTTTCCTATACACTAACAATGAAAATATGGAAAGGGAAATTAGAGAATTGATTTCGTTTACTGTAGCACCAAGAAACAGAAGATACCTGGGAATAAACCTAACCAAAGAGGTAAAGGTTCTGTACTCAAGGAACTATAGAACTCTCATGAAAGAAATCGAAGAAGACACAAAAAGGTAGAAAAGCATTCCATGCTCATGGATCAGAAGAATAAACATTGATACTTCTCAGAGTTCAATGCCATCTGGATCAAAATTCCACCAGTTTTCTTCAAAGGGCTGGAACAATCCTAAAATTTGTATGGAACCAGAAAAGACTCCAAATTGCTAAGGAAATGTTGAAAAAGAAAAACCAAGCTGGGGGCATCACATTGCCTGATTTCAAGCTTTACTACAAAGCGGTGATCATCAAGACAGCATGGTACTGGCACAAAAACAGACACATAGACCAGTGGAACAGAATAGAGAGCCCAGATATGGACCCACAACTCTATGGTCAAATAATCTTTGACAAAATAGGAAAAAATATCCAGTGGAAAAAAAGACAGTCTCTTCAATAAATGGTGCTGGGGAAACTGGACAGCTATATGTAGAAGAATGAAACTTGACCATTCTCTTACACCATACACAAAGATAAACTCGAAATGGATAAAAGACCGCAACATGAGGCAGGAGTCTATCAAAACCCTAGAGAAGAACATAGGCAGTAACCTCTTCAACATCAGCCACAGCAACTTCTTTCAGGACATGTCACCAAAGGCAAAGGAAACAAATGCGAAAATGAGCTTTTGGGGCTTCATCAAGATAAAAAGCTTCTGCACAGCAAAGGAAACAGTCAATAAAACGAACAGGCAACCTACAGAATGGGAGAATATATTCGCGAATGACACTACAGACAAAGATCTGATATCTAAGACCTGTAAAGAACTCCTCAAACTCAACACTTACAAAACCGATAATCACATCAAAAAATGAGAAGACATGAAGACACTTCTCCAAAGAAGACATACAAATGACTAACAGACACATGAAAAAATGTTCATCATCTTTAGTCATCAGGGAGATTCAAATCAAAATCACACTGAGATACACCACCTTACACCAGTGAGAACGGCCAAAATCAACAAGACAGTAAACAAATGTTGGAGAGGATGTGGACAAAGGGGAACCCTCTTCCACTGTTGGTGGGAACGCAAGTTGGTGCAGCCACTTTGGAAAACAGTGTGGAGATTCCTCAAGAAATTAAAAATAGAGCTACGCTATGACCCTGCAATTGCACTACTGGGTATTTACCCCAAAGAAGCAGATGAAGTACAAAGAAGGGCCACATGTACCCCAATGTTCATAGCAGCAATGGCCACAATCGCCAAACTGTGGAAAGAACCAAAATGCCCTTCAACAGATAAATGGATAAAGAAGATATGGTCCATATATACAATGGGATGTTATGCCTCCATCAGAAAGGATGAATACCCAACTTTCGTACCAACATGGATGGGACTGGAAGAAATTATGCGGAGTGAAATAAGTCAAGTGAAGAGAGTCAATTATCTTATGGTCCCACTTATGTGTGGAGCATAAGGAAAAACATGGAGGCCATTATGAGAAGGAATGGAAGGATGAATGGGGGGAAATCAGAGGGGGAAATGAACCATGAGAGACTGTGGACTCTGAACAATAAACTGAGGGTTTTGGAGGGGAGGGGTTGGGGGGTTGGGCGAGCCTGGTGGTGGGTATTGATGAGGGCACGTATTGCATGGAGCACTGGATGTGGTACATGAACAATTAATCTTGTAACACTGAAAAAAATGAAATAAATATATTTGGGGAAAAAATAAAGTATACACTGGAACAGGTAAAGAACCTGGAGTCTCACAGGTGATAAGAGACATTTCATAATACCAGGCCCCAAATGTGGGCCAGTCTGATTCATCGTTGGACTTTCAATTCATTCTCTCAGTTTTAAAAATGCTTCACCTAGATATGATTTACATAACATAGTTCATCCATTTAAAGTACACAAATCAATAATTTTTAGTATAGAACTGTGCAGCCATCACCAGAGTCTAATTTTAGAACATATTTATCACCTTCCCCCCAAAAACGCACACCTATCAGCAGTTTCTCTCCATTATCGCTTGAAATCTACAACATCTATCCATCTATTTTCTCTTTCCATGGATTCACCTATTCTGGACATTTCATATAAATAGAACCATGCGTGTTTTTTTTTTCTGAACTTACTACGAGCATAATATTAGATTGTAGCATGTATCACGACCTCATTGCTTATTATTGGTTTTTTATCAAATGAATATATCACATTTATCCATTTGTTTTTGAACATTTGAGTTGTTTGCATTTTTGGGCTTTGTGATCATGCAGTTATGAACCTCAGAATACAGATTTTTGTCTGGATATACATACTCCCTTCTCTTAAGCATATAGCTAGGAATCGATTTGGTAAATCATAGGACAGCTCTATGTTTAACAGTAAATGGGAGGCCCAAACCTTTTTCTAAAGAGGCTGTGTCCTTTTACATTCCACCAGCAGTGTAGAGGAGTTCCAATTCCTCCACCTTTTTGCCAACATTTGTTATTATCTTTTCTATTATGACCATTCTACTGGGTGTGAAGTAGTATTTCATCGTGGTTTTGATTTGCATTTCCCTAGCGACTAATGATATTGCACACCTTTTCATGTGATCGATTGTTTCTGCATCTTCTTTAGAGACAATATATATTGAGACCCTCTGCCCATTTTTTAAATGGGTTGTCTTTCTATGGTTGGATCGTCAGAGTTCTTTATTTCTGGATACAAACCCTTTACCAAATATATGATTTGCAAATATTTTTTCATATGCTGTATCTGTCATTCTATTTTCTTGATAGTATCCTTTGATACACAAAAGTTTTAAAATTTGATGAAGTCCAATCTATGTAGTTGTTATTTTGTTGCTCATTAAGGAAAGCACTGCTTAACCCAAGGTCGGGACGATTTATTCCTACATTTTCTTCTGAGAATTCTTTACTTTAGCTTTTAAGTTTAGGTCTGTGATCCAGTGGCCCAACTTCATTCCTGGCTTATGGATATCCAGTTGTCCCAGCACTATATATTGAAGACTTCTCTTTCCCAACATTTTTGTCTTGACACTCTTGTCAAAAACCAATTGATTGTGAATAAGGGTTTATTTATGGATTTTTTTAAAAAAGATTTTATTTATTTGACACAGAGAGAGAGAGATCACAAGTAGGCAGAGAAGCAGGCAGAGAGAGAGGGGGAAGCAGGCTCCCCACTGAGCAGAGAGCCTGATGCGGGGCTCGATCCCAGGACCCTGAGATCATGACCTGAGCCGAAGGCAGAGGCTTTAACCCACTGAGCCACCCAGGTGCCCCTATTTATGGATTCTTAATGCCATTCTACAGATGGAGATTTTTCTACCAATACCACACTGTCTTGGTTCCTGATCCTTTGTAATTAAGTTTTGAAATTAGAAAGTTTGAGTCCTCCAACTTGATTCTCCTCCCACTTCAAGATGTTTTGGTTATTTGGGGTACTTTGCATTCTACACAAATTTTGGCATCAGCTTACCAGTTTGTGGAAAAAAAAAACAAACAGATAAAATTTGGATAGAGACTGTATTGAACTTGTAGATCGATTTGGAGTGTATCTTAACAATATTAAGGGTTTCCAATCCATAATCATGGGGCAACTCTCCATTTGATTTTTTTTCTATTTCCTTACATAATGTTCATAAATTTCAGGATATAAACTTTGTACTTTTGTTTTTTTTTAGCTTTGTACTTTTTATGGTTAATTTTTTTCTTATTTTTTCTGATGTTATAATTGGAATTTTCTTAACTTCATTTTTAGATATTTCTAGTGTATAGAAATATAATGTGTATTGTTTTTGTGTCCTAAAAACTCTTATTAGTTCTTTTCTTAAAGATTTTATTTGAGAGAGAGAGAGAGAGAGCGCGCGAGAGAGAGAGGAGTGGGGGAGGAGCAGAGGAAGAAGGAGAAGCAGGCACCCTGCAGTGCAGGGAGCTCAGGGTGGGACTCAATCTCAGGACCCTGAGATCATGACCTGAGCCAAAGGCAGACGCTTAACCAGCTGATCCATGCAGGTGCCCTGATATATAATTTCATCTCTATGTTGCTAGGTTTGGTCTGCTAACATTTTGTTGAGGAATTTTTCATCTATGTTCATCAGAGATATTGGCCTATCATTTTCTTACGAAGTCATTGTCTGATTTTGGTCAGGGTAATAGTGGCCTCAAAGAATTTGTTGGGAAGCATTCACTCCTCTTCAATTTCTTTGCAGAGTTGGTACAAATTAACACACACTCTCCTTTAATTGTTTGGTAGAGTTCACCGATTAAGCCACCCAAGTCTGTGGGAATGTTTGACTTAATTATCTTCCCACATCAAATAATAATCTGCAGAATTAATAACAGTTAGAGGTAAACCTTTTAGTTTGACAAGATATCCAGGAGGTACTGTTGAACTAGAAAAGCACAATGCAGAAAAATGTGTACTATGTGACTGCCTTTCTGGACACAATTAATGTAATTTTAATGTCTGTTTATATATATATATGTATACATCTATTCACTTTTATTTCAAACATATTAACATTCATTTTGATTCCAAATATATAAATATAATATTCACAATATTATTACACAAATATCTTCCCCCAGTGGAGCTCTATTTCTATAGAAAAAACTCCCAAGATTGGTATTGCTGGATTGCAGATAAGGTGTATTTCTAGGTTTAACAAATGTTGTCAGGTTGTTCATAATACAAGTTAACAAGCCTGGTTTCCATGAGTAATTTATGAGTACCCATTTTCTTGCATCCCCGACAATAGCTGTTTTTAAATTTAAAAAAATACCATTCATATGTATAAATTATTACTTGACTGTTTATTTTGCATGCCTCTGATTCTGACTTTGGACATGTTTAAATGTTTGTGAACCATTCTGATTTGTTCTCTTGTGTGTTATTCACACCCTCACACGTTTTTCTCTTGGGAGTTTTTGTCAATATATATGGTTACTTTAAATATTACAATATAACCCCAGTGTTGTATGCAATATATTGACATTTGGGAAGTGCTTTTTGTATTAACTTTGCATACACTATATTGTGCTATAAAATTTCCTTTAAATTTTCACTGGAATATGACTATACTTTTTTCTTTTTTTTTTTTAAAGATATATTTATTTGAGAGAAAGAGAGAGAGAGACAAAATCAACAGGAGGAGCAGTGGGAGAGGAAGAGAATCTCAAGCCGACTCTACAGCAACATGGAGCCCGACACAAAGCTCCATCTCATGACCCTGAGATCATGACTGGAGCCGAAGCCAAGAGTCAGATGCTTAGCCAACTGGGCCACCCTGGTGTCCTAGCCATATTTTCTAAAAAAGTTTCTGGGTTCTCAGATTTGGTCAAGAAGTGTCCCCACCTCCTATGTTTTGTATGTTTCTTTATTGCTTTTTATATAGGATTTTTACTTTTAAGAATTTAAGGTACATATTTTTGTATATGGTCTTGGATGCTTTTCTTACAGACGGATAGCCAGTTGTGCCAACGCCATTTTGAAATAATCCATTCTTTTCCTAAGACTTGAAATGAACCGCCACCACCTTTACTGCTTCTCACAGCTGTTAGTCTTTGGTATATCACTGGTTCAATTTGTTGACATTTTATGTAACATTTGTGCTTATATATTCATAAGTGAAAGTACTCCGTATTTTTTATACTACCTTCAGCAGATTTTGGTGTTTTTCTGACTGTATGTAAAACTGGTTCATTTTCCATTTTTTTTCCTATGGTTGGAACTAGCTTATATATTTGAATTGACTACTTTATGAATGATGGATGAAAGTCAACGTCATACTCATCTGTCTTGTTGCCCTTTTTCAGTGATAAATTTTAATTAGGTAATATCATTTAGAGTAATACAGTATTTTTTTTTCTTCCTGAGTCAATTTTAGCAATTTCTATTTTTCTAAGAAATCATGTATTTCCTTGAAGTTTTCCAACTGATATCCTAAGACTGTAGGTGTGATTCCTTCCATTCTTTTAATTTCCTGTTTGCAGTCAGGTCTTCTTCCTCAGAATACTTCATATTTCTTTCTCTCTGTCTCTGTCTTTATCTCTCCTTAACAAAACTCCTGATCTATTTTATTGGTCTTTTAAGGAAACAGATTTTGGCCTTTATTGACATTGCTACTTCTAAAATTTTATTAACTATAGACTTTGTTAATTCCCCTTTCCTTTTGTTTCTTTTTTCCTGGCTTATTGAATATCACATTTCTCAATTTGTTCTTATTCTTTGGTTCTGAAATGAATGCCTTTTAAAATTTATGAGTTTAATTTGTGGCTCTACATTTTCCCCTGAGTAGAGTTTTGTGTTAACTTCTATAGGTTTTGGTATGTGATGCTTTACCTCGTTACTTGCTTCTGAGGTTCAAAATTCAATTATCTAGTCCTCTTTTAAATTTTCAAGTAATTTTACTTTTGCTTTTTTTTCTTTTGGTAATTGTTTCTAATTTTATTGGGTTGTGATTAGGAAATGTGACCTATATAATCTCTTTAATTTTGAGAACAAGTATATGACTCCATATATTAATGATACTCATAACTTGGCATAGCGATTTGGGGGAGGAGTTTCTCAGTATCCAATAATGTTGTTAGATGTGAGAACCTATTCTAGTCCACTTGTATATTTATATGAAATTCACACACATATCCACTTAAGGAGAGAGTATATGTGTGTATCTACATGCTTATATACACACACAGACATGTGGATGGATATACATTAGAGGAGAGGGTGTATTTGTATATGTATATATGTGTGGACCCCTATGTAATGTGTGTGTATATACATATACATATGTGTAACTAATTTTAAAAAAAAATTAGAATCAACCTCATTAACCTACAGGTATTTGTTCTTTATGATGTATTGAATAAACTGTGGTTAACTCACACAGTGGATTGCTATGCAACAGCAACAAAAAGAATTAAAATGAAAAACTTTAACATAGAGTGTAAATAGGTATAAAATGATATGCGTAGCATGGAAGCATTTATTTGCACATAAAATTCTCATACCACTACATATGTGTGGAATTATCTACATGTCTCCACATAGAACAACATGCATGAAAAAGTTACAAATCACCTTCCAGCTTGGTCACTGCTGGGGAGTGAGCCACAGGTGAAGGAATGTGTGGAAGGGTTCTACCCATACTGTATTATTTATCCCTTAAAGGAAAATTGAAGCAAATATAATGAAATGACAGAAGCTGTTTAATTTTTGAGGAGAGTACCTGGGTGTCTGATTCTTGTCTATTTCCTCTCTCACTTCATTAGACGGAGAAGTTTTTGGGTTGTTCACCACTGTTCCTCAGCATGAAGCACAGTGATGAGGAGGTGCTCGATTTCAAATGTTAAGTTAGGAAGTGAAGCTCAAGTCATACTAGAGCCAGTAGAAAGACCTAACTTTTGTTAAGCCTAGATAATACAAGACTCAAGAAGACTAGGTTTACTCTTTTTAAATTATTCCAGTGATATTTTCCTAAGGGAAAGAGCTGGACTTGTCCTATGTAGGTAGGAGGTCAACAGAGGAACAGTGGATGGGACCTAAAAGGATGAAGGTTCTAGCCTGAGTTACAGCAGATCCATCCAATGGCCAGAAGGGTCTGGAACTGAGACAGAGTGCTCAGAAGCCATCTTCTTGTCCAAAAATGTTCAAACAAAAACAAAGCATCCCTGTTTATAGACTGTTTAGCAGGGATCCCTAATGCTAATGAATATCATTTATTGAGTACTCACCATGTGTTTTAATGTGAGTTTTAATTAAAACTCACCAGAATGTTTTAAGCATTCTGTATTAATTGTTAAATTCCCATAATAATCCTCTGAAGTTGTGGCAGTTTGTCAAAATAATTGCTATGATGCTCACAAAGCACAAGCCACAGTCCCTGGTACCTGATCCTCTCTCAGGGAATTATGTAGCTATTAGTTCTCTTAACAAGTTTGATTAGGACTCCATTTCTTGCAAAAAAAAAAAAAAATGTGGGAGTCAATTGAGAAGTTATCATCCAGAGAACAGACTGAGAGTCTTAACACATTTGCCACTCACGATTTGTTATTTAATCCAAGTCACTCTTACATGTGGCAGTGAGAGCTGGAATAAGGAAGGGAGGATAGAATGGAAGTGACTGGACCAAGCTCACATACCACTGAGTGGCAACCATTGGATTTGGGTGTTGGAGAAAGGGTATTGCACTCAGAAGTCGGCAAGTTCATAGGAGAAATGTCGGACTGTGTGTCCCTGAGCGAGTCTCCATCTCCCTATCCTAGGTCCTTTTTGTCGCCAAACTGTAAAGCCTGTTTAGTTCCCACATGGGGTCAATTAGGGTGAGTTCTCAGAAAACAGATGAACCAAACACGGACAGGGAAGATAGTGTATTCCTTCACTTAACTGTGTTCCCAAGGTGCTGGGTTGTATTCACCACCAGCACTCTCTGCAGATGCTTGCAGACTGCATCCTGTGTGGCAGCCTCTTCCAATGACAGGCATGGTTTTGAGCTTTCAAACCCTGGGAATGATTTGGGTGGATAATGTCAACCGATTATGAATTTCTGGTGTGTGGCCCATAGCTATTGGTGATGAATCAGGCTGCTACACAAGGGGACTTTTGATCAAGAGCACATTTCTGCATAATGAGAAGTAAAGTAGTGCAGATTAATGGTGTCAGCATTTTAATGGGACCTGGGGAAAAGGCTGGGTGATGGATTCTTTTTACGGAGAGCAGCCCCGTCTTCTGCCTCCCAGATTTGCATCAAGGAGAGCCCAAGGGGAGCCATTGAAAGGTCATTGCATCTCTCTTTGACAGGTGTTGGCACAAGAGTTTCCTCGTTGTGTCCACCTCCCCTTTGTTGCTGACCTTTCCCCCACTGAGTGTGACACTCTGAGCAAGCCATGGAAAATTGTCCAGAGTTGGGGTTGTCTGAAGCACTATCATTAAACAACTTACAAAATAAGCATGTGGTCATCAGATAGTGTTGGGCTCACTAACATGGACCTTGCCAGGCAAGGAAGACTTCAAGGGTAGCCCATGTTTATGTCTGGGTGAGGGACACCTGACCTGTCCTCTACAGGATCTTTTCTACCTTAAGCAGACCTGGAGGAGGAAGACCTAACAGGATATACACATGAACACAGCCCGTCAAGAGCAGCCAGGGCCAAGGTCATGGCCAAGGCATTCCAACAAGTTTGGGCTATTGCTATGAAAACCAGGTAGCATTTGTTAACTATCTACAGAATGCCTAGAGGATATACATGCTTTGCATTTAACATTTCATTAATAATGCCCCTGCAATGAAGGTTTTAGTATTCCTATTTGTGGCTGAGGACCTTGAGCTTCTGGGAGTTTGTTTGCCTCTTTTGAAATTGCTAAGTTAGTAACGGCAGAATAATCATGATTATAATCATGATCATAATTGCTAACAGTTATGTAGCTCTCACTATGAGCTATGCAGTCTTCTAAGAGATTTTTACATATCAATTTGAGTATCAAAATAATGCCACAAGACTGAGCACTGTATTTTTACATTTTACAAATGAGGAAACTGAGTCACAGTAAGATTATGGAACCTGCCCAGAGTCACACAGTAAGTTACAGAGGTAGATTTGAACCCTAACGTCTGGTATTCACTGCTCAGGCTTCAGTGCCATACTGCAAATGCCACCAGGCTGTGCCAACTTGAGCATAGTCTTCTCTCCCTGGTCCCCATGACTTCCTCACCTCTGCCTTCAACCCCGCCTCTGCCTTCACACTACCCAGGATTAGACACTCATAAATATTTATTAAAAGTCACTGACCCCTACCGCTGTGTTAGGTCTCTGTTATTTGTCTGCATATCCCTGCACTTTTCCCTTACTTGAACACTCATCAGCTTTTACTGTAGTTTCTTACAGAACATTTGTCTTCCCTCCTAGACATTTAGCTGCAGGAGAACAGGTGCTGGGCCTCCCTTGTTTAGGATGACATGCTCGAGGTCCAGGACCGTGTCCATATAAATAAAACCCCATTTCTGATTGTTACCACATTTCACAAGTACTTGTGGATGTAATACCAGCAATTTAGAAGGTATGTTTGGGATGGTCTAAAACAAAATATAAACTATTTGTCAAAGCTAAAATTCCCACTGGCTGGCTCTGAGTCGGGGGGGGGGCATCATAAAAATAAAAGAGAGAAACAGAGACCACTGCATTTCTGAGCCGTCAACACGAGATACAAGATGCCTCTGGATAGCCAAATGAAAAAAGAAAATTCTTTCATGCAAGGTCATATGAAATAGCAAATACACTGTGATTTCAAACACAAGCTCTAAATCAAAAGGCTATGTGTTTTGACTTGCAATCAAAGTTTCTCATCTTGATGATTCTAGATACCATGTTTAGTGGTAAGTAGAAAATACAGTCTATTATTAACAATAGCTTTTCTCAGTCACGGAATAAACATTTGCTGATGAATGAACAAATGATTGAATAAATGAATGAATATAAATGAAGGTAAGTCTGCCAAGGTGATCTGTATAAAAAGTGATGCTTTCCTATCAAGACATTATAAGTAAGATCCCTTTTACTTCCAGGGATCCTTTACGTGTACTCACTGCAGTTTAAACCCATTCCTGATGACACCCTCTAACTTGAGGGTGGATATTATGAACTAATGTTAGAAAGGGAGAAAGAGCAGCTCACAGAGGTGAAGAGTTTTGTTTTGTGTATATTGCATCATTGTTGCTGCTGCTGCTGTTATTTTTACTGTTATCATTATGAGGCCACACATGCCTTTGTGCACCTGCTATACACTAGGGACTATCAAGCCCAAAGAAAAACAAGTGCGGAAGCAACTGTAGGGCTGAGCTGCCTATTGAGAAAAGAGCACAGGGGTCCAGAGACCAGGACAGCTGAAGAGGCGTAAGCTGGGTATGAGGAGCAAGCAGCGATTCAACATCCCTGAGTCTACCGCCCAGCAACACTTAGGAGAGTCTCAGATCTTCAACGCTGACTTAATTCTCATGGCTGCATCTTACTGTGACAGGTTTCCCTGCTCACAATATCCATGATGCCCTGATGTTTATAATTCCCATGTCAGTCCCTTTGCTCCAAACTTGACTTTGGTATCAAAAAAATGTTTCACTAGATATGGCTTTGTTTATTCAAAATTCATTCCTCCTTCACATCTTAATGATTTGTAAGCTTAGACTATTAATCTTCTTACCCGAGCTAAACCTCTCTCCCAATCTGTTCTTTTATAGATATTTCCAAACTCAGAAGCTTACATTCACTGCCCTCTGTGGGCTTTCTTAAGGCAATAATTAGCTAGAAAGCCTGTTGTTCGTTAGAAATGCTTAAGAAAGTATTCGGGTATTAGGTGGGACTGCAAACTTGATGCTTGCTGGCAGTACTCTGCCTGCTGAATGTTGCTGGATCAAACAATTTAAATCATTTCGGGAAAGGCACCAATTTTCTCTCTGCACTGGTCACTGTGTAAGTCCAGGGAATAAGGTGCATGGAGGTCACCACCACGTTGAGAAGAATGTAATGACATAGCAGAATTGCAAAAGAATGAGCACCACGAAAGAGCCTGAATGAAGAGTCGACGAGGAAGAAGTAATTCCATCAGGGGAGACACTTGGCAAACTTTTAGAACATTAGTATTGAACGAGGTATGCACTAGATTGAGAAAGGGAACAGCATACAAAAAGACAGAAGGGCACAAACTTCTGTGTATGTTATGTTGGGAGAACTCTTCCTCCTCTGCCAATGTTCTGGCTTCTTTCATTTTCTTGAACACAGCTTGTTCTCTTTCAACACTGAGTCTTCTTAACCACTCTTCCTTCTGCCTAGAACAGTGTTTCCAGCCCAGCTCTGGTCAGTGACTAACTTCTACCCTTTTCTTTCAATTCTCTGCTTAAACGTTATGTCCTCAAGTTGGCCTGTTCTAACACAGGAGACACAGTTCAATTCTTACATTTATGCTCTTATCACACTTCTAAAATCCTCCTTGTTAACTTGCATTATACTCAATACACTTGCTTAATGTCTGCCTTCCCCAATCCAGTGTGTTAAATTAATTAAACAAGGAGGCCATGAGACTGCCGAGCCCCTAATCCACAGAGAACTAACTAAGCAAACCAAAATCTTTAAATGCCTCAAAGTTACAAAACTGAAATGTTAGGGACAATCAATCGCAAACAGCCAACTAGGCTTTACACTTCAGCCAATCATCTCATTTCCTTTCTTTGCTTCTGTACTTTCTCCGTACAAGTCTTTGCTGGGCCTCCTATCAGCAGTGTGCTCCTAACCACTTCCAGCTTGATGCTGCCTGACTCGAACTGGTTTTTGGTCAAAGAAACTCTTAAAATTTTTAATATGCCTCAGTCTGTCTTTTAACAAGAGTAAATTCATGAGGGCTGAGGCCACATTTGTCTTATTCTGCACCGATTCTCAGTACTTTCTTCACGACCTGATACCTAGTTACCACTTCTCTATATGCATCTCTATGCAGTGGTGGGGTAGGGGACTCAGGGAATGGTGGAAAGTTGCTAGGAATGAGAACAACAAATTAACAGAGGGAGACATAATTATAGAGCACTTTGACTAATGTCTTCCACCTAAATATGCTCCCAGATACCTTGGTTTTGAAAAACCAAACCAAATGTAGAAGAAACACAAACACACCAGATTTTCTCAAAGCTTTGCAGGAACTTACAGGAAAGGAATATAAAAGACGGGTAGTTGACAAACACTGACATGATGATGATTTTCTTTTTTTTTTTTTTAAAGATTTTATTTATTTATTTGACAGAGACAGAGATCACAAGTAGGAAGAGAGGCAGGCAGAGAGAGAGGGGGAAGCAGGCTCCCTGCTGAGCAGAGAGCCCGACGCGGGGCTTGATCCCAGGACCCTGAGATCATGACCTGAGCCGAAGGCAGAGGCTTTAACCCACTGAGCCACCCAGGTGCCCCTGATGATGATTTTCTTAAAAATTAATCTCATGGAGAGTAGTGGTAGCAGAAAATGGCAGTGGCCTCAAATATGTGGTAGCTTCTAAATATTTCTCAAAGTATGGAGCAAGTTACCAATGTCTATATTCCAAAAGCAGAAAGGAAAATGAGAGGAAAAAGTAAGGTTTTATTTGTATCTAAGGCACCTGGAAGTAGACATGGCCATGTGAATCACACTTGAGGAACAAGGTACCTTGGCTACTGGTTGGTTGGTCAATACATTCATTCATTTGATTAGTGTTCATCAAGCTATAGTTTACCCAGTGTTATGTCAATCATGACACTAGGCTCAGATCTTTCCCTTACAAAATCTGCCATACAACAGAGGAGAAAGACCATCAAATAAATAAATGAACCAGCAATTTATTCACCACAATGACAAGGAGTGCTACAAAGGGAGGAGGACAGATTTGATGGCAGACTTGGCCAGTAGGCATGTCTACTAGAAGGCATCTGAGAGGTCTCATAATTCTTTGGCATTCACTAAGAGAAGTTAGATTTTGATCATACTTATGAGGCCTCATGGGTCTATAGTATGCCATTTCTCTGAAGCCTGTGCATAAATATTTACTGGGAAATTGGCAGAATCACATGACCCTTTCAACCTGCAAATCTCCCTAAACCTGACTACAGGCACCCAAAACTCAAGTGGTTTTGTTTTTTCTTCTCACTGTGTAATAATAAATGATTCTTATTAAAGATTGAGTTGGGTCACTCCAAATTTTAGCTATGTTTTACTGAATTACGTGGGGGTAAATTGTGTGCTACTGAGACATTTATGAATGTGATTTTTTAGAGGCATTTCTTAGGATATACACTTTATCTAAGGACCTATACCACAACTTTCCACCTATATTTACAAATATGACCCTTTCTTAGGAAAAGAGAAAAAAGTAGGGATTCTCAGAATATGCTCACTAAAGGTCTGCAAAACCCCAGCATGGATCTTTATTCCCAATCTAAGGTGTAGGCTGCCCCTCTTCTTACATGAGCTGACCCTTAGGCCAAAAGCAGTATGGAAAAAAATATGAGAGTGATACTCTCTTATTCTAAAAAAAAAAAAAAAAAAAAGTAACATTTTAGTCCTAACGTTTTGATTTTTGTTTTAAATTTGTTTCTTCCCAGACCTTTTCTCCCTTTGTGTTTTCTGTTGGTTTAAAAACTAAAGAACATAAAGAGCATCAATAACAACAACAAAATGAAAGGTTCATTAAAAACTAAAAAAAAAAAAAAAACAAAAAAACAAAAGTCCAGGACCAGATGGCTTCACAAGTGAATTCTACCAAAAATTTAAAGCAGAGTTAATACTTATTCTCTTCAAACTATTCCAAAAAAATAGAGGAGGAAGGACAGTTTCCAAATACATTCTAGACAACCAGCATTACCCTGACAGCAAAACCAGACAGACACCACAAAAGAAAAGACACAAAAAGAGAAAACTACAGGCCACTATCCCTGCTGAGCACAGATGCAAAATATCTCGGCAAATAGAAGCAAACCAAATTCGGCAATATATTAAAAGGATCATTCACCACAATCAAGTAGGACTTATTCTGGGATACAAGGGTGGTTTGATATTCACCCATCAATTGATGTGATATACCACATCAAAAAAGTAAGAATAAAAATCACATCAACATCTCAAATAGAAGCAAAAAGGCATTTGGCAAAATCCAACACATATTCATGATAAAAAACTCTCCATAAAGTGGGTTTAAAGAGAATGTACCTCAACATGATAAAGGCCATATATGAAAAACCCACAGATAACATATGATGGTAAAACCTGAGAGCTTTCCTCTAAGATCAGGAAGAAGACAAGGTTGTCTACTCTTGCCACTTTTATTCAACACTGTACTGGAAGTTGTAGCCACAGCAATCAGACAAGAAAATAAATAAAAAGCATCCAAATTGGTAAAGAAGAGGTTAAACTATCACTGTTTGTAGTTAACATGAGACTATACATAGAAAACTCTAATGACATAACCAAAAACTATTGGAATAAATGAGTTCAGTAGAGCTGCAGGATACAAAATTCATACACAGAAATCTATTGCATTTCTATACACTAAGAACAAATTAGTAGAAAGAGAAATTAGGAAAGCAGTCCCATTTGCAACTGCACCAGAAGAATAAAATATCTAGGAATAAACTTAACCTAGGAGGCAAAAGTCCTGTACTCTGAAAACTATAAAACACTGATGAAAGAGATTAAAGATGACATAAACAAATAGATAGTCCATGTTCATGGATTAGAAGAATATTGTTAAAATGTCCATACAACCCAAAGCACTTTACATATTCATATATTCTATATATCTTACAGAATATATTCTATATATTCAATGCAATCTTGATAAAAATACCAACATTTCTTGAAGAACTAGAACAAAATAATATTAAAATTTTATGGAACCATCAAAGACCCTGAAGAGCAAAAACAATCATGAAAAAGAACAAATCCAAAAGTATCACAATTCCAAACTTGAAGATATACTACAAAGCTGTAATAATCAAAACAGTATAGTACTGGCATGAAAATAGACACATAGATCAAGAGAAGGAAAGAGATGGCCCAGAAATAAAACCATACTTATATGGTCAATTAATCTATGACAAAGGAGGCAAGAATATACGTTGAGGAAAAGATAGTCTCTTCAATAAACGGTGCTGGGAAAACTGGACAGCAACATGAAAAGGAATAAAACTGGACCACTTCCTTACACCATACACAAAAATAAACTCAAAATGGTAAGAGACCTAAACATGACACATGAAATCATGAAACGTTTAGAAAAACATAGGTAGTAATTTCTTTGACATTGACCTTAGCAACATTTTTCTAGATAGGTCTCCTCAGGCAAGGGAAACAAAAACAAACTATTGGGACTCCACCAAAAAAAAAGAACTTTTGGACATTGAAAGAAACCAACAAAATGAAAAGCAACCTACTGAATGGGAAAAAAAGGTCAAATGTTAAATTTAATAAAGGGCTAATATCCAAAATACATAAAGAACTTATATAACTCAATACCAAAAAACCAACAATCCAACTTAAAAATGGGCAGAGCACCCAAATAGACTTTTTTTTTCCCAAAAGACATGCTGATATGAAACACACACATGAAAACGTGCTCAACATTCCTAATCATCTGGGAAACACAAATCCAAACCACAATGAGGTACCAGATTATACCTATCAGAATGGCTTAAAAATGACAATATATAACAGGTATTAATGAAGATGTGCAGAAAAAGGAACCCTCATGCACTGTTGATTGGAATGCAGACTGGTGGCAGCCACTGCACCAAAAAAAAAAAAAAAAAAAAAAAAGTCAGTTCCTCAAAAAATTAAAAATAGAACACCATATGACCCAGTAATTCCAGTACTCACCTAAAGAAAACAAAAACACAAATTCAAAGACATATATGCACCCTTATATTCGGTGCAACACTATTTACAATCCTCAAAATATGGAAGCAACCCACACGTCTACTGATAGATGAATAAATAAAGAAGGTGTGGCATGGGGTGGCTCAGTCAGTCAAGCATGTGACTTTTGGTTTCAGCTCAAGTTGTGATTTTAGGGTTGTAAGACAGAGCCCATGTGAGGCTCCACAACCAGCTTGGGATTCCCTCTCTTTCTCTCTCTCAAAAAAAAAAAAAAAATGGTATAAATACGCAATGGACTATTATTAAGCCATAAAAAGGATGGGATCTTGCCACTTGCAACAACATAGATGGGCCTAGTGGATATTAGGCTACATGAAATAAGTCAGAAAGAGAAAGACAAATACCATATGATTTTACTTATATGTGGAATCTAAAAACCAAATGAATAAAAAAAAAAAAAAAGGCAGAAACAGACCCGTAAAGACAGAGACCAAACTGATGGTTGCTAGAAGAGAAAGGAGCGGAGGCTGGGTCAGTGGGTGAAGGGGAGTGGGAGATAGAGGTTTTCAGTTATGGAATGAATAAATCATAGTGAAAAAAGTCACCACACAACCCTATGGTTTCTAGATTCCTCAACAATCCCCAGCCAAGGGCGCATGTCAGTTATGGGGTCTGTGATCCGGAAGCAGAGTCCTGGGGTTCACTTGTCTTACAATTTATGTTTACTTTTGCCATGGGTAGAATGCTAGCATTAGGGATGAAGAGATGGGTAGGGGATGCACGTAGATCTAAAGATGGCACGTGTTCAACCCTAGTCAGGGAAGCAAGAGTCAAACTCCCTGGACAGGGACTTCATCCCCAAGACCTCCCAACACAGACTGTTGACACATTTTGGACACTGCAGGATTACCTTCTGTGACAGTTAATTTTATGTGTCACCTTAGCCAGACTGTGGTGCTCAGGTGTTTTGTCAAACAGAGGTATGTTTTTAAGAATGTAACTAACACTTAAATTGGTGCATTTCACATAAAGTAAATTACCCTCCATAATGTAAGCAGGCCTCATCCGATCAGTTGAAGACCTGAGGAGCAAAGGGAGGTTTCCCAGTGATGAAGCAATTCTCAAGACTGCAGCATCAACTCGGACCTGAATCTCTAGTCTGCCCTATCCATTTCAGATTTTCCGGCACCTACAATCACATCAGGTAATTCCTCAAAATCAATCTCTATCTACCTATCTTTGGAGGGCACTGACTAATCTGACTCATGCACTTTCTTTTTAGGAAAGGTTTGTCTCACTCTGATATAAAATAAGGGAGCCTACAACAGCAGGGATGGAACGGGCCTTAGCCCTTTGCACCAGTGCAATCTGGACCTAAATGATAGTTTACACTCCATTTCCCATTATGAGGGCAGATCATCCTCGCTGAGTGACAGGATCTCCTAGAATACCCTCACAGCGTGCTGGCCACACCTTGCCTGTGGACCACCCACAGACCCCCAGGCCTCCCACGAGGCCCTGCTTTTCTCCCTGCTTTGTCTGACCCAGGACTCCTGCCACGAGAACAATTAGGAACTTAGAGCAGAAGGAGAAGTGAGGTTTCTTCCAGCTCTGCAGTTGTTACGACTTCAACTTTGTTGAACGTTGGAATTAAAAGGGCAAAACCTCCACCCCAGACCTCTGCAGCCGCCCCACAGATTGGATGCAGAAGGGAGCCCGGCGAGAGGTAATTAACCGCAGATCACTAACGGCTCAACGGGAAGGCCTGTGGCCAGGAATTCGTTTTGCCAGAGGTCCTGGGAGCACTGGCTGCAGAGAAACGAGTTTGCAAATAAGCACTTTTCTTTGTAAAGGCCCCCTTCCCCAGCTCCATTAGTTCCCAGCTCCGTTTTCAACTGCGAGGGCTGTCTTTTCATCTTGAACTTGACATATTCTTCTAGTTTAGCCCAGTCACACGGAGCCCTCTGGCAAGCCACTCTCTCTCCCACTGTGAATTGTTGGGAACCTCGGCAGAGAATAAAATTCGGAGTCGGCCAACTTTTCCCCCACAGCCCCCGACTTCGCCTCTTTTTGTGCTTAACAATGGATGGCAAGATCTTTGGTTTTCTTTGTCATCAGGAAAGATGTTGGAGTCAAACAAAGGAGAACAAAAATTCCAGACGTGCTGAGAAAATGAAAGAGTGTGAGTGTGTGTGTGTGTGTGTGTGTGTGTGTGTGTGTGTGTGTGTTGGCAAAATCTCACCCACCACCGCCAAATGCCACTGATTAGCATTGTAACCCTCAGGAATGTATGTCATTTGGGGTTGAGTTAGTGGTTTGAGCAATGTTCCAACTTCCTGCTGGAAAATTTAACCTCTTTTTAG
Source organism: Procyon lotor (assembly GCA_028646535.1). Lineage (NCBI taxonomy): Eukaryota > Metazoa > Chordata > Mammalia > Carnivora > Procyonidae > Procyon > Procyon lotor. The sequence continues at coordinate 16,133,315 of CM053620.1, forward strand.
TCTTTAGCCAGGCAAGGAAGCTGAGCACCATTTTATTTGTTCTTACCTGCGGGGTATCTCCTAAATCCAGTCCCCACTGCTCATTTTCACTGTCCTGACCATTCTCGTCTTCCTGGATCAGTGTGTCCTCACTCTTCTCCTCTGCTTCGCTCCCTCCAAAACGTCTTCCCGCGCAACCACAGCCATCTTCCTAAAATGGACATCTGACTACCTTGTTGCTCATCTCCTGAAGAATCAAGTCTAAGTTCCTGGCGGGGCAGCCAAGATGCCCCTGGGGTTCGGGGTTGTATCCCCCGACCCCTCAGACCTCTGATTAAATCAGCCTCTCTCACTGCACTATTTCCTATTTTTTGTAGCTATGTTTACTTCTTAAAATTAGTTTGTTTTTGCTTTTTGGTTTTTTGTTTATTTTTTTGGGTTTTTTTTGTTTTTTTGTTTTTTTGGTTTTTTTTTAGTAAACTCTTCCCCTTCCCTAAATCTTTCTGGGCTCTTATCAATTCTCTCCACCCTAGTGGAGTGGAAAGTTTCTCGAGTGGTTACTGCTTTTCCATATTTACAGTGTATCACCTGCATTCCCTCACCTTCCTGTGAGCGAATCCTCTGGGGTGGGAACTTTCTATCCCCAAAGGTAGTGCAGCGCAGGGCAGAGCCCACAGACTATCCTCAGTTAATGTCTCTGGAATAATGGGAAGCATAATACAACAGTCTTGGGAGGGAAGCCCGCTGGCTCTATAACAAGATTTGTGTGGATTTGAATCCTAGCCTTCGTTGCTTGAGCCTCCATTTCCTCACCTATGAAATGGGCACGATGCTATCAACATCAGAGTACCAAAAGTCAAAATTCACTTTAGTAATGCTTACAAAGTGCTCAACCCATCGCTGACATCTCCGCACACCTCACTACTGAACACTGTTAGGAAGAATTGTTCGCTCCACTCACGCGGGCAATCCTCCATCTATTTCCACCCTCTTTGTTCACAGACCTTCTCCAGCTTGGATCCCCACCGAAGTCATCAACCACAGGGGGAAGAAAGAGTTAAGCCTGCCTGTGTTCACCGCAAATCCACAGGCACTAAATAAGGCTCCAGCGCTCAGGCTTTAAGTATGGGCTGCAGTTAACTATAAACAGCTGTTGCAAGATAATAGCCTTCTACTGGTAAAATAAGGCCAGCCCCCCCCTCCTTCACAATGAAACCTTTCTTGCACAGAGCATTCAGAGCTGATAGATAGATCTCAGGCTGGCAGTAATCAGAATTAAGAGATGAGGGATGGGGGAAGGTTGTCAGGCTTCCCAGATCAAGCTGTCGTGTGTACAGCTATTCTATTTCCGTTTCCAAAAGCCAAAACACCCCGGTGCCTCTTATCTGCAGCACATTCCCCCTGTTGTTCTAACGGGGAAAAACAACTCTGCTCCCTTCCTGTGACAGCATTAACTTTAATAACTGGAAAAAGAGCAGACATTAGCCAAGAAGACGTATGTGTTGCTCTTTATACTGCAGCGCCTTCACTCAACTAATCCTCCCTTCCCATTTTGGGAAATTAAGTATGAATCAAAGCACAGCGATGTGCATCCATATGGAATTTGGGAGCTTTTAGGGCCACTGCACAATTTAAGAAAGGAGGGATTCACGTGAGTTACTTCTACTCCGCCGGAGACTGATGAATGTCTTGGTTTGGGGAACTGATTACAGAATTTTGTTTCAGAAAATATCCAGATATTTTCTGTTTCAGAAAATATCCAGATATTTTCTGTTTCAGAAAATATCCAGATATTTTCTGTTTCAGAAAATATCCAGAATTGTTTAAGTGTCTATCTAGTGTCAGGCATATAGTAGGTACTTGGTATTTGTAGGTTCTTTTGAGCTTGTGAACACTTCCCATGTGTGAAGAGTGGTAAAGGAACTCCAGAAATAAATGAATTTTCATTCAGAGAATGGGTTGATGAAGCCATGAATCCTTGAAATGGAAACTGAGTGGGTTTACTGGTGTCAATCCTATCCATCTGCCTGTCTATTTTAGCATAGGAGTTTGATGACACTTAGGGAAATTAAGTGGTTGATAGAGGGTCAACCAGCAAGTTAGCAGAAACAGGAAAAGGACCAACCTCTCTGATTCCTGAGCCAGTGAGTGCAGTCAGCTCACACTGACAATTCTGAGACTAAAGAAAAGAGCTCTTTGATAAACAAAATTCAGCAAGAACACTAGAAGCAGCAGCACTGAGGAGTTTAATTCTGTTTATGACTATGGTCTCAGAAGTAGATATAACTACTGATGTTTGTCTCCAGCTAGATAACGCATCTTAAAGAATAGCAGGGCACAATAAGCGCTCTTTAATTATAGAATGACATGAACCATGGACTTGGCTATTGCTGTGCAGGCATCTTTTGCATCGAGGACAATAATAAATACAATAATAACTAATACTCATGGTTTTCTCACTATTTATGAACCAGTAAATAACAGCCTGTAAGTTGGGTGCTTTAGTTAGTATCATTTTGTAGATTAGGAAACCACAGTATAGGAAGATTATGGCATTTGCTCATTGTCACCCAGCTAAGAAGCTCCAGAGCCCAGGTTCAAAGCCTTAATTTGTGACCTAGAGCTTGATTTCCGAACTGCTATAATGCCTTACTGCAAAGTAAATTGAAAAGTCATGACCCTCTTGTGTATGATGGAATCACATTTTTGTTTCTTGCTTTCTATCTTTAGACTGCCAAAAAATGTACCATCCTGAGAAGTAACTTCATATTCCTATTTCACACCAGTGGGATCTGTTGGTCTGCAACCTTCCCAGAGCTTCCCAGGTGTAATCTGAAACCAACCCCCATAGCTGGAGTGCAGGGAGAGGCAGGGCACTCCACGCTGGTACATGGAGGTTTTAATAAGCAAAGGGAACTTACATGCAAGGCTTGTCATGGGCAAGATGAATGGATCCCTGCACCTACCTGCCAAATCTTCAAAGTCTATAAAGAGGCTTAAACTGTACTCAGTTACATAAACCATGTGGATGTTCTCAATACCATGTCACAACCTCAAGGCTATGGGCTATGTCTTTGGAACAGCCTCTGGGAGCAGAAAAGTCACATTCTAAGGACAGGGGTGAGGGTAGGGAACCTCTGAGTGCCCAAGTCCAGCTCACAGGTCAATCAGCAGTCACCTCTTTTTAATGACACTCCCCAACAAGGTCAGATACTCTGAGAAGGCGCACGGCACACGGCTTGTCCATGTTCACCCAGTTTGAAAGAGATGGAGATTTCTAAAATCAAGTCCAGTGTTTCTTGCATGGAAGAGAGAATTGTTGTCTCCTTGGATATTTTGAACCCACAAATTTTATCTATGCTGTGTTTCTAGCAAATCACGAAAAGTTAGTTATAAAGCCTTACTGGCATCAAAATGGTCAAACCAATCCAAGAAGAATAAGGAACAAGGTCCAGGCTTGGGTTAGGGCAAGGATGGGAAACATATCCCGACTTCTAGTCCAATTCTAATCAATTACTCTGAGGTCCCTGGAGGGCTATACTAAGAAAGATCATGAGATTACTTCTGTATTAAATTCTTAGTATATGTGTTGCCAAAGTGAGCACAGATCATGAGATTGCTGCTGATCCCAATGGGAAAACATCTTCTGATATTGAGCTAAGTTGATTCCATGTTGGAATGCATAAGGGGGACTAGGATCAATGTGTTTTATTTGCCTCCCCAGATATACTCTCCTTTTTTACTCTGCTCTGTGCTTGACCTCTACAATCTACATCCAGAGGGTCCCTCACCTCCCAGCTTCCAAATGGGTAGGGCCAGTGGGGAGCCCATCAGGAGACTGAAAGGAGGGGAAAACAAAGACTGAGGTGGGAGCATTTATTCCTCATGGTTCCCTCACTGTGGGTCACCATAGATGACTTCACGCCTTCAAAAGGAAGGGCACATCTCCTGCCAGGAGGTCCCTCCACTCCCAGATCTCTCTCCAGAGTCCAGTCACTATTTCCTTCCCCTTGCTTCTTTCCTAGGCTTAGACTACCGTACATACGTCTTGTGGGTTTCCTACATGGTGTTAGGTCTTTACTAAATATTCTCTTTATTAAACTCTCAAGTCGCTCAGTTGGAATACACTACAACGCTGACTGACAGAGTGGCCATGTTACAAGGGGATGGATTAGATACTAAGTCATGGATGAATGAGGAGTGAGCACTTGCTTCTCTTGTGAAGGGAATCCTAAGGATGTTCTTTTTTTAATTTTTGGAGCATGCCATTGTAGACACTTCTCGCATCAGTCCAACCTCCTATGGCTGAAGGCAAGGCCTCATAGGGAAGAGGGCTGAGATATCACACCAAATGAGACAGGCCTGGATTCACATCCTGCCCTAACTCTGCCTGTCTATATTTAAGCTTGGGTACGATGGTTAGACTCTTGAGGTCTCAGTTTCCTAGTCAACAAAACTGGGATAATAACACCTAAATGCCAACTTATAAATCATGGAGAAGATGGCATTTGTAAAATTTCCCTTCTATTTATAGCATTTGGCTAGGTTTACATGGATCAACAGAATGGGAGTTTTTGGATAAGAATTTTTTTCTATCTGCCCAAATTCAGTAAGGTAGCAAGGTTTTTTCCTTCTTTCCTTATTGTATCAATCTTGTTGCTTCTCAAACCTTCTACATTTGATTCCATGGTTCTCCCCTCTAGGAGTCCTCAAGACTCATAGAGCAGAAAAGTTTAACCATCAGCCTCTTATGCTCTAAAACATACAGCAGTCCAGACCCCTGGGGGGCAGATTCTCAAATTAGATGTTGAGCTTCCTGAAGACAGTGATCAATATTATTTATTTCTCTATCCCCAGTTCCAGTTGCACAATTTATACACAGTAAATGTTTATTGAGTTAATGAGTTATACTGCATAATCTTGCTTTCCATAGATTTAAGGCTTACCTACTTTAAATATGGAAATGTTTACTTATTCTAATCATTTTGAATAAAAAAACATTTTTGGTATTTGTAGCAAAAAAAAAATAATTTTGGAACATTTTTCTGAGCACAGATAATACCACTGTGCTTCAGTGAACCAGCGCTCTCTGGGGAAGTGGAAACTCCTAGAGACATTGTGCTCCTGATCTAAAGGTTCCCCCAGTTTCCTACTTTAAATCCTCCATGCCTAATCCTTCCAGTACCCACTTGCCTCTCTTCCAGTTGCTGTTTAGAATATGCTGTATGTCTGGATATCAAGTAATTACTGCCATTTGGACTGTTTGTGCAAAATAAGAGTGAAGCCCCGAATAAGTGTGTGCAAATCAAGAGGGAATGGAGTGAAACCACCTGCTCTGTTCAGAAGTTTGTACTCCTTACTTCTTAGTTTCGGAGTATGTAAAAAAAAATGATATTAGATATGAGAAAATATTGATACCTAAGAAGGACTTGGGAAGACAAAGGGAACATCTGCTTTCGTTGCCACAGAAGGCCACCGGCTGCTCTGCAGTGCTATGATACATCTGGGCCAGGCTCGCCTCTGGGGAATTGTCAAGTCCATGTATATGAAATCTCAGTCCCTCTAATGTGGATTCTTGCAGAAATCAGAAATGAGGATGCACGCACTCTGGTTTAGATAGCCGTTATTTGGGGTTTTGTCCCCAAAGTATCGAGGTTGATAAAAATGGCAAGAGTCACTCTGGGGAGTGGGAAGAAAGATGAATCCTGGGATTGAGTTCCTTGTCCTCACTGTGCCCCACCAGGGAATCAAGCCCTCTCTGACCCTCTGCTTATCTGTAAAGTGGGGATGATCATACACCTGGTAAGATTTCCCAGGTGGGCATGAACATGAGAGGAAGAGCACACTCAAGCACTTGGAAAGACAAGGGTAATGTGTCCCTTTAAATATCCCTCATGATGATGATGCTGATGAAGGCTCTTATCTAATGCTGGCAGCAAATCTCATATACTCTCATGAACTTATGGGGGACAGAGCCCTGGAGCAACCTTAAGGAATTTGAAATTCAAGTTTCTCTGGACTTAGGGTTTATTTGAACACCTTCCACATGGGAGTCCACATGTAGATCTCAAGTCAACCTTAGTTCAACTCATCCTCCCATGGAGCCCTAAAGCCCTGGCATTTAGGGCCAGGAGAGCATCTAGCCAGCTGATACTACTTCTTTTCATCACCTTGGCAGCCAGGAGACTCCAACCCAACTTTAACTCTCTACTGCAGTAATTCTGTTGTGCTGAGCTTTGATAGGGTTTATCTATTCTATGCCTCTCTGTAGATTTTAATCTTTTCTACTTTAAATGCCATAAGAGACATCTTCTAAATATCAGTTAATTCAACTTATTTTTGAGTATGTGATAGGAGTGCTATAAACAATGAATGACTGGGGAATAAATAGATGATGAAAAGTGAATGAATAATTGAACTGTACAGCACAAAGAATGAACCTTAATGCACACACATAAAAAAATCATTTAGGAAATCAGGAGAAACTCAGGAAGAGATGGAGACTGTGCCAAGAGAATCCAAGTGTAATACAGATGTGTAAGACAATCTCACTGAAGGGGGCAGGAGGAGAAGGTGCTGACCCATTTAAATTTGGAAATGAGTGGAGTCTGTAAGGTTAAAGGCAAAAAGAACTACACATAAGCACTGTACTCAGGTTGATAATGTTGTTTCCCACAGGGCTATGGGTTAACAGTTCTGATGCAGCTATGCATGCACGCCAGAATGAAACAATTAAGTAAATGGATGGCAGGTGATGGGAGCTAGGTTTTCACTGTTTAAGTGAGAATTTACAGATAAGCAAGGTAAGGAGGCTAGAGCAATTCATGTAGTAATGGATTAAAGCTGGAGACAGGAACATGAACTCTTGAGTAGCTTCATAGAGATACAGTTACAGTAGAGATATTCATGTGTGTATTACATGAGCATATAAATGCATATACATAGGAGTTAGTATACACGTACATACATAATACATATAGGTTCCCCCCTCCCTCAGTTGAGAAGACCTAAAAGAAACACCACGCTGGTAGCAATGTGCACATCTAGAACCCAGATCTTGGTTGCTAAACTGGAGTTTCTAGGAGAAATGGTTGACTTCAGGGCCAGGGCAGGAAATATACAAGATGTACTGGACCAGAAAGTAAGAAGGTACTCAAAAATTTAAAAAGCTTGCATTGATGGAGGAGAAGTCAAAGGAGCACAGGAGTCACTTAAATTCCAATGGCCAAAGCTGGTACGATTTAAGCAACAAAATTAAGTAGTATTGGATTAAAATGCAATAAAAAAATAAATATTCATGAGTCCATGCCTTTCTAAAATAGTGATAGAATCAATGTATCAGGAAAAGAGAAATCTATGTAGAATTCTAAACAATTATGTCGATACCCTGCCCTCAAGAAGGGGGAAGCCTAACTCCAGACCCCTTCTGTATGGTCTCTGCACAGTAACTTCATTCCAAAAAACAGATAATGGGAGAAGAATAAGTAATTTTACAGTAGAGAAATCTGATAAGTACTACCTCAGTCGGGTGATCAAGGTCAATATCAGCAGAAAAAAGTCATGTGGATAGTATCTTTGTTATGACAGAATAGAAATGCAACTTTACCACTGTGATCTTACTCTCAAAAACTCACAACTCTAACTCTGAAAACTATAAAACACTGATGAAAGAAATTAAAGACAACATAAAGAAATGCAAAGGCATCCCATGCTCATGAGTTGAAAGAACGAATATCATCCAAATGTCCATACTACCCAAAGCAATCTATGCATTCAGTGCAATCTCTATTAACCACCACCAGCATTTTTCACACAACTAGAATAAATCCTAAAATTTGTATGGAACCACAAAGATCTCCAATAACCAAAGCAACCCTGAAAAAGAAAAGCAAAGCTGGAGGCATGACAATTTCAGACTTCAATCTACAATACAAAGCCGCAGTAACCCAAAAAGTATGGTATTAGCACAAAAAGAGACACAGAGATCAGAACAGAACAGAAAACCCAGAAATAAACTCAGGATTCTTGGGTCAATTCATCTTTGACAAAGCAGTCAGGAAAAAGACAGTCTCTTTAGCAAATGGTGTTGGGAAAACTGGACAGCAACATGGAAAAGAATGAAACCAGACCACTTCCTTACATCATATACAGAGATAAATTCAAAATGGAATAAAGACTAAATGTGAGATCTGAAACCATCAAAATCATAGGGGAGAGCAGTCGGTCATTTCTCTGCCATCAGCTCTAGCAACTTTTCTCTCGATAGGTCTCCTGAGGCAAGGGAAACAAAAGCAAAAAAACTATTGGGGCTCCATCAGAATAAAAAGCTTCTGTACAGCAAAGACAACAATCAAAAAAAACTGAAAAAACTGAAAGGCAACCTACAGATGGGAGAAGATATTTGTAGAGGACATACCCAGTAAAGGGTAGGTATCCAAAATATATAAAGAACTTACAAAACTCAACAATCAAAAAATTAAAAACGGGGGGAAGGCAGGAACAAATATCTCTTCAGAGAAGTCATACAGTGGCCAACGGATACATGGAAAGAGGCTCAACATCACTCAACGTAAGGGAAATGCAAATTGAAACTGTAAGATATCAACTCACACCTCCCAGAATGGCTAAAATCAACAACATGAGAAATGGGTGTTGGCGAGGATATGGAGAAAAAGTAACCCTTTTTCACTATTGGAATGCAAACTCGGGCAGCCACTCTGGAAAACATTATGGAGGTGCCTCAAAAAGTTAAAAATAGAGCTACCCTAAGATGCAACAATTACATTACTAGGTATTTACCCAAAGAACGCAAAGCCACTAATTCAAAGAGATATATGCGTGCCTATTTTGTAGCAGCATTATTTATAATAGCCAAGATAAGGAAGCAGCCCAAGTGTCCATCAGTTAATGGATAAGGAAGGGATAAGGAAGAGATGGTGTGTGTATGTATTTGACAACGAAATGTGCTATGATGTCCCGCATGGGATCCTGGAGCAGAAAGGACAATAGGTAAAAGCTAAGGTAATCTGAATAAGCTATACACTTCAATATTCATGCATAAATACTGGCTCATCTACTGTAGTAAATATAGGATACTAACGCATGATGTTAGTAATAGGGAAAACTTGGTGTGGAGTATATGGAAACTTTCTGCACTCTATTTTCAGTGTTTTTATAAATCTAAGGCTGCTCTAAAAATAAAGCCTATTTTTAAAAATGAATGATTATGTCGTTATCAGTTTAGCTTTACACATTATTGAGCAGTACTAGGCTTACTCTGGTACAGGTACTCTTACATTTGGGAAGCTTCATATTTTTGTTGTTGTTGTTAATTTCAAATCCCAGAGAGCTGTATGAATACTTACAGTGAGAATACACGTGACGTGGTTAGAAGACCCTAGCAGACCCTTGGTGATTGCTTGTGTGGGAGGGGTGATGAGGGTGATGACACAGGTATGCTTGAGGTGGCCCCCTTCCCTGGTCTGAGACTGGTCGAAGGTAGGCTTTTGGGTAAGGTGAGTCCTGAAGGCTGAGTAACAGTTAGCTGAGGGAAGAAGGCAGAGGCAACACTGCAGCAGAAGTGGTCCACGAAGGCACAGGAGCATCATGCTGTGAGTTCAATAAGCGGGACTGAGGCTACCTGTGATTTGCTTTTCCTGAAGAACATTAGGCAAGGCTTGAAGGAGAGAAGGAAGTTAAGGCTGGAGTGGTCAGCAGTGGCCATATCACAAAAGGCACCGGGCGTGAAGCTAAGGAGCCCGGACTTTCTTCTGCAGATGAGGGAGCTGTTGAGAATTTTTTGGCCCCCCAGAGAGGCAATCCCATCTGCACGTTGGATAGACTCACTTGGCTGCAGGGTCGGGTGGGGACTGGAGCGCCACCAGACGGCGTGCGTCTTCCAAGGCCAGCGAGACTGAAGTGGTTTGAAAAGTATGGCATTTTCTCGGGGGCAGTTATAAACCTCTGACTTCCTCAGCTAACCACACTTTTGTGAAGTGCCTGTCTAAATATTCTCTTTTTATGTGTATTAGCTATAAAGGTAGAAGCTCACTTTGGCACAGAAATGCATCTCCGAGGCAGAGGGAAACGTTTCCTTTACGACTGTTCCTTATTCCAGCCTTCCTTGCCAGGAGAGAAGAATGTGAGCTGGGAGAGCAAACTGAGTGAGACTTCCGCAGTCGCCTTTGTGAAGCTCGCCTTCTCTTATACATGGAGCCATAATGTCTGCAGATCCCGGATTTTTCATTCATCTTTCCACCCGTGTTTAGCATGGCCAACCCCAGGCTAACCGTGAGCAACTGGCTCATGTTTCAGTTCCTCAGCATGGCTGAATGGGCAGCCAGCTGAGCTTGGAGTTTGAGCATCTGAGACGTGAGTTCTTGCCCCGGCTTGGCTAGGTACCAGCCGAGGGATGCTTCTGTAATCCTTTGCCACTTAGGAGCCCATTTTAAAATTTTTCTTAAGTGGGAAATTTATCCCAACCCTACCACCATCAGCCACATCCATGGCGTCACCAGCCTGCCTCCCCCATCCCGGGCCCTGGTGAGGATTACATGTAACCATGAAAGACGAGCAGCTACTTATCTTCAAAAGATGAAGGCATTGGAATAACCATCAAAGTACATGAACTTTGGTCAAAGTTAGTGCCTGGCACACAGGAGGCACTCTGGGGATATTTGCTGAATGGAAATCAGGCTATTTATTATGATTTTCCCCCCCTACTACTTAGATGCCCACTCTACGATACGGAAATGAGGCATCATACCTTGTGCCTTCCCAGGCATTCTGGTACAAAGTAGCTTAATGGAATGTGAGCAGACTTGCACCATAAGCATTGGGATGACTTTGGTTCTGTTATTATTACTGGGGACTCTAGCTATACCCTAAAACATGCTAACGATATCTTAGAGTGACCTGGACTCATTAATCATTGAATCTACTGCACAACAAGGAGATTCTTCCAGGGAACATTTTTACATCTATGAAACATCACACAGATCATTGTCTTATTCCTGACCACTAGTTTCTATTGTCTGCTGTTGCTCAGGGCCAAGCTGCTCTCTCCAGCACACACACTCCATGTTTTGCTCCCATCACCCTCAACGACTAGACGGTAAAGCTTCCCTTCCTTCTAGGTCAAATGGCCTCTCTTGTCAGAGAAGCCAGTTGCCTTTTCAATTAGGACATTTTCTTAAAACCAAAACCAAAATATCTGCTAAAGAGATTTGCAAATACAACTAAGACAATATAGTACACACAGGATATTTTCTCTAGCCTCTCTCAAGTTATGGGGCTACACGGGACCCCCTCTGTGGTAGAAACTTAGGAGATTTCTGTGACTTAGCACTGAGCACAAGGTCCAGGGCAGGGCAGAAAATAAGTATTTGCAGAGTAAATATTCTCTTTCTTCAAGTCTTGGGGCTGGACTAGAACTCAGGGATAATGCAGTGCTTTGCTGCTCCAAGTACAAACTATGGACAAGCTGCACTGGCCACACCTGGGAGCTCATTAGCCCTGCAGAACCCTATGCCTCACTTGGAACCTATTAGATCACAACATTCATTTTCACTAGATTCTGATTTGTGAGTCATTTTTTATGTCCAATGGTTACAAACCTTAGCTGAAATTGGAATTACCTAAGAACTTCAAAAACAATTGATATCAGGATCCCATAGAGATTCTGACTTCTTTGGTCTGGGAATGTTGCCTAAATATTGAGATTTTTAAAAGCTCCCCATGTTATTCAAATGATAAGCCAAGGCTGAGAACCATTGATCTAGTTCAACTTTCTCATGTAAAAATAGATACTTCTCCAAAGCTGCATGTACACATCTGGGTATTCAATAGTGCTTTATAGTGAGTGGAGACTCAGTAACATTTAATCTACTACTTCTTCCTTTTAGACCTCTCTCCATTTCCTCTCTTGCTAAAATCATCAATCTGTCCCGGTACCACAGACTCCCATCTTATATGCACGGCGCCCAAGAGCCCCCAGTACCCATTATTTCATGACTCAACTCACCACCCAGAGCTGATTAAAGCAAGGATAGGCTCCAGCCAGAAGATTAAGATTCCATCTTCTAGAAATTTCAAACTGAGACCAAGAATAGCTTTGATGGTCTCTGTTTCCTGGTCCGCAGGTAAATACAGGATTTGTGGAGCCAATGGTACTGGGAGCAGAAAGGGGCTGTAAATAAAAGAGAAGAAACAATGAATTGAGCACATGAAGGTAAGCAAGGATAGCAAGTGGAGAGAGCCAATTATCAGATTTACTTATACCTTCCGGTCCTGGTTTGCAGACCCTTCTGTAGCTAGGCTCAGTTGCAATTTCCATCCTATCATTTCATGAAACATCACTATTGCTAATACACCATCTGTGTTTTTCCTTAAGCCCGCTCAAGTCGGGTTTAGTCTTGGCAAGCACAAAAAGTCCTAATTCACTTTATTTTTTCCCTGCCTAACTCTTATTAGCACATATGTGAGATCACCAATGAAACCAACAGTTAAGGGATGAGCTCCTAAGCTGTCTAACTTAAAAGGGGGATAAAGAATATCCATATGTGATGGCAATTCTCTTTCCGTGGCATAGAGGGCACTGTAAAAAAAAATAAATGCATGTGAAGGAGACTTTGAGCTGGACCCTTCCAAAAATGGTTACTGTTTAATCCTCTCAACATTATCTCCATGATACAGATAGGGACACAGGAGCTCAGAGTGGCTAGCTGACTTTCTTCTGGTTGAGTAGCTGCAAAGTAGCCTTGCTTGGGTTGAAGTGAGTCAGATTTTGTGTCCACGCTTGGGTTGCTGCAGGACTGACTGGCAGAGAAGAATGGCGGGCGGAGAGCCGTTGAAGTGAGCAGGGGGCAGGGCCGAAAGACCAGGCTTGTTGTCACTCAGGGATCTGATAAGGGGCAGGCTAATCGAGCACCTCGGAGATCTTTTTTTTTTTTGGGGGGGTGAGATGATAGTTTTAGAATATTTTGGGGTCAACCTGAAGTCAGCGTCTGCTTTTATTCCATGCCAGTGGGCCCTGTCGTCTTACCAACTGCAGTCTCAGTGCCCTCATCCAACTCCACCTGCACACTGTAAAAATGAAACACACCTTTCTGATGTGTGCTTTCCAGCTCATCTTGGGACATATTTGAAGAGCAGCCTGGACCAGAACACTCTCTGTCCCTTGAAGCAAGGGACAGCAAACGTCCCCTACAGTTCTGATTCATGTCTTTTCCTTTACTCTTTAGGTAAAAAGTTTGCAAGATCCAAGTGTTGTAACTAAAAGGTTGCATTTGTGTCCAGGGTTTCAGCTGGCTGTGTAAGGAGACATTCTCTGCTGGCAGAAGAGCTCAAGCAATGAGCTCCCATCGACCAGGGAATAGAGTCATCAGGGAAGGGAGGGACTAGGATCATTCTACACTCAGTCCTGGGACTTTTCTCCAGGGTGTAGGTAGTGCAGGCACAGGCAGACTCGTACGAAGATTATTTCAATACTTACATTCCAACCCAGTCATTAGAGGTGTAAGAAGGCAGATCTTGTCTTGATTGTGTGAATTCATTAAGAATTCACTTAGCTATTCATAAATCTAAAACTACAGTTAGAATGTAGCAGCCTTGTATGAAGGAATTCTGGGTCTTTAGTTGAATCAGAGAAAAGCTCAGGCATTGGTTTCTGTGCATCATACACGGTCCGGGCTGAGACTGTGTTCAGCTAACACTCCCTGAGGACCTACTGTACATCAGGTAAGGTGCTTTCACACCTCTGGGCTCTTGCACGTACTGTCCTTAATCCTTTAAGTGCCTTTCCCTCCTGTCCATTCTTACTCACTTTGCAAAAACTCCACCTCATCCTCCAGAAGCTTTTCCTGATCTCAATTCACTTTTTTTTTTTAAAGATTTATTTATTTATTTGAGAGAGAGAGAGAGATCACAAGCAGGCAGAGAGGCAGGCAGAGAGAGAGGGGGAAGCAGGCTCCCTGCTGAGCAGAGAGCCCGATGTGGGGCTCGATCCCAGGACCCTGAGATCACAACCTGAGCCAAAGGCAGAGGCTTTAACCCACTGAGCCACCCAGGCACACCTTGATTCACTACTTATGCAACCTTTGATCTGTACACATTACCCTCTAAATGCATTGCTCATACCAGACTGAAATGCAGTTGTTTTCTTGAGGGGCACCTTTCCGGAGCAGGGCTCCTTGAGCAGAGAGAGCAGGCTTGAACCCATTTTGGACCCTCAGCCTCCTGCTCTGTGCTTAACAAGGAGCTGAGAAAGGACCCTCCATATGCAACATTATTTGCTTTCTCATTCTCAGTTTGAAGATGAAGACCACAAAGCCCGTAAACAATCACCATTTACTCTTAGGTTGTTACCTCAGGAGTTCTGGCAGATCTACGTTTAGAGAGGGATGTAGCCTTCCCAAGAACATGCATTTATATTTAAGTTTTCTGAATACCCAAATGTAAAATACACATCAACTTTGGCCTAACAACCCCTCTTGTAGGAATTTACTCCATGTGTGTATGTGTGCAAAGACGCCTCTGGCTGCACTGCTCACATCAGTGAGCACCTGGAAACCACTAGTGCGGCTACTTCGAGGGCCTAGTAGATCCCCCTGAATGTACATCTACTTATGATTTCATGTGAATATAATTCGAAAGGACTAAACATATCTTTATATAAGTAGGTGAAAAAAATCATCATCGTGAATAAAGCCGAGTATCGGTGTGTATACAGCTTTATTCCTTTGGTTACCATTAAAAAATCATAATGATAGCTGGAAACTTGTTTCCAGGCTGCTATATGTCTAACGGCAGCAAAATGGCATCATTCATAATATACAAGACATTTTTAATATTTTAAGTCATTTACACCTCACAACAGTGCAGTAAGCCCCATTTTAAAGAAGAAAGGGAGGCAAAAAGAGGCTGTCTTCAAAATCACACAGCCGGAAATGGTAGATCTGAGATTTACCATCCTCATTTAACAACTGTCAAATAGGGACTTCTGGGGACCCTTGGCCAGACCTGCTGAATCAGAGTCGGGAAGCTTGGAGCCCCATGACCTGGGATTTAGTGCCGTCAATGTCCACGCACGTGAGAGAACCACCGCTCTGAGCCATGATGCTCAGCCAGGAACACTATTTCTAGAGGGACCACAGGACCCTACTAGCTGTTGAGACATTGAGCTTGGAGAGGCGGGCAGAAGACATTCACTGTAACTTTCTCATGGAACTCTTCGCATTGTCTAGACCTACCTATACTAGGTATAGGTAGACCTACCTACCTAGACCTACCCAGACCTATACGACCTATACTATTACTTCCATTTTGATTGGTTTTAAAGGTCAACAGAAATCACTGGGTAGGGGGGTTATGGGTCATTTTTATAGGGTTTCCCCCCCCTCTATTCTATTAAGACAATAAGCAAACAAGATTAATCAATAGAGGCTATCAACACAAAGCCCCCTCAGGAATGTGCAGTGTTCAGAAAGAGGCCAGGAGGGCTCCTTTGGAGAGCTGTGCTTGGGGTCTGCCTCAGGAAAGCTTCTCCTGGCAAAACAGATGATTCTTTCATCACCCAAGGAGCTGCCCCGCCTCTCCCTGAATTGGTAGCATCCATCTCTGTCAGCCCAGGCTTGGTGGCTTTTCAATCCTGAGCCCCGGTGTGATAATTGCTGTAATTTCCCAGAGATAATGTGGAGGTTAATGAGGTACAGGGAGCTCTAGGCCATCCACTTTCATCTTCAGCTCAGGGAACTCCAGCTCTGAGGAGGTGCAGAAAACCAACCGAAAACAAGACCGACCGGGACCACAGGAGAATGTGGGTGCAGACCCGTAGACCGGAGGGCGGAGGGCGAGAGGAATCTTCCCAGCACTCGGGGGATGGCATCCCCAGCTCTGGAGGGAAGCCTCCTGCTCCCCTACCCGGGAGAAGAGGAGTCTTTCTCCAGGAGGGCCAGGAGACACTCCAGAATGTTCCTACAAAGGTTTGTGGTATGGTTCGTATTCCTCGGGACTTTTCAAAAAAATAAAACCAGTTTTATTGATTGCAAAAGAATCCTTCATATCTGGAAAAGACTATCTAGCTTATCAATTCCTAAAGCACCTGAGAGTATTTAAGGCTTTGTGACATCCAGCCATAAGAAAACATGTTGAGTGTTGGTTTCCCTAGAGTTATCCAGGCTAATTTGATTGTGGAACAACCTCTCTGTTGTGATTATAATTTGATTCACTTCTTAGAAAGCCACAGTGCCGTAGTGTCTTCATGGCAGTGTAACTTGGGGATTTCTGGTAGAAACAAAGGTAATGTCTTCAGACGAGACTGTGGAAGCTATGAAGGCATTCATTTATTCGGCCAGCGTGGGCTGGTTGTGCATGCCCTGCCCCGGGGTGGGTGTGGACATGACATAAACACTGTATCCACCCTCAATGCCCCCGCTGTCTCCAAGGGAGAGAGGAATAGAAACAAACAAGAACGAAGCCAGGAGAACAGGGCTGGGGCCGAGGCAAGTCTTTCACGTAGAAAGAGCACAGGGAGGAGCTCGGGCCAGGAAAGCCCCCAAGAGAAGCAGGACATGAGGAAGGAGATGGAGAAACCCCCAGGGAACAGGGGTTACACGTGGCCTGGGGAATCAGCGGCCCCAGCTCTGACACCTACCAGCCCTGTAACCTTGGGCACGTCATGTATCCCTCTGCACCCTGGTCTTCTTGTCTGTACACACAGAGGCAGTCAGAATCCCTTGCTTCTGGGATTGGGGCAAGGATTACATGCACACAGACACCTGCAGGTGCTCCTGGTGGAAGGACATTTCTAACACAGAGGCAGCTTCCTCAGGTAGAAAACTGACAAGGTGCAGGTGGCAGAGGGATGGGGGTCTAGGAGACACAGGCTAAGGAGCCCCCCCAGGCATCTGGCTGAGTGACCGTGAAGACACAGAAGACTGTGGGAGAGGAGGAGGAAAAGCAAGTTCCTTTGCCCCTTTTTCTTTTTTAAGCAGGTAGAGGCAGGGTTAGCAATGATGAACTTTCCATTAAACCAGGCTGTAGCGGGTTGAATTGCATCTGCTATAAAGATAGGTTCACTTTCTACCCCAATACCTGTGAATGTAACCTTTTTTGGAAACAGGGTCTTCATAGACGTCATTAGTTGATGTCATCAGGGTGGGCCCTAAACCCAATGACTGCTGTCCTTCTACGAGGTGAAGAAACAAAGAGAAACATAGGGAAGACGACAGAGGCAGAGATGGGAGCGAGATGGCCCTCAGCCAAGAGCACAGTGGACTGCCAGCAACCAGCACGAGCCGGCAGAGACACATGGGACAGATTATTCCTCAGAGCTTCTAGAAGGAACCACCCTTACCAACACCTTGATTCTGGACTTCTGGCTTCTGGAACTAAAACCAAGTAAATTTCTGCCATTTGAAGCCACCCGATATGTGGTGCTTGGAAATAAATTGTTAGGGCTTCTCACCCTTTGCACTGCTCATGGGGGCAGGATCAGTTCTTTGCTTGTTGTGGGTAGGGGGGTGGTGTTACAGCAATGACTCTGTGCCTGTACAATGCTCAGCAGCGCCCCCTGGCTTTTATCTACTGTGACGGCAGCACCACCATCATCCCTAATTGGGACAAACCACTGCTCGCTTACTGACTTGTTAATTTATTCATTCACTGGTGCATTTGTTTATATTCAGCAACTATTTACTTAGAACTGAAGATGGTCCAGGTATTTTTTAGGCTCTGGGAACACAACAAATGGTTTCTGTGTTCATGAAGCCTACAGTGGAATGGGGAACACAGATTCTTTTGTGTTGATTCAACTGATTCAATAGAATCAATTCTATTGATTATTCAAATAATCACATACAGCCTTACAAACTGGGGCAAATGCTCAGAGTAAAAGGGCTCTGGTTCTGAGCAGACATTACAACAAAGGAGTCTAACCTGAATGGGGAGCTCAGGGAGTTTTGAGTGGAGGTCTGGGGACTAAAGACTGAGTAGGTGCAGATGGAATGGACAGGTAAGCTTTACAGGGAGAAGAGCACCTGCAAAGGTCCTGTGGTAGAAAGAGCACAAGGAAGGAAGACAGTGGCTGAGGGAGGTTCAGCATAGGACTCAGGCTTGGGTCTGCATCCCAGGATTTGACCTCGTTATAGGGCATGAGGAAAGAGATTTCATAGCAGGAGAGATAGAGAAGGGCCCCTGGTGACGACTTCAATCATCTCTAAGGTTGTACCAAGACAGCTAGCCACTGATTTCCATCCGCCCAAACAAAGGGGGCCCTTTCTGCCATGTGGCTGTCGGCTCCCAGCTCTACCTTGCACACAGGTAGATGTGCAGTTTCTGGAACGGGCTGTCTGGCTTTCTGTGGTTTAGTGAATAGAGGACCAGAGGCCATCATGTCAGCTCATAAGAAGTGTTCTGAAATCTATATTTATGCCTTGTAGCTCTCTCGTGCAAATAGCATATTGTCCTACAAGATGGATGCATCCAGCCCCTTCCAGGCAGTACAATTTTCCCTGGAAGGCCCTTTGCAGATGGATGTGCTGCCTCGCTGCCCACTGATTTGGGTTCGTGGGCAACAGTCTTGCTCAGCAGGCATGAGGTCCAGAGCAAACTGCACCCGCTTCTGGCTGCACCTTTGCCTCCAAAGCACGCATCTTGCATTTTTGTTTCAACACAACTGATCATGAGGCGTTCTAAGCAATGGATTTTCCGCACAAAACACTGGTGTTGTTCATCCAAGGTCTGCAGCTCCCGAGATGTAGCTCACTGGGGAAGTCCCCTCCATTCCTTGGATTCTCAGCTTTCCCTTGTATAAAATGGGGTGACTCATCCCTGCCCTAGACAGTTGCAAATTCTGCATTCAGGTCAGATGAGAGCCCTGTGTGGGAATGACTCTAGAAACCATGGCAGCTTTTGCAGGAAGGAAGGTGCCCAGGCTCTGGTGAAAACCCAGTCTCCACGAGTCCGGATGATGCAGGATTAAATGTCAAATTTCCCCCAGTTACCAGCTGAGGCCACTTTACCATCGTGGGCCTCAATTTTCTCATCTATAGAGAGGGCCTAATCATGCTATCCTATCAACGTGTGGAAAGGATTAAAAATCTACCTACTGAAGCTCCTCAGCACGATGATGCCTCCATGTACAGTGGCAGTTACCAACCTAACTATGAGCTTCGGGAAGAAAAGAAAGGAACACAGACCAGCCTCCCGAGGGCTGGGAGGCTGGTGTTGGAGACAGTCACTTGGGCAGCCTCCCACCTCTGACCTTGCGTTGTACCTTCCCCAGCATTTGCTAGGCTCTATCTGCCAAGACTTTGAGCTCAGAGAGAGAGGCCTCCATGCCCCTCTCAGAGCCCATGCACCACCCCCACCCGGGTCCTGGTCAGAGAGCCTCCCTCCCTACCCCCCACTTCCTCCAAGAACATCTCATCCCCTTGGCACCCTTCTGTGCCCAGCCCTGTTCCAGGGGCAGATTCAGAGGCATGCTGAAGAGAGTGTTACTATACAAAATTAAATCAAATAGGTAGAGGCCCCATGCAGAAAAATGTTGGCAGAATAAGCCAATGCAGAGTCAGAAAAAGCTATTTTAGAAAAGGGGGAGGATCATGGCCTACAGGTGCTGGGGCTTCACATGGCATCCCATGTGGGTTATGAGGGCTGCCTTTTCTCTTCCCGAATCTCAGAGTCTGTCCCTCATGCTGGGAAGTTGATCTGAGGCCACCTGTCTCTTCAGCAAGAATATTAGTACCTTAGGGCTGCTGCACTAAATTATGACCATATCAGGGGCTAAAGCAATGCAAATTTATTCTCTCCCAGTTTGAGGGGCCAGCAGTCTGGAATCAAAGTGTCAACAAGGTCATGGTCCCTCTGAAGGCTCCAGGGGAGAACCCTTCCGTGCCTCTCCAGCTTCTGGTGGATCACTTCAATCTCTGCCTTTGTTTTCATGTGGGTTTCTCCCTGTGTCTTTGTGTCTTCTGACTCATCCAAGGGTCTTACAAGAAGCCTTGCCCTCGCCCTCAGATTTAGGGCCCATCTAAATACTCCAGAATCATCTCATCTCAGAATCCTTAACCCATTTACATCTGCCAAGACCTTTTCCCAGATAAGGTTGTGTTCACAGGTTTCGGGGGCAATCCAGACAAACGGGGATATGGACAAATCTTTTTGGGGTCGCCAGTCCAAACATTATGGCAGGTGAAGGGAAGGACCAATCTCGAAGTTGGCACCTCTTCACCCGAAGGATCCCAGCTTCTATGCATGGATAACCAGCATTCTTCTTTGAGTTGAATTTACTTCCAGTTTTATTTTAAAGCATTTAAAACTTTGGTGCTGCACCACATGGGTTTCCTTATTAGGCACTGTCACTTTCTTCCTCTCCTCTGAAGGCCTGCAGAGCTCCCCCCAACAGCTCCTCAAACATGCCCCCTCCCCCCACCCCTTGTGCTCACACATCCAAACAACAGCACCTGCCAGGGGAGGAGGTGGCTGTCCTCCCTCAGCCCAGGACTTCTCAGCTTCCTGCTAGATCTGGGCTCACTCAGGATCGAAGGCAAGAAAATGGAATGATTTCCAGCTGGAAAAATAACCGCGTCTGAGGGGCTGGCCCAGAACACAGGAAAGGAGCTCAAGGCCCAGGGTTAGACCTACGGTTGTTTTCCTCTGTGTTTTAATGCAAATCCCTTTTGTTTCTGTTACTGAATCTCTCTCTTTCACACACACACACACACACACACACACACACACACACACACACTACACATACAAACCATTCATGCGAGCATCAAATAAGGTGGGAAGTATAAAATGAAACGGAAAGTTCTTTTTCCCTCTTCCTTTTGCCAAATCCTTCTCTTCCAGGTACTTTCTCCAGAAATGTATTTTCTCCAGAAAACATACCCGTCCCTCCCAAGGAGATGCACATTGGTATGCACAGCTAGAGTGTGGTTTCCGGTTTTGTTTTACATTGTATCCATGTACACATTAAACGTAAATGCTTTTCATCAAGGAAAAGGGACATCCTTTATGGCCGTGTGCACTGCTTCTTCTACTGATCTTCTTGAACAGTTTTCCCTATTGGGAAAACTAGAGAGATCTTATTTTTAACAGCTACGAAGAACTCTATCCAATGGATGTACCGTCATCTGTATAACCACATCCTTTATCCATTATGTCCGTGCCCTTCCCCACCCCCTTCCCCTCAATCTTCTTTCAACAGTTTGGCCCAAACCACACCCTTTTGGTTTCCAGCCCTAGCATTGTTTCTGGCCACATTTTTCTTTTCCAAGTCGGTCCTCTGTGTCCGAATACCAGTGGGAATGCGAACATCCTCATGTCTGGGTAAGTGCACAGGGAGGAATGACGTGTCAAGCCCGGCCGGCTCCTGAGGGACTGTGAATCCCACACCCGCAGGGGCCCACGTGGGTCTGCATCACTTCCCGTGTAGCCTTCTCCTCTGGCTATCACTCGTGAAGGGAAAAGAAAAATAAACTTGGCCCAGGGTTAGCCCGTCTTGCTTCCTGGGTGGGCCTAATAGCGTCGGGCTTCAGTCACTTAGCTCATGGGCCTGGTTATAACTTCCTGCTCTTTGAAATGGGCACAGGAGAAGAGCACATTGAGTGAGCTTTACGGCTGCTGTAGACTCCAACTGGTTCAAGCCCAACGCGGGCCCACGATGGCCCCATCTGAGTCCGTCTGACAGAACGGCAGACCCGTGTTCTAGCCTCTCCTACTGTGTGCACTGGGCAAAGCCCCTACCTCCCGGAGCCTCTGTTGCTTCAGCTGCCAAAAGCAGTGTCAATCCCCATTTTAAGGATTGTTGGTGAGTAAATGGGAATGAGAGAAACTTCCAGAACAGCAGTTCTCAAACTATGCCACACATCTGACCCGCCTAGGGGGCTTCACAAACCCTAATGCCCAGGCCACATGTGGAACAATTAAATCAGAGTATCTGAGACTGGGACCCAGGATTCAGTCCTTATAAACTAATCACCCCCCACATCCACAGACCCCCATGCGTAGCCGAGTCTGAGACCCAGAGATTTAACCCAGCGCCTGCCTCATTTGTAGGCATCTCTCAACGAATACTAGTAACTTGCCTTCCCTTTCCTAAATCCTAAAGACAATGTAAATCTCCAAACGCTTTTTGAGAAACCACCCACACGGAGAGCCGAACAGTCCAAGGGGTGCGCCAAGGCAGCCACCTTACGCAATCGCCCGGACTCCCCCTTCACTCTGAGAGCAAGGGGATTAGTGTGAGGTCAGGGTTTGAGCTTTTGGAAGCTTCTGGAAAGTGAGGCAATGGCATTTCTGAAATTCCTGCCCTTCCTTCTTATCTCAATCCCTGTATCAGCTCAGCTCTGAGCCAGTCTGTCAGGGAGGGTGTTGAGTGAGAGCCCCCCTGGGTGGGGGCAGGGCACCTCTGTGTGCAGACGCCATGCAGACTCCAAAGTCTCTATTTGATCTCACCTCCGAAAGTCAACTAGTTAAAAAGGAGCCTATGAATTAAGATACTGAGAATAATCATGAAACTGGGAACACTTGTACGGATTCATGACTAACTGCTCCCCTTAGGGAAATGACTTAGACCAGTAGATCCTTGAGGACCCTCCCAGTCATACCCGAGTCGGTTGCCACTGTCCACCCAGTACAGGCCATCCCCCAGCCTACAGCGTCCATACAGCCTAAACAAGGGTCTCCCAGACGGTGACCCTTTGGGGTACAACCACTTCAGGTTCAGTCGAGGCTCCCTGGACTTAACATGCCCCTCAAGCAACACCTCTGTTCACACAACTGAAAACCCCTTTCCTAAGCTTTTCCCAGAGAAAGGTGTCACTGATCTGGGTACCGGAAGAAAAGAGCAGGAAAGGAAAGCTGAGCTGCGTCCTCCGTGCTCTTGCTCCCTTCTCCATCTTGTTCAGGATGGCGCCCTAGCATCTGCTCAGCAAAGGCTGGAATGCCCACCCTGAAGGCAGGGCAGAGACCTACCTACTCGGAGCAGGGGAGACGGTGAGCCTGTGGGGAAGAAACCGGAACGTGGAGCTGCCGTTGGAAAGAAGACGCCCTCTTGACTGAGGCCTTTTATACTCACCTGTCCTGAATCACCTGGAATGACTTCCATCTGTGTAAGAATTGCTTAAAGGGCCAGGTCCCAATTCTTTTTCTGGAAAGTTCTTTTTCCCCAAGTGTGGTCCAGAACATTCATTTCCTCAGATGTTCTTGGAGGTGTACCGTTCCATTGTCAGAAGAGCACGTTAATTACAAGAGACCACATTTCTCTTCTGTGCACTCATAACGCATCTTAGCCTCTTAAAGATGCTGAGAAATCCTGCATTAAAGAAAAAAAAACGTATGCTTAATCTTTAGTTTAAGATTCCCAAAATTATTTGACTAAGGAATGTTCCATCTCTTTCTCTGCCCTTCCTCCCTCTTCACATCTGTTTTCTAGTCTAACATTAATTAAGAGCAGACCATGGGACGAATGTTCTTCAGAGGAAAGACTGAAAACACTACCCTCGGAGGAACAGTCCTTCATTCAGTGAACGAATGAACCCAACAGCGCACAGCAATGCCCCTTTCGGAATGCACACTTCAGCCTTGCACGCGGCAGTGTTCCTGCCTCTGCCGAGAAGCCTGACCTGCCCGCAGCAGGCCGCCCCAGGGTCCGTGTAAGGAGCTTTCACATGACCACACCCAGTCAGGGCGAGAAGCCCTTAAAGCCAACCTGGAGAATCAGATTCACATGTTGCCTCTGACAGTGCAGGGAGGGCTCATGGGATTAGCGAGGCGAGTGTCACCGATGGGGGGGAAAGCTGGTCCTGGAGGCCTGCGGTTCTGCAGACCTGGAAAGTTGAGAATATCTGACTTGGGACACCTGCGACCGGGTGCCAGTGATGCGCTTACATCAGGAATTAATTGGTTCACTTTCAGAGATGGAGCCCATTTCCGGGACGCCCAGTGGTCTCTGTGACCTGCGGAAAACCAGGCCGATTGGAAGGTCTCTCTGTGCTTCCGGGTCCCTCGGGGAGCTCCCCTCCTGTGCTCTTTGAGATCTTTTTTCAACTTACTGGTGAGGAACAGGGGACCAAGAGAGGAGAAATGACATGGCCAAGGTCCCAGCGCTCATAAGTGATGGACCCACGCACCCCCAGCTTTAGGGCTGGATCCCCCTGCAATTGCCCAGTTGCCAAAAGCAAGGCGCCCGCCGCTGCTTCTTTCCATGGCCACTGAAGCCTGGGTCTGAAGCCACATGTATCTTATCAAAGCAAAACAACAAAACTGTGTGTGTGTGTGCGCGCGCGCGCGTTCATACGCCTGTTAGTTTCTGCAGGCTTCCAACACGTATACAGCAATGTGGACAAAAAATATGTGCCACAAATATGTGGAGACACAAGCGAGAACAAGGCTGGCATCCCTCTTGTCCTCAAGGAGAAGCATCTTGGTATAATGCTAAAAAAAACCCAAAAAACCCCAAAACGATCACAATACACTGTTTGACACAGGAGAGGCCTGCTTTCCCTTCTTAGCCCTGCTTCATTCTCTTCATTATCTTCCCGAGTGACTGTGATCCTTCACCACCACGCCTTACTTTTCACAACGAGAAAAGGGCATAAATTTCGGGGTCGTTATAAAGACTGGTTTAACATCAGCAAAGTTCCCAGCATTATTATATCCAAGGCCATTTAGTGTTTCCTGGAGTAGGAACTTTTGGAGGGCCTCCCCTGGAGCAAGCAGAGGCATCTCTCTTCAAAAGGAGCAACCAGAGATGAGAAGAGGTAGTGTTTACACTGCGCTGCTCAGAATGGTGCACATATGTACTGCGTGGTTGTGAGGCGCATGTGCCAGTGTTTATCGAAGGGAAGAAAAAGAGTTTCAAGCGGTACCCACACAGGACTGGCTAAAAATGTGCAGAGGGATGTAGGGAATTAACATCCTTCCAATTACTGTCTGTCACATCCTTACAGGTTACATTAGCCCAATTGCCCTGAATGAAAGATTCCGATGGGAAAGGCCTGGGCGGGCGGCAGGCAAGGGGAGAAAAGAATTTTCTAAGAAAAGGCTCCTATCTCATTTGCAACCTCTGCCCAACACCAGGAGCGGGGTTTCAACAAAATCGCATGACCACTGGATGAAAACGATGTTGTGGTTTTCACACACGCTCACGGGACTGCTCCCGCGGTCACACACACTCACTTGGGGAGCACTAAACCCGGCCCCTGGCGGCTCCCCAAGTTCTCCATGTGGATCATCCCATGTAAGGTTCACATCCACTCAGTGTCCATTGTTAATACCCACATTTATCTTCCCGAGTGACTGTGATCCTCGGGAAAACCAGGGAAACTGAGGTTTCCTGAGGTTCAGTCATTTGCTGAGTGGGGGCTCCAGTCCTCCCAGCACTTATGGTCAAGCACGGGCTCACAAGCCCTGATTGGGACGCTGTGGGGGACACCCACAAATTACAACCCAGTAAGGAGGCGGAGGTGAACTTTGGAGAAAAGGTGGCCTTAGGGTCAGAAAGCCTGCCTCTATCCTAGCGGCACCCCGCCCGCTGTGCCCCACTTGGGCACCAGGGGTCCCAGCCCAAGAGTTAATAGGAGGACCTTAACGGTCTGTGTGTGAAAGCCCCGTGCACAGCCAGATCCAGGCTATGGGTCGTTTCCCTTTGTCCTTTCTTCCTAACCAAAGCGCCCCATCCTTGAGCACGAGGACTTGGTTTTACTTTCTTTGGCTTGAGAGCAGCATTTGAGCGAAGTCAACAATCCGGAGACAGGGGAGACAGCCAGGCAGAGGAAGACAAACAAAACTGACACCCGGCAAAAATGCAAAGGTATTCAAAATGCAAGCTCTAATTTCCACTCCCCTGCCTGAAGCCTGCCAGACACAAGGCTTTGAGAAAGGAAGAAAAAAAAAATCTGATTTGTACTGAAAGGGGCCAAAAATAACCTTGCTTTCTCCTGAAGAAGAAAACAGAAAACTCCGCGGTTTCCTCCCACTTGGATGTCCTTTTTCCCTGGCCCTCATTCGGCAGGGGGAACTCAGAGCTCGCTTGGAAGGAGACAACAGGCCAAACCCTGGGGCATGACAAGGGGGAGGGGAGGCCAGTGGGACATGAAGCCATGGTTTTGCCAGGGGCATGGCAGAAGGAGGCAGTCATTAGGAGGGAGGTCTTCATTTGCATATGCTAATTTCAAGCTATTCCTAATCGGTAATAGGCCTGTTTTTTTAGCCTTCCAAAAAAAATCCTTTGCGTCCCTACTTTCTTCCTCACTGCCTCTCTCTGCACTGTTTGGACTTTTTTTTTTTTTTCTTTTGGCCAAAACCTCCTCCCTGGGCTCTCCGCTTCCAGGCTTTTCCTATCTTTTCCCCACATTTTCTAAACTACAACTCTCATGTCCCTTTCTGTCTAAAAGCTTCCAGTGACACCCCATCAGCCGCAGAAAATGGTTTCTATCAGATCCCAAGCTGTATTTTGTCTCTGTCTCCCTCGGGCCTCTGCCAGCTCTGGGTATGCCTCCTTTCCCCCAGCCTTTTGCTTTGTTTAGGTCAACAAACCCCACTGGCTCTTCCTTTCTGGGTCCCTGCCTCTTGTGCAACCTCGCCAGCTTGGCTCCAAGTCTCCCCTGGGATGTCCTCCTCAGCCTCAGCCCCCAGTGGTTCCTTTTCTCAGTAGTAAGGGGTCTTTTCGGAAATGCTCTGTCATTGAGTTGTCACAGTGGCTCTGGAAACGAGGTACAATTTCCCCCAGCTTACTGATGAGGAAGCTGGGCCCAAGAGGAGAGGACATGTCCCAGGTCACATCACTAGTAAGTGATGGGCTTCGCACACCCCCAGCTTGGGGGCTGGGCTGGATCCCGCTGTGATTGGCAGCTGCCAAAACCACATGCGAGGTTCCCTCCGATGTTCCTGAAACCTCTAAATTGCGTGTCATCGCTTCCGAAATAATTAAGCAGCCATTCCAGGTGTTGCTGCTTCAGGAGAGAGGGTTGATGTTGCCTGGTACTTTTTTGGCCTCTAAGTTTCCCCACAACGCTGAGAATCTATTTTTAGCGTGGAAATCAAGCAGAGTGTGATTATTCCTGCCAAAAAAAAAAATTTTTTTTTTTTTTCCCCAAGTGCATGCCCATTTGCTACACACAGAGGAAAACCCTGGCCAGGCCAAGGAGACCTTGAATGCAGTACGGACCTCAGAGGACACAGAAAGGGGTCCCGTGATGAGCAGGTCCCGGGATTCCGCAGGGGAGCTGAAATGTGTTGAAATGCTCCGACTGATAAAGACTGCGTGTGGATGACAGTGGAAACAGGCCCAGTGGGAAAGTCCTGGGGGCAGAAGTTAGCATCACCAGGATGGGGCGCCAGCTACCCCTGGGCCCCCATCTGGGTGCACGGCAGACCTCGACTCACAGAGGGCTCACCGCTCTGGCCTCTTCCCCCAGCCGTGAAGGTCGTGGTTCTCACCAGCCAGGTTCAGGAGGAGGCACCGGCCCTGAGAGCTGTCTGTCCCTACACCCTGCCCCTAGACTTGGCCAAGGTGTGGCCTCCTTCCAGACGGACACACAGGCTGACTCAGTCCTTTGCTACAGCCCTAACAAGTGTTTGTGAATTCCTAATGAGAAACTAACTCCCCGGGGAGATGCTCTGGAGTAGTGGTTGTCAAAGTGCCTGACCAACCATCTTCAGCACCTGGGAACTTGTTAGGAATGCAGATCCTCAGGCCGCATCCCAGACCTGTTTAATCAGAAGTAGAGAGAGGCACAGTGTGTCTTACCAGCCTTGCAGGCCATTCTGAGGAGTGTTTGAGGACCGCTGCTACAGAGAGGTGTGCACAGGTCAGGAGGCCCTCTGCTGCATCCCTCCCCACCCAACAGAAGCCTGCAGGGCAGTCCCCCCGGATCAGCAGGGCCGCTTGAGCCTCACACGATCCTATTTTCCCAAGGTTCACCCAGTCACTGATGTGCTGCCTCCTCGAGCTTCCCTTTGGCTTCGGCTCCCTCAGCCCAGGGGGCTTGCCTCTCCTGTCCAGGCTGTGATAGTAAAGACCCGAAGTCCCTCACTAACTAGACACTGAGTGCCTTGTGTGGGCTAAGCATTGTGTTAACCTGTAGAGAAGTGGAGGAAAATAAGAAAGATGATAGCACCTGGCCAGAATAATAGATATTATTAAAAGTGAGAGATATGCCACTGGTGCTGTGGGAGATTGTCACCCTAATGGAGAAGGAGAGGGAGCCGGATTGTGTCTGGGTCCACAAGACAAGAGGACCCAAGCTGACCAGGATAAAGTTCCCCTTAT
This sequence comes from Procyon lotor, assembly GCA_028646535.1. Classification (NCBI taxonomy): domain Eukaryota; kingdom Metazoa; phylum Chordata; class Mammalia; order Carnivora; family Procyonidae; genus Procyon; species Procyon lotor. Next base: position 16,161,573 of record CM053620.1, read on the forward strand.
AAAGAGGAAAGAGAGAGAAAAGGAAAGAGGGAGAGAGGGAACAAGAAAGGAAGAAAGGAAGGAAAACACTTGGCTAAACTATGGTCCCTGAAAGAACTTGCAGATATCTTTTACATTTGTCTTAGATGAACATCTTTGAAAGGGTTTGCAAGCAAAGCCAGTTGGTGATTCGGCCTTCTTTCTGCCCAGTGGACTCATTTGATAGAAAAATCCATCATTCCTCTGCCACCCAGCAAATTTCCCTATAATACAATAGGATTTCCTAGGATATGTAAAAGCCTTGGCCATCACTCCCTTGCTAGTAAGGAACCCAGAATCCTGGAGGTGTGTGATGGAAACAGGATCTTCCCTAAGAGTAGGTGGCCGCTGGGAATCCTCAGTTCCACCCCAGTGCATGTGGATCACTGCCCCTCCTCATGCCGGCTGTGGGAGATGGAGGGGAGGGGATTTCTCACTAATATTCCCCCACTTCTTCCTGTTTCAGCATGACCTCCATTGGTCAGTACATGGTACATGGTATCTCAGGGGAGTCTCTAACCCTTTGAGACTCAACAAGTCAATCTACGGTAGTCTTGACCAGTGGTTGTCCATCCAGTTTGGGAAATCATTTGAGGAGCTTTTAAAATGTATCTCCACGGATTATTTGTTTGAGATCCACTTTTGGCCAGTGCGTCATGATGGCTTTTGGCCAGTGCGTCAGATGTCCCAAATGGCTTTCTCATTCTTAATAAGAGACCTATGGAGAGAAGATAAAGCCCCTTTCTGCCTTAAGACAGTGTTGTCTGCTTTGAACCCCTGGGACTTCAGTAGCCAGCTGAAGACAAGCTGACCCACTGGGGATGGTAGAAAAGAAGGGTGGAAAGAACTTGGGTCATGGAGGATATCAGTGAACCCCTAATAAACCAACTCGGAACCACTCTACTTCTATATTTAGTAGCAGAGAGGCTTTGGGCATATCAACTAAGTCTCATTTTCTTTATTTGTAAAATGAAGATAAAATCACTCATCTCGTAGTGTTGCTGTGGAGATTGATGAATTATGAATTAAACTATCTGAAATGCTTAGCAGAGTGCTTGACACTAAAAAAATGGCAGATGATTATAATAATTTTATTACTAATATTAATAATAATGCTGCTGATGATAGTTTATCTGAAAAAGAATGGCATGCCGTCATCACCTCTCTGTATCCACACTTTGGATATTCTGCTCTTTGTAATATACCTTAAAATTATCTTAGGGTTTTTACTTGTTTTGGGATTTGCCCTTTCAAATTTCAACAGTTGTCATTATAATGTAATTATGAATGTTTTCCCCAATGAATCACACCATTGATTTGTTCTGGGGGGAAATTAGGTCTTCATCGTACGAACTGTTGCTGGACCAGCTCTCTTCTCCTTCCTGCTTTCTCGGTGAGTGTGGGAACAGTACCAAGCCTGGGTCCCACATGCCAGTCGTGCAGGCTGGTCTGGACCGCATCGGGTGCTGTGACTAAGGTTGCCCCAGGAGATTGGCTGCCTTGTCCTCTGCCCAGATCATTTTCATCAGACACCCTACTGATCATTTGTACTGAGCATGACAGTTAGATGTGAACTCTTGCAAGGTGGTCTCGGGACAACCTCTTATCAAGTGTTTTCCACTCCCTCTGGTCCCCTCTCTGGTGTGGGTTCGGCCAGTGAGGGTTCTGGTGGTCCTTCTTGTCTCTGTGCTCGGAACATTTCAGGATGGAGAGCAGATTTCACATCATGGCCTGGAAGGTGACAGCTAACACCATGTTGTGGATGTGAAAGGAAACTCTGGGGTAAACTCTCTGGGTTTGAATTTGTGTTTGGTGACCTTAAGGGAGTCACGTCCCCTCCTGGGCCAACAGTTTCCGCACTATTAAAATGAGGTGGTTGGACTTTCCAGCTTCAAGACCTGAAACTGCCAGAGACATCTATTTCTCATGAAATCTTGTATTAATTTATTTATTTTCACAGAAAGAGATTTCTCTCAAGGTGAAGGTTCTTGATGTTTGGGTAAAATAAGTTTTCCTTGAGTAGGCTGTGCATTTTTACAATATTCAATTGTCTTCACATCTGGATGAAAAGACCCCAAATTTTACACAGTAAAGTTTGCATCAATCTTTTATTTCTACCAGATAGCTCAAGGTTATGATGTTCTCTTGTCTTCAACAAAAGAAAACAAGGCCAGGCAAAGCAGAATATATGAAGCAGGCTCAGCTTTCCCCTTCGGAGGAGGAGCAGGAGGTTGGGGCAGGGGAGATGCTGCAGCCCTTTTTTTTTTGCTGTTGTTCATAACTCTTTATTATAAAGATTTATAAAGGCCCTTTACATAAGCGCTTCACAAAGCAGATTGGAACAGAAGTGCCTTATAAGTTAGTTAAATCTACTAAATTGCTGATACAGGGGGAAAGTTGCATTGCATTTGAGGAACCAAGTGTGATCGATAATATTTTCCTGAGATGCTGAGACGCTGTCCTTGGTGAGGCCTCGTTGGCACCATCCTGGGCAGCAGGAGCAGAGACTGCAGAGTAGCTGGTCTCTCTAAATCCAGCATCTTCTTGGATTGCTGCCTCTTGCCTCTACACCCCTTGCAAGGTTGCTCAGCACGCTTCCCAGATTTCGTTATAGACTCTTCCAATGCTGTTGTCTTCGGGTTGCCCTCCTTCCAGAAATCCTCCCTTGCCTAGCCTCATCTCACAAGTCAGGAGCCCCTCTTCAGTGTCCCTACCCCACATTGACCTTGCCCTCTTAGAATCACCTGTTGACTTGCTGAATGGCTCCGTAGCTTGGGAGCTCCGACAGCAAGAAGGCCTTGCCCCCTCTTACTCACCACTGCACGCCCAGCATTGCACAGAAGGCCACACGTGCTTTGCAGATCCTAAGTAACTGTCTTTCCAACGAATCAAGAGATTGATACATTCATAACCTCACTTTTACTACAGACCCGTTCTAGAATGGCTAGTCTTTCTCCTCCACTTGAAGACTTAACTCAAGTCCATCTTTTCCATGAGATACCCCCAGACAACTCTACTCACCCGTCTTCACCAACTTCACCTCCTACTTATCTAGAAACAGAAGATCAATGTGAGCTGAGGTACGCAGGGTTCACCATTATGGATTTCAGAGCGAAATTGTGTTAAGTTTTCCAGGATTCCCCCATCTGTGGGATCTTGGGCAAATGACTTAACCTCTGGATTCTTGCTTCCTTCTCTATACGAAGGAAACGTTAGCACCTATTCCTCAGTATTACTGTGAGGATGAAGTGAATTAATATTTGTAAAGCCCTTTGCATAGTGCCTGACTCAATCTAAGTGCTTATTGAAATGAAGTAACCAACACCTGAAGTATAATTTGGGGCTTATAGAATGTTCAAGCTCTGCTGTGGAGGAGAATTTGGGCTCTCTGAAGCTCAAATCACCATGCTGGAGGCAGCCATGCTGAGCCTCTGCACACATCATTCTTTTTTTTTTTTTTTTAGGTTTTATTTATTTATTTGACAGAGAGTGGGGGATCACAAGTAGGCAGAGAGAGAAGGGGGAGCAGGCTTCCCGCTGAGCAGAGAGCCTGATTCCGGGCTTGATCCTGGGACCCTGAGATCATGACCCGAGCCAAAGGCAGAGGTTTAACCCACTGAACCACCCAGACGCCCCTCTTTTTTTTTTTTTTTTTTAAAGATTTTATTTATTTATTTGACAGAGAGATCACAAGTAGGCAGAGAGGCAGGCAGAGAGAGAGAGGGAAGCAGGCTCCCTGCTGAGCAGAGAGCATGATGCAGGGCTCCATCCCAAGACTCTGAGATCATGACCTGAGCCAAAGGCAGAGGCTTTAACCCACTGAGCCACTCAGGTGCCCCTGCACACACCATTCTTAAAGCCTGTGCTGGAATGATGTTGAATGCCTTTCCCCCGCGAGGGCACACGTTCTTCCAAGCCAGGCATCATAACATTTTATTACTGTGTCCCAAAGCTTCACATAATATTTGGACCAAAGCCTGTGCCCAATAAATGTCGAATGAATAAGTGAGAATAGAAACACATCCCACCTCAGATTGGTGTCCATTGCTCCTTGAGTGAGCTCTGAGCATCATTACCCTCCCCCACCCAAAGATGTTTTTTACTGTAGGTCTAGTCCACACACCTGGTCTTTTTCTTAGGGTGTCTGCCTTAGGCCTCCAACCATGTACTAAATCACAGCCTGCAAGTCTGAGGCTCTCTCTGTGTCCCAACATTGGCTGCATCCTCCCTCCATCCGCAATTTGGCAAATATATCTAGTAAACGAGTGTGCTGAGCCTCTCTGTACTGGGTGCTGTTGATATAACCATGAATGAGAAAGGAGTGGGCTTTGTCCTCATAGAGATTATACTCTATCATGGATTATCATGGGTTGAAATTCCTGAGAGGAATGCCTGCTCTCCCCCCTGCCTCCTCTCTGGGGCCGACTTCAGCCCACTTTGGCACTAATCACACCTCAAGTACAGCTGCTCTCTGAGGAATCCTGATGTTATATTATTGTGAATATTAGCATTGGGCCAAGACCAAATTTCAGCCTATTGTGTTTCCTTAGACACTGACACTCTTCATAGATTAGCTCTCTAAACTTGACCCAACCCAATCCCACCTCCATTCATCCTCCTCTTGGTAGCTGGTAGCCAAAACCCGTTCATCATACCCTGGGCTCTGAAGCTCCTGCCATCTCCCAGAAAATATATCAAAGTAGCATTTAAGTTAGCCCTCCCAAAACTTCAGCTTACATGGAACTTGGCCACACACTAGGCTCAGAGAACTTTCTAGATTTAAATATCCATCACTCCCCATACTATTCTATAATAATTTCCTCTTAAATTCAAACAGGGCAGTGTAATGACTACACCCCTTCAGCAAAAATAAAAAAATTAATATGGTCCAACTGGTTATAAATTTTGCACTCATTTCCTCCATATTTACAGACATTCATAAAAAATTGAGAAATCTCATGAGCTATATGGATGGGTCATTGTATAATTGCCTACAAAGAGAGAAAAAAAGTATTTAGGATATAGAAGTGAAAGAATAATATATAATTCATAATAAGGAGATGAAAGGTGGGTGAACATGAAGTGGCTCTTCCCTTGAAAATGTTTAATCATTTTTAATATCAACTTACCTTATTATAAAGACAACATGGCTTATCCAAATACCATCAGTAAAGTACTATGGTCTTTAATCAAAAGATTATGGAATTCTCAAATAGTCGGTAGGATAGAGCATTTTATGAATATGGTTTGAATATTAGTAAAATACAGATTTCTTAGTAGTTGAGCCATTATGTAATTAAGTAATATTTATATAATGACAATTGCATACTCCATAACTGAAAGTAAGATTTAATGAGACATTTATTGGAACAAATGATTAATAATAAAACTCTCCTTGCTGAAGGTAATTTATACACATATGATATGGCCAAAATGAAAAGCTCTTTTTGGTGCTTACTTTATATGGCATGTTACCTACTCCTATTCAGTTCAAACACATCAGCCCAGGACTTAAGGGCAGTAAAACTGTTAGGAGAGAAACAATGGACAAAGGCACCTTTTTAAACATGTTGAGATTATAGCAGATTTGTGCTAAGATTTAAATTTTATTTTGCTGGTAAATTGGAACTTTTTCCTCGATAATTTATAGGAAAGTCTCAGGGACCAAAATAAGCTTAGTCTTGATTTTTTTTGGGGGGGGTGTAAGTGCATATCTGAAAAGTAGGTAAACTGGTAATAATGTATCATGATCTCAAATGTGCAAGTGCGGGAAAATAGGATATAGGCCAAGCTCTTGTCAAGTGCCAAGTGCTGTGCTAGGTAATTTAATGCACAATTCCAGAGGCAGAGGAAACATTGGCTTTTTTCTGGACTTGTAACTAGAACATTCCAACAGCCTACTATCATAATCCTCTAAATGAGTAGTTAGGAAAGCAAATTGGGCAGAACAGGTCTTGGGGTATTTTAGGTATAATGTGTCTAAATGACCATTTGTAACTCCTTACAATGCCTTCATTTACATCACAAATCACAAACATAGGTGTGAGTTCTGGATTGACGGCTTTCTACTTATGCTTCACCCTCAATAAGTCACTAAGTGCTTTATGGGTCTCGGTTTCCTCATCAGCAAAATGAGGATACTGAAATGTCCCTGCTACCTCCCATAATGTCCCTGCTACCTCCCATACTTAAGAGGAACAAACATAACATTAGTGACCAAGGACTGGGTTCTCATTGCTCTTTTCCCAAACTCTCAAAACATGCGGGGAAGAAAAAAAAAAAAAAACATGCGGGGAAGATATTAAGGGTCATTAACAGCATAAAGAAGGGCTGGACAAAGTTAATAATTTAGTAAGGAAGATTTCTGAAGGTGGGATATGGAGAGTGGGATGGTTTATAAATATTTGCTCTCATTTTTGCTAAAATTTTAGCCATGATTGTGGTTGGGTAGATAGACTATGGAATTTCATTTACTTCACTTCAGCCTAAATTTTTAGACAGTAGTATGCAATGGTTGCAAATAAGTTACATGCATTTTAGAAAGCAGTATCTTCCTACAACAGGCAAATAAATACCTCCAAGAGGCTTCAGAAAACATACTGTTGACAATGGGCTTTCACATAGGATTTGGGGGGTTTTAATTCCACCCGCACTAATTAGTTGCTATATAGCCTTGGAGGCAAAATTCTCAATGCCTCTCAGCCTTGGTTACTCACCTTTAAAATTAAGATGATTATAACAATCTAATATGGCTGCAGACCTTAGACTTGGCTCTGTTCTTAATATGGAGAACATAATTCCAGGTCCTCTGGCTCTAACTAAGATATTTTCTAAGACACAGATATTGGGGATACATTCTCACTTGATATATCTTGATATAGCCTCTCCCACAGTCTTTTGGGCATACGCGCACACCCATACAAGCACACACACACATACACAAACACACAGTTTTTCTGAACTTTTCCCCAAAACTAAAGCCTTTTCTTGAGCCTAGAGGCAGTCCAATCCTTGAACATCACTAATTTTTGGTCCTTGCATTTCCTAAAGTGAAGTAGGTGATTTGGACACATTCTCCAGTAAGTCTTCCTATCAACACATTCATTAGACAATTTCTAGATCAATGGGTTCAACGGACTCAGCTCCTTATCCTCATTATCAGTTAAAAAGAAGAAAATGTGATCTTTCCAAGAAAGAGGGCAAGCCGCATTCCATGAGCCAGACAGAGAATGCCATATTTGGTATTCTCTCATGGCCTCATCCTCTCAAAATATACCTTGAAACGTATGGGAGAAAACTCTAGCTCCACAAAATCCTGTTATCTTTTCTGCCTGGGAACACAGCTGGACCATGACTCTCACGCCCCCTTGCATTTCACTGGGGTTTGGAGCTGAGTTATGACCAAAGGCATGTGAGTAGAAATGGCAAAGCTCCCTGGGCTCAACCAGTACAGCGCCCTATGCAACCTGAGAGGCTCGTACCCAGGCTGCTGGTAGGGGGACAGGGTGGAGCAACCAGGGGGAGCTCTGAGATCCGAGGAGATGGCAGAACCACCAGCTGATGAGGTCTGGGTCTCTAAATAACAGTATTGGAAGACCACCCATCTAATGCCCACTGCTACTTCATGTGAGCAAGGAATATACTTTTTGCTTATGAAGGCACAGAGATTCTGGGGTTGGTGGTTACAGCATTCAGCCACACCATAATACAAGAGGCAAACTTGGATCCTACTCCATGATCACCGTTGATAGACAATTTGGCAAATCCCTCCCAGTGTTAAGTATATTTGCAAAAGAGAAAAGAGTTTCTGACAATTGCTGGTATGGATCTTGAAAGACAGAGGCGGGGTTTAGAGCTCAGAGGCTCTGCAGGGAGGCACCTGCTCCCAGAACAAGACCTCTGGCCTCTGGGGACTGACAAAGCTTTGGCAGACAGGAAACATACCCAGGCCAAGCCCCCTGCTGCCCGAATCACTGCTTCCAGAAAATGAGATCACTTCCACAAGAGTATTTTTAGATCAGCCTAATTTCTAGAAAAAGCCACATCTGAGTGTGCACACTAGATTGGCATGCTGTTACGGATGTGTTTGCTCTTCATTTTCATTCTTAATATTTACTACAATACGATTAGTCTCATTCCAAGCCTTTGAGTTAGAGGGTATTGTAACTTCTCCAACTATCAAGCCCATGAACTTATATTCTGCCTCTTCTCAATGATCCCACAGATTCTTGGTGTATGTGCCTTCTTCCCTTGGGTTATGTGCCCTGTGTGATTAGGCTTCAGGATCACTTCTCTGAAAAGGTTTCGCCGATTACTCTTTAGCTGGGTTCAGTACCCTTCCTAAGATCCTCATAACATCTGATGCTAACGAATGACAATTATTTCAATGAGAGTATATTTTAAATGTTTCTATTTGCTTCTCCCAGCCTGTGAGCGGGGACTGAGTCAATACAATTTAATTTCCAGCATGGGAGACACAGCCTGGCGTGCCCTTTTGTTCATTTAAGAAAGATTCATTGAGTACCTGCTCTGTGCCAGGCACTAGGTGGTCACTGGAGAACTAAGAACCGCCGGGGTCCCAGTTCTCAGGGAGCTAAGAGCCCAAAGAGGGAGACTGACAGTTAGCCAAGATGGGCTCTAATGCATGCTAATCACTAATGAGCTCGGTGATCTGTAAGAAATGAGCATGCCTCTGTGATGATCTCTTACTTTGTCCCCTCTCAAATAGACCCTTAGACAATGGTTTGGGTACAAATTGTTTATTCAGGGAGGCCATTGCAGGGAGTTCAGTGAGAGAGTGGAGTGAGACAGAGAATTGAGGAGAGCCATTAAAGGTTAGGTCAAGGACAGATTAATGCTGTGGGTCACTGCAGCTCCGCTCTGCTTGGGCCCTCTGAGACAGTATGGAACATGCCTGAGACTGCCCCTCTATGGGGCAGGACAGAGATTTCAGCCAAAAATCAGATGCTTAGAAATGCCACTGGCTGGCTAGCTAGCTGGCTGAATCCTGCTAAAATGCTACAGTCTAACTCAGAAACTGAAGGTGGCAATGAACTAATAAGGACTGAATGAGGAATGAATAAATGATGGACGCATGATGAAACCCAGTGGTCTGTGCAGGGGAATGCCTAGCTATCACCTGCCCTGTATTACCGCACTGAAAGCTGCTTGAGAATATGAATGTGCTCATTCATGGGCTAACACTTGGAAGGAGAAGCAAACCCAGCCCAAGTGTTCTCATGCATACAGGTGGGCCTTTGAAAAAATTGCAAACTTATTCACAACCAATTACCTTCAGTTTAATGATGCTGTGTCCCATATGCTCTTCATGGTCTGGAAACAGTACTTGTGGTTCTAAGTCAACCATCCTAGAAGTCCCAAAAATGCTGACATGGCATGGCCGGGCTTGTAGACAGAGGCACCTTGGCAAGTAAGGAAAGGAAAACAGTGAACCTCCTGGGGCTGCCCGGATGGTGCAGAAGGGTGAGCTATTTACACTGATGTGAACAATTATGTATTTGTTTGTTTCATACCTTAAAATTATTTCTATGCATGTATTAGAGAACCATGTGTTCACTTTTATTCACTCATTCACTTCTTTCGTACGTATTTATTGAGCATCTAATAGGTACCAGGTGGTGGCAACCCCATGGTGATCAGGAGACACAATCTCTCCATCTCAGAGATCTCCCTACCCGAGGTTGAAGATGTACAGTACATAGAATTACGCTATTATAAAGAAGGAAACAGTACAGAGTCCAATGGGATGATACACGTGGACACTCAATCTATACCGGAAAGAAACGGAAAGTCTCCTTGAAGAAAGGGTGGGTGAGTAGCCCACCCTTTCACAATGCTGGGGCGACAGCAGCCCAGAGAGAACTTGGCTGGAGAAATGGGTAGGGGACAGATGGGCCCCGATTCCTGTACATGATACTTTACATATTGCAAAAACTTATTCACAGGCAGCCAATTTGGCAGATTTTATAGATTAACAAACCAAGGTCCAGGGAACACTTGCATTAAAGAAATAGAAGGCACCTCGAGGAGTTTCCTGCCCTCTGGGTTCATTTCTTTCAGGGACACACATTTACTGAGTAGCCCTTCTGTGCTAGTTCCTGGGTAGGGCCAGGTGGAGTGTGGAGTCCAGAGGCCACAGGGCACAGGGGCTCTTGTGTCTCAGCGTGAGATTTTAGGGGACCTCACCAATCAGAGAGGCCATCTTTTTCCCACCCTCTGTATTCTGCGCATTTGCCAACATGGGATACTGACTGAGAGACACAGTTAGAATCTCATCCCTGCCACATACCATCAATGTGACCTGGTTATCCTAACTCACTGAACCTCACTAATTCCTACAAAATGGGAATACTGAGAATCCCTACCTGACATACCTGTGTGTGTTGTGGGGGGAGGTGTATGAAAGAAATTGGCTGGCCCAAAAGCTGGTGCTCCCTAAATGCTAATTAATGTCTATGTAGATGATGGATTTTCCATGAGACCACAAAGAATATAAACAGGGTTAGAGGCCGTAAGCTTCAGAATGGTCTCTTGGTGTGATGCAAGGTTGTTCTCAAGATCCTACCTGTGTGAGAATGGCAAAGTCTGCTTTTAGAGCTCAGAGAGACTTCTAGCCCAGCCCTGAAGTATTTAAACAGAAATTGTAAAAACATCAGTGGGGTTGTTATGGATAGGGAGCATATTTCAAATGCCCCTTGTCCTTAAGCCAGGAAAACTTTGGTCCTAAAGACTTTTCTAGCAACAGCCTGATACATCAAAGAGAAAAGCATGGCTGTTCTGACCATACTGGGGTGGGGGGGTCAGATCCCTGCTTGTCAGCACCCCTTTTCCCCCACTGCAGCTTTTCATCTTCTCACCGTAGCCCAATGGAGCTGCTAGAAAACATCAGGTCTCCACCCCCTGCTTCCTGGGGTCTTTGGAAGCTCCAGTTCCACTCAGGCCTCCATCTGGGCCAGCAGGGGACTGCTGAGAGTAGCCCCGGTGGCCGTGAGTTGGTTTCCCCCAGTGGTTCTGCTGCATCCTGGACAGAGGTCTCACTCCAATCAAGTAGGTTCTTGCTTTCTGTGCTGTCGAGGACACAGGTCCATCTGCCCCATGGTTCCTTAGGCCCTGATCCCAAAGCTATGGACCCAAGATTTTTGACACCTCTGACCATCCAAGGTGACTCACCCCAGCTGCACCCCCAAGGGAAGCCTCCTGAGTGGCGGCTGTGGAGGTCTGGGAACACCTGATTTTGAGCTGGGAATTTCGGGTCAAATTGGTTCCTTCGGTGCTTTCCTGCTTGAAAATCCCTTGGGTTTGTCCCGAAATGGTGAAGATGGTGAAAAGGGTAATCCTTTCTTTCTCCCGTTCCAAGAGGGTGTGCTAGTGCCTTCTAGTGCAAGAGGTCCAAAGTCTCTCACAGAAGCTTGCTCCTGTCCCTCAGTGTTGCGTTGCTAGAGTTGTGCTCAGGTTTCACAGAGGTTTCACACATCGATTGAAAGATGACATCCCAAGAGTGACAGAGCTATGGCAACAAAAGTCAACGACTTGGGGATATATTCTTTGGCAGGA
>CM053620.1:16173264-16185601 GCA_028646535.1 Procyon lotor
CAGCATGAAGGGCTGTGAGATAAATACACTTTTAAAAGTTCCTTCAGGGGCGCCTGGGTGGCTCAGTTGTTAAGCGTCTGCCTTCAGCTCAGGTCATGATCCCAGGGTCCTGGGATCGAGCCCCACATCGGGCTCTCTGCGCAGCAGGGAGCCTGCTTCCCCCGCTACCATTCCCTCTGCTTGTGTTCCCTCTCTCGCTGTGTTTCTCTCTGTCAAATAAATAAAATCTTAAAAAAAAAAAAAGAAAAAAAAAGCAAAGCATTTGACACATGATAGGTGCTTTGTAAATGTAACTTTATTTTATGTTATTTTCTCTTTAGCTTGAATTTAGAATGTGTGCAGATCTGTTCTGACCGTTCATTCACTCATCGTCTCATTCATCAAACATTACCTCTGCCTCCAATATGCTAAGGCCCAAGCTGAAAACAAAGGGTGAAAAGATATGTTTCCTGCCTGGGGCCTCAAATCTACCCTTGACTCGAGTCTCTGGTTATGATGAAAAGTCTCAGGTGTCAGGCAAAGTTCAGAGATTTTATTTCCTCTTGTAGCTTTATGACTTTCAGACTGTTCCCCCCAAATTGCGCTTAATTTTAACTTCATTAACTTCCTGTTCTGTCACAACAGTTGAACAAGGATTTCTCCATGAGCAGTATTCAAATCAGCTTTTAATGAGCTATTTAATTAAAGGCTAATTGAGGTGAATTCATTAAAGGTTTCTAAATTATGCTTATCAGGATAGCTATGTTTTAAGATAAGTTTTAAATATTTGTTTTATATTGCATTGTTTGATCATAAAAGTATGTATAAAATTACTTTTTAAAATTACTAATTAGAATGTGCATGCATTTTTCTGCCTTCATCCTTGGGTGGGGCAGTTATCAAATCAATTTAATATATGTCTAATGTTGGGCTGAGGTAATAAGTGATTAGTAGTGATTATGGTTGAAGCTGTCTTTGGTCCACGAAACACTCCCATCTCTTGACGTGAGGCATTGCTGAGCTGTTTTGGATCTGTTCTTCCAGTTGCAGTGTAAATCATAACTGCTTAGATATAGGGTTCTTGCCAAGCCCTGGTGACTCTCGGGTTTCAGGCTGGCCCCGTGGAGAACGGTACATCTTCGCCATGCCCAATACTACTCAGGAAATGAACATGTGCCACATGATATGACCTCCTCAGACAAGCCAGGGCGGGCCTAATCTTCAAGGCTCTGTTCACTGGGGATAAAAGTGGAGCTCAACGAACATGCACTGAGTGTGTCCTCCATTCTAGGTATGGTCCCGGACACCAAGGATACGGACGAACTGGGACCTGTCGTTTAAGGGGAGAAGTACACAAGTCACCAGACATGCACACCCCACTGTGATACGTTTGTCCTTCAGAGACAGGAAAAAGCCTCAGGAGAGAAGGATGGTGTGCTAACCGGACTTGGGGATCCGGACTGGCACCGTGTGGGTGGGACTCTAATTCCTGACAGACACTTGGGTGTTGTCCAGCAAAGAGGCAAAGAAGGCCATTATTGGCGGTAAATGGAAGAACATGACAAGGCTGAGGATTATCGTGATGTCCAAAATACATGGTATGGAGATGCGGAAGGGAGACGGGGCTAGCTAGGGAGTCCGGTGATGGACAGATCACCGAAGGCAGTACAGGAATCTGAAGTTTGAGCTTAAACTTTCGGGTGTTTTAAAGCCATTGGAGACCTGTCGCCTCTACACACACACACACACACACACACAAACAAAGAGCTTTTAAAGAAGGAAAGGGCAAGCTCAGATTGCACAATCTGTAGTCCTCCGGGAAGTGTTATAACACTGAGGCAAGAGTAAAAACACTAGAGATAGGATTATAGTCTAATTGGAGGTTTTTGTACTCTTTAGGTAAGAGAAGAACAGCTAATAGATTAGAGACGAAGGAAAAAAAAACAAGGGAAAATTAAGAGACACTGTCACAAGGTTGTGTGATGTGCATGTAGAAAGAGAATGGACTCAGTCGGTTCAGGCTGCTCTAACAGCGGGGGGGGCTTATACACAACAGACGACTCTCACAGTTCTGGAGGCCGGCAGTCTGAGATCAGGGCGGCAGCACGGCTGTGTGGTGGGGAGGGCCCTCTTCTGGGACGCAGACTGCCAGCCTCTCCGGTGTCCTCACATGGCAGAGCAGGCGAGAGAGCTCTCCGGGCTCCCGGCTCTTGTGTGTAAGGGCACCAATCCCACTCACGAGAGCGCTACTCTTCTGACGTAACCCCCTACCGAATGTCCCCCCTCCTGATGCCATCCTGCGGGGGTTAGGGTTTCCACACAGGAACTTGGTGAGACACAAATATTCAGTCTTTAACAAGAAGGGAAAGGAAAATTCCTGTCTGGGAGGATGGCGGTTCCAGCAACCAAGACAGGGACTCTTGGCCAATACTTGCCCGGAACACTATTCAATGCCTGCCCCTCATTTTAAGAGAGATGATGACCATACTGGGCCTCAGTTAGACCGATGACCAGGCTGGCGAAGGCACTGAAATCATCTGCCCTGTGCATCTACCGCAGGAATTGGAGCCATTACACAAGCAAACTTTGTGAATGGCTGCCGCAGGAAAGGAAGGGTAGAGTTGTGTGAACACCAGAGGACAGATTTTTCTTCTTCAGGTTAAAACTAACGGTTTGAATAAATTGGCAATAGCAGGGAGGAGAGTGTTGTAAAGTGGTGAGTTCCCTGTTCCGGGCATGATACAAGAAGAGACTGGGGTACTTGTCCCAACTTTTCCGTTTTTATTTTTATTTTATTTTATTTTTAAAGATTTTATTTTTTTGACAGAGAGAAACACAGCGAGAGAGGGAACACAAGCAGAGGGAATGGTAGCAGGAGAAGCAGGCTCCCCGCTGAGCAGAGAGCCCGATGTGGGGCTCGACCCCAGGACCCTTGTCTTAACTCTTCTAGAGGAAATTGTGATTGGGATGGAGTAGGGGTGGGTTGGTCGACTTACATGCCATGAAGGCCCCATCCAGGCTGCATCTGAACGGTCCTGTGAATCTCTGATTGCACTAATTAATCAATCATTTGGACTGTTTTGCAAGGAATGGCTCCCTCCCTCTGTGTGTGCACGTGTGAGGTGAAGGAAGAAAACCCACATTATAAATGCCGTGGAAAATGGTGCTTGGCTAATGTCACAAACCCAACCGAGTAAAACCACTTTCCTTTAAAAAAAAAACTACCTTGCAATTGACATTGGAAAGACATTCTCAAAGACAGGGGCTTATCTAAAAAGCAGAAAGGCTGATGAATGACAATTACCAATACCAGTGTCCCCAGTAAGTGTCAGCGAGGTGGACACTGCCCTTTCTTTGCATTCTTCTCACTCAAACAATGCGTGTGTGCGATGCCTGCTGTGTGACAGGGAGAGGGAGAACAGAGAGTTTGTCACTTTGCACACAGAGCAAGAGGCTCCCCCACACAAAGGCACCACACAAGGCAGAGAAGTCTCGTTCCCGCAGGAGACAGACACAGAAAGACAAGAGGGCTCATTTGATTGACTGTAGGGAAAAGATAGGGTTTTCATAAATGTCTATGGGGCTTGATTTTTTTTTTTCATTCTGTAGATTTCACTAACTCATGCATTCGCTCATTCGTTCATTCACTCATTCAAAGCACGGCGTTCTGTTTCCTGGCTTCATCTTGAGGCCCTATCCTCTCCCTAACCTCACTTCCATCGACCTTTTGCTAGGCAACTGCACTAGTTCCTAACTGGTCTCCCCATATTTATTTTTGCCACGCTATGATCTCTTCTCCATACTTCTCTCAAAGCAGTCGCTATAAAAGCAAATCGGCCCTGGGACTCTGTTTATTACCCTTCAATGGCTCTTTTACACTTAGACTGAAAGATCTAACCCAACTGGTCTTCATCAAGTGTTGTGGGCTGAACAGTATTCCCCCCCAAATTCATGTGTTGAAGTCCTTAACTCCTTAGAATGTGACTGCATTTGGAAACATGGTCTTTAAAGAGGTGATGAAGTTAAAATGAGATAATTTATTTGAGTAGGCCCTAATCCAATATGACTGGCGTCTTTCGAAAAAGAGGAAATGTGGACACAGATGGCTATAGAGGAAAGACCATGTGAAGACACAGGGCGAAGATGGCCATCTGGAAGCCAAAGAGAGAGGTGTCAGAAGAAACTAACCCTGCTGACACGCTGATCTCAGACTTCCAGCCTCCAGAGCTGTGAGAAAACAAATTTTTGTTGTTTAAGCCACCCAGTCTGTGGTGCTTTGTTATGGTGGCCCTAACGGACTAACACATGAGTTTCCCAAACATGCCAAGTTCTGATATAGCGGGCCCTGTTTGATGCCAGGAGTTCTCGATCCTCTCTCGTGCAATGCCTGGGTCTTTGTCACTCCTCCAGTATCAACAGGAACGTTACCTTTCCATAAGTGTTTCCCCTGCCCCCAAATTGAATGAAGCTCCCCTCTCTCATCAGTGTCTCACAGCGCCTGTCCATGTCCTCTCTCGCTCTCCATAATTATCTGTTAATTCAAGTCTCCCCCATGTAGTGTGAGCTCTGTGAGTGCAAAAGCCATGCCTGCTTTGTTGATTGTTGTAATCCAAGGGCTTAGCACAGTGCTTGTTCATAGAAGGTCCTCATGGTTTGTTGAATGAATGAATGAATGAATGAATGAATGAATGAAGCACTGATTGGGTAGGTCCCAATGCCTGCCATTAACCTGGCATGGGGAGGAGGAGGAAGATCAAGTCAGACTTGGGTTCTGTCAGTTTGTGACGTATAATCCCACAAGCAAGATTTACATCCCACAAGTAGGTAAATATGATGAAGTATAATAATGTCGTCTTGGGAGCCGTGCCCCAGACCTCACCATCCATGCCATCTTTGGCTCTCCTTATGCCAGAGACTTTCTGTAGTTGGTGGTGAAGAGGGCACCCTGACTGAATAATTTCCGATGAGCTGCAATTGAATGAAATATCATGGCTCTTAATAAGTTGTTTTTTCACTGAGAAACAATTCAACACAAAATTGGTGAGCTTGTATTTGGGCGCCCCACACTCTCCTGGTGGCGAATCTGCAGATGCTAATTCCCAGAAGTGTCACAGATGGAGGCGGCCAAAGGAGGAGGATCTATCATGCTCTAGCTGGAGCAGAGCTCAGTTAAGAGAAGGCCAGAGAGAATTTACTACCTCTGGAGGCAGATTGATTAGAAAGAACTGCCAGGCAATTTCCATTTGCATTTTTGCCGGGGTAGGTCTGGGGAAAGGGAGATGGTTTTAAATGAGAACAGCCCAATCATTTTCTCCTAAAACTTGCTCCAATTTGTCTCCTGCTCCCAGAAGTTACTACCTTGCATAATCCAGGGAGCAAGGTAATCAGCACTTTGAGTTACATCGGTTTTGCCTGTTCCCTTGATAAAATGGCAAAATTCGCCTATGAAATCCTGGAGTTCATTATGGTGTGGTTTTCTCTCCCCTTAAATCAAAGCCATTTTATCTCCGTTAGTCGAACCAGGCTCCAGAAACAGCATCTTTGCTTCTTCTCGCTTTCAATTATTCATATTCCTTTGCTGACAAAACCCCAGGCAGTGCGATCCTTGGGTGAGTTTTAGCTCAGACTCTGCCAACTGCTCACCAGAGCCGGGCTGGAATTCCTATCATTCACCACCAAATGGAAGGACAGTCACCCAAGGGAGATCCATAGCACCGTGAAAACGCAATTGTGTTGGGAGTGCGTATGGACACAAACTCTTGCAAATGCAGGCCTTAATTGAAAAATAAAACAATTACCTTTTAATACTTCTAAAATAACAGAGGGAAGCACATTTATAGGATGACTGGGAAGAAACAGCCATACGCGATTTCTTTTTTAATAACATTGAGTTGTGTTCGCTGTAAGCTTATTAAAACACAAAAAGCAGAACATAGCAGGACCCTGGGATACCATTCAATTGGTTATTGGTGAACGGTCCTTGCTCCTGATTTGATTCTTACAAACAAAACGAAAAACATGAACTGGAGGAAAGACTTCTGTGTGTGGGGGCTTGTAGGTGTTTTAATCTGTCCCAAGGTCTAGTTACAGAAGATTGGGCACGAAAGGGCTTTTGAGATCCACAGGAGAACACAGGGGATTTAGATGTTGAGTGCTGGTCCATCTGTCTGCGAGGTGGCTTGTTGATGTGAGCACAGTCCTTCGTCTCAGGAGGAGATAAGCCCAAGGTGCTCCAAACCAGAGACCTAAGCCTCCAGCCAACCAGGTTTTTGTGCAGTGGCTCTTTATTATTATTATTATTATTATTATTTTTTTTTTAGTGGCTTTTTATTTTGAATGGGGGGGTGGCATGAGGGGGTGGGAACCATTATAACTCTATGAAAGGAAGGTCTACACTCTGTTCAGGCACTTATCTACTCAAAGCACATCTGGGGATCGCCCATCTCTCAGCATGGCTTATAAAGCCCTCTAAGAAGTGGCCACTAAGTATCTGCCTACCTTCATTTCTGGCCACCCATCCTATAATTCACATCCTTCCACACCCATCCATTTAAGTTGGTTTTGCAACTCAATGCCTTGGCACAAATGGGTCCCCATACACTCATGTATTGCCTTCCTTTTCTAACAAACTCTTAATCATCCTTACAGGTTCTCCTCAAGATAAGACCTCCTTCTGGAAGCCCCGAACTTACAGCCTTCTGTTTGTATTTCTCTACATCTGTTATGGACTCTGTGTGGGGGTCATCTCACCTCCCTAGACTGTTTTCACAGCAGAGCAAGTCTTGGCTCAGACATCTGGCATGTAGTAGTTTCTCGACAGTACCTGTGAAGGCAATAGAAACAAAGGCCGACGGGGGTGCCCTCCTGCTGGGAGGATGGACTGGGGCCAGAATGGTGAGTTCTGTGGGGAGTTCTGTCTCTCTTACCATCCAACCTGTAGGGTGCCTTAGAGAATATGGCCAAAGGACAACGTGGAAAAGTCCATATTATTATCATTTGATTTTTTTTAAAGTGATTTAAATTTAATCATTTAAAAAATTTTTCCCCAAAAAATGTTTATTTTTTCAGTGTTACAAGATTTATTGATCATGCACTACACCCAGTGCTCCATGCAAAATTTAAAAAAATTTTTAAAATTTAAATTTTAAAATTTTAATTTTAAATTAAAAATTTTTTAAAAATTAAAACAAAATTTTTTAAAGCTCCATGCTGAGCATGGAGCCCAAGGCAGAGCTTGAACTCATGACCCTGAGATCAAGACCTGAACTAAGATCAAGAGTTGGATGCTTAACTGTCAGAGCCACCCAGGGGCCCTTTTGTTTGATTTTTAAAAATTGATATTGATTAAAAATAGTCATCAATGGAAGGATATTTTAAATTAAAGGATAAATGCTACAAGTCTCACTACCCAGAAATTAATGA
Organism: Procyon lotor; assembly: GCA_028646535.1. Lineage (NCBI taxonomy): Eukaryota > Metazoa > Chordata > Mammalia > Carnivora > Procyonidae > Procyon > Procyon lotor. Next base: position 16,180,666 of record CM053620.1, read on the forward strand.
TTTTATCTTTCCAATGTCTCTGCACGGACATACGTTTTTGCATAACTATCATTATAAGTTATGCACAATCAGACATTTTGCTTTTCTCTTTTTAAATTATTTATTGACTTTTCATTTTACCTAGTTCTTCAAAGTGTTTAAGGCAGATGCTCATTTTCCCCTTTCCACTCTATGAGTAAGTATCCCATTGCTGCATAGTCTTCACACTTGCCTTCCCAAAGAATGGGGCCGTATGTGCAAATATAGGTTTTTGGTATTCAACTATCTGTGTTAAAATCCCAGCTTCATCACTTTCCAGATCTGTGGCATTAGTGAAGTTACTTCACTTCTTGAAACCTCAGTTTCCTCTTCTATAAAATGGGTATGATACTAGTATTTGATAAATACTATTGTTACAAAAATTTAAAAAACAGAATTGTGGGAGAGTATAAGAACAATGCTCAGAACATACTAATAGATCAGTGAATGTTAACTATCTTACCATTGCCATTAATACTAGCAGAAGAAAATGACCATTTACAATAAAATCTCATGCTCATCATCTGTAAAAATCAGGTCAACCCCCACATAATGTGTTTGTTGGTTGTCATTTTTGTTTGCAGGAGGATTAAAAGAGATGACACAGCTAAAGTACCCTTGTTTCTTTTCTTTTAAGATTTTAATTTATTTGTTTGACAGAGAGAGACACAGCAAGAGAGGGAACACCAAGCAGGGGGAGTGGGAGAGGGGGAAGCAGGCTTCCTGCCGAGCAGGGAGCCTGATGCGGGGCTCGATCCCAGGCCCCAGGGATCATGACCAGAGCCCAAGGCAGACGCTTAATGACTGAGCCACCCAGGTGCCCCAGTACCCATTTTCTAAAAATAATTGTTGAACAAATGTCTGGTCATTCAATTAGAGGGCAGTGTGTGTGTGAAATCAGAGAGAAAGGCACACACATTTTTAAACACTGCAGGACACTGCCTAAATAGGTCTCTGATGATGAGGGCAATGGAGTGATCACAACATCAAGCCAGAGACTATTACTGGTTTAGCAGAATAGAAATGGCTCTCCATTGGCGGGTCATGGCTCTATCTGGGCTTTGTTTTCCTTATCTGTACATCAGGATGGTGGGCCAGGTGATCTGTAGAGGTAACTCCAGCTCTAAGAGTTCTTCCTTTTCCCCCAAATCTGCCCTTTGCACAAGGATGGATTTTCAATGGAGATTTTTTTCAGTTGTCCCTCCTATCTTCTATACCCCAGTGAATATATATTATTAAAGGGGACAACAGTCATGTAAGTATCTGATGTTCCACTGAGTTGCCATATTGAAGAAATGTGTTTTTAAATATGAAAAAGTAGGTCACTTGGGAAATAATGAATCTGCATCCCCTAAAATATTCCACTAGTCATTATGGTACCTTGAAGTTCTTGTAAGGGTGCCTAAGCTATCCCATTAGGAATTGGACTTGATAACCCTAGAGGATTTTTTGTAACCTCAGAGTACATGAAAATGCTCCTTCCACACTCTGGAAAGATGTTCTACATGAGGAATTGCAACAATTATCTTTTAATTGCACTTAGTCATCTCCATTTTTAAGCTAAATGGGAGGTAGGTCCTCAGTACTTCTCCCATGAAGCTGAGGCAGAGACTTGGGAACACAGACATGGCTGGTTTGTTTCTTTGCAAAAATGCAGTGTATGCAATACTCATAGATCGAATCCATACATTGGCCCCTCAGTCTGCCACTTGTGAGGATTTATGTACCAGCCACCTGCCATGTAGACAACAGTGGGCCATTATGGTGCTAAAGTTCAGCCCTTCTTAGAGCCAAAGTAAAGAAAGGCAACTGTGTTTATTTTAAATACATAATCAATCATAACCTTGTGAATAGCCACTTTTCTATTAATGCCTTCATATATCATCTAAAGCCCTCTTGATTCTACATAATTCTCTTTTGTCTGGTTCCTTGTCTTTCACTTTACAGTTTCATACGGAGGGTAATGTAGAACTGCTGCTCCAAACAAATCTTGCCTCTATAGTCTCTTTTTAGGTCCAGTGTTAGCCAGAGAATATTTTCTGTAAATAATGCAGATGAGAATGACTCATAAACTAATTCCAGCTGCAAGGGATTTGTGGAGCAAGGGAAAGATGAAATAACTTTTGGGGAGTGAGTTCCCAGGCTTTGAGTGTTGACTCTGACCTTCGGTGTCTGTGTGACCAAAAGCCAATCATTGCCTTTCTGAATCACAATTTCCTCAACTCTAAAACAGGAACCTTGTAGGGCGGCTCATGAAGACCCAAGAAGTGCAACACAGTGGTTCATGAGCATTATGCCCATCTGTTGATGTTACTTCTTATTTACTTTGAGTCAAAGCTATATAAATATTTTATTTTAAGAGGCTCATTGACTGATGGACATCTAGAGATAAGCAAACGGCAGGGAGAAGAGGCTAAACCCTACATCAACAACTTAAAACAATCATTTAAATAATGGGTGAATAGCTTTTGGGGGAAGTCTTAGGAGTTAAAAAAACAAAAACAAACTACCTTCAAATATAGAAAGTTGAGATGGCTTGCTTTTTCTGCTTCTGAGAAAAGCCCAAGAATGGGTGGACAACTATTGGAGGCATATTTTAAGATCCAATTCCTCAAACTGTCTATTCATAAAATGGGCTGCCTTGTAGGTTCTTAGCTTTTGCTAAAGGTATGTAGACGTGAGCTGTACATTTTGGAGGGGGTCCCAGTATGGGTATGGAGAGAACTTTTTTGTATCAAAGAGTGTTTCTAACTCTCAAAACCTAAGTCTTTCCCATGACAGATGACAATTCCTTGGCCAAAAGGTTGGCTATAATAAAAACCTCTCATTATTATTCATATTACTTGGAGTCCTACATGAGGGAGAAGTCCCTGTCACTATGCACCAGCCATTGGCTACTCACATTATTTCAACCTCATAACCCCTAATGCAGGATGAGTTACCTGGTAGATGATCAGCAAGTATCTGCGAGACAATGAAGAAATGAATGAACAGCCCTCTAAAATGCCTTATTGTGCACATTTTACAAATGGGAGAAGACGGTTTATAAATAAGAAGTTGCCATTTCAAGTGGTCTTACAAAATATGCCTGTAATTTTAGAATATCTTTGTGGAGGAGTTTTTACCAGCGAGATTCAGAAGTCAAATTTCATTTCGTCTTAGTGGAAAGTTCTGAGTTGCAAAATAAGCATTTTAGAGAATCCGGCTATCTATCAAAAGTTAGAATGTCAGCCATCAGCAGACAGGACAACTACCCTAATGAAAATGTATGGTTATTCATTATTAGGCCAATTTGCACAATGCAATTGGAATTGAGGAAGTTGCAACAGCTACAAGATTTGTATAAAACACTAGGATAATTTTAATGTTACAATTACCATAAATCGTCAACGCTTTCTGTTTACAAATAGGCCTCTGATAAAGGAAGCTTCCAGCAGGTGTAATGTTAATATCCTTGTATAAGTAATTTTTTAAAAAGTCACTGACACCAGATGCTAAACTGAATGCAATCCATGAGTTCATTTTCAATTCCCATAACTAGGAGAAAGCTTCTTGTTCTCCTGCTGGTCTTCTCTGTCATGCAGAAGAACAGGGTTTCCCAGACTGAGCTTTTAAGCTTTTACCTTCAGAAAGGCCTCTATCCTTAGGAATCTACTCCAGTGATGATTTTAGGAATTGCCCTTGAACAAACTTCAGGTTAGAACTCCCTAGACCTGTGGCCAGATTAGAAACACACCCTCCTTACCCTTGCCCCAAGTTCAGCAAATATGGGAGTGAGTGCACGGGGTCTCAGATGTCACAGGGATGCAGAAGTGGGAGCCCACTGACTTACTCAGAAATCATTTTCTTTCTTCAGGGACAGTTAATTTTGCATATACCTTGGGGTTAAAAAAATGAAGAAAGCAGAAGGTAGCTGATGATGAAAATTGCCTTTCATTGTTTCTCTAGTGAAGGTGTGTGCAGCCATTTGGGCACTAGATTGGAAAGCTGACTGTGAATTGAAGAAAAGTTTCTTTGTTTTTTTCTTTTTTGGTCGTCGGTTAATTTACTGAGTTGGACAAATATGCAATTTTTAATTGGCATGTTGAGTGCCTTTCAAAGGTCAATGGTAGTCAAGAGTAAAACCCAGTGACTCTGTCCTGTTGAATTCCACTAGGCTGAATAATCCACCAAAGAAAGCTTACATTTTTTGGACATCCCAGAAAAGGCATTTTGGACGTTTAACTGCTGTCCTCAGTCACTGACCCAGGAATTCTTAGCAAGGAATTAAAGAGGATTAAGGTTTTTTTGAGTGTGTATGTGTGTGGGGGTGTGGGTGGTGGGTTGGGGGATGTAAGGAGTTCATTTCTTGTATTGTTTTTCTCATTTCTGTACTTTTTTGAAAGAGCTTACAGTCTATTTGGAGATGCAGAACATACAAACAAGCCAACATGAATATATATAAAATAATTATCAATTGTAATTATGAATTGTCTTAAATGGTTTATTGAATGATCACTTATGTCATTTCTTGGTATTAAAAAAGTACTTTGTATTATTTACCTAAGCACATGTGAGAAGACCCTATGCAAGGAAATTGAGAGTTTGTGATAGAGTCTTATGAACAAAGGTCTGGAGAGGAAAGCTGATTGTGTTGTAAAGTGTCAATAAAGGGATGGATAATCCTTGCAGGGGACTTCCTGGAGGAGGTGGCACTGAGTTGGACCTTAAAAGTTTGGACAGAGATGTGTAAGCAGAAAGTGAAAACAAGAAGGCCATTCTGGGAGGTGGGGGGTGCCAGGGGCAGATACAGGTTGTTAGGAAGAGTATGGAGTGTTATGAAATGAGAAAAATTTGGGACAGTGGTATCAAGTTGTATGGGAGAATGATGATGGGAGTTGGAATTAGTGGGTTAGAGATATCTAACAAAAGTCTTAGG
>CM053620.1:16186101-16234675 GCA_028646535.1 Procyon lotor
GGTTTTGGTGAGGAAAAGGTTAAGAAAAAGTAAGTTGATCGTTTATTGTTGTGAACATTTGCTGCCATAATCCTAGGTGAGGTAGGTTGGTCTAGCAAAGGAATTTTCTGCTTTTGCCTAAAGTGATGATTCCAATAATAATGATGGTTGAAAAGTACTGAACATTTGCTCATGTAGCTGCTGTGTTATCATGCAAGTCCTTCACTAGCACCCAAGCCACGTCATAGACCTTAACATGTATGTATCATATACTCCCCAGTAGCTTTCTGCCGTCAATACGATTATGTCCATTTTATGTCCATTTTCCAGAGAAGGAGCCTGAGGCTTTAAGACTCAGTAATCTTCCCACCAAGGTCATTCAACTAGGAGGTGGAGAGCCAAGAGTTGAACTTGGGTTTGTTCAACCAGGTCATCACTCAGAGGCCATAGTCTTAACTTCCTTGCCACTTTGCTTTCTGCTCAGGGCTGCCTATAAATTTTTTTTTTTTTTTAATAATGAAATGTAACGATGCCCAACACCAGGCTCCACTATAATTGGATTATAAGACACAGGATTGTCTTCTATGAGAAGAGAGTATAGTGAATGATGTTCACACAAGTCTGTTGTGTTTATTTTTCATGACTCTGAGCGTTCCTCCTTGTACCTGATCTTTGTGCACAGTGGATGGCAGCATGCTTATTCGTGTTAGGGTTGAAGGAGGCAGAGTCCATATTAATGGGATCACAGCACCCTCTCCACAAAGTCACGCCAACAGGCCTGGCCTGTGCTGACCCTGCAGCATATAAAGTCAGGCTGCTAACAGGAAACCGGGTGATTTCCGACTTGCTTTCAAGTCTACTGTCATCCGGTGTCGGAAGGATCCTCATTACCATCTCAGAAACAGAGCTACCAGGATGCAACTCTTTCTCCCTCCTGCTGATACAGGACGCTGGATGCAAGTCTTTCTTCCCTGGGATTGATGACTGTAATTTGTCTTTCTGGGGCTTCCACCACGGCTTGGGCAGGCGGTAGCCGGGCCTGGGAAGCCCTCCCGATGCTTCGAGTCAGCAGATTGCTTCTGGGCTGGCCATGCTTCAGCGCCTTCCCGTTAAATACTGTATTGATTTTGGGGCCTTTTTCATCCCATGCAACCCAGGACCCCAGGTTGGCTGGGCTAGGAAAATGGGGAGGAAGGTGTAACGAGGAAAGCCACTCAGCAGGTCTGCACACACAACCTCAAGCTATCTGATGCTACTGATTTATTTTACTTATTTAAAAAAATGTAAAAAGACACGGATGCCTCCAGTACAATAGAGAGTTCAGGGGGAGGAGAGACGTAGGGATGGATCAGTGGGTACAAGGAGTAAATTGATGGGAAACAGAAAAAGAGGTTGCATTAAGAAGGAACAACAAGGCATCAAGTAAATGGAATTCCATCTGTCTTTGCAGATCCTGCAGCCTCCCTCCTCTTCGGAGCCTCTGTGGTCCCTTATGCAGACCACTGAAGCCATCTGCACGCGGCCTTCCTCACATCCTCCCCCTAACTAATGCTCCATGCAACTGTCAGGCAGCCATTCCTTTTAATTGCAGTAAAATACCTATACTATAAAAATTACCATTTTCATCATTTTGAGGTGTACAATTTAACGGCATTAGATGTATCCACGATATTGTGTAACCACTATCACCACTTTATAATTCTAGAACTTAGAGCTCCTGGTCATCACTCCAAAAGGAAACCTTGCACCTGTTAGCAGTCACTCCCCATTTCTTCTCTCCTCCAGCCCCTGGCAACTACTAACCTGCCTTTTGACTCCGTGGGTTTGCCTATCACAGACATTTCACATAAATGGAGTAGTACAATACATGGCCTTTTGTGTCTGACTTCTTCCCACTTTTCATACTATGTTCAAGGTTCATCCACTTTGTAACATGTAGAGGGTGTTGGAACCCTCTTACACAGATGTGGGAGTGTAAAATGGGGTAGCCATTGTGGCAGTTCCTTAAGAAGCTAAATATTTAATTAACCCAACAACTCTTAGGTATATACCGAAAATAATTAAAAATTGGTTTTCAGACAAAGGCTTGTCTATGAATGTTCATAGTAGCGCTATTCACAACAGCCAACAATAGAAGCAACCAAAATATCTATCAACTAATGAATGGATGAAAAATGTGTTATGGCCACCCAATAGGCATCCTTCTTAACAAACCATGTCACTATTTTGCTTAAACCCTTCAATGGCTTTCCATTTCACTTTGCATTATATTGGAAGGCTACGAGGTACCAGGTCACCTAACCCATCTTACCTTTCCAACTTAATCTTACACTATTCCTCCTCTTCTCACCACTATCACCTTAGTATGAAATTTCATGAAAGTTCCAAGTCCTTTCTTGACTCAGCCTTTTGAGGACGTTATGTCCCGAATTTTCTGGTTCCTCAGACTCATGGACACTGTTACCTCTGTTATATTCTTATTTCCATGACCTGCAAGTTTCTTTTTAAAACAGTTCATACTGTTAAGCATTTGCTTATTTTTTAAAATCTATCTATCTATCTATCTATCTATCTATCTATCTATCTATCTATCTATCTAAAATTAACATATAATGTATTATTTGCCCCAGGGTACATGTCTGTGAATCATCAGGCTTACACATTTCACAGCACTTACCATAGACATTTGTTTATTTATTTATTTATTTTTAAATGACTATCTTCCCAAGTTCTTTTTGAGCAGGAGATTTATGTCTGCCTTTCTGTTGCAAGGCACATGGAGCTTGGAACATATCTAGGTGGCTAGTAGGTGCTTAAGAAATACCTGCTACATGCATGAATAATTAATTTAGCTAAATTTTTCTTGGATGATGAGTGAGTAGTCAGGCAATATCTACTATGTGATATGTAGACATCTAGGAAAGAAAGGCCAAAAGATTTGGGGTGGGTTAATTAGCTGAGGAGGCAAAGCCAGCACCTATGTTGAGGAGCAGTGAAGGCTCATACTGTGGCACTTTTTAAGACTCATTATGAACTGATTTCTAGTGCAACATCAGAGTTAGAAAGGTAGAAGTGGGCACGGGCCCTGCCACCAGGAGAGAAATGAAGCCCCATGGGGGCAGAAGAGGGGACTGGGCTCTTGCATCACATTCTCGGACGACAAACATTTATTGGGTTGTTGTTGTTCATTAAACCTCTTACTATGATTTTGACCTCAGTGTGTTTACCCTTCATGTCAGCTTTTCCAGGGATTCCAGAAAAGTGAACTCTCTCATCCAGCGACACTGTGCCATAACTACATCGTGGAGGAGGGGTGGGGGAAGCATTCTGAAACACAGTCCATAAGGAGTTCGTAGTAAACATGGAATTATGTGTTTGTCTGTTTCAATGGCATGCACGCACGTGTGTCTGTATGTATTCATTAGCAACTGCTAATGGACTGCCTGCTGCAGCTCAGAGCACCTGAAGTGGAATCACTTTGAGAATTTGTTAACAACTTAGGTTCCTGACACCACCCAGATGGCCACCCAAGACTCTATGGCTCATAAGGTTGTGAAGCCCATGTTCCGCTTTCTCTACCAGTCCCCTGGGGCTTTCCGTACACTGCAGGGTTGAAGCATCCTTGACCTCCTATGTGCACTAGCCTAGGCGAGACTGAAGAGCCCCTCACCTCTAGGGGACCTAATGTCCTCATCCGTGTGAGTTTTGGGGACCTTCTGTGTTTCCTCCCCTGTAGATAGTTCAGTGGCACCCCCTCCACTGTCAGCGAGGTACGTCTGCCTGTTACATTGTCTTCCTGCACGGAGCGCTCACTGAGGGGGTTTCCTGCACATCACTTCACCCCCTCACCTTCCATACCTCTCTCTCTATGGCTCGGCACCTCGACGGAGCTTAGTAGTGAAGTACACACCTTAGGAGATATTGGAAGACTCATGACTCAGCCAACCGATCGGTCAACAAGTGATCAATAACCAAATAAAGAAGTTTGAGTACAGTGGAAAAAATGAATGTCACACATAACGGGGAGAGAGAACAATGACTTCGCAGGGGGGGATTAAGAAACAGGGCAAAGGCGGTACTTAGTGTGGAGCAGAGAAAAGAAACAGAATCAAGATGGCAAAGTTGGCCACTGGGTTTGAACACGTCATCTTATCCCTTGAATGGAGAGGGTTTCTCTGGCCTGGAATAAAGCCAGAGACTGGGGCTGCTCTTAAACTCTGCCCTACCTGCCCAGTCTACCATGCTGGTTAAGAGCAAAGCTCAGGACGAGGACACCTTGACTCTAATCCCAGCTGTATCACTAACTAGCTATGTGTTCTGGATGAGATTTTAGCATTGGAGTCCATTTGCCCATCTGTGAGATGGGAGTAGTGACAACAGCTGTCAGAGGGAACTTGCGGGGAGATGAAGCTCAGCATAGCGTCTGGTGCCTCTATTGTTTCCATGATCAGGCCTATTGGGAGCCCTGTCGGGAACGCGAAAGCCCTGGATCCCGCCTCTGTGCTACCTGCCACATTTTACTTTTTTCAACTTTTACTTTAATATCAAGAGGATCTTTCTCACTTTTTTTTTAACTTGCTGCCACAAGGGATTTGCAGATTGTCATCCATTTGTATTTATGCCTAAGGCTTACTGCTTTAATTTGGTCTTTACCTCATTTTCAAGTTCATGTAATTATGTTTTCAGCTCTAGGTGGTTGTTTTTTTTTTTTCTTTTCTTTTTTCCCAAAGCCCCTTGTGAACAGTGCACGAGGTGAGGCAATGAGCCTCTTGCTCCTGTTCCTGGAGCAATCGCAAAAGGACATGAGAGCATCTCCAGCCCGTCCTCCACCAGCAGCCCCTGCTCTATCTTCCTGACGCTTGGGTCCAGCAAGGAAAGTTCCTTTCACCATTAATGTTTAAACCTGGTGATTTTGCATCTGAAGGAGTTCAGCTGGAATGCTTACCAGATGGTGGCTTTGTGCGTTCTGTCCTCGTTTGTATGCAGTGGGAACAAACACTGCAGGAGGGATCAAGATGGAACAGACGCTGGCCAGCCCTGCAGCCCATTGGAAAGGAGAGAAGACTCATCCAAAGGTCACACCATGACTTAGTAGCCAAACCAGGTTTCACATCTCTGGGTTCATTATTGTTGCTGTGAGAAACCTGGTGGTATCTGGTGTGGTTTACGTGGGGTAGCGGGAAGAACAAAAAGAGATTGAAAGATGTTGTCTTTGAATTACAGCTCTGCCACTTTTAGACTATTATAGGCAAGCCATTAAACTTTCTGAACCTTGGTATTTTATCTATACAGGGAAAATAATAGTTCTTACTTGATAAAGTTGTGGTCAAAATTAAATCACTTATTGTGTATGAGGTTTAAGTAAAATTATATGTATAATATACTTATAGTGTTGGCATGTACTTAACATTTATTACGTACTAAAATTAATAATAAATATTAGTGTTAATATTCATTATATTATTATTATTATTATTATTAGCACCCATAGAGGCCTCTTGAGTCTACTATGCACTTCAAATTGTGCTCTGCCTAGGTTTGACTCCAGCTCTGTGACTCAGTAACTAAAGGATCTTAAGCAAACTGCATGACCTTCCTTTCAGATTCCTCTTCTCTCAAATGAAAACTAGAGCTCTTGCTTTGTTCTTGGAATTATAACAAGGTTCAAAGAAAATGGCAGTTATTGAAAATGAGTTATTGAAAGGTCTGCACCCCTGCCCCTCAATCATTTAAGAACAAATGCTAGTTAGGTAAATACTGATAGGCAACCCTCAGTCATAGCTGCCCAGACTTAACTTTCTCTATTACTGATATTGGATGAGGTTGTTTTATTGTAGTGGCAAATGAGCCAAAGCTGACTCTATTGTACATGTTAAGCCAATAAAATATTATCAGCAGGGGCATTTCCATTGTCAGAAACAATGGAAGAGAAAAATATTAAGATCACCTCCCTACACACACACACACACACACACACACACACGCGCGCGCACTATCCTCCAGAGAGTTGACAAAGGTAAGACCTGATATTAACACTGGTGTTATTGCTTCAGCTGGCAGAGGGCTGGTCTGGCACTCTGTCTCCTCCAGAGCACACTATGGGCTGGAGTTCATCCCCGCTTGTGCCCCTCCATTATTGATAATGGTGAGAACCAACTGGAGTAGGTGAACCACCGTTTGATTATTCCATTCTGTAAGAACGTGTCTCCCACAATCATATCAGGCGCCATGTTCTCCCACAGGGGCCCCTTCCATTCTGTTTTTAATGAAATACCTGGGCAAAGAAATTACTTCTCTGAACATTCCTTTCCCTTTTCTCCAGCATGGTGAAACAAATGGTTTAAGGTCTGGAGGCATAATTTTGTGACTTCATTTAAATTGGACTGGAGGTGATGCTATTTACACAGCTGGTTTTGTACCGCGCCCTCTCGTCTCCTCCTTGCCACATCACAGAAGGTGAACTCCAAGTCACCAATTCCCATGTTCCTTATTAGGAACAGTACATCTCGTCCAACCTTGTTGGTTTAAACATGTGTGAATAGAGTGAAAGCAGAAACGGTTAGATTGTATTGGAAAAAATCGATGAATGTGGACTCGGAACAGTGGAGTCCAAATACTTGAATACAATTACAGGGCTGAGGATTGATCACTTAGACCCTTTGAGTTCATTCTTTCTCCTTCACTCATTTATTCAAGCAATGTTTATTGAGCCACACCCCCTTACAGACACAGGGCAGAATAAGAGAAGCATGGTCTCTGGGCTCTCTGGATCCTTCATTAAAGTGGGGTAAGACCAACAACACACGAGTCAATAATATATAACCAAAACTGTAAAACAGGCTTCCGAAGAGATAAACCAGATAGTGAGAATGACACTGAACGTGACATTAGATGAAGTGGCCAAAGTAGTGCTCTTAGAAGAAGAGGCATTTGGGCTGAGACCTGAAGAATGCTAGTGAGTCAACCACATGAAGAGCTGCCGGAACAAGCATCCTGACAGAAGGAAAAGCAGATGCAAAGGCCCAAGAGTGATGAAGCCATTGAAATACAGCTGTGGAACAGAATGAAGCCAGGATGCTGGGCTCTAGGGAGAAGAGAGAAGATGTCTTTTAAACAGGTAACCAGGAGCCTGCGCATCTAGGCATTCGTAGACCACACTAAGGAGACTGAAGTTTCTAGATCAGTGATTCTCAGGCTGTGTTTTACACGGGAACCATCTGGAAGACTTTGAAAAATACCAGGTCCTTCTCCCAGGGGTTCTAATTTAATTGGTCTGGAATAGGGAGTGGGCACCATGACTTTAAATTCCCCAGGTATTCTGGTGGGCAACCACAGTTGAGAGCCACTGCTATAGGTGGATGGAAATTAACTGAAGGGTTTGAAGCAGGTGTGTGATCGTGATCACAATTACATAAGAAACTTAATTTTTCTCCTTTAATAAAATGAGCAAGAAGAGACCAACTCTGCACCCTTGTCTTAAGGACCGAAAAAGATCACCCATGGAAAGGAATGCTGCGTAGTAGATGCTCATCAAAAGGGTGGTGATTCTTAAATTTCTTATAGCTCTTTACGGTTCTAAAAACATGGCAATTTCATCTGTTTGCAGAATTTTTTTTTTTAACTGGGGCAACATATATCTCTAATGGATCAGAAGTCTTCTTAGACATCCAGATAATTTTCATAGCTGGAGTCAAGTGGATTGGCCTGAATATATTTTCCCACATCAGGTAGGGTCCTACAAGGTGTCGACACTGGATATCTGTCCACCGGTTTGTCACGAAGCACATGAATGCTCAGAGGGAAGGTGACAAAGCTGTCTTTTTAACTCCCCATAGGTTGTGTGTCTCCCAGGGATACCAGTGAGAACATGGCAGGAGACATACTGCTCTCAGAGAAAGTGGGTTATCCGACAAAGCCAACCAATCTGGATTTATGATCAGGAAACCACATCCCCTTTTATCCTCAGTGTCCTCAAATGCACAGTAGAACTAAGAAAAATGTTTTCAACATTTCCAGGAAGAGCCACAGAGATAACGAATCGGAGAGGGCTTTGCACACTGTCTGTCAGTGGTCCTCAGACTTAGATGTGCATTTGAATTGACTGGGGGGCTTGTTACGGCAGATTGCTGGGCTCCGTTCTCAGTGTTTCTGATCAGGCGGATTGAAGCGGAGCCTAGGAATTTGTATTTCTAACAAGTTCTTACATGACGCTGATGCTGCCATTCCAGAGACCACACTTTGAGAACCGCAGCTTTAAAGTGTGGATAATTATAAAGAACACATGTTAAATCAAAGGAGACTACAGGGTTGTGAGGGAGAGGATGGCTTTCTCATTTTTTTTTTCTCTCTCCTTATTCTCTCTCAAGCTTTTAATTATTAGACACTTTTTTTTTCCAGGTGAAGTTGTCTAGGCCAACTCTGGCCCCACGACCATGGTTCCCACGCAACCTCAGTGCTATAAGCTACCAGGGCCCAGGAGCACGCAATGGAACACCACCAGCCATCCTCTGCCTGCAGCTTTCCCTATCCTGGCCCGGTGAAGTCACACAAAAGCCTCTGGGAGAACCTCCACTTGGTCTCTCTTGTCCAGGAGCTGGTAGAGCAAAGAGCACGATCCCGCATGTCCTAAGACTGCTCTGGCCTCTTGGCTTTGACATGGACAGGCTGTGTCCTTGGAGGGCTTCTGCCCTTCTGAACCTCAGTTCTATCCCCTGCAAAATGGTATCGATGGTAGCTGTGGACCTCATTATGTTGTTATGGGGAGTAGGGGCCTGGGAGCTGTTCTGACATACAGAATGTTAAAAAATTCTTAATCCCCTCTCTCTTTCTCTGTTCTTTCTCTCTATCCCTCTCTTTCTCCTCTCCCTCCCTCCTCTTCTGTCTCTTAGTCTTAGTAAAGATATGTGATGAAACTATGAACTCTGTCCCCCGCCCTCCAAAGTTGGAAATACGCCATCATGATATAGAATTGAGAGTGTTTTCCTAAGCTCACATATTTCACCCATGAATTGCAGACTAGAGACTGCTGTGTCTCCCGGTCACCTGCCCCTCTTACCTGGCACCCCTTCCCTCTGCCTTTCCAGCTGCCTCCAGCTCTGGTCTGGATGTAGTTTTTTCAGCATGTGAAGCTCCACTCCATCCTCTCCCCCAACCCACCACGATGTCTTTCCCCTGCTGTTTCTCTGCCTAAAACACATTCACACGCTCTCCCTCTGATAAGTGCATCCCAGATGGCCTTCAGATTTTACTGTGATATGGTATGTCACATCGCAGACGTATAAACGGTGTTGGGGGAACCCATGGAAAGCTGGAGAAACGGCTTTCCCAGAGGAAGGGACATTTGATAAGAGCTTTGATGAATAGGGTTTTGCGAGGTGGACCTAAAGGAGAAGAGACTTTCATTCAGATAAAGAATCACATGTAAAGGAACAGAGTTGAGCAAAGGCCTACATGCCTGGGGGATACAAAGGCATTTAGTGGTGGCATGAAATTCAGGTGCCTGGGACAGGAAGGTGGGAGATGAAGCCAGACACCTAAATCACCCTTGGTGATCTTGGTTAAAAACCCATAGGTCAGGGATTAAAAACACAAATGCTTTCAGGGGCTGGGTGAAGAAGGTCAGTAAACAAAACAGGACTAAAATAAAATAGAAGGAAGTGGTAAGAGCTAAATTGAGTTAGTAATTGCCATTTAAAAATATTCAGCTTGAAAATTAAATATGACAAACACTGTTTGGATCTAAATTTGGCCCATGGGGAGTGGAGTGTCTTAGGTCAGGTCCCTAGAAGTGGATTCTGAGATGAGGATTCGTATGCAAGTGGCTTATTAAGAAGGTGATCCCAGGAGAAGCCAGTCTGGGAACGGGGGATGACACGGGTCAGGCCAGGGGTAGAAAAGCAGGAGTGTGTTTGCAAGGAAGGCCGGTGGAAGGGAGCGTTAAGCTGCTTCTGCAGAGGAGATCTGGAGTGGAAGTGAGGCTTCAGAGTGCTCCTGACCTGAGGCAAGGGGCCTTGCTTCACATTTGCACACTTCATGCCCGTGAGTCACTGGTTTGGAGCCCTCCCACAGGATGGAAACTTCTAGATGGTTTCCTTCACCTTTCCTAGGTGAAGAGGCAAAAGCAGATGGAAGTCAACAGAGGGTCAGGTAAAAGCTGCAAAAAGACATGTGCAAACCTGAGAGGAGTCCCATCAGCAACCCCCACAGGCACCCTGCTTATAACCTCTGTCAGATAATGGGGCCTTACTCAAGATTTTTAAACCAGTCATGAAAGTTTGACGCCATTTGAGAACTTTGATTGTGGACAGCATAGAGAACAGCTGGGATTGGACAAGAATGAAGGCAGAGTGACCCCAAAGAAGCTATGACTAGGGGTAGAATTCAAGCAGGCCTGAGAGTGTAGGCAGAAGAGGACACCCCGAGCCGGAATCAACAGCACTGTCAGTAAAGCTGAGCAGAAGAGGAAGAACATTATACCATGGTCTCTGCCTATTATTATTATTATTATATTTTTTTATTAAAAATTTGTTTTTGAGAGGTAGAAAGACACACATAGTGAACTGATAAACAACAGACACGTGAAAATGCCAATTTAGAAAGTTCCACCAAAGTTTTCATCAGGGTTGGGAATCAGGCAGAAGACACCTCCTTGATGGATGGGACATTTCTTAACTGCTGACCCCACCCTAGGCCCCTGTCTGGCTTGTAGCCCTCAGTTCCAGTTTTCACATTTAACTGTGAAAAAGAAAAGGGGCCCCTAACCATACCGGGCAATGAAGAAATTTTCCTCTAGGTTTTTGGTCACCCTCACAGGTAGGCAGGAAGCACACAGCCTGGGTGGAGTTCCCACTGGTATAACAGAAGCCACGGTCCTTCTGAAGTGCACAGCAGCTGCATACCTGGAGACCCAGCCATGGACCCCAGGACCGTGTAGAAGCTGTGGTGCCATATTTTTGGTCACGCTGTGACTCTTTAACAGCATCATTTCTCATTAGAGCTTACATAATTCTCTCAGGTGCAGGGCTCTTTTCTTACATTTAAATGAATATTTATGGAGCGTTGCTTTAAGGCTAAGCACTCTGAGAGCATTTCACAAAATGCCGATTCCCCTTCTTTCCGATCACGTCACACTAGCTGGGGCAATTCTGCTCCTTCCGAGTTACATAAATTCAGGGGCGACCCCGATCTATGATCTCAGGACAGTCCAATTGTCCATTCACGATTTTCACAGATTCCTTGAGAGCCACGGTCTCCTTGCCAAATTTGACTCAGAGCACTGATATCAGCCCTATTCTTTGTTACACACCATGTCCTTCCCTACTTCGATTTTCACAAAACAAAACCTCAATTAAAGAAAAAAGTACATGTGTGTTTCTGTAGGTCTTGATGAGGAGTAGATAAAACCAACCAAAGCTAACATGTTATAATGGAAGAGGACAGATTCCTGTCGCTAAAGCCACAAGAGATTTCCCACTGGCTACAGCAGCCTGATATTTCTAAGACTTTCCCCTAGATTATTAACATCTCTTTTCCAGCCCCTCCTACCCAGCTTGCTGTGGTAGTCATTTGTGCTACTGGACAGACATATAGGTCTAACTCTGCCTTCTGAGCATTTGGAAGAGCTATGCTCTTCAACTCCCCTTGTGTTGAGTGGGCCATGAGCGAGTACCTTCCAATGAGTTTTAATGACCAAGTATCCTGTGACATTTCTAGACTTGAGCATTTATTCCTCCCTCCCTCCCTACCTCCCTTGCTTTCTCCCTTCCTCCCTCCCTCCCTTCCTTCCTTTTCCTAAGTAAGCTCCATACCCAACATGGGGCTTGAACTCACGACCCTGAAATCAGGAGCTGCATGTTCTTCTGACTCAGCCAGCCAGGTGCCCCCAGACTTGAACATTTAAATGCCAGTACAAAATCCTCTTCATTGTCCTTCTGGATAGTGGCTGCTCCTTCAGCCTGACTGTAGCAAAGCCCTGCTATTAACTCACAATGGACACACAACATAAGCAAGAAACAAATACTTGTTTTAAGCCCCTGAGATTTTGAGGTTATGAATTACCCCAAAAATACCTAGCTGTCCGATAGCTAGCTATCAGATGGCCCCTCCTCTACTTTGGGCACAAATAGAGTCACGCAGCATTTACTGGCCTGTCCGGTTTATTTTGCTCCACATAATTATTTATTTACATTAAAAAATATTTATTTACTTATTTGAGAGAGAGAGAGAGAGAGCGAGGGAGCACAGGGTGGGGCGGGGAGGTCGCCCAAGCTGACTTCATGCTGAGCACAGAGCCTGATGTGGGGCTTCATCTCATAATGCTGAGATCAGACCTAATCCGAAACCAAGAGTCACTTCACTGATGGCACCACCCAAAGCCCCCACATAACATTTTAAAGATTCATCTTGTTGAGCATATTAGCTTGTTCTTTGTCATAACTAAGTATGACTGCAGCATTCCCACTGAAGGAATATATTGCCATTTGTTTATCCATCTTTTTACTGATGGACACTTGATTGTTTACAGTTTTCTGGTAACATGAATAAAGATTCCATAGAGCATGCTTGTACAAGTCTTTGTAAGCGCATAGGACTCTTGTCTCTTAAATACCTAGAAGTGGAATGACTGGACTCAAAGATTAAATATATGATTATTTTGCCAGAAACTATCGGTTTCCAAAACGGTAATGTTATTTTTCACATCCACTAGCAATGCATGAAAGCTCCAGTTGCTTTACATCATTTCTGGTGTTATCAGACTTTCTAATTTTAGCCATGCCATGGCGTACAGTGTGTTACCTCATGGTGGTTTTAATTCTGAATTTTTGTTTCGTTTTTCGGTTTTAATGTTGAATATTAATTTAATTATTTAATTAAATTTTATATTTCCCTGATGACTAATGATGAAATGCATTTCATATTCTCTATTACTCTCTTTCCTTCTCTCCCAAGGTTTCTCTCTCTTTTTTCCTTTTTTTAAAATTATTTTAAAATTTTTTTTTAAAATCTTATTTATTTATTTATTTGATAGAGAGAGAGAGACTACAAGTCGGCAGAGAGGCAGGCAGAGAGAGGGGGGAAGCAGGCTCCCCGCTGAGCAGAGAGTCCATTGCTGGGCTCGATCCCAGGACCTGAGCCGAAGGCAGAGGCTTTAACCCATTGAGCCACCCAGGCGTCCCTCTCTTTTTTCCTTTTATATTAAGGCCTATTATCTACTTCAAAATAGTTTTTATGTATGCTGTTAAGTAAGGGTTAAGACTAATTTTTTTTCTTTGTATCTAGTTATTCCAGCACCATTCACTGGAAAGATTTTCTTTCTATATTGAATCATATAGGTATTTTTTGGTGGTGGTTGTTAAAAATCAAATGACCCCATACATGTAGTTTTCTTTTTTTTTTTTTTAAGATTTTATTTATCTGACAGTGAGAAACACAGCAAGAGAGGGAACACAAACAGAAGGAATGGTAGCAGGAGAAGCAGGCTTTCTGCCGAGCAAGGAGCCCGAAGTGGGGCTCTATCCCAGGACTCTGGGATCATGACCTGAGCCGAAGGCAGACACTTAACGACTGAGCCACCCAGGTGCCCCTGTAGGTTTGTTTCTAAACTTCCTTCCCAGTTTGATTAATTCGTTTGCCTATCCTCACACTGAGAGAGCAATGTCTTAATTATTACAGTGTTACACAGTACATTTTAACATTCAAAAGAGTAATTCTTCTTGTTTTGTTCTTTTTAAATATCGAACTGGGTATTCTAGGTCCTTTGAATTTCTTTGCATTGAATATTGGTAATTTCTAAAAAAAAAAAAAACAAAAAACCAACTGGATTTTGAGTAAAACTAGACTGAATATAGAGCAATGTAAGTAAAATGATAGCTTCAATATCAGGTTATTCTATCCTTGAAAATGGTATACCTTTCTTCATTTAATTATGTTTCCTTTAATGTGTCTCAGTAAGTTTGGAGATTTTAATTTCCCAATTTTATGTTCCTAGAATACAGGAATACAATTTGTTTTTATATCTTGACCTTGTATGCAGTGACCTTACTAATTCTACTTATTTCTCAGTTTTTTTGTTGCCTTTGGTTTTTCTATGTACCTAGTCATCTCATCTGTGAATAAAAAGAATTATAACTCTTTTTTTTTTTAAAGATTTTATTTATTTATTTGACACAGAGAGGTCACAAGTAGGCAGAGAGGCAGGCAGAGAGAGAGGGGGAAGCAGGCTCCCCACCGAGCAGAGAGCCCAATGCGGGGCTTGATCCCAGGACCCTGAGATCATGACCTGAGCTGAAGGCAGAGGCTTTAACCCACTGAGCCACCCAGGTGCCCCGAATTATAACTCTTATAGTGGTATGTCTTGTATTTCCTTTTCTTACCTCATTTTCGCTGTATGAAGCCTCTAATACATTGTCAGCTAGATGAGGTAAGAATGGACATATTTGCTTTATTTCTACACATAGAGGGTAAAGCATTCAATATAGTTTGTCTAATGTCCTTATCAGATTAGGCTATTTATCTCCATTCCTAATTTTCTGTGAGACTTTTTCGCTTATCAGGAATGAGTACTGACTTTAACGGAAGCTTTGTCTGCATTTACTAAAATATTCATTATGTTTTTTTTCTCTTTATTCTGTTAAAATGGTGAATTTAATTGACTGAATACATGGTGACTGACCTATTTATTAAACTGCTACTTTTCCCTTCTTAATTATAGTATATTTTAACATAGAGAAAAGCATAAAAAATAACAATCAGATATTACTATGCCTATTGACCACATTTTAAACTGCTACTATTCTGCCATTTTTACCTTATTATTATTATTATTATTTAAATATTTTCTTTATTTATTTGACAGAGAGAGAGAGATCACAAGTAGACGGAGAGGCAGGCAGAGGGAGAGAGGGAAGCAGGCTCCCCACTGAGCAGAGAGCCTGATGCGGGGCTCGATCCCAGGACCCTGAGATCGTGACCTGAGCCGAAGGCAGAGGCTTTAACCCACTGAGCCACCCAGGCGCCCCTACCTTATTATTATTATTATTACTATTTTGCAAAGAGATAAAATATTAGAGAGAGAGCTAAAGACTCACCACTTTCATCTCATCCTCTTTCCATGGTCCTAAAATTGTTGTGAAATCCTCCCATGAATGTTCTCACATTTTAATTTCATATATATGTCCCTACAACTATATTTTGGATAGTTTCATATGTTTTTAACATGGAAATTAGTGCCATCTATCTTTGGCATTTTGCACCTTTGGTGGTTATTTCTGAGTATTTAGTGTGAGGCAATTATCTAAATGTATTTCATTTTGTATACAGATGACAATCTGGACCCCCTTTCCCCAACTTAATGCCATTTATTAAACCATATATCCACTGCTCACCCATTATAAAGTCAAATGTGAAATATAATAGGGCGCCTGGGTGGCTCAGTTGGTTAAGCATCTGCCCTCAGCTCAGTTCATGATCTTGGGGTCCTGGAATCCAGCCCTGGGGTTGGGCTCCCTGCTCAGTGTGGAGTCTGCATGTCCTTCTCCCTTTGCTCTCTCCCTCTCTCAAATAAATAAATAAATACTCTTTAAAAATGTGAAATATAGCAAGTACCCATTTATATGTGGCCGTGTTTTGGGACTTGCTAATTACAGCAGTATAACTTACCTCTTATAATATTGGTGCATAGGTAGACTGACCTATTCATCCATTGCCCACTGTACTACTCTGAAATAATGATCTATATTAAATTTTGTTGATTGTTAATCCTCACCTTTTTGTTTCTCTGTTCCTTACTTATATATATTACTTTGGGGTTAAGCTCATCCAGTTTTCAAAATAAATCCTTTGGGATTTCAATAATATTTGATGGGATAAAGAATATGTTTTAGTGTAAGAATCACATCAGATTAAGAAAAATGGACATATTTAAAATATCAAATCTTCCCATTTATTATTATTATGGTATATTTCACCTTTTATTTAGGTCTTCATGTCCTTCTGTAAGGGTTTACAAATTTCTCACAGTAGTTTGTATTTTTGTTGCTACTATGAATCCTTAAAAAATTAAATTTTCTCCTTTGTCTCTATTAGTATAAGAAACCAGTTTTTTATTTGTATATTTTGACACTGGTATATTACCAAACAATACTGATAAGCAAACACTCTTATTAGTTCCAATAAGTTATCTGAAAATATTCATGTCCTAATATTTTCAACAAAGGCAATATCATTTGTGAACACTTTTGATTCTTTCCTTTCAATGGCTTCCCTCCCTCCCTTTTCTCCCTATCCTTTCTTTCTTCCTTCCTTCCTTCCTTTGCAGGCTAAGATGTGTAGAATATGTTTGATGTAATAATGTGAATTCACATCTTGGCCCTGAGTTTAATAGAGAAGTGTCTAAATCTTCATTTACCTTTTGTCAGGTTAAAGGAATTCCCTTCCATTGCAAATTTCCTAGAAGTGTTGTTTATTTTTAAGATCAAGAATAGGTGCTAAATTTTATTTAATGTTTTCTGTATCGTTGGGAAAGATTACATAATTTTTCTCCTTGAATTATGTAATATGGTGAATTACATGAGCTCTTCTAACATTTAACCATTGTTTCATCCTTCAATATTTTCTATTTGGTAATGACAATCTAAAATTCATTCTGCTAACATGTAGGATTTTTACATCTATGTTATGAAGTAAGATCAGTTTATCATTTCCCATTTAGCTGAATTACTGGAGACAGAAATGTCTGCGTCTTTAATGTTACTACAAATATGAGATAAAAGGTATATTGTACAACCAGGTGTTGTTTGGCTAAACTGTTGATTTATTTTGAAAATTTTGATGGCTACAAATGGAGTACAACTTGAATTTAAAAATCAGTACTGCTATTTTTAATTTTTTTTTATATTGCTCTGGAGAAGTAGGTCTGATAAAAAGATTTCTCATTCCAAGGGTTACAGGAAACTATGAGTATAGATTCTGAGAGGGGCTGGGGAACAATTAAGCACTTGCTTCTGCCTAGGGGGTCCAATCTGGCTCCTGCAACATAGCAGCAGGCCAGAGGCTGAGTAGAAAGATGGGGAGGAGGTATTCCCTTGTAGAAGGATGGGACTTGAAGGATGAGCACACAATCTAGCTTGGAGGCCTATATGCCTTTATTATATTGTCTGTTTTAAGTCCTGAGGTCACAGGCTTATTTTCAAACAGCCTGGTTTCAGCTGTGCAATAGGGGATTAGGAGAGAGTCAATGTCTACTTCTTGGGCTCAAAGGAATGGGCAGAGCAATAGCATGAAGAAAGTGAGAATTGGGCAACAGGTGATCTACAAGGACAAGAACAGCTGTCCAGGGAGTGCTGAAGCAAAAAGCAAGACCAGAGATTGAAATGTGTCAGCTGACCCAGGACTAAGCAGAAAACATTGAAGTGTCCGTTAGGATTCCAACAGTAAATCTAATTATGCTCTCCTCCACGATGGATTAATGCTCAAGTCACACATGGTGGCAAAATGGCTGCCAGCACCTGAAGGCTCACATCTTTTCAAGTTCTAATTCAAAAGGAAAGAGGACACCTTGCCCCAGAAATCTTAAGATTGAACGAAAGTGACATGCCGCTTCTTGAACCATTCACTGTGGCCAAGGAGTCCGCCTGGGCTGATCCTGGAAACCTGAGTTCACACCTGACACTGGAGATCAGATGGAGAGAATGTCAACCAAAGTACAGAGACATCAGCGTTCGACACCGTGAGGGAGAAAGCATGGTATCAAAGGAAAGTCACTGACTTCTTAAAGCTGGGAATGCAGTCATTCAGATGTTAAAATAGTTTCATTGCTAAAAACATGCAATGAAGTCAACACATTATAAAAGTTTAGAGGACATGTTGCAAGAGATAGGTGGGATCGAGTGGTTAAAAAAAATTCATGAAATAACTGAAGGCTGAGAAGAAACTGTTAGGTTGGGAAGAGAGAGTGACTTGCAATCCTTGAGATACAGAATTTAAAGATTACAGAGAAAGCACATACCAGATTGAAAAGGTTATTGAGTGATAACACACTATCACTACCCCACATTTTGTTGAATTCCTGGGGGTAATTCCAATCTGAAAATAATTTCATTAGTGGCATGGGTTTCCTCCACCAAGGTCAGTAGTGTTTGTAGGTCTATTCATAGATGTAAACTGAAAACAACATAGCAACACTGGGACTCAGAGGAGAAAAATAAGGTCCAGCCAAACCAGCCTGAATAACAGGCTATGGAAAGAAGATCATTCTTCTGAGAATAAAGTTCTAGACGACATGTAAACAAATTGTGCTCTTCACATGTACAAATGCACTGCGCCTCTGCTCTGAAGTTTAACTTTACTCTGAGTATTTGATTCAAGGTCTTAACACTCCAGTGTGACTCAAAATGGGTTATTGGGGGGGAGAAAATAGTGTTAAAGTCATGGGATTTTTTTTTCTTTTCTTTCTGTCTTTTCTTTCTTTCTTTTTTTTTGGAAGCAACTCAATTGTTTGTGTTCCTCAGGAAACTTTATTTACCTTTAAAATTTTTTTTTCCTTATTTCTCTGTCTCTGCTTCTGTCTCTCCCTACCTGCTTTTCTTATCTTTGTTTATGGTATATTTTTCCTTTCCTCTGGAAATTTAAGGTTCAGCATATGGGATAGAGAAAGCCTGTTTGGATTTTTACTTTTAGCTAGCTACATGGTTGCTGTGTGACCTGGAACAGTTGGTTTAATGGCTACTGAAATCTGTTTTCTCATGTGTAATGTGGAGGTCAGATGTTCCTTGCCTCCAATGTTTTGAGGATTAAAAAAGATCCATATATGAAATTCTTAGCATACTGCCTCTCATGTAAGAACTAAATTTGTATAGGTTATTGTGTATAAGCTCACTCCTACTCTCTAATTTGAAAATCATTTTGACCATCATCTTTCTGGATAAACACCGTCTTTTACTCTCAGCTTTTTTTTAACAATATATCTTACTTGATGGCTAAGGGAGGAATTCATATGAGGTCAGAGAGAGATTTTCTCAAGTGAGATGCCATGGAGTTAACAATAGTTTATGGGGAATAAGATTCCACATGATTCCAGGGATAATACTGTTTTGTGTGGGGAAAAAAACACTTGGACAACCTTGCTCATCTGTCTGTAGTGCCATCTTTTTCTCCTTCAAACTCTTCAAATGTTACTGAGCTGGGTTTGGGATCATGAAAATGGATGTGGGAACTATCATATTAGAAGCCAACCATGCACTAGAAGACATGTAGGACATTTTTGTTTTCTTCCCTTTTTAAAAAATATATAATATGTTCATTTTCTCCCAGCTCAATGAGTTGTGTATAACCCTACTGGTTATGTATAGCTTCCTTTTCTAACTAAAAAAAATGCCACTTACAGGGTTTCTTACCCAAGGTTATTGAGTTAGAAAAGATCTTAGGAATCTGAGTCTTGAGGTATTTGACTGCCAAGTCTCTGCTTTCTCTGCTTCAATTATTGTACTTGGTGCTGTCACTGTTGTCATTAGTACTATTATTATCATTTTTGTAATATTTTGCCATTGTTATTGGTGGAGATGGTGATGATACTAGAACAACTTTTTTCACCATAATGTTGACAAGCATTTTTTTGAGAAATTAAGTGTTGCCATACCAACTGGCTCAGCTGACAGGAAAAATAGACCGTCATGTCAAGGTAAACGGTATTTAAAAATCCACAAAGAAAACAGGGGAGGGAGAAATAGTTTTTAGTTTATCAAGTTATTATATAAAATACTTACACTAATGTCTCATCTTATGAAAGTATAAAAAGAACAAAGTATTTTAGCGTAGCATTTATCCTCTCATTGGCAAAGAAATGGTCCTAATAACCTTTCAATGACATTTTGTTCTTTCATTCAATATTTTTTGAGAAACGTTGCATGTGCTATTCCTCTCCTGGCTCCTATCCTTGCCCACATCGTGCTTTGAAACCAAACCAAACCACCCATATCCCACTCAGTCAGCAGCCAGCCCAATGGCACATTGGGGCCTCAAGGACATCCAAGCGCATATCCAAGACACATGTATGTTATTTATGCTCTGCCCCCAACTTTCCTAGCCCTTATTTAATTTTATAGCCCAGTGACTCCTGAGTCCTTACTTTGTTTTCTTTTTGCATCACTCACTGGTTCTCCTTGCAACCGAACTCTACATTTGAGTTCGAATTCTTGGGGTTGACAATTGATATTCCTTTGGACAAGGAAAACTGCTTAGACTTTTCTGTCTGTGCTTGGTGAAAAAAAAATATTAACCCACTTCTGGACTCTTGAACACTACCCTTAGAATACCAAGTGTAGCTGTCTAGCAGATGCCCATGTTAAGCTTAGACTTTGGCCCTCCACGCTGCCCTCACCCCCCAAACTCCTAAGGCGGGATCTAATAGCTGTCTCAATTGAGGAACCATTTGTGAACAGCTCAAAAGTGAGTGCAGATATTTCTAATAACGTTTTCATATCATTTCAACTAAAATCACAGCAGGTGGTTTATTGTGCTGAAGCACTGAGAACATTAATTGTGTGTGTATGTGTGTGTGTTCTGCTTTGAACAATTTTTACTCCTTGAAAACTCAAAGAGTAAATGGACCTTTCTAAAAACATAATTTTGTTTTTTTACTCTTTTCTACAATTGTATAACAATTATAGGTGTCTTTCGCGACTGTAAACATCCATTCCTCTCCCACTGTTCTTTAGCAGACGGGGTCTGAAAGAATGCTTACTTTTTATCAGTTAAAGAGGGCTCACATTTTCTTTCCATTTCTCACTTACCGTCTGTCATATTTCTCAGGCTCCAAAGTCTGTGTGTGATGGAATGCAGTTTGTCATACTCAACAGGTAGCAGCAGGATAAATCACAAGTACAGCAGTCTGATGATTAGAAATGAAGTTGTCCTGTACCTACTTTGAAAAACTCAGTTTATGTTCCTTTTCTGTGTAGAGCTATTTCAGCATGAGTTTTGGACATTGGCTCTGTCAGCTGATATTCTTAAAATAGTAGTTCTCAAATGGATGGCCAAAATCTATGGGGTGACGGTAAAATGTTATTTTCCCATTATATCGCAGGAACAGGTTTTGAGCCATTTTTGTTTGAGATATCAATAGAAAACCTGACCCTGAAGGCTAGATGACGTGATGATCTCTGCAAGCTATAAGGTGAAATTATAAATAAATGGTGAAATTAAAAGGTGCCCAGTATCCAAAGATGAGAAAGCTCAAGGCGGTAACGGGCTTCACAGAAAGGGTGATGAGTGATATCAAATGGTTCAACAAGTTCCAGAAACATGATGACTGAGAAGAGGCCATTAATTTTGGTGAGAAAAGGGTCATTTGTGATCTTTGAAAAAGGAATTTCAAGGTTGTGGTAGGAACAGATAAACAATTGCAAGTGATTGCATAATGACTGCATACCATCTGTACTTATAGCTTTGCTGAGCTCCGGGTAGGATTAGAAATAATCGCATTAGTAGGACTACTTCGAATTCCAAGGCCAGTGGTATATATGGATCTATTCATACACCTGAGCAGAAAACATCCCATAAAGATGAAAGAGGCATAATGATCAGCCACACCACCATGGCTATGCAATTAAGAATATTTTGAACCTAAAAGCTTGAAAATATTAATAGAAATTCTTACAAATTACACATAATTTGTCATTGAGGAGAAGTTCAGCCTTTTCTCAGAAGTATTTTATTCAAGTGCTTAGTATTTCAAGGCACTTTGAATAGGTATTATTGAAAACAATGAGCCTGAAAGAAAAGTAGGGATAGAGCAGCCCAAGTATTTTTACTGTTCAGGAAATGATGTCCCTGTCTTGCTTTCTCTGTATCTGCCTTCTTCTCTTCCCATTTATCACTTTATCTCTCTCCGTGTGCCTATTAGCAGAGACACACAGTTGAGTTTTGAGGGCCCTAGGAATAGCTTTCATGGCTCTGAACCCCAAATTCATTACTTCCTAGCCAGCTGACCTTGGGCAAGCGTCTAGTATCTCCAAGCTGTGGTTTTTCGGGACCTGTGAAATGGAATAACAAGTGTCCTTACCACATAGAGTGTTGTAAGTTCCTAAATGAGATAATCTATGCAAAATGCATGCCAGGTTGCCTGATATATATTCAGCACCCAGTAACAGTCCCTTGAATTGCACCAAAATTCACAGTAAATCCACACGCGCATGACAAATGTAAGTGGCCAAGTGGGAACCATGATCACATTATGTTTTTTTGTGGTTATTAGAATTGGGTTTAATTATTTAGGAAGTCAAGACTGGACCTAAAATTTCTGAGTTATGCCTATACTTTTATTCCCTGATTCATCCAATCATTTTCTTGAATATTCATTTTGTGCCTCTGTGACAGACATTAACTCAACTTTTTGGTACAAGGGTGTCCCTCAGACTTCCCAAGCCAGGCTCACTGCAAATTTATAGTGACCCATAAATGACTTCTCCATGTCTCAGTTTCTTCTGTGAAGTAAGGGTAATAATAGTAGAATCTTCCCAAGATTAATGTGAAGATGAAATGTATGTACCTATGAGGTGCTTGTCAAAAGGGCCTAGTCATAGTGTCTGTTAAATAAAATCTATTTATTATCACTGTTATTCTTGCTGTTATTATTTTAAATAACTAAAATAAAATGTGACAAGAGCTGGTGAATACATAAGTATAAATATCAAGCAAATAAATAAGCATAAATAATTCAGGCTCAAGCACTTGAGAGAGATTTCTCAGATAATGGTATCTTTGGACTGGAATTTTAATAATGAGAAGCAATTTTCCTGGTAGAAAAAGGTATTTTGGGATTAGTAATAGCAAGAGCAAAAGTATGAAAGAGAGAAGAGAATGAAAGATTTGGAAGATGGAGACACACTTGATGATATGAAATCATTCTATCATCTTATGAATCCACGATGCCTAGCAGATGCCTACATCCATCTGTTGAATGGAGGGATGGAGGGACAGATGGAGGGAAGGAAGGACAGATGGAGGGATGGAGGCAGAGATGAATCAGTGTATGAATGGACGGATGGGTGGATGGATGGTTGGATGGATTTTACTCTGGCCTCATCCTCCTTTTCAGTGATGGTTTCAGAGGGCAAGTCTGAGATGACTTTTTTGTACCTCAGACTGGGTTAAAGATCCCTTCCTAAGACTTCCTGCACTTTTGCTCAAAAAGTCCAAATATAATCGATGAGCAAACTTGATCCTACAACCCTCAAGAGGCAACTGTGTGAAGAGTGCCTTTGAATTTGTGGTAATACTACAGACCTCAAGATTCCCATAATGAATCTGGCTGTCAAATTTTAGAGGTTGCCAGAACTAATGGGAGAAGAGAACCCTGACTTGCAAGGAGCCTCACCTAAGTGTGTTTTTTTACCTTCTGGGAGACAGCCAAACACTGACAATATAAAACAGTGGACTCACATCCCTGTCCTTCGGCATTGCTTCCAGCCTTAAACTGCCACCTCCATTTACGAAGGCCGTCAAGGAAAGAGCCCTCACTTTGATACATTTTGGAGCATAAGCCCTTAAATGCCTTGCACGGTGGACAGTGCTAAATGCTTGCAACTGGGTGCATTTTTTTCCCCTTCTTGTTTCTTTCCCCTTCTGATTTTTTTTTTTAAACTGCCTGTTGGATGTTTGGTGCCAAGTTTAAAAAAAAAAATCAATAAGCCCAAACATTACAGCAGCAAGTTTAATATAGCTTACCTTCCTGGAACAGGCCTCAGGGAAAGCGAGAAGCATCACGTTAAAACGGTGCTGAGCTCACATCTCAAAAGATGCTTGGGATGGAAGGGACTTGCTCAGCAAGATTTTGATACCTCCAGATGCAAATGAGACAGCCCCTGCAGGACCAGGCTTGGTGTAAGAGCATATTGAGATATTGTGGAGAAATGATTCTCCAATAAGCTCCGATGGCCATCCTGGGAGTACGCAGATGGCACAGAATGCAAGAAGATCACAACTTCACAGTCACCGGAGGGCTGCTGGAAGGTTCAAGGCAGAACCCGTGGCTGGAGTCCTGTGGAGACTTGCCACAGACAACAAACTGCCACAGTTTTTACCACGCCATTGTTCACTTCACAAGCAACGGGCTGAGTTTCTGCTTTTTCTTTTCTTCTTTTGAAGAAAGGGCGAACTATGTTGATCGTTTTGAATAACTAAGAACAATAATGACTCCATTCACGCACTTGTGGCTTAAACAGATGTTCCCTGAAGGTCAGTATTGTGATCACCTTTACCGCTACATGCTGGAGACACAATGGTGAGCAAACCCAGCTCCTGTGCTGCCTTCACAGGGCTCCTGACCTGGTGGGGGAAGAAAGACAATGATCAGGCGATCATCCAAAGCAATGTGAAATTACAACCGTGATACGTGCTACAAAGAAGAAGGGTTATGGCCAACAGTTGTTAAGTATTTACTCCATCAGCCTCTTAATAGGCATTATCTTATTGGAATCTCACAATGGCACTCCCATTTGACATGTTCATCCAGGCTGTAGGTCAATATGAAATGTAGCAGTCATCACAGCCAACTTTAGGAGAAAGGGAATGTTGAACATAGAAACAGGTGTAGATACTGCAGACATCACTGATTCTGTTGCTTCCTCATCCCTGTGCTCCTCATCTCAGCTCCGTGTCTCGGGAGCAAGGCATGATTTGCTCTTTGGGGACTATGTGCAAACACCGGGGGATGCCATCTCCCACTTCCTGACTGGTCCCAGTCCCCTTGTCCCTCACAGTCTAATGGAAATGGTACATAGAGTCCAGTGAAAGAAGCAAACAAAAATCAAGCAAAGAAACCATTGTTCCGTCTGAGTCTCTGGGTCCCTGCCAAATAGAAATTAAGTGTGAAGAAAATCCTACAACCATCATGTTTAAAAAACCCAATCACTTAAGCCCATAATTGATCATTAATTTTTACTAAAAGGATATGTGGATTTATTTATTCTGCAACAAGATATTTACATAGTTTGAAATTTATTCTGCAACAAGATATTTACATAGTTTGAAAGGAGAAACCCTTTGTAAACAGGAAGCTTCACAACTACACTGATCAGTTGGTCCAGCACTCTGTGCAATGGGTGTTTAACAGTCATATTATAAATCATCTTCTGAAATGTTAATTAAGTGGTAAAACATTTGCTAAAAGTTAAAAGTTACCAAGGATTTAATTATAACCTCGCGGACACCATTTCCAGTTAATTATATACCCTTCTTATATTCTTGATAAACCACAAAACGCACCCTGCTAATGATCAATTGGTATTAAATTAGCTGGAATTAGTTTTTATTAAATCTAAATTAGATTTTTATTTGCGATACAATAAAATAGTGCACCCAAGCCCTTGCCACTATGATTTGGGATATTTCTGTAGAGAGTGATTACCAGATGTCTAATTGGGCAATTAATAGATACAGTTTCCAAATTAACATAATTGGGGGACCTAAAAAGAAAACAAAACGACTATTCAGCCAGCCGACCATCTTTTTTGCATCCTGCCATTCAGTCAGGGATGTCAACCAAACCCTCATTCTTTCAGAAAATTGTGCTTCCCAGGGCTGGCTTCCCACCAAAAAGGGTCATTGTGACCCTAAAGTGAACAGCTTCAGAGTGTTCCCATAGTGGGGACAGCAACTTCCACGGCCCCCCAGACAGGCATCTCTCACATGCTGGAGAGATTTCCCAGGGTGTGCTGCACCCGTGGGCAGGTACAGCGAGCCTGCATGGGGCTTACAGAACCGCGGAGACAACGAGCTAGATAATGGGGTGTTTACCCAGCTGACAGGAGTCCAAATGCACAAGCTCATCTCTTTCCAAAAACAATTTGCCAGATGAGTTTAGTTGGATGTTCCAAAGCTTTTTCATTTTACATTTAATATATCACAGAAGGGATCAAGACTTAACCTCTCCATTTCTGCTCTCTACTTAAATCCCTTCATAACTGTTTGCTCAACATGTTCAGTACAGAGTCTCCAAGTGTGTCCTCTGTCTTCTGTGTTCTTTTAAGAGATGGTCCTGCCCCATACGTGTAAGTAGGCTTCGTTCATATCCAAGCCGTAAAAAGGAGCATCAGCTGCTCTATTCACTCTGGGTACTCAGGTTTCATTTTGCTTTTGTTTGTCTAATAGTTTTCTTAGAACTCAGTATACAATGTTAGTAACAACAACACACAAAAATTAATAAACAAACAAAAATTGGTGACAATTACTGAAAACAAATATATAAGCTCTTCATATATAGTATGCATTTTTTTTTGTATCTAAAAAAGAAAAAGAGAATTCACACTACAGAGTTACATAAGGTTTATAAAGAGGTAGTGAGGAGTAGTTTATCATATTCCATTAGTACTCATGGCCTCATCATGATGCCCTGTTAGTCACTTCTTCCAGGGACATTGGTGAAACTGGGCAGGATGGACTATTACAGTACAGTGCTGTTTTTATTGCTAATCCCTTTCTCTTACCTGCTTCCCAGTGGTATGCTGGTCTACCCCATCGCTCACTCATTCAATGGATCTGTGTTTTCAATCACTTCTCCCTTTTGGAGCTCATTCATTCATTTTGCAAACAGACATGAACTGCCCATTTTGCCCAGCTGTGCACTTAGACATGGACATACAGGAGGAGACAAGGCTGATCACCATCCCCATTCTCACGGGGTGCCATTTGAGTGGGAAGAACAGACCGAAAGGATAAATAGGTATAATTATAAATTATCATAAGTGCTCTACAAGGTAAGAAGTGAGAGCTATATGGAAAATAACAAGGACATCTTTAATCGGGTGGATAAGAAAGGTGTGTTTGAAGACAGGTGATTTAAGTTAAAAGCTATGTGGAAGGAAGCGAGCTATAGGCAGGTAGAACAAGATTCAAATGGGCCTTGAGGTGGAAAGGAGCTTGGTTATTGAAGAAACTTAAGTGGACTTGAAGAACACTGTGACTGTGGCATGGTGAACAGGGCGGAGGTGGCATGAGTTGAGGATTGGAAGGAAAGAGGAAGGGAGAGACAACACAGGTGACTCAGGAACATGAAAGGAGCAGCTGGAGAAATTTGAAGTTAAGCCATAGAATGACTCGATCTGCTTGGGTTTTGCAATCTTCAGTCTTGCTGATTGGTGAAGAATGCACAGGAAGAGGGCCAATGGGAGGCTAAGTTCTCCAGACATGAGGGATGGAGTGAGGGATGGACAGCTGGAGCAGGGAGAAGGGGACAATAAGAAAGAACCAAAAGGATAGACTACATAAGGGGCTGAGGCTAAAGAAAACTCAAGAAGGCTCCGAGGATCTGGCTGGAGCAATTGAGTTAGTTTGCTCACTTAATATGTATTCCTTGGGTACTTTATATGTGCCTGATGTCAGGTGTTAGTTCGGTGGACCTGACACCAAAGGTATCATGCTCTGGAGGAGTTAACATCCCTTAAGAGGGGACTTGCTAGGCTATTGCAAAGAATTCCTTCTCTTTCTAATCATTCAAAATCTGGCTTTAGGAGTCTAGGGCTTTTATCAGCTACAATTCTGACACAATTTGCTTTGGCAATGATTGTAACTTGCTCTCTTCCAATACGAATTTAGTTTTCTCTGAAATGACTTTGCTTCTCTCCTGCTGGTACGTGAAGGATTTCAAAGACCTCTTTGGCACTGTCATATTACAAATGATTACTAGGTCTAGGGTCACCTCGGTAAGTGTGACTGGGGTGGCTCCATCAAATACCTTTCTGTCACGTGCAGTCCAAGCTGCAGAAGACACATACGAGACTCTTCATTTGGGGCTTTCATGACCTATCATAGAAGGACTTCACAATGGATTCTACATTTTTGTTTTAAATAGTTTCTTCCTAATTATTTCAAGGATACAGACTGTCTTTATAAAATCTCAAAATAAAAAAGAAGTATAATCACTTATGATTCCATTCAATGTTTTGTAAAGTAGTTTAATAATTCTGACGGTTTCTTTATATGCATATTTCAAGGAAGTTTTGATTCTAAAAAACTTAGTGTTGAACTCAACAATAACAAAATTTGTTTTTAAGGTATTTTTCATAGATACAAATTTAATTCTTTGGATATGCAAAGTTATTTTCAGTGTGTCACTATCATAAGTACCATTTCCATAAAGGTCTTTATGCCTGAACTTCTTGTGTTCATTTTTACGTGTATCCTGGAAGTAGAATTAATGGGTCAAAAGGTAGGAATGTTTTAAAGGCACATGATACATATTGCTAAAATGTTCCTAAAAGGGTTGTGCTAATTAATACTCCCTAGCGAAATGCAGAAAGGAAGTTAAGCCAAACTCTTCCAAGCATCATTTTCTCTTCTCTCCTGTCTTTTAAATTTTTAATGTGTGTTAATTAGATGGGTGAAAAACTGCCTCTCATTTTTGCAATTGCCTCTTTTTTAATTTTTATTAGAGAGTTTTAAAATTTTCTTCGCATCCCACAAAGTGCTCGTTAATTTCATTTCTAATTCCTCTTTCGTGAATTGTTTTGTTTATGTCCTTTACTTCTCTATCAGGGGGCTTAGTTTTAGTTTTTCCTTCCTTATTTACTTCCATGAAATCTTTATATATGTGGCATCACAGAGTTTTCTTCTTTTTTACTGGCTTTGTCCTTCCTAGCCTCACTCCTGGTGAAGAGAGATTTTTTAAAATGTCCTGATACATTAATTTCTATAAAAGCGATCAATGTAAGCAAGAGATCTTTTTTTTTTTTTTTCCAATGAAGTATTCCGCTCGTTAAGAAACTCTGAAAGTCAGAGGTTTATCCCACCAAGAACTGCAGGGAAGCACTGTCATGGTTATTGATTCACTATGCCTTCCCAGGGTGAGATCCAGGAGGACACCGCCCTGCTCTGGAGGGCACTTTCTCCATCACTGATCAGGCAACTGAGGCAGGACGAATAGGGAAGCTCTGCATATTTGCAGGAGGAATAAAAACAGGGAACTGAGTTTGATACCTGACAAGAGTCTGTGGAGATTAAGCGACCTTGGGATACCCTTGTGATTTGTCAGGACCACAAGCATCCCGCTGCTGTTGAACTGCAGCTTGCAGGAGCACAACGACTGAGAACGAAGCCCGCACTGGGGACGCCCAGTAGATCTTGACTCCCAGTGGAGTATCCACAGGAGAAAAATCAGACTCTGCCTGCACATGGTAGCTAATGGAGACTGCATAATAAATATTATGTAGAGTTCGTAGAAAAATCCCTGCCTATTTCCAGAACCCCCTCACCCCCGTGAGTATTTCGTGCCCAAATTATAACCACCCATAAGAATCAGAGCTCCATATCTCCTCTTCTGGAGTGTGTACTTTTGTTTGACAATAAAACTGCTTCTGCTATGCTTGACTCTGACTTGTCAAAGTCTTTGACTTGGGCAAAGTCAAGAATCTGGCACCTGCTGGTGGTTGAAGTCTCAGGCACCAAGAACTCCCCCAGCTTCCCAAATCAGGAGAGCACTAATGGGGTTCAGGCCAGGACTCATATGGAACCAGAGAACTACAAAGGGGGGAGGGGATGTGGCCTTAGGGACTGCACCTTCCCCAAACCAATGAAAACCAGTAAGGATGCAAATAAACAAATGCCATCAACAAAACGCATAAACTAAGAGCTACTTACCCTTTTAAACACTAAGTCTTTTAATGATTGGCTACCAGCAATTAGTGTTTTTTCCACAAGTAGGTGAAGCTAGAATATCCTTCTAACCACAGTGCCCGGAGCAGTTCCCTTTTGTCCATAATCAAGCAAAGAGCAATGACTGTTGTTGCTTTATTCTTTCTGTCTCCAGGAATTTTGCCCTTAGCTGAGTCTAAATTATAGGTGATCTCAATACTAAGGGTTCCTCTGATTTCCTTTACATACCTACCTGTCAACCTATTAATGTATCTATTGCTTTATCTGTGATAGTTCATTTTATGTGTAAACTTGACTGAGCCATGGAGTATCCAGATACCTGTTTTGTTTTGTTTTTAAAGATTTTATTTATTTATTTGACAGAGGGAGAGAGATCACAAGTAGGCAGAGAGAGAGGGAGAAGCAGGCTCCTCGCTGAACGGAGAGCCCAATGTGGGGCTCCATCCCAGGACCCTGAGATCATGACCTGAGCCGAAGGCAGAGGCTTTAACCCACTGAGCCACCCAGGTGCCCCAGATATCTGGTTTAACACCATTCTGGATATGTCAGAGAGGGGTTTCTAGATGGGATTAACATTAGACTAAGTAGACTGAGTCCGGCAGATTGATTTTCCTGATATGGATGGGCCTCATCTAATTCTTAAAAAGCCTAAATAGAACAAAAAATCTGCGTAAAGGAGAATTCACTCTCTTGGCCTGTCTTTAAGCTGGGGCACTGGCCTTCTCCAACCCTTGGATTATAATTTACATCATCAGGTCTCCTAGAATCTCAGGCCTTCAGACTCAAGACAGTTATTCATGGGTTATTCTGTTTTGTTGATGGTCTATTCATGAAGGTATGTAGTTCGAGTGTTTATGCTCCAGGTGTGGTATCATTCAGGTGAAACCAAATGCCATTTTTGCAATAGCCCAAGGAGTGAGCCCTGACTCTCGTGATGGTAACTAGCAGCTGCAGTGTGGCAGGGCTGGGGTCACTGGACAGAGCCTCCTAAATTTGGATCCCGATTCCATGGTTACCCTGAGTCACATGATTCCTAGTAAGCCCACCACATAACTTAAATGTAGAGTTCTTCCTATAAGGTGTAACAGTTTTCGGTTACTGCTATAACACATTACCACACACACGATGCCGTAAATCAACACAAATTTATTATTCCAGTGTTTTGTAGGTGATAAGTCTGACTGTGTGGACTTAGAAGAAGGGTCCCACCTCCATGATTGGCACCTCAAAGAATGGCACCACTCCAGTCTTCCTTGGAGTGGGATAGTAAGCCTGCTTATGAAAGGTTCCTAGTGTAGTTGGAGTCTCAAAAATATGCAGCAGTCCCCCACTCACCTGAGAGACTTCCATCTCCTTTGGACTCTCCTGGATGGCAGGCCAGTTTGCTCCTACATTTCTGCATATTACCTTTTGCCCTCCCTCATTTCCCGGAGAAGGTATCAACATGGAGGACTCAGATTACTCTAGCCCAAAGACTCCAATGGGCACATACCTTGAAATCTAGATTTATTTCTGTGCCTACCTACCCCAAATCTCAAAACTGCCATGTCCAAAACCAAATCCATTGTTTTCCCCATACTACTTTAAATCTGCGGTCCTTCTGAGACCTAGTGAGACTCCTATTACAGTTAACGGCACTGTCGGTCACCTTTATCACCCATAGGCCACCTGCTTCCTTACTAATTGTGGCATTCTTCCACTTACTCCACACCCTCCTGGTCTGAGCAGCAACCCTCACCCGTTGCCTTTAGTGGCCACCTAACTTGTGTCTCCTGTCAACCCATTTTCCAGAGAACAGCTAGAATTCTTTTTATCAAAATAAGCATCTGGTTGTGTCATCTCCTCCGATTAAAAAAAAAAATAATACTTCTTCACGCTGGCTGGTCCTGCTTGATCTGGGCAAGCCCTGGAGACACCTCCAGAAAGCATCCCTTCACTCACTGCCTTCAACCACGCACAGTGTCGTGCAGAGTTCACCCTGCTAAGGTTTTGTTGTCTTTAATGAAGTTTGTGATGGTGTTCTCATACAAGTGAGGGAATCTGTCCACTTAGGGTTATAGCTTCTGCACATAGCACAGGTATGGCATGCAGAAGCCCCCAAATGTGTTATTGTGCATTATTTGCCTATAGTTTCAACTCAGGTTGCCCTGTATCATCATCACATATATTATTGCATATATATTACTGCAAAAACTTAACAGGTTTCTCTCTCTCCACAGTGCCACCAGAATGTGCTCTCAAATGCACAAATCTAATGATGCTAGTACTCTCTCTCTCTATATATATATAATATATATAATATAATATAATATAATATAATATAATATAATATAATATAATATAATATGTAATATAATATAATGTAATATAATGTAAATGCAGTAAGTATGACTTTCCATTACCTACTCAGAGTATTCTAATATCCTTTAACTTTATACATAGCATTTCCTACCTGATTCCTCTCCTTTCTCCTCTACACATTCATAATTATGGCCAATCTGAGCTGGTCACTGTTGCTGGGATTTGATGCTGTAACTTTCAATCTTACCTTTCCCTCTGCTGCCTTAGGTGCCCTCCTTCTCAGCTCTGCGTGCCCCGGGCTTACCCACAGGCTAAGCCCCCAGACCGGCTCGGCTAGTAGCCTGTTTTCATCCTCCCCAGTTGGTTATCCTCTCTCCAGCCTGTAAATGTTCACATGTCTCTCCCTCACACAGGGCAGCAAGATCAGAGCTGTAACACGCACACGTCCTATTCATGCACATCTTCTAGCCAGCCAACACATGTTCACTGATCTTCTAGAGCTTCTATTACTTAGCAGGCACTACGGGTATAAGGATGGAGAAACATAATCCCTGTCCTCAACGAGCTTGCAGTCTAGTGAGCAACAGATAGGCAAGCAGTAATGGACTATAGTTGTCAAATTACTACGATCAGCCCAACTTGTCTAGAAATTCTAGAAGAAATAACTCCCTCATATTTTTGACATCCCTTTCACTTATATGTGTCTTAGTGAAGAAGTGTTGTCCAAACGATAGTCAAGCCCTCAGGGACTTGTGGTAGACAATGTGACTCCCTCTGTGTCTAAATGCAACAAGAGGCAGCAAAGACCATAACATTTGATGCAGTTCTGCATATTAAAGGTATTTCTGCCTCAGGAATAGAGCCAGACCAGTCCCTGCAGGCCCATCCCATGGATGTCATTAATAGCCAAATGACTATACTCTTTACTCAGAATAATGAGAAGCAATGCTGATTGCCAGTATATCACATGACAGCCAAAACCATTCTGAGAGGCACTTTGAGAATACTGCCTTAATGCAGTGTCGTCTTCATCAAATACTTCTTTATCGATTGCTTATGGTTTAAAAAAAGTGATGTTTGCCCAACTGCCCCTAAGGAGAGGAGTGAGCCACGACAGCTTCATTATGCCTTTGTGAAAGTCAACCATGATGACCCAGATCCTGCTGTAATCATTTTTAGAAAAATAACCCAAAAATATGATCAACAATTTTGGTCATACATATGCATTCAAAAATATTAAATAATTTTTTTACAAGGCAAAAATGAGAAAAATTGCAGTAGTTGTGAGAGTTTAGAGAGTATCCTCATTTCTCATATTTTCTAAATATACGCCTCCCTGACTTAGAGTCTCCTGATTTGTCTACCTAGATTGCTCTCGCCACACTGTTTCCAAGGCAGGCACGTTGTGTCCTCAGCTTGTGCCCCCGCTGTGAACACACCACTCTTCTCGAGCTCATTACAGTCTGTACTGCACTATCTTGTGAACTCAAAACAGGCAACGGCCAGGTCCCTTCCTCCTCTAGGTCCCTGCACCATACTGTAGGTGTGTGTCTAATGAAGGAAGAGTTCACTCCGATTGGCTGGAAAACTAATAACTCAGAGGGAAAAGGAGAGAAGATAGCAATACTCCCCACAATAGACAACACAGTTTCGCAGTAAACATTGGAAATGCAATATTTAAAGTTATTGATAAAAATAATGATGAAAACAAACTAATTGCTACTAAATAAACATGGTCTTCGAATGATAATCTGAAGCCAGATGCTATGGAACTCATGGCCAAAGTGGGATGGATCACCACCGCAGTACAAGGATGAGTAGTCTTATTCATGCTAGGAAAGCACTTGGAGATGAATTAGTAAATCATGGCATATCAATCCAATCCAATAACCCACAACAATTAAGAAAGCTAGTTATGAAGACTATTCTGACATGAAACTGCTTGTGAAACCGTATACTTCATAGTATACAAGAGTTGCAAAGAAGCAGAAACAGTTTGATTTTGGATACCACACTATGGGTGAATTTTTAATATGTTTGGTGTTTGTTAGTGTGTTGTACCACTTGAAGAGCATAAAAATTGATCATCTCTTTTAGGGCTATGTTGTATTGTTCCATAATAAAATACAACATGATCTCTAGCAATTTCATTTCTGCATTGTACTGTGACTCGACACATTTTTTTTAATTTTGAAAATATCCTTTTCACCTCCTCACATAAATACTGTATGTATGTGGTTATGAATCCATGTGACTGTGACTAGTTTATTGTATTTACGTAAAGAAGAAAAACTTACAAGTGGATTCCAATAAAGATGGGAGATTGAAGATATACATATATTTTCTCTCCTTCTCAAAATCCAATTAAAATGACAATAAGAGGTTTCTTTAAAAGGGCATAAATAAGAAACAGATAATGAAAGATGTGGCAACATCCACAAAATTTTGGAAGCTGGAAAGCAGGTGCATAAATAGTAATTGGTTTGATAGTACTGAGAAAAGTGAATCAAGCTGGTAATAGGGACAGTTGAGCAGTAACCCAATTTAGACCATAGAAGCCCCATATGGATTAGGATTAGACAACACATTTGAAAGTGAAGGTGAAGATAAGAGCTTTAAGGAGCAGGACCACTGCTAAACGTGTGCCTCAGACACAGCTGGATTTTCAGATTGCTTCCCTCACCCTGCTGGGCAACTTTCTCTCTTCCATACCAGCATAAGACTGGAGTTCTATGCTTTGGATGTGGATACATTTATATAGAATATAAAGCAAAGGTTCTGCTTTGCAAAATAAGAAACCTTATAAAATAAACATATATAAAGATGTCTTGTTTTCTAATACAAACTTTTTAATTTAAATTCCATTAGTCAACATATAGTACACCATTCGTTTTAGATATAGTGGTCAATAATTCCTCAGTTGCCTATAACACCCAGTGCTCATCATGTCACGTGTCCTCCTTAATGCCCTTCACCCAATTACCCCATTCCCCACCCACCTCCCCTCCACAACCTTCAGTTTGTTTCCTATAGTTAAGAGTTTCTCATGGTATTTTCTTTCTCTGATGTCTTCTTACTCAGTTTTCCCT
Source organism: Procyon lotor (assembly GCA_028646535.1). Classification (NCBI taxonomy): domain Eukaryota; kingdom Metazoa; phylum Chordata; class Mammalia; order Carnivora; family Procyonidae; genus Procyon; species Procyon lotor. The sequence continues at coordinate 16,221,114 of CM053620.1, forward strand.
CCCTTCCCCTATGACCCTCTGCCCTGTTTCTTATAGTCCACATATGAGTGAAACCATATGATAATTGTCTTTCTCTGGCTGACTCATTTCACTCAGCATAATATCCCCCAGTTCCATCCAAAGAGACGTAAATGGTAAGTATTCATCCTTTCTGATGGCTAAGTACTATTCCATTGTATATGCCTTTTCGAGCCATCAACCAGTGCCTGGGGTAAAAGACTGAAAGGTGAGTTGAAGCCAGAAGGCAGGAAAACTGACTTGGAACAACTGGGCAGGAGGTCCTTTGCATAGGGAAACGCTGGGGAGATATTTTTTGGGGAACAGAAATCACAGGCCTCAGTGAGTGATTGGTTGCAGGCGTGGGGCAGAGAGAAATAAGTCAAGCACAATTCTCAGAGCACTGGATGACTTCTATACGGTCTCTCCTTTTCTCTCTTTTCTTCCCTCTAGTTATTTTAATTGTCTCGATATTTCTATGATTAAACCCTGGCAGCTCAAAACTTTAGATATGAAGTGGAAAAAGCTTATCTTAGCAATCATTTCCCCATTCCTCCTCTCTCCAAACTCCATCACGGGAGTGAGATTTAAGGAAACTAGGGAGAGAGTAGACTACCATATTGCGTGAGGAGCTTTTAAACCAGGCGGTAGCAACTTAGGATTTCATTTATTGACCATGTAAATGCAAAATGATTGCTTTTTCTGCGCAAATTAGCCATTCTACTATGTGCTATTTGGAGCAATGATTCCATTTGTCTTTGCTATACAAGTCATTTGGAGAATAACAGCTCACCCCATCATCAAACCTGTCCTGAGTATAATTCTTCATCCAAGTTGTTGATAACTCTTCTTGGATAATACTGTTCGAGAGCAGAGCACAGGGAGAGAGAAAGAGCAAGTGAATTTTTGCTTTGCCTAACTAATCTGGGCAGTACTTCTTTTAAGTGGCATTTGCTGATATTTGACAGTAGAATGAAACACATTTTAATGTCATGTAACCTTTTGAAAAACACCACTGTCTATGTTTTTACATGTCTTTTCTGTAATTGCAGAAGGAATCAAGAAATGAAGAGATTGGCCTGAACGATTGCTGAGTTTGGCACGGAGACTCAGTTGATCCATTACAAAGATAACCTGTCTCATTGTTGTGGGCCAGTTCCTGAAAGCCACATGCAACTGAGCCTTAAAAAAAAAAAAAAAATTCCCCTTTCATTATGGCCAGGGAACAAATGTAGAATATCTGTATGGTTAATGCTGCCACATCTTTTTTTAGGAGAACAGCTGGTAGCTCGATGGCTTTCTTTCTTTAAAACAAAAAAAGTGCCTCTTGCTCTGAAGTTTTAGCAGAAAGCTGCTGCTTCATCGAGTCATGTCACATATTTTATGGTGCTAAACTTTGCCGTAGGAGTTGAGAAACAAAAATGAAAGGAAATTGATGCACTATATGAATTGGTGGCAGTGAACAGAAAGTAATGGGTGGGCATAAAATGCAGCATCCACTGAAAGTGAAGGGTGCACAGTCCCTGTTGACATTCGGAGCTTGAACATTAGAACCATTCCAGATGCCTGGAGGAACAATAATGCTCAGCACAGGGTTTATCGGTGGTGGTATGATGTGATCATGGGTTTCTGGTGCAATTTCAGAGGAATGGAGTGTGGAAGAGAATGAACTCAGATGAAAAGGCTTTGACTCTGAAAGAAGATCAGAAATGATGTGACAGATTCCTTAGAAATGAGAAACAAAAGTCAGCTATGATACTTTCCACATGGTCACAGGCATGAAAGCAACAACATGCACCTGCCTTTAATACATAAGAAGAGAGAGAACTCCATCCCATGATTTTAAAAGGGAGACATTACACCCGAGTAGTTTTTTTTTTTTTTAATTAATTTTTATTAACATATAATGTATTATTTGCCCCAGGGTACATGTCTGTGAATCTTCGGGCTTACACATTTCACAGCACTTAACAGCACATACCCTCCCCATTGTCCACAACACCCGAGTAGTTAATAAAAAAGTCTTAATATAATTCATATATAAAGAGTGTTTACAAATGATTAAGAAAGAACATCTTAATGATACATAATTGACAGAAATACTGAACATTACACAAGAAGAAATCCACCCAGCGAATAAACATTTAAGAGGTTTAGCCTGAGTAATAAACAAAGAGTGCTAAGTAGAACAACCATGAGATATCATTTTGTATCTTTTATTTTGATAGAAAATGATAACACAAAAGATGTATTGGAATTCTCCTGCTTTTTTATTGCTGATGGCAATACATTTTTACAAATCTCTTTTTCGGAAGGAATTTTTCAAGAGCTATAAGTACATTCCTATGTGGTAATCAACACTGGGGATCTCTTTTGGGTTTAATAATTCAAAATGCAGCATAAGGTGCATGAATGGAAATTGCTAATGTGTGTGTGTGTGTGTGTGTGTGTGTGTGTGTGTGTATTTAAAGTTGGAGGCAGCCAACACAGAACAGGTTAAATAAATGGTGACATATCCATTGCCTAGAGGAATTACTGAACATTCTAATGATGACAACTTTGTAGCAACATGAAAAGTATTTATAATATCCAATTAGGTGGAAAATAAATAAGAAGAATATTTAGTAGGAACTATACTGTAATCACAGACATGAAAAAGTAATAGCTAACATTTATACAGTATTCTTTATTGCCAGCCACTTTATTAAGCACTTTGCATTGACTATCCTATTGAATCTTCATAACAGCCCCATGGGGTTAGCGTGCCATTTACAGACAAGAAAACTTTAACTTGGAAGGATTAAGTTACCTTCCGAAGGTGACAGAGGGAGTAAGTAGACTTAGGTATTCTAGTCTTAGCTCTGGAGTTCTTAACCAGTACTCCATATAATCCCCTTTCTGTGAACACAGAAAAAAGAACTGGACAAGCACATGAAGAAATTAAAATAAGTATATTCAACCAGTGGGACTGTCACCCAAATTTCTTAGATACTAGAGTTTCATTCTGGCAACATAAATCATGCTTTAAAACCCATATTTCTGATGAAGAGCAGATGGAATCGAATGACTGCACTAAATGGATGTCATGAAGGGAAACAGCATCTTGGTCTCCTTCATCCGTCCCCAAGTGTTGGGGAAAAAGAAGCTCTAGCCATCAGCCTCAGCCATATGTTATAGTGGAGAAGGACGTGCCCGCTAATTACCCTACTGTAGGGATCTCTCTCTCAGCACTATGACATTTTGAATTAGAAATTTCTTCGTTGTGGGGGTGTCCTGTGCTGTGATTTGTAGGATGCCTAGCAGCACACCAGCCTCTATCCATTAAATACCAGTAGCTCACTCCCTCCAGTTTGTGACAACCAAAAATGTTTCCAGACATTGTCAAATGTCTCCTTGGAGGCAAAGTCGTTCTTGATTGAGGAACACTGCCCTAGGTATTCACTTCCTTTCACTTGGTCTCCATGGTCTTCACGTGGCCTTTTGATATTAATATGGCTATCTAGAGTGGTTTTCCTACTGAAAAGAGGACATCCAACCGGCTAACCCAAGGATCACCCTTAGGAAAACGATATTTCTTTTTCTCAAAGAATGTTGACCATGGACATTTATATGGATCAGTTAGCCTGTTGGAAACTTTTCACTTCTAAGTTCATTCTCCAGAGATGGCATGGGACACTACATAGCACTTAGAGCCTGACACCGAGTAGACCATGTTTTCACATTAACTAGGTGAGAGTAATTTTGTCTCTTTGAACCTCAATTTTATCATCTTGAAATGGGGAAAATAATAATAGCCATTTTGAAGAGTTGTAGGATTAGAAAAGAAAACATGCAAAATCATTAAGAACTTTTAGGGTAACCCCAATGAATTTATAAGTTCAAGTGGGTGGGCTACAGAGACAAACAAAAAAAAAGGCAGTTCAGGGTGAGAACGTTTGAGGATTTCCCTGCTCCAGGTTAGTTTTTCCCAGCAGATGTTTCCTTAGCTTGCTCCTAGTATCCCTCTCAGCATTACATTCATCATGGTTTAAGTGATTTTCCATCAAGACTCTAGGTTATGAGGGCAAGGACTAGGTCATTGCAATATATATCTCTAGTATCAGGCACAATGTCTGGCTTACATTAGTCATTCAAAAAGCGATTTTTAAAACAATCAAGTGAATAAATAGCTGTTGAATGTACAGAGGGTAATGAAAAGAGAAGAGAGGAGGGAGTAATTAATTCTCCCTAAATCTGGGGTAGAAAAGTAGGCAAGAAAATTTGGCTACACGTGTGTTCGGTCTTGAAAGAAGAACAGAATTTCTCCAGGCAGAACTAAAATATAAAGGATATTCGAGGAAACAGATAGTACATGCAATGGCCTGACTGTGAAAAGTTGTGTCCCATGTTAAATGGTTTGGAATTCGACCCGAAAACCACGGAGGAGCTCATTGAGAGGTTTAAATGAAGAACTGCCACTCTCAGGTTCATCAATGTTACCATGTGGTCTCTGATGATTTTTTTATAAAGCTTTTTTTAAATATAGAAAAGATCAAGCATATATAAGAGTAGGAGGAATAATATAATGAACCTCCATGTATCCATCACTTAGTTTCAAAACATATTAGCTCCTAGCAATCTTTACCTCATTTATATCCCTACCAACCTTCCCTGCCTTAGATAATTTTGAAGCAAGTTCCAGACAATTTATTTCATGTGTAAATATCTCATTATGTAGCTCTAAAAGTAAGGAACTATAACTTCAGCACAGCAATAATATCATTACCAAACTCCTCTCTCTTCTTTCCCTCTTCTCTCTCCTTCTCTCCACCATTCCCTACCCTATTTTCTGCCATTTCTGCCTCTTTCTCCAATTCTGCAATTTATTTGCTGAGGAGACCAAATCCTTTGTCCTACAGAATTTCCCACATTCTAGATTTTGTTGATTTTATCTCCGTGATGCCATTGAACATGTTACTGTTTCCTTCATTTTATCTAAGTTGGAAGTTCGATCCAGAGGCTTGATTACAGTCAGGCTTGATTTTGTTTTTTTTCCAAGACAACTTCATAGGTAGTGTGTAATTCATTGGGAGGTTCTTAACGTCTGATTGTCTCCCCTTCTGTGGTAGTAACAACCCATTGATGATCATTTCTTGGATGTATTATTTCACTAGGGGTAAAAATTGCTAGTGCGGATCATTCCATATTCACATATTAATGGAGATATTCTACAAAGAGAAATTTTTCCTTATAGACTACTTCATTACCCCAAGAAACAGTTTATACAGGAAAGGCTTTATTCTTTTCCTTTATTTACCAGTACTCAGAATAAATCAATCGGTTCCATAACACCATCCAAAAGTAATCAAAGTGTTGTGTGTCTTAAATATAATTATGGCCTCATGGATGAATTTAAGTATATCTAATGTATTTCATTCCATTGCTATTATTATCCTTATCTTACTGTCTTTTACCAGTGGATTCAATTTGACTCTTAAGTTCTTATGCCAAGACAGATTCACACTAGAAGTCTTTGACAGCTCCCTTGTTTTGTGGTATAAGATGATTCAGACTTCATCTTGTACTAAGAACCTCTCTTGTGTGTGTGTGTGTTTTTAATGGAAAATAGTACTTAGAGACCATATTCTATGTACCTAAAGTCCTCATTGCTATTGAGTTGGCCATTGTTTCTACTTCTTTGATAATAACAGAACTAAGCTCTACATTGCTTTATAGGAGAAATATACTATGGATCTTAATTTAGACCACAGAGTTTTGGTTTTCTTTTTTAAGATTTTATTTATTTATTTGAGAGAGAGGGAGAAAGAGAAAGAGAGTCAGAGAGAGAGAAAGAGAGAGAGAGTGTGCATGGGATTGGCAGGGTGGGGGGAGGTCACAGGGAGAGGGATAAGCAGACTGTCGTTGAGCAGGGAGCCAGATTTGGGGCTTTATCCCAGGACCCTTGGATCATGAGGTGAAGGCAGATGCTTAACCCACGGAGCCACCCAGGTGCCTCTACAGTTTTTACTTAATTTCTTTAATAGTGTTTCTTTATCTCCTTACTCTTATATTGAAACTCCTGGTTCCCAGTATCACTATATATTTAATTTGCCCCCCATATGCAACAGTCTCATAATAGTGATTCCAGCATTCCCACAAAATAAGATTACCAAAAACAATTGAAGATTTTTTGGAGTTTACTTTGTGTAGCTTATTAGAGATGAACAGTTAAACTGCTGTTTTAAAGTTACTGAAATCATTCTTGTCTGTGCTATTGTCAACAACTTTAATACAACATTAATGTTTTACTTTTCATATCACTTTTAGAAAAGTCCTTTCTAAGAGTTAATTCTGTTTTATAATTATTAAGATAGTGATATGTTTCCTCAGTCAAACCTAGACAGCAAGGCATGCTCAATCCAGAGAGAGTTTAGATTTATCCCTGTCTCTTCTCCCCCTTTTTCTCCCCTTCTGCAGCTTTTTCAAAAAATAGATATCAAATTATGTGTGTATCTCTTTATTTGGATCTCTTCCTTTTCTTACATACTATGGACCTTTCTGTCACTTTCCTTTTTCACTTGAAAGTACATTTTATATGTCATATATTTCTCACACTGGCATTACACCTGCATTATACAGATATATGTTAGTGTTCAAAGTCCGGTCTTTATGGCAATTTTCCCCCATCCTTTGCTATTATAAATTGTGCTGCAAGAATTGGTCTTTTGCCTATCGCTTTTATATTTTTCTCTATGTATCTTTGAGCGGAGTTGCTGGGTCAAAGTTAAATGGCTAAGTAATTCTGCTAGATACTGTCAAGTTCTCCTGCAGACCAAGTTACACATTGTTGCATTTTCTCCAACAATGCAGGAGAGTCCACAGAGTTATCAAAAGACACTGTTTTTTTATCTCCAAAGATGTTTATTTTTTCTGTGTTACAAGATAAATTGTTCATGCACCACACCCAGTGCTCCATGCTATATGTGCTTCTAAAGACAATGTTATCACTTGGATCTATGCTAGCCTGATAGGTGAGAAAAAGTATCTCATTGTATCTTTAATTTGCATTTCTGTGATCAAGGTTAAGCATCTTTTCACATATTTATTGGATTTTGCATTTCTTTTCTTTCCTTCCTTCCTTCCTTTCTTCCTTCCTTCCTCCCTATTCCTTCCTCTTTCTTTCTTTCTTTGAATGGCCTGATTATATTTCTTGCCCATATTGCTATAGAATTGTTATTTTTATTCTCTATTTCTAGAAGATATTTTCTGTATAAGGGTTATTAATTCTGCTTGTGTGATTTCGGGTGCAAAATTTTTTTTCTAATTTGCATTTGATTTGTGACTATCTTTTAAAATGGAAATCTATACATGCATTTGCAATTTCTAAGCTAGGTTTGTATTAAAGATTTCATATTGATGTCGTGTTGAAAGGCTACATAAAGTACTCTTCTTAAATCCTTGAAAAATAAGTATTCCCCAAAGAGGTTATTGCATCACATGGCGCCAGATAAATTATTTAAAACATTACTAGAATTTTCTACCACTTGTATGGTATTTCTAAGAAGAGAACATAGAAAAAGCAGAATTTCATGATTCCCCAACCACAATTTTGTATGGATACCATCAAAAATATGGTGATTTACAATCTATATGTTATTTTCACGTCTTTCAAATCATTAACATTTAAAACACCTGGAAACTGACTTTTGGTAATTAACCTTTTAAAAATGAATTGTCTATTTACCCATGTGTTTCAAAGGTCTTGGCACATCACAATACTTCAAAAACGTTTAAAGAGAGAGCATAAAGGGGAAAACATAAAGAGGAAAAGAAGAAAGAGTAAATGGCAAGGAACAGGAACCAGGGAGTCAAGCCCATTTTCTCACGAAACATGACATTTTCCACCAAGATGCCTGTAGCAAAAAACTCTGAATCCTTTCCCTAGGAAAACAGCATCACACAAAGTCCATAGTGAAGATATCCCTAATAAGACACTATGTCAAAATAAATATTTATGCTAGTGGTGCCCAGAAGTGTAGTACACGGGGAGGAATCACTGCTTTTTAAATTGGAGTGGATCTGGATTTGAGATTGGACACAGCCATCTCTTCCTGAGAAAGTGTGTCTCCCTTTGTCTGTCAAGGACGCTGGCAGTGGATTAATTATGAGAAGGACCTTGCCGAGCTTGGGAAGGTGAAAGGGAGGACAACCAATGATTCATCGAAGCTTTGCTCATGTGAGTTACAGAAGAATATTATGTAGGTTGAACTGTTGTAAGTGGGCAGAAATAAGTGAATTTTAAAGAGCATTAAATCTGAAAGAGAAAGACTTACAAATTCCACGTAAAGTAGAAATCTACATAGATTAGGCATATACAGGAATATACATTTAGTATGTAAATAAATACATAGATAGATGCAGTGAATTCCTCTTTAAAAATCTAGCAGAAAGTTGTAGTATTAGAGCTCAGAAGATAAAGGAAGAAATAATATTTATTGCATAATACTACATGCAAAATATTTTGGATGCTTGATATTATTTCATGCCTTCCAAAGGTCCTGTGAGGGCTAGCCCATTTTATGGCTGAAGAAACAAAGGTTCCATGCAGTTAAATAATTTTCCAAAGTTTACTTATAAGAAGTTAGGAAGCTAGAACCTAAAGCTGAGTCTTCAGCTTTTCATTATTTTTTCCACTATACCTGCTGACTTTAAAATATATTGATGGTTTCCCACACTACTGCAATGGATTTGTGTCTCAAATCCATTAGTTCTCAACAAAGAGCCATAAGACACTAAGAATCCAGACCAAGTTCTATTTTTCATTAAGTGGAGTTATGAGAATAAACAAGAAATATTGCTAACGTAAAATACAATGCACCCTTCTGCTCAGGAATGAGTTAGAAATCCAAGGAAAAACCAAACCGAGCCACAACTAATAACTAGATATTTTTTTGGCCAAAGCAACGATACAAGGATTACTTAGTACTGATGCTCTTATTCACGGGGTTGAGGCAGAGCCTGGAGAAGTCCTGGATCTTTTATTGGAATAATACATAATTATACTGTAAGAGACAGATCTCTTTTGTTTATAAGAAAAACTACTTGAGTTACCTTATCATGACTCTCTAAGGATCTTGGAAGTATGATCTTAATATAATTCTGAGATGAAGATGTAACTTGAGGATACTCCATTATGCTGTACAGTTTCTCTCTACATTACTCCAAGTATTTTGTGAACAGTAACTGAGTTCTTTAATAATTGACAGAAATCTCGGGGTGCCTGGGTGGCTCAGTTGCTAAGCATCTGCCTTCGGCCCAGGTCAGATCCCAGGGGCCTGGGATCGAGCCCCGCATCGGGCTCTCTGCTCTGCAGGAAGTCTGCTTCTCCCGCTACCATTCCCTCTGCTTGTGTTCCCTCTCTCGCTGTGTTTCTCGCTGTCAAATAAATAAAATCTTTAAAAAAAAAAAAAAAAGAAATCTGTCTCTGTCTGTTCTCCAACAAATTACCCTATCCAATATTTAAAAAAATCTTTGGACACGATTAAACTAATAAAAATACTTTGAACAGAAAAACTGAGTACTCCCCACATGTTCTTAGATCTTTTCAAAGAGTAGATCTGAGGTACAATTTTTTGAGGCAATAAAAGTACCTCATAGGTCTAATTCTGGACTGCAAGGATTTACTTGACCTCTTCAGTCTTGTGTCTTCATGTTTTTTCTTTCACCCTGAAAATCATGCTTGCTGACCTAACTAACGTTATTCCTCATTTATTTGTCCATAATACTGAACAGTCTGCACGAGAATCTCAACTCCATCTTTATGTTATTTGATTTTTTTTAAAACGCTGGCACAGTTCTGATCCTCAAAAGTTAAGAAGCTTTCCCAGATGTTTGGGGATAGTGTCTGTGAAAGAGCAGAGCAAGGCTAACTTCATTTTGTGCTACACCCGCCATCTTGTGTATAACCCCCACATGACCTGCTTCTAAGGAAAAAAAACACAGAATGTTAGAACATTGCCTAGCCCGCCCTTGAGCTGGTTAGAGTTAGCCTATAGGAATGAGGAACCCCTAACCGCCAAAGGATGCAAACCCCGCCTTTTGCCCGCCAAACTTGCGCGCCAGTTCTGACCAGAGTGATAGGCTAGTTCAAACAGCTACTATAGGGTAAATTATAATTCAACTGGCCACCTTTGTGTGGCCTAAGATGACTATGCAACTTTCTGTGTGTGTTACAATCTCACTGGCCACTGGCCCCTATAAAACTGCGGCGCTTTTTGAAACTCTTTCTCTACATCACACTGCTGCTTCTGTGAGTGTGGGAGACTGAGCTCGAGCTAGCTTTGCTTTTGCATCGGGCTCGGCTCCCTGGTCTTCGGGGATTTCAAAATCTGGGCATAACATCTGAAGTTTGGACTCAGGGGACCCATGAGGGGTTCCAGGCTCTTTACCGCTTGCTCACTGGCTCAAGCCACTTAACCTCTCTGAACATCAGTATTGTTACTTTCAGGGTCATACCACCTACACGCGTTTGTGTGGATTAAACAGTATCTTTCAAATAAAAGCAGTTAGAGTAGATGCTGTTGGTAAAAAGATGCATTTTTCTAGAAGTCTTGCTACAAACTCTATTTCTTTAAAAATGAGTGACTGAACCCTAAGCTTTTCACAGGTAACGTGGTTTGAAGCTTCATGAGGGTAGACACTATGTCCTTTTTGCACACCCAGAAATCACAGTGCCTTGCACATTGCCTGGCATCACACAGGATCTCAAAGTCAGAGCTTCTGATTAAGGACAGACGTTAATTAATCAATCAATGTCAGCCAATCCTCAGGTATTGACTGAGTGCACATAATGCACACATGTGTGGAGCAAAAGGGAAATATGTGGCCACTTTGTTATTCTACTTAAAGCTCTTGAAGAATGGTTACCAGTCCAACAGGCTCTGTTCTGTCACTATAGTTCCGCAGTACTGAAAGCAGTTTCTGCTCAATAAATATGGGTAGAGAGTGAGTGATTCCTATGAAGTGTATGGGACAGCAGTAAGGAGAATGTAGACTCACATTAAAACATCGAGAACCACTTCTCTCAATCTGTGGGCATCTCAATCTTGGAGATACAGAGGTGGGCAAACCTTTCACTGAAGGGTTTCACAGCCAAGGTGAGAACCAGCTACCATGATAACATGAGTAGACTTTTAGGAAGCGGAAAAGAATCAGGATGACTTTCCCTGAGGTGAATAAGTGGGAGCAAACACAGAGACGTGGGTGCAAGCATGGTGTGGCCAGAAAGAGAGGTACAGCCTTGGGGTCACTCCACAGCATCACATGGAGGGGGCTTCACCACTGGTGAAGAGCTTATCTGTTCTGTCATGAACTGATGGATGGGTCAGCCATTTAGATTCTCTCAATCTCAACAGTTCTGGGATATGCAAAATATATGCAAAATATTACTATATTTTGCTATATATAGTAATACTATATTATATAGTATAGTGATATAGTAATACTATATTACTACAGCTTTGGGATGGCCTAGCTGTAGTGCTTACCACAGAGAGTCCTGGATGGGACAATGTCTCCAAGATTTTTGAAACACAAAAATTGCCATTTCAGACATTTAAATTGTTTTCTGTCTCTCAGACTTAACTTTGCATTTATCATTGTAGCAGACTGTCTCTTCTTCCCTGGAAATCACCTCGAGGGTCTCTTAGATACCACATTAGACAAAGTGTCACCCAAAGACCCCAGAGGAAATGGAAACCTTGACCCACTTCAAGGCAGGTGATTTGGGTAGAGAGTAAGTTCTACAAAGCTGTGCAGCTGACCATTCTATAGCTCCGGAGGAAGAAATTATATTTTCATTACATATGTATCAGTTTACTTTGGAATTATGGGTGTTCTTTAGATAGTCTATTGATATAAATCAATATATGTAAATCTATTTATATTTATAGAGAAATAAATAACAATTTAAATCTATATTTATATAGACATAAATCTAGAGATGTAAAATATTGCTACAAGGATGTTTAGGCACATGCTACCTCTTATCACTGACACAGAGGCAGTAAAACTCAAATGGACTGGCTTTGATGTGACTTAACAAAGATTTAATTCTTTGAGATGCAAAATGTGATGTTTTTTAATAGCAAATAAAGTACTCTGGTAGCACAATTCTCTTCTAATGTATTTTAATTGCAGGGAGGGATTGAGTTTCCCTGAAAGAATTGGACATTGCCATTTTCAGTCTTCCTGGAAGAAGTCTGGAGATACCACCAGAGCCAATGAGTGAAAGCATTAGGCTGGAGTGAAGGAAAATCATTTTCATCTACTTGGTCCTCACTGATTTGGGGCTTGGATCCCCGAAGAGCAGAAATGATCAGGATGATGCTTATGTGGGAGGCCAGCTCTCCCAAGGTCCTACTCCACATGTTAGCCACAAGCAAGACTAGTGCTGTTGGTTGTCAGCCCACACTGTGGTTAGCAGCAAGCCCTCAGAAAGTCAGATGCCTTGAGTTAAATTTGAACTTGATTCTTTGCTAGTGGGGCAAGTTACTTTGTCTCTCTGTGCTTCTGTTTTTTTGGTTAAGAATAATATAGCATCTGTCTATTCAGTGATGGGCTACTGAGGTAATACTACATGTAAGTTCTCCTTACTGTGTTCTATGTCTTTTTTTTTCTCATTAGCACATATCATAATCTGTAGGTTTTTATGCTTATCATTGTTTGTATTTATTCTTTCTCCTCATGGGAATGTAAACCACCCAAGTACAGGAGTTTTTGACTAATCATTAGTATAACATTTTTTTGATATTATTTGTAATATAGTGTCTGGCCCACAGTAGGTGCTTAATAAATGTTTCTTGACTGAATAAAGAGCTTAGGAGGATGCTGAACCAATGTAAATGGTTATCACCATTGCTCTTTCTTCCCTTCTCCCAACCAAGTACAAGACTTTACTGGGCACTGGTCTCTGGTACGTGGTAGACAATACAGAGCAACCTTTTTCATGGTTGAGACACAATGTCCCCACCACCTCCACTGTGGCTCTCTCTTGCCTGTGCCATGGAAGAACCATCAGCAAACAAAGGAAACCCATGTAGAATTTAATTCTGGTGGACAAGATAGCAAAGTGTGGACATTTGTCTTGTTTAAGGTAAGAGGGAGAAAAGAAAGCTAATGTTACATAACTTTTTCCTACCAACAATGTAGACTTTATCCCAATAGTGTCACAAGGAGGTCAGATCATGTCTACACTGATTTATTGTTCCTTTATGGCAAAGATTTTGTTTCACCCTTGAGATAATACGATAATAAGAGAATAATAATATTAATAACAACAAAAGTGTGCTAATATTTATTAAGTACCCCTCTAAGTGCTTCAGATGCATTATCACATTTAGTCCCAACAAGGCAGAGTTAGGTAGTGATGTAGTCATTTTAGATGAGGAAGCTAAGGCCCACGGAGGTACACAGATATACCTGCTGTCACTGAGTTAAGAGGTCACCAAGAGGAAGCCCACCACGTATCTGTGGCTCAAAACCAACAGTATTATACTGACTTTAAATCCTCATGTGGTCAACTTATG
>CM053620.1:16235175-16297217 GCA_028646535.1 Procyon lotor
TGGACTCATGGGGGTGACTTACGGGGGTTGGGGGGAAGCATATAAATCAACGTTCACAGAACAGTGCTTTAGGACGGAGGGTAAGGTGCCTTGAATGGGGGAAACTGAACACACCTTACAGGAAAATAAGAGTTTTTCTAGAAGTAGTGACATCTCTCAGACAGCAGGAAGGAAGCAACAGTATTTTGCAGGGCAAGAGGGTACCCATGGAGAAAGTGAAGAAGGTCTATGGCACCAAGATGTGAAAGACAATGCTGCTTCCAGGGGATGCTGACATGGACAACTGGCCTGCATTTAAGTCTTAGTTGCCTAAACTTTGGTGTGCCCAGAAATCATCTCTGAAGCTACTGAAAAATGCAGTTTATTCGGGCTTATTGAGTCTAGGATAGAGCTCAGGAGTCAGCATTTTAGCAATACTCTGAGGGCTTCTGATGATAGTCCTGTGGATCAAATTTGGGAAATGTGGCTATTTATGGTTTTTAAGAAAGGAAAAAATAAAGAATGTGGTCACATCCCTATTTTATAAGACTACTCCCAGGGGGCTTGAAAATGGCCAAGAAGGGGTTCCTGGGGGGCTCAGTGGGTTAAAGCCTCTGCCTTTGACTCAGGTCATGATCTCAGGGTCCTGGGATCGAGCCCCACATCGGGCTCTCTGCTCAGCAGGGAGCCTGCTTCCCCCCGCCGCCCCCCCCCGGCTGCCTCTCTGCCTACTTGTGATTTCTCTGTCAAATAAATGAATAAAATCTTAAAAAAAAAAAAAAAGAAAAAGAAAAATGGCCAAGAAGAGAAGGGCTGGGACAGGGTTAGCTTAGAAGGCTGACCCTAGTAGTCCAGGTGTGAGAGGCAAGTGGCCCAACCCGGGCAGGTGGGAGGTGGGAGCTGAGGAGCTGGGCGGTATGGCAGAAGCAGGCTCAGGGCTTTGGGCAGCTTCCCTTGTTGGGATCCCTCATTCGGCAGAGTTGTGACCCGCTGGCTGGGGCAAGAGCAGCATGATGGTCAGTGTGTTCTGGAGGAAAAGTCCATGTCAGCAACAGGAACGAAATACACCCGGGAACAAGAGGAGGCTGACATGCAAACATTGCACGATTCAATCAGAAATATTCTGAGAAGTAGGAAAGCTCACCTCTCATGACATTTTAGCTTTCAAATAACATTTTGGAGTATTTCATAGTCATAGGTATCCTTGGTTAACTCAGCAGTAGGCAATGCTAAAGTGGTGGCATCACATCATCATCTCCAGGGATAAAGTGAGTTGTATTTACAGGGAAGGGCAAAATGGCTCAGATTCAGCATCACCCTCAGGCTGGGAGAGATGGAAGAGAACAGCACAACTGATGACACAACCAGGCTCTGGGAGAGGCCCAGGTACGAGTCTACAAATGTCCAGAGGTAAGAGGGGCAGCTCCTGGCTGAGATGCTAATCCAGGAGGCAGTGGGCCTCGGAAGAGGGACCTGGCTGTGCATGCAGAAAGGAGACAGCAAAGAGATTTTAGGTTGAGGAAATCCCCTGAGAGCATGACTTAGGGATGGCCAAGCGAGGACTGAAAACACAGGGCAGAGATGCTCATGCAAACGAAGCTCAGGGTTCACCAATGGGTGATGCCTTGGAAACAAGTATTTATTGAGCACTTACCACGTACAGACAGTGCTCTAAGTCCTTGACTGTATTGACTCCGATTTTTACCACAACCCTGCGGGGTGGCTCTCAGGCCTGCCAGACAGGAGAGCTGAAGGTCCCTGAATATTGCGCTAATGAGCTGGAACTCACTTCCCAGGCCAGTGATCTCAAACTGCTTGCGTTGCCCTTGTGTTCCATGGAGGTGCCCCGGAAATCCAAGGGCCAAAGTCCTCCCACTTCTCAAGTCTAAAGTATAACTGATCTGCTCTCACCTGTTTTATTTCCTAGGCTTCTCGGCAAGATTTTTTTTTTGGATAACATATTACTTACATTTTTTTTTCAAGTTTGTACATCATTTCGGGACATGGAGTATCATGACAAAGACCAAATTATGAACACGAGATTAATCTGGGCATATGTGTAGGCTGAAATAAAGAAGAAAGTTGGCTTAAAAGTTGTTTAAATAGTAAGAGTTAATAGAACCAAGTGCTGGGGAAATGGCGAGGGTTGGGATATGCATGGATCCTGAGCTATGGCACAGGTAGGCTCCGGGTGGCTTGGAAACTGAGGGGGGAGGATACGGGAGGAGGGAGGTGGACGAGAAGCCTCCGATGTAAACAGAACAAGCAGGGCTCAAGGGATGAGAGGAAGAGCTCAGGTCTGGCTGTAATCAGGTTCTGTCTCATCATACTCGACATCTCTCTGTACAGAGGAGTCAACTTTCCCACTGGGAAGGACTCTGCAGTTATTTTACACTCAGCATGGCAATTCTAATGAAGTAAGACCTTGATAAATCTGTACTGATTTAATTTGACTATCCCATGACATCATCTCAAGTTCAACTTTTAGACAAGGTGGAGACAGAAGGTGCCTTTGCTTTCCATTTGAAATAGATGGAGGGAATGAGACAAACTTCCAGGCAGCTCTTGGGGCATGGATTTATAAGGCAGTGTGATGCTGCACAGAAAGAAATGGTCTTTACAAGGAGAAGGGCCCAGTTTCAGATGTGCCACTCTGGGAAGGTTTCCTTAACTGTTCGGCATCTGGTTTTACCTTTTTTTTTTTTTTCCAGTGAGGGAAATAATATATGTCTTCTAAAAATGTTGAGAGAATATACTGTGATATTTTATGTAATGCTCAGAATACTCTTTGGGTATTCAGTAGGTGCTATGTAAATATTAGCACTCCCATTTCCCACCGGACCATGTTAAAGAATTATTCCCTCACATACCCCTGATGTCCAAGGTCATACAGCTCAATCTCCTTACAAAGTGTTTGTGTGTATTGAAGACACTTAGGTAAATTAATGCTAGCATCCACGATACTCTTTAAAGTGGATGCAAAGATGATAAATCCACTAGGCCAACCCCTGAATGAGGGTTCCATTCAGCCCAGTGATAGGAAAAGGTAAAAACTTTCATTAAAGATGAGAGAACCACCCTTCTCCCAAAGGCAGGACATTTTATTATAGATGCCATGTGGGAGATCAGAAATCTCAGAGAATAGGGGCTCCCGGGTGGCTCAGTGGGTTAAAGCCTCTGCCTTCGGCTCAGGTCATGATCTCAGGGTCCTGGGATCGAGCCCCGCATTGGGCTCTCTGCTCAACGGGGAGCCTGCTTCCCTCTCTCTCTCTGCCTGCCTCTCTGCCTACTTGTGATCTCTCTCTCTCTGTCAAATAAATAAATAAATAAAATCTCTAAAAACAAAACAAAAAAGAAAAGAAATCTCAAAGAATTGAGGCCATTTCATAAAGTGCTTATCCCATAAGCATTTAAGATTATTAGTACACTTCAGATATGACTTGATTCTTCATTTTTGTTTTTTGAAGGACAGTATACATACACATAGAATTTGATTTTGAAAACACACACACACACACAAACACACACACACACACATACAAACAAAGTCCAGCTTTTTGATTTAAAAACAGTAACTGGGAAGCACTGGAAGGTGAAGTCAAATACTGAGGATTTAATACCAATGTCATTTGTAATTTGCATAGACTACAAAAGTAATCAATCTTGTATTGTTTTACATTCAATGAGTACACAGCAGTTGATGACTTTGCCCAGGATAATCCTTTTCAAATGTTATTTCCAACTCAAAAGAGCCTGCTGAATAATACCGAATTTCCCAAGTATGACAATACTTTGCTGCCCACAGAGGGTGGGTCTTCTGGGGAGGTGAACGAGATGATTCGGAAGCTGGGAGCACCCGGGATACCCCCGGCGGGTGCACATGAATGGTGGAGGGGGCAGGCATCTACTGAGAAGCCTGTATCTTGGGTTTCTCCAGGCACAGCTGAGGCCTGGCAGCAACCCAGAAGGAGGGCAAGTAGGATGTGAACATGTTCTTCCTGTGGTTTTTGAAGCTGGTTTGTACTGGCTTGCAAGATTTAATTGTCATACATTCAGAAATTTGGGGAGCTGGCTGTTGAACTGCTGGTAGCTTGAAAGAGAACATGGTGGGAGTACTTGTACCAGAGAAATAGGCAAACCACAGGAAGTGGCCAGGTAAGAACTAAAAAGTGAGTTCTGCCTAAGCACACCCCCTCAGGAGCAGCGATCATCTCGAGAAGTGAAGGATCTGTTCGCAGTGAGATGTCTCAGAACGAGCAAAGGACTCCAAGATCATTTTCTGCACGTGCCTCAACTTTCCAATTCTCTTGACTCTTTTGGAGACAGAGGAAAGAAACAGCCCTTCCTCCTTTTGCATCTTGCTTCGGGGGAAAGAAATTTGCATCATCAGACTCTGCTTCCCTTTGAGGTGCAGTGAAGTTCTGCATGGCCATTTTGATGAGTTATTTCTACATTTTGACAGATTTTCTCAGAATATGATCTACCTCTGAAGAGCAGTAACATCCCAGATGGCATCTTCAATGAGGTATCTGAATGGCCGTTAATTCCGAATCAATATGATTACTCAGAGTGAGTCGTGTGTGTTTGCAGAGAGCATCTGTGGGTGTTCCCAACAGCAAGCTTGAACGATTGAAAGAGCAGAGATTCTGAGATTCTTGTAGAAGGCAGCTGCAGGGTGGGAAAATGGTTAGCAGGATGGGAAGGGTAGAATGAGGGGTGTGTTATCTTGTATTGCATGGTACCCATTTAATCCCCAAAGAAATCATTATTTATATATTCATTCACTTATTCCTTTTCTTTTGTCCAACTAACACTTTTGAACTTTAATGGCACTGTGTCATGTGCTGAGGAGGGAGCAGTGAAAAAGGCAGGTGGTCTCTCTGCCCCTAGGGGATGGCCAAATGGGGGAGACAGTTACCCAACTAATTATTACACTCATAATTATTTAACTTCAACTGTAATAGGTGCTCCAGTGGATAACTATGGGATGCAGCAAGAACAGACAACGGATCCTACTTAGACCTAGGGGATCAGGTAGGACTTCCTGGAGGAGGTGATATTTAGCAGTGATTTGAAGGAGGAGGAGTTGGCCAGATGAAGAGAGAAGGATAAAGAGTTCCAGAAGGAGGAATATAGGCCAGAAAGGTTATAGGTCTGTTCAGGGGGTGCAGTGAGAGAAGAGAAGAGGTATAGTGGGAAGAAGCTGGAGCAATTGCCTCGGGGCAGTCTTGGAAGGCCTAGTAGGTACCTTCTGGTGGGATGTTTATCCTAAGCTAAGAGTGATATGTTGAGGAATTTGTTTTTAAAAGATATCTTGGGCTATGGAGAAAACCAGCAAGAAGTAGGTAAGGAAAGTGAAAGGATCCTGGACTCCTGAACTGACTCTCACCCCTTTATTCACCAATTCCTAGACATTGTTGCCCCCACTCTGCCATCCTAAAACATTCTGTAAGAAAGAGAGTGACGCACAGAAGTACAGGCACTGACCAAACAACAGAGGTATGTGGCAATTTTAGAAACAGAACTTGTCATGGTTTACTGACTCCTGATTTCTTTTTTCTGTAAGCTTCATGATGCATGGAAGATTTTCAGCCCCTTCCACAGACTGTCCCCAAGCTTGTTTGTATGGTGTCTTTGGGGGAATTAGTTATGTGATTAAAAAAATTATTTATTTGAGACAGAGAGAGAGCACAAGCAGGGGGAGGGCAGCGGGAGAGGGGAGAAGCAGACTTTCCAATGAGCAGGGAGCCCGATGCGAGCTCAATCCCAGGACCCCAGGATCACGATCTGAGCCAAACGCAGACACTTAACTGACTGAGCCACCCCAGTGTCCCTGCAATTTTTAATAAAGGGATCTAGACTGCTTTCTTCCTCATATTCCCTGCCCTTAAAATATATCAATTTGGTTACTGGTGTTGAGAAGCAGAGGGTATCTCCTCACAGAAGGACAAGTAAATTTCAGCAATCCACTCGACGCCTGTATTCATTGAACAGTCCTCCATCAGTGGTGTCCTCGGGGATCTAAAGATGAAAAGGATATTCCCTGTCCCCGGGGAGTTTACTGTCTAATGGCCCATTTGATACTGATATGAAATGCCATTAAATGCAAAAATAAAGGGAAACATGGGGTCAGGGGGAGTAGAGAGGAAGAAAGCAGTAACTAGGTCTTAAGAGTCCTTCTGGAAGAACCACGGCCTGTGTTTAAGCTAAATTCAAAAGTAGGAGTTAACCATGGAAAAAGTGGTGGTTGAGAGGGGGAGGGGACCATTGCAGCTACAAGCAAAGGTATGGAGGAACAGATCTCTGGGTTCCAGACCTCTATGAAGCACTAGATGAAATGCATTTTAACCATGTATCTTCATATTTGCTCTTTCCCTCGAGAGTGTCAGTTTCAAAAGAGTGCAACATTTTCCTCTACGGATATACCTTGAGGCAGTGTCGCATGACAGAAAAAGAGCAGTATGTGGATCCCAAATCAGAACTTGATTTGGTTCCCACTGCCCCCAGTAGCCCTGTGACCTTCGACGAAGCCCTTTAACCTTTTGGCTTCAGTTCCTTCATCTGTGAGGTTGGGCAGCAGTGTTTGTCAGTGTTCATTTACATAAGATTCCCTAGGTAAGGTACCAACAACAAGAAGACACTCAATGCACGTTGAAATGGATGGAGGTCTTTTGATGAGCCATAATCCAGCTACTGTTTATGTTATTTTTTAAGGTTTATTTATTTATTTTGGAGAGAGGGAGAGAGAGAGAGTGTGTGCAAGTGGGGAAGGGAGAGAGGGAGTGAGAAACCCAAGCAGGCTCCATACTGAGCGCAGAGACCCACGTGGTGTCTGATCTCATGGCCCCAAGGTCACCCCTTGAGCCGAAACCAAGCGTCAGACTCTCAATGGACTGCACCACCCTGGCACCCCTGTGTTATTTTTTAATGCATATTTTCCTTTCATGTTTCTGGCATGTAAACATAGTCTGAGAAGTGATTTAAGCCTCAGAATCAACCTTGTGAAAATTGCTTCATCTGTACAACGAAGAGCTCTGTTTAGGAGCCCTTCTACTTTTGAAATCTTTAGATTAGACTCAAAGACGATCCTTGTTATAAGTACTGAGTAATGTACAGAACGGTTGAGTCGCTATATTGTACAACTGAAACTAATATAAAACTGTACGTTAACTACACCGGAATTGAAATAAAAAACTTAATAATAATAATAATAATAATAATAATAGAAGACGATCCTCGTTAATGGAGCCACATACTACTTCTTCTAGCAGTGGGCTGGATTCCTGTGGTCCAGGGACTCGAGAAATGCATTTACTAACCTGTTATTAACTTTTTATTGGGATCTTCAATGTAACATGGGTAATTTCTACTTTTGCCATATATCATCTGAATTTCTATTTTCAATGAAATGAAACTTCAGAAAATTTTCTCTTTCTAAATATTGGATATTGACCATAATTGCTTTGCAGAAAAGACACTTCTCTAATTGGTTTTACATAATTAATTTAGGAATATGTTTTATAAACTTGAATTCTGACACTTGTACCCAGAACACAATTTACTTCATTGTATCTAGGAACTATCAATTTTAAGGTATATCATTATTATATGTACAACTAAAAAGGAAATTGCTTCCAATTAAACTGCAACACAGTAATTTCTTATCACTGAGCACTGAGTTTTTAAAAAAACTCATTGAGCCTCTTTAGACTTAAAACATAAGCTTTTGTCACATATAACTCTTGCTCATTTATTTGAAAAAAGTGAAATTAATTGATTAAGGCGTTAATAAAACTTCTTCACATTCAAAGTAAAAATTTTCAGGTTTGCTTTTTAATTCAGAGCTATTGATGCCTGGTCTTCCCCACACCATGACCACTGGGGATACAGCATTTCTTGAGAATACGGCATTATTGCAATGGGGATTTCCTAGGTACTGATCCTCATTCTGCAACTTTTACTACATTTGGATAGGCAATGACAACTACATCAAAATTTCTGCCTGCCAAACCAGCAGCAATCTGATTTTAAAGTTAATATGTGAAAGAAAAAAAAAGTAATTCAAATGTGTCTGAGGATTACTGAAAAACAGTAAAAACATGGTGCAGAATATACCTGAGACTCATCAACGGGTCCAGAGCTTATTTTGATCAGTAGGAACCTGCATAATTGTGCAAGGATAAGCCAGGAGTCATATTTTCAACTCCAGGACCAATATTCACTTCATGAAGTAAGGAAAGGCCCATCATAACTGTTTTATTGTTTCTGTTAAAATCCCGTTCCGAACCCCAAACTCTACAGCATCACTTAATGCTGATCAAATTGCACCTTGGTGACAAGCCCAGTGCCATGTGACTCTTCCAAAAAAAATAGGAACATTCATTTTGCAATAACAGTAACTGCGAGAGTCCATATGATACAAAGGGAAACTTTTTTCCCTCTGATTTTATATTTTATCTCATCAATTTTCCCCTTCTATTTCACTTCGAAAATTGCTGCACAAATCTCTGGTGGAACTATGTATGTGAGAAGGGCTTTTCACTTACTTTCAGTTCCTACCATTTGTACTTCCCATTACGCACCTGACGTACCAGGTAAGTGAAATGACCTGCAGAAGGAGGCCTCTGGGAACAGCCTGGGCATCCTGTGGCAGCCCGGAAACTCTAACAACATTACCCCGTGTCTCCCTGGTGAGTCAGCCACAGGTTTCTTACTAGCAAGCTAACTATATTATATATTACTCATCTATTCTATATATTCGGCAAAAATTTATGGACCAGACTCCATACATTTTCCTGGGATCTCGTGGCATAAAGAAAATATCCCTGTCTTCGATGAGTTCAGAGTCTAGCAGTAGGATATCAAAGATAATGGAAGAATTCGAGCAGGCTTTAAGTGCCAAGATCAAGGTAAATATGGGGTATAATGAGAGAGGTGAACGGGGCTGGGACATTGTGATAAGAACAAGGGGGCGGCAGAAAAACCATGAAATGAAAGAGTACAAACACACTGGGTTCAAAAAATAGTACAGAGTGGCCCCATGCATACATTGCCCGGATCCCTCCAAGGGTGGCGTCTTATAGAACCACAGGGCATTATCAAACCTGGGAAATTGATATTGGCACAATACCATAACCAGTCTACAGACCTGACTCAAAAATTCACCAAATTCTGTAGGCACTCACTTTGTCTTCGTAAAATCAATGTGTTTTAAGCCTGAAATTTTTAGTGGAACAATTTGCAGAGCATTTGGAAAGAAGAAAAGTTCAGAATTCAAGCAAAAGTTGCCTTCTTTCTCCAATGTGCTTATTAGTTTCCTTCTGTGTCCAAGGAGCAGAGTTGACCTCACTCCAAAGAGTGGCAGAGACAGGAGACCAACAAATTGAGAGTAATCAGTCCCAACCTCCATCTGGGTGATGTGCCAGTCAGGAGATGAGCCAGCTGTTGAGCATTGCCAATGGCATCCAGCTAGATTTATTTCATAATATGTCGCTGGTGTCTGCTGACATTGAGTTTTTATTTGAATTTTGATGAAAAAGCTAATGTGGTACAGTGGAAAGGTGCTTGGGCCTCAGGGTCAGACCCACTAGTATCTTAACCCGAACTGCCATTTACCAACTCTGCAGCCACGAATAAATCACTGTATCTGAGTGGCAGCCTCTTCATCTGTGAAATGGGCACGCCAACAGCACATCCCCAGAAGGAGGAAAGGTTTTTGGCACAATACCTGGCAACTAGTAGGTGCTCAGTGAATGGGAATTCTTCTGTGACTTTCACATTCTATAGCTTCATGATATGACCCAATGTTTACTTTTATCCTTTTAAATTATAGATAGAGTGCCTGAGAGTTTGGAAAATGCTTACACATACGTATTTCTTGCTCATTCCTCTCAACCGTCTTGCAAGACTCCTAAGGAGGCCTCGCCTGAGGTTACCCAGGTAGTAAGAGGCAGGGCCAGATCTAATCTCCAGTCTAATGATTTCAAATTCCGTGTTCTTCCTGCTGTACCCAGCCATCTCCCAGGTGCCAAAGGGGTTGTCAAGATTCTTCTGAGGGAGGAAGATGAAATAGCTCTGGAAAATTTAGGGGCAAAGGAGAGAAAGCTTTCAAGTTTATAACCTAGCCAAACCTGGAGTGTGAGTCTGTCCCTTCGGGGGAGCACCCAGGAACATCTGACAGTGATATTGAGTTTTGTTTTGGTTTATATATTTCCTGTGGCATAGAGAGGATATTTTTTGTCCTTTCTCCTGTTCTCTGCCAAGTCATCTGTTTGGTTGCCCATTAACTGAGGATATATGATGTGTTTCTCTTTTCTGCTCTAACCCAGAGTGTTAAGAGTGAAAAGGTACCTAGATAATACATCATTCTTTAGTCTCTGTTGAGGACCTGTTGTTTCTGGGGTAATTAGCAAACAGCTTGGCAAACGTTATTGGGTTGAGGACTAATAGGAAACACACATAATTATTTCTCCTAGTTAGAGACCAGAAGCTACATTTGTCCCTTTGGGAAGGGAATATAAAACATCTCCGGTAAACATATCTTGTCAGGTAGCTGTTCTCCACCAGGGAAAATCTCCACAGCTCCTGATGCAGAAAAACAAAGGAACCTAGCTAGTCCATCATCCTTACTAGCCTCCACTCCATCCTGTCTTCACTCATAAAAGTGTGCTCTCTCTACCTCACCGAGTCTGTTGGAATTGGAGCCAGGGATAGAATGTGCTCTGGTGTGAGCAGACGGCGTGGAGTTTGGGCAAGGGAGGCAGGTGGACTGGAGTGGCATCCTAAATCCTTGATTGCCTGTGTGACCTCGGTAAGCTTTCCTGATCCCTGATGCTTCTTCTATTCTCATTTACATAATGTGGGTTCCAATATATCCTTTAAAGTGTTAATGTGAGGATTCACATTAACGAGTAAGACGATGTATACTAAATGCATATAACAATAATCTGGCATATAGTAGGTGTTTGATAAATGTAACCTCAACTCTTTCTTCCTCTGATGTATCTGTTCATTCTCTATAGGCAAGCAGCAAAAATTATATCTATTATATTTTAAAGAGCTGATACAATCTTGCCTGGTTACCTACTTAACCCATTTTTGCACCTCTCAGGGCCCTAGTCCTCTGGGCAATGAGGTTCAAACTCTCTTTGTCTGCTAAGAGCTGGGCCACCATCTTGGCAGGGCACTTGGAGCTTCTGCCTGGTCACTATGCCCTAAGTATTGGCCCCTACCCACCACTGGATGGATGGGAGCAATTCTCCAGCTAACTGCCCATTTACATGGAAGAGTGCTTCCCAAATCACAAGGCTGTTGAGATTAAACTGGTAATTACCACATGCAGATTTCCCAAAGTGTTCACTTGTCTGTATTCAACACTGACTTGAATGGCTGGGATTTTGAGTGGCCTTTGAGACAGATCTAAATTGTGACAGATGTGAATAAACATCAAGACTAGGGAGAAGTTATTAATGATGACATACTCAGCCATAGGGTGTGGGGAGTGTCCGCCAGGGCTGCAGACCTTGGAATGCAGGTCCCTTCTTCCTGTGGCAGAAGCCCATTACCCTTCCATACCAAGCACAGGCATCTTCCTGTCGAAGTCTTCCTGGACCCCCATTCCTCATCCCAAGCTAGAGTAACCGTTCCAGATCTATACACTGATAACATCCACAGGGATCTCTGCACTCTGCAACAGTTTTTGATGAATGTGTGAGTTGTCTGCCTCTACCAGATTATTCTACTCTATGACACAGAACTATATTGCCACCATATTCCCACTTGTGCTGCCTCCTCTGAAGAGACTGCCTGACTCCTTCATGGGGAGGGTGGATCAGGACACTTTACGTCCAGAAGTCTACTCCCTGGAACAGTCCCCCCGCCACACACATATACACACCATGTTTCTTGGTTAGTGTTAGAGTTTGTTACAATCAAGAGGGAAAAACAACAGCAATGGCTGAATCCAAGATACAGTCTTAGTTTCTCTCCCAAGTGAAAGAAGTGTGAAGACTGAGAGGTCCAAAATGTCATGATAGCTCCTTCCTTTGGGACTACAGAGACCCAGGGCCTTATCTTTCTTCTCTATCATGTCTTCAAAGTTACTTTATGATCCAAGACTGGTGCTGATGCTATCAATGATGCTGATGCTACTGATTGGTACAGCTGGCAAGGACAAAGTTCAGGTTGAAAGAAAGAAGACAGGCAGGAAGGGTAAATTGGAGGCATCTCCCAGCTGATTGGGCTCTCTTTAAGTATGAATCAGTCTACATCATTTCTGCATACACCTCTTGGATTAGAATGTAAGCACATGGCAACATTTGGATAAAAGGAAGGATGAGAAATATAGCCCCCCTTTTTTTCCCCAAGAAGGCAATGTACTGCACCAAAAAATTAGAGTTCTGATATTAAGCAGCTGACAGAGAATGCACCTTGAGATGGGCAACTAACAGCCACAGTATCCAGGATAAAAATTAAAAAGAAACAACAACAAAAAAAATGCAGGTGGAGGGAGCTACCTTTCCTTCCTCTATATGGATTCAACCCCCTAAATGCCATTTCTTCTGATAAAGCACAAATCGGATGTCTGTCTCAGAGAGAGAGAGGGAAAGATGGGAAAAAATGAGATGGGAAAAAATGATGCCTCTTTCTCAGTTTCATGGAAACAGCCCAAAGAAATCAACCAGTGGGAAAAAGATTAAGATATTAATATGTATTAATTTCCTTCTTGCCCCAGGCACCAGCACACATTTCATCTTATTTAATTCTCACAACATCCCCGAGAGGTAACCACTATTACTTTCATTTTGTATATGGAGACTCAAGTTCAGAGAGGTTAAGTGACTTGCTCAAGGTTGCAGAGCTAGTGAGGGATGAAGCTGAAATTTAAACTAAATCCCCTTGCTCCCTGTTTAATAGTAACTCTCAACACTAAAGTAGAAGAGGGAAGAAGAAGCATGACAACATCCAATTCAAAGAACAAAATGCCCTTGAATTTTGGTTTCAACATTTGGTGTAGAATATTAAATGTTCATAGTTCCTTTCATATACAGACATTTGTCTGACAGACAACATTTTCTGCATATATGAATTCTGAAAATACTTTAAATCTCAACCAAGATGCTCTCTACTGATGGTGGAGGGGAGAGAAGACTGCTGGATGCATAGCTTCAAAGTCTGAATGTGAATGGCCTCCTGGCCATTGAACTCATGAGGATTTCATCTTATGCTAAAGCAATGCTAATGCTTATTGAGATTTGGGCCACAATGGGCTTCTAGGATGGGGGGGAACAAGAAAGGGAGACAGCACTGGAGCTGCAGAAGGAAGCTGTGAGCGTAATCCTTCAGGGCCCAAAGGGAAGTTAGAGGGCATTGTGGCCAGCCTCCCACATATGGCAAAATATTCTCTAATATATCTCATGAGTAATCATCCAGCCCTTGAAAGAAGCTAAGTAAGATAGGGGTTTGCTATTTTCTGACAGACATCTCCTTTTATTTAAAAATTTTTTTAAGGATTGATTGATTGATTGATTGATGGGGGCGGGGGGAGAAGCAGAGAGAGAGGGACTGAATCTCAAGTTGACTCCTGGACGAGCACAGGGCCCACTGCTGGGCTCCATTCTATGATCCTGAGATCATGACCTGAGCCAAAATCAAGAGTCAGACCTTTAACTGACTGAGGCACCCAGGAGCCCCTGGACGAAAATTTCCTTTTAAAATAAGACCAAAATCCAAACTCCTGAGTTTAATAGCAAAGAAGTAGTGAGGGTCTCCCGTGCACCGTGCTTTTATATAAATTATCTTCAGCAATCTTAACACTGTACCTCTAAGCTTATGAGGGAGATAGAGATCATCCCTTTCCTTTTGTAGCTGAGATCACAGTCTGGGTGTGTGGGACCCTCCAGAAACCACACAGCTGGGATGACCAGCCAGGTCATCCAGCTTTAAAGTGGACATTCTTTCCTTACACGGTCACCACATTGTTGCCCTGGTTTTTGGCAACTGTCCTTAACCTTTGGTCCACACTTCACCGGTTCTGGCTGGCTGGCTGTTAATGGCACCACCATCTCTCCCACACAGGACAGAATCTGCAGACCACTCATCATTTCACTGACTTCTCCGGGATACTGGTCAGCTTTTTCAAAGGTTTTCCTGACCATAGCTCCCCAAACTGAACATACTCTGCTGCCTACGGTTGGGATGGGATGGAATTTGTTCTCTTTGCGTTTAAAGACACACATGTACTTTCTGCTGAGCTTGTTCTTTCGTTGGCGTCCATCCCAAATGGTTTGGAGCAGGTGGGTCACTCAAGTTAACCCATCACAATGTGGGTTCAACTGACAAATCCAAGTTAAAGGCCCTAACCCTGTTGGCTTGGAGGTCCATCTCATGTGGCTGATAGTGAACACGCAGGATTTCTAGATGCCTTCAATAGGGCACCTTCAATGAGCAAATGGAAGATCCACGTTCAGGATAGCTCCCTCACATGGCTGGCAGGTTGCTGCTGTCAGCTTAGAGTGCAGTTGGGATTGTGGGTCAGGGCCAGGGGCTCTGGCTTCTCTCAACCTATGTCTCTCCATGGGCTTTACCTTTGTCACAGCATGGTGGCTGGGTTCCCAGGGCCAGTAACCCAAAGAAACAAGACAGAACCTGCATGGCCTTTCCTAACCAGGCCGGCACCCCTCCATCATACCCCATCGCTTGACAGATCACAAAGCTTGACTCAGTTCAAGGGCCAAGGACATAGATCCCATCTATCAATAAGAGGTATCTCTAAGAATTCGTGGCCCACAGACCTACCTCAGAAAGGCGTCAGCTCTAATACGTACTTTTTCGTGATCCGGAGCAAGTGATCTTCCTTCCAACCCACTTTTTCCCTTTTTGGGGTGAGAAAAAGAGTAGGATCTATGAAAAGGTGTACCATGATGCCGGCCACCACCCCTTCTCTTGCAAGCTGGCTTCCTCCTGTCTACTCAGTGTCCTGATATTATTCATTGCATAATATCTGAATAAGTCTGTTCATTTGGAAGGATCAGTTTATTCACCCCAGCTTCTCCCAAGTTTTTAATAAAACTTTCAGACAGGTCAGAGTGCTGGGGTACGCCATTGGAGGCCTCTTTTCAGACTGGCCAACCAAACCCTTCAGAGGAAGTTACTTGGTCCTCTGTTGGCCTCGTGGAGTCTGTATCTTCTTAACTATTCTCTTCCAAGAGTGCCATCCTTGGGGAAGTAGTGATGAATGAAGGAATAGGCAACTAAACAAACGGAACCTATATAGGTAAGCAAATCCAACACTAGTTTTGTGACAATGAATTCAAATCATAATTTCAAGATGCAGATTAAGAATTTATTTGATGCATGGTCAGATAAGACGAGTTCAGCCAGGAAAATTTTCCAGAGAAAAAGCTTTGAAAATCCTGAACAAAAAACAACAAAAAATAACAACCCACCTCCTTGTTTTTAAACAAAAAAATCATGTTGGAATTTTTTTTCTCAGCAGTATAATTGGATCCCACGTCAACTTCACATCAGGCCATCAAGTCTTTACCCCAGTGTAAGTGATTACCACAGAGAGCTCTCTCGATAAAACATCTGCAAAAGATCCACTTTCCTTTGTGGCTTGCCATCTCGACATTATATCATTTGATACTTGGAGTACTTGAAGTGGTTAGAAATCTTCAAGGAATTATTTTATATATTTGAATAAAACTGTTAATTATTGCATTCTGTTGTGAAGGCATGAACCAGGGAAAAGATAAAAGCATCTTTCAAATTTAATGTCCCAATTAATTAATTTTTACTTATAAAATTGGAGCCTTTGCCAAGGCTTCTGGAAGCATTATGAAAGATTGATGTCATAAAGATAAGAATTTAACTGGGTCAAGCCCAGCCATCAGATTATTCTTAATTAGGAATGAATCTCTCTATAATTTCTATAAAATTGGCTGAATAACAGACGACACACTAAATTGCTAATGTAATTCAAGGGGTATACGATTTGAAAACGGGCTGCTCCTTTTTGCTGATTTTATCAGTGGTGCTCTCTGCCCTGATTCATTCGGCAGGTTGTTGTTTATTTTCCAAGTTCAGAAAAATGTCATCTTTAATTATAGATGGTGCCCAGGACATATATTCCCCTTCGTGCCTACTTTCAGGATTGAATGTAAAGTATTGGCCTGGATGGGAAAACATGTGCTTGTGTCAGAAGAGGCATCGTTTCAAAAAGGTCACATCTGAAACTTGTTTCAGTGAGTCAGCTCGGAACTTGTGGGCTGTGTGCTGTGGTTTTCAAGAATCAGAAAGGTCGGTCCCTCCAGGCAATTCCAGACACCGCTGAGGAAGGCAGCTTTCAAAAGGGAGAAAAGGAAAAGGGAGAGAGTGTGTTTGAGAGATTTAATGTCTATCATGTCACCACATCATGGGTAAACCCCATAAATGGAATGTTGACAATAAAGAATGTAGTATTCCACTTACCTAGTTCAACAACAGGTAAAACAAGGCTCTGATGATAAATGTAAAAATAGCTCTGGGGTGGACATTGGTGGAAAGAGACATAGGAAGTGTTTTGGATTAATGGAAATGGTCTTTGTCTTGATCTGAGTAGTGGTTAGACACATGTACACACAAGTGGTTAAATATATATATGCAAAATAAATGTGTGTATTTCTCTCTATATGATTTACACATCAATACAATGGTATGACAATAAAGGGTATATATGTCAAGCAACACTAAATTAATGGCTTGGGGGAAGCCTGTGTGGCTCAGCTGGTTAAGTATCTGACTCTTAAGTAAACTGGCTCAGGTCCTGATCCCGCAGGTGTGGGATCGAGCCCCGTATGGGGCTCTGTGCTCAGCGCAGTCTATCTCAAATTCTCTCTCTCTCCTGCTTTTGTTCTCTCTCTCTCTCAAATAAAGAGGGAAAATCTTTAAAAAATAAACAGTGGCTTAAGTTCCCAATCAGAATAAGTATTATCTCTGCTAGGTCCTATTTGTCAAAGTGTGTTCCCTAGATTTCCACATCAGAATCAGCTGGAGTATTTGTTAAAATTACAGATTCCTGGACCCACCCTATTCCACCCTACACACACACACACACACAATCAGTGGAAATGGGAGATGGGACAATCTGCCTTTTCAGTGAACTCCCCATGCTATCCTCCCATCTCCAAAAAGGAATCCTTGCCGAAGTACATTTTACAGGAGTGTAAATCAAAAGCATCAATCCGCTAATCAAAAGCATCAGCGGATTTCAAGGAGGCTCAGTTCAGAATCAGTATGTAGGACTGGGATGAGGAGTTATGAACCCTTTTACCAAACATATGCCATGAGTCTCTGTTTACACAATCTCCTAATTTTCACAACTAGGATATAAGACTTAGAGTACGACCATCTGGTATCCAAGCAGTGCTAAGTGAAGCTAAGCCAGATAAGTTAGCAGTCCAAGGTTACACCCAGAAAAGGAGTAGTCACCAAGATGTGGCTCAGACCTCTAGCCATTTTGCCTCCCTGGACTTGTGAAGCATATGGTGTTCCAGGCTTTGGACTGGGAGGGTCCAGGGCAAGAGAGGTCTCATGCTAAAGAGGACACATTCTGAACCTTGGAGGAAGGATGGGTGGGATGCAGATGGTTAAGGAGGGGCCAAGACAGACACCAGGATGAGAAGAGGAAGCTGAGTGGCTCAATTCCATAGCACCAAGATTCAAGAATGACTGGATGTGTACTGGGTTTTAAAGGGAAGGGGGAATAATAAACATGGACCGGGAGTCTGGGGCAGGCTGTGGAGTATCTTGACTGTCAAGTCATCAGGCTGCCCTTTTCCTTTGGGCGATGGGGAAAAAATGAAGGTTCCTGAGCAGGGGCCTTAACAGATGACACCGGGTACTAACAGAGGTCACTCTGAGGGCCTCTGAGGTCACCCTGAGAATGAACTGATGAGCCACTGCCTGTGAATACTCTTGCCTTTTCTCTCCACTAGGATCTTCCCTAATTCCTATTTATTTTTTTTAATCTCCCTCCTTCCTTTTCAGCATCAGGGCCAGACCCTTTTCCAACAATATGGTTAGTCTAATCTTTCGAGAGCGCAAGTTTGTAGTGCTTGACTAAATCCTACTTTACAGAAAGCACATTCAGCTATTCAACTATAGATTGAATTGGTATATGCATATCGCATACAATTTGATTCCATACATTGCTTTTTAATATCACTTACTTTTTTTGTTATGGACTCTTAAGGTTATCTGTTATCACGTTCAGATTCATAGATAGGTAAGGTTAGCCCATTTTGCAATATGTAGGTGAGTTTACTCATTCATGCATTCATTTTCCTATCCAGTGGCAAATACTGGGAAGGGGCAATGGAAAACCAACTTCGATTTGGAGTTAGCTAGGGCACATTTAATTTTGCCAAAGCTTAGGTCAAATTTAGAATATCTTACACTGCTGAATTGCAATGATGCACCTAAAGAGTGTGACAGGCCACACAGAACTAAGGTAGGAGAGAGTACATCTCAGAAAGAATTATCTCTCAAGCTAAAGGAGTGACCTATGCAAAATCTGTAATTGTAAAATCTGACCTTATGAATCACATAGCATTATGGCCCCTGGGAACATGGGTTTTTGCTTATGCCTGTGTCTGTCCAAATATCTTTTTTTTTTTTTAACTCTTTCACAGTGAAGTAAATTTTGGCTTTCCACTATTTTTCTGTTCTTAAGTGCAAATGAAACTTTTGCTCATTTGTAAACTCAGTACGGGGTGGACTTGAGCATGTATACATCTCTACTTGGCCTTCTGTTCACAGCAGCCTTCTCATTTCTGGAAATCACCTTTATAAACAACCCGGAAAAATTATGCAACAGGATCATAACCCACATGTTTACTTCTCATGACCCCATTTCTCTGGGCTGAGGTAAGGGTAACTACAGCTCTTGTCCCATCAGAAGAGTTTACTGAGCCCACGATTAGTCATAAGGTTTGTGGTGTGGCAGTGAATAAACGCATCTTGAATAGTGTGCTGGGTAATTTACACGCATTTTCTTAGAGAGTCGCCCAGCAACCCAGCACCTGTGGAAGAAAATGAGGCTCAGACATTTGTGTGACTTGCACAAGGACATAAGGGTTATCAGGGGGGTAATGTGAGGAGTAGAACAGGAAAAGAGAATCAGGTGCCAGTAGAAATGAAGATCCGTGAGGCAAAAATGAGTGAAACTGAAAAGCAGCTAGAAGATCCAAACAAATGCAAACCCAGGAGCCAAGACGGGAGAGTGCAGCGAAACTGGAAAATTATCTGAGTCCACTAGAGCAATCCGAATATGGAAAATAGGAATACCTTCAGTCGTAACTGTAACCATTGCCTCTAGGACATACCTGCCAGGGCCGGACCAATGAAATAAGTTCGGGCTTGACAAGGAACAAAACAGATTTACTTTCTGCCTTCGTGGAGTTGAAAGCCTTGGGGAAACAGTGCTGAAAAATGGCTGCCCATTAGTAAATTTTAAACACCTGATGGTGCCTTTAAGACAACCTGAAAGGAAACAGAATGAGCGGCAACAAGTGTGCTTGCCAAAACTCCGTGGGTGGGACCAGGGGCAGCTCCATTTCTGCTCTACAGAATTCTACAGAAAAGTTTACTTCCAAGTGCTGGTTAGGCAGCATCCAGCTCTCCGTGTGCACTGGCTGTGACATTTGATCTCTGCTCCTTTGAAACTAGCTTCTGCTAAGTCTCTAGTTTTGGTTTGAAGACACTCAGCAGCTGAAGAGCGGCTGGGCTGGAATTCCAGTTCAGTTCTTCGGAATCTACGTCTGCCTGTGCCTTCCCCAGGACATCGGGCAGGAAGCAAATTTACATTTAGCCATCTGTCTCCATTCTAGATACTTTGTAAACAACAGCATTCTCCCATCCAAGGGTCTACCTCACCAGTGCTGTATATAGTTGTATTTCTTTGAATAAATAGAGAAATAAATGAATAAATAAGCAAAACTGAGGAAATCACTTTCATGGAAATGTTTTTGCATCTTAGCAAAATAAGAGGTTTGGGTGAACTTGGCCCCAAAGGGCTGAAAATAAGTACTTGCTTAACTATAATTAAGCCCCTCCAGAAGAGCAGTTTGGCATTTGATTCAGAAGAGTA
Source organism: Procyon lotor (assembly GCA_028646535.1). NCBI lineage: Eukaryota > Metazoa > Chordata > Mammalia > Carnivora > Procyonidae > Procyon > Procyon lotor. The sequence continues at coordinate 16,255,283 of CM053620.1, forward strand.
ATTTAGCTTTGGGAGCTTTCCAACGTGGTTTATACCAATGCTGCAGCATTAGTCATTTTAGGAAGATCATTGTGTGATGCCTGGAGTCTTGCTTTGATACTTGACATCTAAGACCCCAGAGGCTGTAAGCGGAAATAAGTATTTCTACCACCACACACGGTCCCTATACTTTGATCAGTTGTTGCGTTTTATGAGTATGGAGTTCAGAAGCAAAAGGGACAAGATGTGCGGAGGGATATAGACAGTGAGCAGATTTGTGAAGACAGATTCTGGCTACAGTTCTTTGGGCAGGGAAAGTTAGCTCAAGCATCATAAGGGGGACCATGGACTTCGATTTCTGAGTAACTGGCGGTCAAATCTCTCCACTGAACCTCACCAGTTGTGTGATATTAGATAAGCAACTCAGGTCTTCAAGTCTCACATGACACACATACAGATAATAACAGAGATATTATGGCGTTGCCTCTGTGAAAAATTAGAATTAGAACAAAAGAACACACACTAAGGAAGTAATTATACACCCTGACTTTATCAGAATTAGTTCTTTTATCGTACCAATCGCTCACATCCCCTAGTCCATGTCATCCCCAACCTAGGACACTGGTTGGCTTAAAGCAAGAAGGAAGATCTTGGACAGGTAAGATCCTTTTCTGAAGAAGATCCTCTTGAGATGCTACTGACATTCTCCCAATAAGTACCTTAAGTGAACATGCAAGAAATACGTAAAAAATGAGTACTTGGCAAGGAGTCGAGAGATGTAATTCCAAATCCCAGCACTGTCATGTGGGGCACAATTTAGGGTAGGTCAGCTGACCATCTGGGTCTCAGTGTCATGAAAACAAAAATGGCGGCAGTCAGGGGACCAGAGTGTAGGCAAAACAAACCTCCAAGTTTTCTCAGACTTCATAGTCAGTAATTAAAAGAATACAAATCTCAGCCATTTATTTCTTCAGCAAACTGATTCTCAGCATGTACGTCCATCCAGCAAAATTATGAATAAATTAGATATAAATAAATACATAAATTAAAAAAATGAATATCCCAGACTGAGGCATAATGTGCTATTTTTCCACAAAGGAGAAATTGGTATCTTGATGCATGGGCATAGCGGGATGTTTTCTGTTTCTTCTATGAAAGAATGGTTTTAAGGAGGATAAGTATATGGTCTTTGTCAAACATGTATGTCTGTCTTTTCATTTAAATGTAAATGCAGCCGTGAGTCTTAGGAAACACACACACATGCTCTGAAGCCTTTGCAGAAAAGCACCAGGAACAGGGAGCTTTTCAAATTGAAATTCCTTCCTAAATTATTTTTTAAGTCTCTCAAGATCACCTTGATAATTAATTTCTTTTATATTTTAAACATCCTTTTTTCCCCCCACCCTGCAAAGAGGGAGAAAGCACCATCATCAGTGGAAGAACTCCGACTGTCAAGATAACACAATGTGCTGGTAGCTGGGGAGAACTTTGTGCAACTTACGTGGAGATATAAATATATTAGTTTGGGGATTCCTACTTTCAGAGCAAATATTACATTGTCACAAATATCATACCCTCAAGCCACGGTACATTTTAATGGCTTCATTATTAAAATTTGGTTACTGTTTCGGAACCGTAAATCCATCAGTTATGATAATTTCATAAAATGAAACCACAAATATTAATAAAAGTTTTCAGTTCGGTGGAGCATCAACAATAACCAGACATATTATGATTCTGGGAAAGTTAGGAAACAGCATTTTCAAAGCGTAAGAAAATGTTCTCTAATTCAAAACTTTCACTGTGTCTTCAAGCACGAGCCTGGACAATAAATTTCCCCCACTCCCCTTCCTACCAAAATGCATCGCTTCTCACGTCTACGAAACAAAGCCCATGTTTTCTTGGCCTGGTGTTCAAGAGCTTTACCCTCATGCCCTAGATTAACTTTCAGATTGCTTTCTGGATGCTTCTCTTTATGAACCGTGTGTCTGTCCATCTCTGGACAGACCGAGCCTCAAAGCCTGCCTCCCCTATGGTATCACATCACGTTCACTCACGGTATCCCTCACCCTCCATGCCCTCCCTTTCAGTTGCTGTTCTCCAATAGCCACATGAAATTTTGTTAGGTTTTTGAGCTCTTTACCCACGGTCGTGCACAGAGAAGGTTCTTAATAGTGTATCTCTGATGAAGGAGTACGTCAAACAAACGTGTGTCAGGATTCCATGCAGGGGCCACGGATTTTGTGTCTCTAAGGTAGACACTGAAGGTTTTAAACACCAAAGAAGATTAAAGTCCATGAGGGAAATCTCACCACAAGAAAATCTGGAGAACAGGAAAGTCCTGCTTTATGCCAGGAAATTGTCTTTCTTTTTAGTCCAACGTACAGCCATTTATGCAATTAGTAAGCAGCCAAAATGTGTAGAGGGAGTTGGCTGGTCCCTTCAGGATGAAGGCCATTGGCTCTAACACTTGCATCCCAGATTGAACAGGATTGCACTGGGCCCACAGAAGGAAACAAGAGCCTATTGTCTTTCTTAAATTGCAGAGGACTGCATCTTTCCCCCTTTTATCTCCATTCTCTCTCCATTCTCCTCTTGGTCTCACCTGCCAAGATTACACAGAACCCCAGCAGTCCTGCACACCACATATGCCTTGGCTTCCTCATAAGTATTTCAAAGTACACTATTAAGGCAAAAGGAAAATCGAATCTTATTAACAGGATTAACTTCTGAACAACAAGTCTCAAAATCCATTAGAAATAGAAGCGACGGTGTCAGCAATAAGGCTCTGAGAAATCATTTAATTAAAACTCCTTTATTTTTAAAAGCTGATTACTTATGTGTTCTAGTGGCTTCTAGCATTATAATCTGGAAGAGTGGATATTCCACAGCGGGTCGCAATCCCTCATGGTCTGTTTGCTGAAGACCGTTTCTTACCGTCACATACCTGGTAGTCTTGTCTATCTAGCCCTAGTAAGTTGATTTATCATCTGAAGAAAACACATATAATGACCGGGTACCCAGGAGGAGGAAATTAATACCATAAACCTGTCATGAAACATTTCAAGTCAAAATAAGATCTGGTAAAACTAGAGTTTTACCAGAGTGTTTACAGAGGATGATGGAAACTGTGTCACCCAGTTACAAAACCAAGCTATCCAGCTCTAAACTTGCTCAAAATAAAATGCCAAAGTCTTTCTGAGAAAGGGATCAGTTCTTTGTTTGTTTGTTTCCATGATTTTTGCCCATCTAACCAAATTTAAGGCAATTCACTTGTCCATTCACTTATTTTTTTCACTTAACATACATGGGATCCATGGGAAGACCTAGAGGGTACACCAACAAATGAGGCCAAGTCCCCAACCCCAGACAACAGAGGTGTTCTTTACAAATAAGTGGATCCAACTGAATGGCCATTTGTCGGGAGAGCAACCTCTGGTTGGCCTCTGGTGGGTGTGACATGGTTGTGGAGGTGAGGTTTTCTAATTAAAGAACCTACAAACTCCCTATTGTAAATAGGCCAATGATGTAAGAGGGGTCAATATTTTGACTTCTTGCAGGTGGCATTCCTAGAGTTCTCCTTTATGAAATATCAATTCTGTGAAAAGCGTTGGTTATTTGGTTCATAAGTTCAAATTGTAGTGGAAGGAAAGCAGTCAAGTGGCTCCAAACTGAATTGAGTCCCTGTTTTAGATTTCAACCAGGGATATTTTGGTCATCTTGAAGATACACTAAAGTACTGTCCTTAGTGTAGGCTGAGCTGTGCAGTGGCAAGTGGATTCATGTGGATGAGTCCAGTCCAAAGCCACTGGCTACTGCCATCCTCCTGAACAAGTAGCGTCTTCGGGACTGAGGTCTTTGGACAGGAATGATTTCTTTTACTTTGATTTCTAGACTTGACCTGAAGAAGAAAAATGTTCCAAGTAGCCTAGGGAATAGTATATTTTTTATTTTATTTTTTTTAAGATTTATTTATTTATTTGAGAGAGAGAGAGCATGAGAGAAGGGAGGGTCAAAGGGAGAAGCAGCTTATCCCTGCTGAGCAGGGAGCCTGATGCGGGACTCGATCCTGGGACTGAGCCGAAGGTAGTCACTTAACCAACTGAGCCACCCAGGTGCCCGGAACTAGTATATTTTTAAAATAATTTTGCATTGCAATTCTCAATAATCCATTTCTGAGTTCTCTCAGAATAAACATTAAGAAAATTCTTCAAGCAGGGCACCTGGGTGGCTCAGTGGTTAAAGCCTCTGCCTTCGGCTCAGATCATGATCTCAGGGTCCTGGAATCAAGCCCCGCATCGGGCTCTCTTCTCAGCAGGGAGCCTGCTTCCGCCTGCCTCTCTGCCTACTTGTGATCTCTCTCTCTGTCAAATAAAGAAATAAAATCTTAAAAAAAAAAAGAAAAGAAAAAGAAAATTCTTCAAGCATCTATATTGCTCTTACTATTATACTGACATGTAACGTTCAACTGTGGACTGTTGTTCATTTGGGGATACTACTTACATTGTAACAGTTTTCTACCTATGTGTATTTTTGCTGATACCCAATGATAATAAGGTCTCTTACTTAGAACAAAATTCTACAACCTTTGATAGTAACATTTAAATACAATACAGAAGATAAATAAAGAAAAAATCTATTTAACAATGAATCGTGCTTTGGGTATATTTCAAAGAATTATTAATATGTTAGTTGCGGTAATGTGTTTCCAATTTGGGTTAAACAGCCTATGAGAGGACTTTATCTGTGTATGTATAATCTCTCTTTTTCTCACACATGCCCACATACATTAACAAGTATTCATTAAATTCTACCTATATTACAGGAAAGTTATTTTCATAGAAGTAAGAGTTGAATCCTAACATCATTTAGCAAATTCCAAGGAACTGATTGGTCTACATTTGTTGGCAGCTTTATCTTTCACTCTTCTTTCTTTTCTTCCCATGGAGGATGACAATATTCAAAGGCTAGGTTTGAGCTTGGTAGGAAAGGCTAATATTGACCCTGAATTACAACTCAGCTTAGCAAAGTTTTCTGTACTGGGATCTGGGGCTGGTGCTCAATGGAAAATTAAGGCTCTTGCACTTTTGTTTCTCCTGTTCTCCACGTGTTCATCTTCCCTGGGGAGGGTACCGAGAAGGAAGGGGGTAGAGGGAACAAGTCCAGAAATTCCTGATCCAAATGCCATCTTAACGTCGTCAGAGAGACTGAATATACCCAAAGACTGAATCTTTACACTGTTTCTCATACCTGCTTTCTCTAAACCAATGCCTTCACGTTCTCCTGGATGAGAAGCAGCCCTTGATTTGGGCACAAAACTGGTAACACAATGTATCTGGTGTCAATTCCAGTTTTAGATTTTCACTACATACTGATCATAGTAGACCCTGTGTTCTCATCAGGACACATAGTGGACTCAGCTTCTGAAAGCAAGAGATCAGAGAGCAGGAGGTGGGATGGCTCTGGGCCATAAGTAGGAATTAGCTTCATGTGGAAAAGTGATTCTGACCTCACAAAATGGTTTGGGTGCCAACCATGCTCTCTTTTGAGCATTTCCCTTGAATTTGATCTTGCTTATTGGGTTTTGTGATGAAAGGCTTTTATTGATTAGTACTGAGCACTTGAAAGTTAAGTGGCTCCGTAGAAAATAGGGAATTAGATGATCATTATTTTTTATCTTTTCTGAAAAGTGCAATTTCTAGTTAGATGGCTGACTAAATAAAACCCAGGACGTCTTTGTACCAGAAAGTAAATGAAAAAGTGAAAAGTGGAATCTCAAATGCAACATTTCAATGAGATTGGATTTAATTAAATACTTTATATGAACCTAGGGGGAGAAAGCTAGGTCTCACTGGAAGTGGGGTGGGCATTTCCTTTTATGAACTGGTCTAGGATACAATAGGCAAGCCCTGTTGACCATTAAGTCTCCTTTCCCCTATACTCTATCAAATCCGAACAGGTGCTTAGGCTAACACTTAGTGTCAGTCTGTTTCTGTCCCCAGGTAGTCTCTACAGGTACTAGGGCACTTCCCTAAAGCAAGCCTTGCCTCACCTTGTCTTTAAGTCAATCTTCAGAGAAGCCAACTGAGACCTATAAGCAGGTGAGTTTGGTACGTCCTAGTCTGAAAGTCTTCATCTTGCCATGCTTGGTTAATCTTTTCAACCTTTTACTCCCAGCCACTGGCTGATGTGTCACCAAGTGTCTTTGGTGCTGACCATAGCCGTGACAATGTCATTTTTAGAGTTGAGAAAATCAACGACAGCAGACCCTCTTTATCTGGACTCTAGGATGGGTAGATGGGCTGATGCTGTGAATAAAATGGTCTCTTTGTGTTCCCATGCACAAGAAGAGGCAAGGTCTCTGCTCACCTGGAGCTTACACTTTTGATGGAAGAAGAAAACCATGAACTAAAGAGATCAATACACTAGACAAACGAAGATTGTGGCCAATTCTGTAACAGAAAACCTACAGGGCCTTTTGACAGAATTTCAGGTGGGTTTGTAGGGGCAGGTGAGAAACACCATGGTTCCTCAAAGCTTTCTATCACTCTTATAGGGGAAATGAAAAATCATGGTCTGGGAGTTGTGGTCACATAGCCTGAAACAGCCCACCGAAAGGATCCAACAAGTACTTGGAAGCCTTTTGTTTAGGAAAGGCAAATGCTGTTGCTCTTCCTTGTTATAGTCCTGTTGATTTCAACACAGAATTTATTTTACAAGTGGTCAAGGAATGTTCAGAACAGAGGGATATGTGTCATATTTTCTCTCTTCTTTTGTGTCTGTGGGCATACAATGAGATCTAAACTGAAACAAATTTGGAACTAGTATTGTGACACCCTCCACAATGAGGGAATGTTTGGGGCATTAAGAATAATAGAACCACATCCCAGGTTGTGCTACCTCCTTAGATATGGTGACTTGGATATTGCTGGACCTATCTTAGTCATCTTATTGCTTGGCTAGTCTGCCATCCTTAGCCCCTCCGCAGCCTCTCTTTTCTAAACAGGTTCTCACTGGGTCACAACGGAACTCAGGTCATGATCCTTTGAGTCCTGGATTGTTACCTTTTAATACTGCTTAACTTCATGGTTAAAGACATGGACTTGTAGGAGATTCTGGAATATGGCACTGCTTTGCTCCCGTTCTAATTATTATTTTTTATTTATTATTCATTTATTTCAGAGACAGAGAGAGAACATGAGCAGGAGGTGAGGCAGAGGGAGAGGGAGAGTGAGAATCTCAACCAGGCTCAGTGCTGAGCATGAGCATAGGGCTCGATCTCACGACCCTGAGATTGTGACCTGAGCCAAAATCAAGAATCAGTCACTTAACCAACTGAATCACCTAGGGCCCCATCTTCTCCCATTCTAATTCTACTGGTCTAACTTGAGCCACAGAGTATCAGAACCCATGGGCAGCTGGGTATAGGCGTGGTTTTCCTTGGGTCCCCTTCATTCCCAGGTAATCACGTTAGAATACCTCTTCCAAAGAGTGGAAGTTACTTTTCTTGGGATCAAGTATAGCCCCTAGAAAATTTAAGGTTCAGGAAAGGTAAACGGATTAGTATTTGTTCATTATATGTGGTCAATAAAATAGTGTGATTTAAGACTTCTGATAAATTCAATGGTAGACAAAGGAGTCCAGCCATAGCTTACAGATCGAGGTTGTGAATGAATGGCTATTGGAGGAGACACAAGTCCTGGGCAAGAAAACTGTCTGAACCCCTGTTCAGTTGTCCCTACACAGACCCTGGGGGTGGTACAATGGTTGAACTGGAAGGAGATTGGAAATATTGGGAATTAACGCTTAAAGTCTCCCATTCTGATTCAGACATGAAGAAGGGCAGAGCTTGATTTCCCGAGCATGATAGCAACAAGACAGTCAACATAATATCTTGCATTTCAATGAAAAAGAAAATAAATGAAAACGAAGTCATGGCATCTGGAGTCGACAATCTAGGTTCCAATCTAAGCCCTTCCATGAAGTGGGCAAATGGCTCAGCCTCTTTGATCCTCCCTCTCTGTCTGCTAAGTGGACGTAAATGGGTACAGAAACCCTTGTCCTTTGAGACGACCGAGTGGTACATGAGAACCTAGGTAAAACACTGAGCACCAAGCGATCTACATCTAGTATATTCCTCTGCATGGAAATAAGTGTCTTGGGAGGAGGTGTCCTGGCCTCTATTGCCAAGAATGAGGAAGCTCAGTATACATTGAATATACATCTCCCTGGAGTATGTTTGAAAATGTTCCAGTGCAAACGGACACTAAGTGGCAAACAAAACGCCTTGTCAGCCTTAGCCCAGAAGATGCTGGTAAGGAAGTCATTAATTACTTGCCAGTCAGCCATAAGGTGTTACGGAGCCTGCTAAGTTTAAATATGCTTTATTATCTGACATCCAACATATGGCACATGGTTATGAGGTGGAAGACACTAGTTTTAAAGGTCATCGTAACCCAAATGAGCAGATCTGAAATGGAGAAATTAGTTAATGCTTTCATCTGCTGATTTAGTGTGAACACATCCAAGAGAGCCGAGGCACTCCAGATGGCAGGCAGCAAAAATAGCTAAGAAAGATGATGTGTGTTAACTGTTTCTTAATGACACCAGTGGTTCACCAGGGGGAAGAGAGAGAAGGCATCTTGTGTAAGTGCTGGTTGAACTCATGGGCAAGACAGACAACATCTCTTCCCCTGGTTCTCAGGAGATTAAATCCCACCTGTAACGAATGATAAAACTCTCCTTCTAGCCACATTATTAGTATGATTGCTGATTGTTCTTACTATTTTTACTATTACTATTATTCATTGCTTCAACTAATATTTAATACATAATTTTATTCACATGCCAGGCACCATTTTGTGTTTTACTTATTTCTCTTGACAGCTCATTGAGGTAGCAGTGGTTAAGAATGCTGGATTGGACTACCGGGTGTTTACCCAAAGAAAACAAAAACACTAATTTGAAAGGATATGTGCACCCCTATGTTTACCATAGTGTTGTTTCTAATAGCCAAGATATGGAAGCAACCCAAGTGTCTACCGATAGATGAATGCATAAAGAAGATGTGCTATGTAAATACAATGGAATATTACTTAGTCATAAAAAAGGATGAAATCTTGTCATTTGCAATAACACTGATGGACATTTCAGTAGAGGGGAAACACCTGGCAATCCTTAGAACACTGACATAGCTCAAGAAGCAAAATTCAGGAGCCCAAGCAAGGCCAGCCCCAAGTTACTTGTTTGCCTAAGCAAACAAAACAATTCAAACTCTGAGCAGATGCTGAAAAACAATGTTGGCAAAGTAATCTTAAATCTTTAAACCTCAGTCATGACAAATGCACTTACCAAGTCCCTACTATGTGCCAGGTATTGGGTTGAATTTTTTTTTTTTTTTTAAGATTTTATTTATTTATTTGACAGAGACAGAGAGATCACAAGTAGGAAGAGAGGCAGGCAGAGAGAGGGGGAAGCAGGTGCCCTGCTGGGCAGAGAGCCTGATGTGGGGCTCGATCCTAGGACCCTGAGATCATGACCTGAGCTGAAGGCAGAGGCTTTAACCCACTGAGCCACCCAGGTGCCCCTGGGTTGAATGTTTTACCAGTATTTTTCATCCTCACAGTGACCTGAGTAGGTTGTCATGATAGTACTTGGCACGGCAGGGAACTGGAACCCAGGATTGATGACTAACAGAGCCAAAAGCACAGGGTTAGAAAGCGGAGGAGCCAAGCTTAGAACTCAAGCCATCAGGATGCAGAGCCCCTGCACCCCACATTGCTCCCTCCTGGTCCTGTCTTCCAGTCCTGGGCCAGATTCAATGGTTTAGGGCCGGAGTTCTCAAACCCAAGCATGCATCCGTGTCATGTGAAAGGCTTGTTACACAAAGTTTGCATGAATTTCTGACACAACAGGTCTGGGGCAGGGGCCCAAGAATGTGTATTTCTAACACTTTCCCATGTGATGCTGATGCTACTGGTCTGGGGAGGCCTCACTCTGAGAGCCACTGGTGAATTATATTTCAGAGCCCGAGTTAGAGTCCCAGAGAGCTGGTTTAGGTCCTAGATCCCCCCACTTCTGCAGGGGGGTGACAGGGAACAAATCACTGAAGCCCTGTGAACCCTGGTTTCGTCATCTACTCAGCAGGGGTTCTAAGTCATTACAATCTGATTGACTATATCAGTCGCTGTTATAAAGAAGCAGTTAATGAAACCTATCTCCTAGAACCGTTATGGAGATTAAATAAAATACCACGTATAAAGTAACTTACTTAGTAAGGAGCCTGGAACACAATAATAGCTCTCACATGGTGGTAAATAAATAAACTTGTCACAAAGTTATTAATCTGTCCCTGTGTACACAGCACAGAGAGAAAGAGATGGAGCCACATTTCCTGTCTGGGACAAGTAAACTTAAGGACCAAGAAATCTGAGAAGAAACACTGACATAAAGACAACGTACACATAAACACTGGGGCATACACATGCGTGTGTGCACACACACACATGCACACACACACATCAAATACCACAAATACAAAATAAGCCGTGACTGCGTCTGCCCAGAAAACTGGAAAGCTAGTGAGCCTTGGAGAAGGGATACAAACTTTCAGCTGGGAAAATTATAAGACTTACAGGGAGAGAGGACAATCCCAGCTGGCTCCTTAAGTATTCAGTCATGCGATGAAAGTTATTTTTTTAAAAAAAAGGATTGAGTGCTGACTACGTATCAGGTACCATGTTTGTCATTTTGTACTTAATTTCCACATCCCCCTCCCCCCCCCCATGGAGTCTGGACATTGCTATTCGTCTTTGACAGGTGAATAAACATGTCTGGGATAATTAAGCAGTTTGCCTGAAGTCGTGTGTGTGTGTGTGTGTGTGTGTGTGTGTGTGTGTGTGTGTGCTGGGTGTGGAAGTGGGACAGGAAGGAAGGTTTGTTTCCTTGTACTTAAACCCCAAAGAGTGATCCTGTCATTCTGCCCCACGATTTCCTCTAGAGGAGTGTTGGCAGGCTGAGTTCCAAAACTTCAAATTCAGAATCTCCTCACTTTAAAGCATGTCCCCTGAGGAAGTCAGAGATGTAAATGCACACACCAAAATGAGCTTGGAACATCTGAGGCAAAGCTGGGAGAGTTCCAGGGCATCTTGATGAGAAGCTTTCTGGAGCCCCAGGAAAGCTATGCCCTTTGATGCCTCCCACCCCAGCTCAGGCATGAATCTCCCTTTGCAAACATCCGTGTGCTTCTCTGCTTCCTTCTTCAGAACAGGTGAGCACTCTGGCAGCTCACCTTACACAAACATGTGTAAGGAAGTTTGTGCTTCTCTCTGAATCCATACAGAACACACTTGTCCCTCTAAAACAGAAGCTCTGGGTCTCTCTCTCTCTCTCTCTCTTTGCAAATAATATATGGTACAAGAGCAGTGATGATGTTCTTCACTGTGGACACGGCAACAGTTTATTGGGGTCCCCAACCTATTTACAAAAATACATCCACTAGTCATCGAAGAGATGGAGAACATATGGTTCATCGGCTATTTGATGCACTTAAGAACAGTTATGTTTCACTTACTTAGATGTCGGACTTGTAGTAACTTAACCAAATTTATTCTTGAGATTAGAAATAAGTGAGAAGGGCTCGAGATAGGCAGAAATAATGGCTTTCCAAAAGCCTTTAAACACCCCCCCCACCCCACACAGACTTTAGAATTCACTCAGCATCTATGGGCTGTACCTTTAAACATGATTCTAAGAAACCTTCTTATATGGTTTACAACCTATAAAACAAGTAGAAAGGTGCCATTTACTGTCTGGCACGCTGAAGGTGATGAGACAGATTCCCTGCCAGTTTAAAGAAGAATCCAAATGCAAAGAACTAGGAACTCTTATCCCCCAAAACAATCACAGAAATGGCCAGCAATAAAGAAATAAGCAATGGCAGTCTGGGGCAGGAAAACTCTCTAATTGGTGTTAGTATTGGCAACAGAGAGACCTGGCAGGCTGGGGACTCAGTGGATGCAAGCCTGGCTGAGCCAGTAAGTACCCTCAGGGCCTTGGGGTAGCACTTCCAACTCAGGAACTGAGATCCACTTCCTATGATGTGGCTTGGCATGGAATTATCAGGAGGGAAGATGAATCACTAAGGAACCGAAGTGCAGACTGCCCTCTATGTATAACAAAGGTGGGCTTCACAAAAGGCCACTTAATGTTTTCCCTGACAGAAGAATGCAAATTAACCCACCTCTCCATGAGCACAAACCCGGGAGAATAACCTTGCACTTGGATTGATATGAACTGGTTCATTACATCTAAAAATAGCCCCTTGGGGCAGGGACCAGGGTTTCCTCGGGGCCACTCCGGTCTCTGGATTCTTGGGGCCTTTTTTGTACATTTTTGTACTGAGCACTCCAGAGCGGCTCCTTTTGTGCAAATTTCTGTGTCCAGGATGTGGACGTCTGCTATGGGTAAGGCATCCAGGATGCTTCATTTGTTTATTTTTGTTGCTATTTGCAACAGGGATAGTTCTGAATGCCGGCAAAGGCAGGCTGCCCAGACCCTAGGGGGATCCAGTAAAAGACTGAGAGGTGAGGGAAAACAACAGTCACTGCTCAGGGCAGAGGAATGCAAAAAACCCCAGAGGTTTGGGACTGGAGCCCCTTAAAATCTTACATTCTAAATTCAGGTATTCCATGGTTCCCTAGCTCAGACACTCCCACGTAAGAAGTACCTCTGGTATCAATAAAAGAGAATGCCCAGCTAGCTTCCCTTGAAAAACTGTTTCTTCTTTCTACTGTCTCCCAACTCCCTCTTTCCCAGTGTATTACAGAAACTGAGAATCAACTTAGCAATCATGTTTCCTGTTCTGGTTTTCCCACTGGGAAGCTTAAATGAAAATCCAGCCAACTCTGAGTATTTTATAAGGTCATGTGGAATGCTTATATAATGGCTATTGTTTTTGTCTGAGTATCATCTCTTTTCCTTATCTGATAACAAACTCACTTACCCAACTCTGGAGATGGGCACTGGAATGAGACTGGTTTGATCATCATCATAAAAATCTCTACCAAGAAAGATTTGTCCAAGGATGTCCATGTGATCTGAGCTGGGCCAATTAGACTCCTACTCCAAGATTTTTTCCCCTAGGTGATAGAGAAATGCACCTTCCTGTGAGCCAGACCACCTTGCCCCCATGACATAGTAGAAGAATTAGGACCCACTGCACAAACAAACAGAGATTAGAGACCTACAGAGAGAGTCCTGACAGTGTTTAGGAGTTAATTCTGGTCAACTACAAGACCATTTCCATCATTCCTCACTAATGCAGTATTATGTATGTAGCAATTAATTCCTCATTTTGTCCTCAGACAATTCCAAGCTGGATTTCCTTCACTTGCAGCCAGAATACTAAGGCAGGTCCCTGTTCATGGATATTTCCTGTCTCTCAAGCTTGCAAGTTTGTATTTTCCCGTTATCTTGGTTCCTTCAATTATCTTTTTCCTATGCATTCCATATACTTTGTAAACTGCTTCAAATTCTTTGGGCAGAGAAGCAAAATATAAACATATACATAGTATCAAATAACTTCAAACACAGTCCTTTTTCCCTCTGCCACAGCTGCTGATAATGGTAGCCTGTGACATTGAGAAAGGTTAACCTGGTTTCTGTATTTTCTGTTTCAAAAAGCAAAGATGTATGTGATATATTAAATAATGTTTTCCCCTTTAGTATAGTCAAATGAAACAATTTCCAATGGGGTAGAGGCTAAGTCTTAGTTATCTGGGAAATTCACTCATGTGGAAAAGTATACTCCCTTATTTGGCCAAACATGTTGATATCAACAGATTAAAAGCATATTCAAAAATATTCAAAAAATGCCTACTCATAGGACAATCAAAAATGACTTGGTAACTCTTTAGCATGGGTATCTTTTTAGAACCAGTTCTTGAGGCTACAGAGACTCCCTAAAGCATAATAATATTTCATCCCAGACTCTAATTTCCTAGAGACCATTGTGCATAATGATTTTGTACATATGCCTCTGTGTACTTTACCTAGTCAAATAAATACCTCTGTGCAATGATGTCTTATTTGATAGAGCAAAGTAAATGATAATAGGACCAGTTTCTTCAATGATCAACAGCTTAAAATACAAAACCTGCTGGATTTTTTATTTTAAATTACATTCTGTTATGAAGAAGTCATCTCAAAGGTGTACTTATTCTGAAAGCAAATTTTGCAACTGAGCCAACTCACTAACGGGCATATAGTGATTATATCGTCACACCCCCGAGGCACTGCTGAGCCTGGTGACAGGATATTTAAAGGGCTTGAAGAGGAAAGAAGGGTTATGCTGGCTGTACTTGCCCAGTGGATAACCTGGCTTTGGCATAAATTTCACATTGGATTAAGTTTTCCCTCCGAAGAGAATCTAAAATGCCCCTATTTAAGCCATAGTGGTGGGAATGAAAGGGAACTCTCAAACCGAAAACCACCAATGGAGGGTTCAGGTTAGCAGGACAGAGAGGAACCGCTGACCTCTCAAACAAATACTGCCCGCAGTAGCTAGGTATCTTGGGGGGATGCAGAAACTGAGGGAGATACAACCCTACTGATGTAAACTGACCTCAGACGGAGGAACGGAGAATGGTATACAGTGATGTCTCTCTCTCTCTCTCTCTCTCTCTCTCACACACACACACACACACACACACGTGCAGACTATGGCTCTTTCCAGATGGGCTAGACCTTTCCCATCCCATACAACAGTCAAGAGTTCCTACCAGCACTTCTGGGAGAAGGAATGAGAGGCCAAGACTAGAGTAATTTGTCTGCTGGATCCATAACCCTTCATTTAATTAAACCTATCTTGTTCCACACGAGAGTTAAAGATGCTTTTGTCTCTACATGCATATATTTCACAAAGTTCTCAGTATAGAACATAGGATCAGTCATGCTTAACAACATAAGCCATCCAGGGGTGGCTGGGTGGCTCAGTCAGCTAAGTATCTGAGTCTTGATTTAGGCTCAGGTCATGATTTCAGGGTTGTGAGATCAAGTCCTGTATTTGGGGTCCATGATGAGACCAAGTCCCGTATTTGGGCTCCATGCTGGGCATGGAACGTGCTTAAGAATCTCTCTCTCCCCCTCCCCCAGGTCCCCCCACCCCAACCCATATGAGACCTCTCTCTTTCTCAAAAGAGCATCCAAAACAGTGTGGTAAGGAACAGGACTTCCACATTTGGACCTCTCAGTTCTGTCCTTTGCCCTCTGTGCAACCTTGACAAGTGTCTTCACCTTTAAAAGGTTTTGAGTTCCTCATGCTTAAAATAGAGATATTAACACTACTCATTAGAGTTGTGAGGATTTATTGGATTATATGTATGTATGGAGCTTAGTTCAATTCCTAAAGCATTTAAATGTTCAATAAATGCTAGCTATGATTATTTCATTATCATCATAATCATTATTAGTATTATTACCAGGATTATCATGTTCATAAATCCCTTAAAGGACTCCATCATTCTTCTAGATGCTGAGTTAGAAAGGACAGAAAGAGTGAAGGTGGGGCAGAGGGAAAGAAGGACAGAAGGAAAGTCAGAAGGAAAATTGAAAGGAAGGAAGGAAAAAGGAAAATATGAAGGAAGTAAGGAGGGAAAAGAGGAAAGAAGGAAGGAAAAAGGAGGAGGATGGAAGGAAACAAGAGTAAGGAACTAATGAACTAATTAATTAGGATTGGGATTCAATCCTGTCAATTTTTAACAATTAAGATTTGGAGGATCAGAAGATAAAGCATAAAGTTATCTCTTGCATAAGGTCTTCTAGTTTGGGCTATGTCTATTAGGGGATTTTAAGCTTCAGAATATCTCTCATGGGGAATGAGAGGGGAATATCTCTTCTCCCTCTGAGAAGACATTGCTGGTGGCCCAGGTCAATGCTGACAGAAAGAGCAGAGACCCATAAAGATTCTAGGGCTGACGCTCAAGGTCCTTTTACCACTACTTACAAAGAGACAGAATACCAAATTCAGGTATAGCCAGGGTAATTATGTGAGCTTGTTGAATGGATGGGAAGGTCATGGAAAAGAGATATCTAGAAAGTGACGATCACCAGCGGAAGGAGGATAGCCAGGTAGGGAATCATGAAGCAACCAGAGTCCCTGGGGTCAGGATGGGATTCCAGCTCCAGCCAGAAAGTAGACAGGTCACTCTATAGGAAACTCCTCTATGAGACAGAGGTTGGAGAGAAGACCCTATCTTGAGCATGGAGTAAGATTCCGTATGAATTAGGCCATGTTTCATCTCTGTTTGCAACGCTTCAAAAACTTTCCACTGCATGTATTATGAAATCCTAAACCTCTGGTAGAGTTGGCAAGCGCCTAAATGATCAGAATCCTGCCTATTCCCCAGCCTCATCTTCTCCCACCTGCTCCAGTCCCTCATACATGCTAAGCTGTCTCTCATCTTGGGGCCTTTACGCTTCCTTTTGTCTTCTTACCGGGAGGTACCCAGCCCAACCACATGTGACTGGCTTTGCCTCACGTCTCAGATCTGAACTCCAGTGTCATCCCCTACAGACACCCGTCACTGTAGAGTAACCATCTACTGTATCGCCATAGTCATTCCTTGCAGAGAACATGTCATAACCAAAAATCACTTTGTTCACATTTTTCTTTACTGGTTGTAATGTGTCTCTCTCCCATGGTCACCAGGAGCAAGTCTTTCTTGCTGCATTCCACAACGTTACATGCCTAGCACCACACCCAGGGTCTGGCAGCAGGTAGGTTGCTCTATTAGTTGGATAAAGACTCTGAGGGTAGAACAGGGCATTGCAGACCTCACCTGCCACTCACCCTACAAGGTCAAAGCTGTAGCCTGGTCAGAAGTTCCCATCTGACTGGGGCTAACCAGAACCAGCCAAGAAAGTGATGACTCTGTTAAAGTCACAGTAAGTTTCTCCTCAGTTTCACTACACATTGCAGCTTAAGAAAGGATAGTTGGTAGAAAACAGAAACAGAGAACATGTCCATTTATGTTTCTTGAGAACAAAAGTGGCAGTAGAAGGGTGTGGCATGCAGGGTACCAGAGGAAGAATTCAACTTCTTTTCTACCTCCAGCAAAGATCAGAAGAACTTGTTTTCCCACATCACCACTGAGGGCCATTTTGTAGAATTCAATGAGTAGAATAAGGCCACTGGCCCCTAACTTACAGATGATGACCAGAAGAGGATTCAGACATTTTTCTTCCATGTAGACTGCATCATTTGGAATGGTCTTTTTTTTTTCTTTTAAAGCTTTTATTTATTTATTTGACAGAGAGAGATCACAAGCAGGCAGAGAGGCAGAGAGAAGGGGGAAGCAGGCTCCCTGCTGAGCAGAGAGCCCGATGCAGGGCTCGATTCCAGGACCCTGACCTGAGCTGAAGGCAGAGGCTTTAACCCACTGAGCCACCCAGGCGCTCCTGGAATGGTCTTTAAAATTATTTTTAGAAATACACTGATGCTGTGTGATATTGTCACACTGAAGTCCTTTAGATACCACGTAATACTCACAAAAGACTTTTAAGGCTCAATTTGATGTTTGAAATGCCAGTTTGCAAACCGGCTTCGATTCTGTTGATTTAAAAACAACAACAACTTTTACGAGAATTCACTATTTGAGAAATAAGGCTCCAAGTCACACAGATGAGCTATTCGGATGGAAAACATGTGGGGTGAATAATACATGCCGTGGACAAGGCAAAATATGTGAAAAACTTATATCTGTACTTTTGTTTTTGCTATGCAGTTTACACAAATCACTGCCTAAGCATTAATATTTATATTTCGGAGCATTTTTTTTCTACCATGCCTATCAAACTGTCACATAATCAGGGTAGTCAGTATATCATAGAGCACAGGGGAGAGAAACTTGCCGGCTTCAGTTCCTGTAAATATTTTTCTTTTGTGCTGGATTAAGATCATCCTCATGGTAGGGGTTCTTGTGGAAGCAAAGTTTGCCAACATATTTTATGATTTAAGGAAATACGGACACTTCCAAGTTTGCACAAAGTTGGCGTTCATGTTCTGCATCGAAGAGACCTTTCTGACCAAGCCCCTGAGGTTTCTGAGGTTTATCCATCCTGAATTTATTTTTAAGCTAAAGAGAGGACCACTTTCTGCAGACAGATATTTTTCTTGGCAGAAAACACAAATACCAAATTCATTCCCGGGCTACGGCTTGTTTGAAAGTGCTCCTGCTGCTTCTTAAACTTAAACTGCTTCTTAAGGAGATACCTGTTCTTGCACGGGCCTCGTTCAGACAATTTGAGGGCCACATATCATCTGCAAACATGGGGACAGCTCTTCTGGCCTGCTGTGCAGAAGCCCACATATTCTGACCCCAACCTTCCTTTTCCATGACCTTCATTTCTAAGGAGTTCCTTTTTGTGGGGGAAGGGCTAGCCCAGCAGCAAAAACATGAAGGTCTGAAGTCACGCAGGCCCAGAAGCAAAAGTATGAAGGTCTGAAGTCACGCAGGCCCGGCTCTATAGCTTCGTTTTGCTACTTAGTATGTGCTTGGCTTTGCCCATTTCAAATTTAACCACAAAGTTTGGATCTTAATGGGCAGTCCATACAGCAAAGTGGTGAAGAGCACTGGCTCTAAAAATGACTGTCTGAATTAAAATATCGGCTCTTATACTTTCTTGTTCTAGGTGACTTAGCCTAAGTGATTTAATTTTTCTAAGCTTTAGTTATCTCCTCTGTAAGATGGGGATGAATACCAGTACCTACTTCACAGTTTGTTGTGAGCCGTATATGTATATCCACTAGCTATTGCTGCGAAACAAACTAACAAAACTCAATGGGTTTTTTTAAGTTCAATGTCTTACTTACTTACTTACTTATTTATTTGACAGAGAGAGAGAGAAATCACAAGTAGGCAGAGAGGCAGGCAGAGAGAGAGGGGGAAGCAGGCTCCCCACTGAGCAGAGAGTCCGAGGACCCTGAGATCATGACTTAAGCTGAAGGCAGAGGCTTTAACTCACTGAGCTACCCAGGCGCCCCCAATGTTTTAAAATTAAAAAAAAAGTTATTACTGCTCATGAGTCTGTGGATTAGCTGGACAGTTCTGTCTTAGCTGGGCTCACTTCTGCATGCATGGTTAGCTACGACATGAGTAGGAAGCTTCCCTGATTTTGTCTGTGTTCTCTGAAATGTTTGGGAGTTGGATAGCTCAAATATTAGTCTAGATAGCTCAAATACAAGTCCAGTCTTGGCTGGAACACCTAGATTCTGTTCTAGATGGTTTCTTATTCTCTAGCAGGCTATCCTGGACTTGTTCTTGTGGTTTGGGCAGAGGTGAGAAAGAGAGAGACAGAGACCAGGATACACACACACACACACACACACACACACACACACACACACAGAGAGAGAGAGAAAGAATGAAAGAGAGGGAGAGGTTCTAAGCCTATTGAAGCTAGGCTTAGATCTAGTATAACATTATTTCCTCCACAAAGCCAGCCCAAAGCAAGAAAGAAGTGAGTTGTGAAGTTATGAAAAGGGACAGGGATATGGGTACAGGGAGGTCAAAAATTAAGGCCAACAGTACAATCAATCTAGCACAAAGTACAAAGCACTGACAATAAAATTGGTCCATATAGCAATTGCTTAATAAAAAGTCAGCTGTTGTGACAGATTGGATATTGCCCAACAGGGTTACTAGATAAAAATTGAGGAAGACAACAATGAATACAATGACATAGTTTACCAATGGAACAGATTCCCACTAAACAATGGCAGTGATAGCCCCTGTGTTTTGACCACCATTATTATAACTTCTGTTTTTTTTTTTTTTCATTTGTTTCTGCCATGGGTGCCCTTAGGATGCCCTTTCTGCAACTTCAAGGTATTGTTCCTGATTGTTCCCTTTCCCCAGTGAGATTATCTTCCTAATGACCATACAGAGACCTTAACCTTCACATTGTGTCACTGGGCAGCTTCCTCCTCAGATTTTTGGCTTTTTTAAAAAAATATTTTATTTATTTATTTGACAGAGAGAGAGAGAGAGAGAGATCACAAGTAGGCAGAGAGGCAGCAGAGAGAGAGGGGGAAGCAGGCTCCCTGCTGTGTAGAGAGCCGGATGCGGGGCTTGATCCCAGGACCCTGAGATCATGACCTGAGCCGAAGGCAGAGGCTTTAACCCACTGAGCCACCCAGGCGCCCCATATTTCTTCTACACTTAAATACCAACAAATATGGATATTTGGGAGTTGGGGTGGGGAAGAGAGAGTGAGAGAGGAAACTAAATTTTATTTTGCTTCCTACTTTAAGGAATATTGGTTAATCCATTAGTATATTAAATATTTCTTGCACTAATAACTCCATAGCTTACTTGCAGATATAGAAAGACTTATAATTAAGTTCTGCACTTTATTTTCTCTACATTTGGTCTATGGTTTATGTTTAAAATTTTACCATTAGAACTTCCTTCCTTATGCTTAAGGCATTATTACTGCTTAAAATGGCTCATGTATAAATTACTTTTATGATAATTGATGCAGTGTTTCAGATGAGGTGTTTACATATACTAATTTATGCCTAATAACTCTCTTATGCAGATGTCAGCTCTTCTCTTAATCCTGCTCATTCTCGAAGTCTTAACTGTGAGTCCGCTGATACCTATAGGACTTGGCATCTGTTTACATTTCCCAGAAGTCATTACTTTTATGTCCAAAGCCTTAGAGACTAATGTATTTTACTTCGCATCCCTTAGAAGGGAGGCATGTCACACTGCTTCACACCCCTCACAGGGCAGCTTTCAAAAATTCCCTTTCAGTGGGTCCCTTCTCCTTTGTTCAGGCCACCAACCTACTACTCTCAGCTTCTTTTTTCCGAGGTAGCCTTGCCCAAACTTCACTGTGTTTTCTTTGCCTTCCACTTCTCTTCTGTTCTCCAGAGTGGAAATTAAACCAACACCAGCCCTGGTAGGAGTTAGGACCAGTCACAGGTGACATATTACTTTCTTGTCATCCTACAGGACAGATTTTCAGGCTTTGCAAAACCATTCATTTCAAGACTGTCAGAGAACCTTATATTATGCATTCTGATTTTTTGGGGTATTGTGCTGGTGTTAATTCACGGGTTTATTTTTTAACATCTGTGTTAGATTTGATTTACTCTGCCAATGTCTCCAGAGAGGAAAGGCAGTGGATAAATACAAAGCATCATTATTAGCTATTATTACGTTGATGTGTAAAACATAACTATTATTCCTGACAGTTTGGTCTGCTGGAATCAGATGACATTTGAATATTTCAGTCCACCTCTCAGTTACCTGTGATATTTGGCTTACGCTTTTGAAGTTTTCAGCAGTTAGAACCCTAGTGAGGCAGGCAAACCATTGTGTGGATGCAGGGCCTGGTGGGGTGGAAACTGCATGGGCTTGTCTAGATGAAGTTTTAAATTCCAGTATTCAAGCACTGGATGGAGAGGGCCTGTCTAAATAGCAGTCTCTGCAGACAAAGTGGGTTGTTTCGGTTGACCTTGTTCTCACAATGACTACCAGCATGAAATAGCTGCTGGAAAAAAAACAATTATGATCTTAGTTTGAGTAATAAAATCATTGAAGAAGAGAAGAAATAGGTGAACCATCTTCTTCTATAAAAAGACTTCAGCTGAGGTTGTGTGCTGCATTGGGGTACTGCGTTTCAACGGGGCACTGAGAGAACACAGCATTCCCCCAGGAGACGTGAGGCCATTAGGATATTTGGGCTGTGGGAGAAGAGATCTAAGCAGAGGAGGAAGGCAGAAAAATGGCTGCATTCCCTCATGTGAAGGATAGGTAGGTGAAAAAGACAACAGACTTGTTTTTTCCTTTCAAAAGGCAGAACAGAACCTCTGGGAAAGTTCTTCCAGGGAAGTGAATTCTGGCAGCAGCAAAAGAAATTCCTAGAGATAAGAATGATTCAACAACTAGTACAGCTTCTTGAAAAATCTTGGGATGACTCTTTCTAGTGAATGTTGAGCAGAGATGGTATCAGTCATCATCTCAGAGGTGGGCAATAGAATTCTGAACTGGGGTGAGGGTGATCAAAGATGATTCAATCAACTTAAAGATTCCATGGTCACTGTTGGGGAAGATCAGGAGAGGGTAGAGTCCAGCGGGGGCTTAAGGGATGATTTGGGATTTATAGGTAGAGGTAGAGAACCACTAGGTAGAGGTAGAGGACATAAGAAGTGGGAGAAGGAGGAAAAAGAACAGATTACCAATGTGAATGGGTTTTCCTACGACCATAAGGAGAGGGATGAAACCAGCTTGTGTGGAGTGTCAAGTTTATGGAGGGGACTATGGAGGGTAAGCCTTGAAGTATAACATGGACCTACAGCATCAAGGGCATCCTTAGAATTTATTCTTGATTCTACAGGTAATAGGGATCCCTTGACAACTTGCAAATTAGTAGATTAGGAGAGGCTGAAGAAAAGAAATACTTGGTATAGAATTTTAGGGTGATGATCTAGGTTGCAGGATGAATTGAAATGTGAATTGTGACAGAAAAGATGAGAAAACATTAAATTAAGCAAAATGAGCTACCTCCGAGACTCACATCTCCATCCCACCAAGAGAAATGGTCAGGACTCTTCATAATGTAATTGCATTAGCCCATTTTTCATGTCTAGACCTCATCATGAGCTGAGGCTAATAGCTCATGCTAACTATAACCACAGCTATTAACAGCGGTCAGTAACTATTCTACTTATTACTCTAGCCATGAACAGGTACTTAACTTATGGTTGTTGAATAAATATTCCAGTTGCCATATGAAATGAGGAGAGCCTACACATCTGGCAAAGTCTAGCATAAATTTTCATTAGGAATATTTCATGGAGAAGTAATCTTATGGAATAATTTTATGGAAATATGCCATTTGAAGAGACTCGTGTTGGTGGTTTCAATGTAGTGATAGTACCAACCTTCCATCCTTAACCCACATTTATTTGTACCTAAAAAATTTGAACCCTCCTCTTGCCAAAAAGGATTTGAGACACTTTGTTATGCCTAAAATGGAACAGAAATAGGTTAAGAGATGAGGATGCCAAAAATAGCTCCCTCCCTACTTTAATGATGGTCTCTCCCCAGCTGTAGAGCAAAGTTAGGCTGTGGTCACAGTTGTTTGTTTAGGTCAAGTCATAAATTTCCCCTTACAGGAAATCATAGCCAGAAAAGTGGAACTGTAGTCAAATGGGCGCTGGAAAATTTGTGTAGCAGGTGTATGGCTAACAAGCCAAATTTTCAAGGCAGGTGAGGTGGCTGGGGTTGAAATATCTGGTTTTACCCATGAGAACAGACACAAATGCTATAAATCAGTCTGGTGCTTGCCTGCCCTACTCTCTTTGGGCACCTTCAAGGTCAAGGAATCCCTGGGAGACTAAGCCCTCTGCTCCTTTGCCTGGCTGCATACACCAATGGTCTCCTGTGGCCCAGAGAAACACTTCTAAAATTTAGTTGTCCTTGTCAGAAACACCATTAGAATGTCAGGTCATAGACTAAGCTTCCTTTCTATTCAACATTATGTTCAAAGTTGTATCTGTAGGAACTCCAGTAAAATCTTTCAAAAAACCCTAGATAGGGGAATATATATTGTAGGAAGAGCATGGATTTGAAGCCAGATGCTCCTGAGTCTGACTTGCAATTTCACCATGGTGAGACCACAGAAACTTTTAATCTCTGTGACCCTCTATCACCTCATCCGATAAACAGGAACGATTTTAATACTTAAAGCATGTAAGGGCTCTAGGGCAGAAGCTGAATTTTAGTAGGGTCTCAATAATTATTGAGCATTTATAATTAAATATACGTACACAGCTCTGTGTGTGGTGGGAGTGCCTGCACATACTTGCGCGTATTTAAATCGCATACCCATTTTTTACTCATTTCACAAACGAGGTCTTTGGACTTGGGTGACTTAACAAAGGTAGCCAGAAGCAAAATTGAGAACAAAGAGCTCAGGTCCATGATTTGCAAGCTTGTACTTCCCCACCCCACTACCCTCCTTCAGGAGCTATAGGGCAGCCGAGGCCACGAGAAGAGAATCTGGACATTGGCTCTTCAGGTTCTCTTCAATGAGAGACTTATATTCACAGAACTTCTTGAAGAATCTAGAGTGAGGAACAGGAAACCTCATCCTAAACAAGGGGAAATCTAACAAAGCGTCAAACTTCCAGGACTGTATCTCTTATGTTGTTCTTGAGAGAATGGAGCCATTTCATCACTTATGAAATGAATTATTTTAGATCCACAGAGACAGCACTAAAACATCAGGCCTATGAATGAGCAGATATTTGGTTAATAGGGACATTTGACAGCTTATGGGATCACAGTGTATAGGAAGAGGCAGGTCAACCTGCTATGGAATCTAAATGAGTTGCCTAAATTTGGCAAAATTACTTGACTCACCTGGGTCTCAGTTTCCTCATCAGTAAAATGGACATATAAAATCTAATTAAAAATTTGGGTGCAGTATGAAACAATGGGCATTATCTATCAAGTAACCAATTACCAGCCCATAAAAATAAAGACATTTTAGTACCTTCCTGCCTTTGAATGATCTTGCTATGAATTCTGTTGTTGACAACCATTTCTGTATAAACTTTGAAAGGAAAGCACCAACGACAAACCCAAACTTCCCACCATCTTTGGCATTTCTGGTGCCAAGGCCCAGCCAGGGTTGTGTTCGGTAATGTGGGTAAGTAAAAACTCTCCCATTTTATTCTTCACTTTTCAAGTCAAGAGCACAAGGGACAAACACATGAATCAATCAATCAATCAATCAATAAGCAAGAAGAATAAGCAAGAAATAATGCCCTGGAAGCTCTAACAGGTCTAGGAGACTGAGGCAGCTCCAAACCCTGGGGCTGGTGCTGTAGAAGGAAGTCAGCCTTATTTGGGAGCTCCTATTTGGGCTGGCTCAGTGAAGGTGGCTGCTGTTTTTCTGCATCCCTAAAATCACAGGGTTTGACAGATCCCTTTGTATCTCCCACTGAAAGTGTATTCATAAACATTGCCCCCTTTGAAGGGAATTTTAAAGATAATTCCTTTTTGTGATTATATATCAAAGCAAGGATGGCATTTTGCTTGTTTTTATGTGAACTGTTATTAGCCTACAAACTAAATCTGTGGAGGGTCTGGTGGGTAAATTAACATTTCGTTTTCAGAAGGCAAAAAAATGACAGCTTTGGTGGGTATCTAGGTTCACTGCCTGGAAGGTAAATGCACCTTGGATCTCTTTTATTGCCAGGCCTGCCAGAGCTGGCTGATTATGAGTATAATCATAATACAAAACTGATTATGAGTTAATATTGGGGGAATCTGGAAGACTCTGCCCTTCCTTTAATGGAGTTGAGCACTAAAAATCACAATAGCTAGTGTTCTGTTTGAGATTCTGTCTGTTTCATAAAGGAAACATGAAACATCTAGACATAATCTGATAACAAATGGGTATTAGCATTTTGGGGTATCATACATGATGTAACTATCCAATTCTCTCAGCTCTAAATGAAATTTAGAGCTTCATTTAAATATATAGTTGCAAATAGTTGCACCTCCCTGGGCCTCCCTTTCCTCTAAATGAAACGGGACAGTTGATTGCACCTTTATAATGCCTTGGGAGGTCACATGATAGTAAGATCCAGTTTCTTCTGCCAAGGTGAGAAGGTGCTATGCATTGGATTGCGTCCCCCCACCAAGTTCACATGTTGAAGTCCTAACTCCCAGTACTCCCATTTAGAAATGTGATCCTACTTGGAGATAGGATCTTTACAGAGGTCATCAAGTTTTAAAGTGAGGTCATTAGGGTGTCCTTATCAAAAGGGGAAATTTGGACTGAGAGACACAGAGAGGGAAGATGATGTCAAGATACAGAGAGAACGCCAGGGGAGCGTGAAGACCACATCTGCAAGCCAGCTAGAGAGAGAGAGAGAGAGGTGCCTAGAAAAGACCCTTCCCTCACCACCCTGAATGGAAGGAATCTTGCCAACACCTTGATTTTGGACACAGAGCCTCCAGAACTATGAGACAAGGAATTTCTGTTGCTTAATTAGTGCAATTTGTGGCACTTTATTATGGCAGTGCTAACACGTGAACAGAGAAGGGCTGATGGATCCTAGGTCTTCGGAGATAAATAACTGTTAGGGGCAGGACCTGAAGTTCAATAGGACTTTCTTTCTCCATCAAATTCCACTCCAGAAATGACTGGCCCTTCTAGACACTCGGGTTAGTATCTAATTATCTCAATAACACAGTTGTCATGGCAACTGGATATAAAGTTTAGTTCCAGAATTTTAATCTAAACATGCTAAAATCTCCACGGGATACTTTCTTTGACTGAGAGTAAATTAAGCATACCACGTGCATGCACACACAACACAATCTCTCAGAAACATTAAAAAAGGGTCTCCATCCTCTGACTCATACCTCAGTATTCAGATATATGGGACATTCGTTGCCATTAACCATCCATTCATTCAGCTCACATTTATTTGTTCAATTGGCATTTACTGAGCAACTATGATGTGCCAAGCACAGAAGGATAATTCTTGGCAGACTAACTCTTTATGTACGAGAAAGCTGGACATCGAGGCAATGTCTGGATTGAAAAGTGACATATTTGTGCTAGATTAAGGAACACTGTAGGCCTCACAAGAAGGGAGTCTGTGTCTTGCCCATTCATTATTTCCTCCCCTGAGATGTAATACAGCTCTGAGTACCTCGTAGATGCTTAATAAATATTTATTGAACAAATGAATGAATGAACAAAAGAAAATTCAAAAGAACGTTGAAACTGGACTGGGAATCATGAAACAGTGAAATATCTAGTTGGGGATGTGACACTAATGTTAATTAATATTCATCAAGTACTCGCTACACTTCTGGCACCAAGTATCCCCCTATACACTTCTTGTTATTTTATTTAACAGCAAAAAAAAAAAAAACAAAAAAAAAAAACAAACTATGATCGACCTGCAACATCTCCAGACAGGAGCGTAATCTGGCTTCCAATGAAGCCCGACTTGGCAGGATTTTGATACTAATTCCAAAAACTGCCAACAAATGTCACTGGTTTGAATTTACATAACTGATAATGTAAGGTATTGATTCATGTTAGTAAACTAGAAGCCTTGGACTTAAGATGTGAATTAATTGGGATTAAATGGTGTCATCTCTCGGTGAAGAGTAATGTTTTAGGCTGGTCCTGTTGGACTCTTCAAGTGTGGCTGCTTTCCAAGCCCCAAATAAGAGGGGACTTATCTTCTGGAACTGCTGAACGTAGAGTCAGATGGAAAAAAGAAGGGTGGGATGACAGAGTCTTTAAAAAAAAAAATGATAGCAAAGCAATGTGACCCTTCTCCCCTATGGTGATTTTTGGGAATAAGGGAGAAATTGCAAATGATGATGCTTTGAAATTCAGGTATGTGTGTTGGAGGTGGGATGGGGCAGAAGAGTAGAAATAGCTGAAAAGGGCTGACTTGTTCTTAATGCACAATATAAACATTCCTGTGAGCTGCTCTCCATGCATCATAAACCTGGCCTGCTGCCATGATGCTGGCATGGTTCTATTCCTTTATTCATACAATTGTTCAGTATCCCGTATCCGCTGAGGATCCTCACCAGGCTGAAAGCTCCGTGAGAACAGGAATTCTAACTGGCTTGGTCACTGCTTACTTTCAGGAGCTACAACCATCACTGGCATGCTGATTGTCAATATCTGTGGAGTAAGTGAGGGAATGTGCATGGAGGCATACCATGAGAGGAGATCAGAGTTTTATCCATGTCAGATCATAGGGGGACTTGAATGCTACCGTGTAGGTGCTCATGAGATACTTATTCTATAAACAAATGAAGGCAAGTTTAAAATACTTGAAACTATACTTGGAATCACGAAGTCTAAGTGAGAAGGAAACCTTGAAGGATTCTAAGGAACGCATAAACATGGCCTTTTCTACCCTGAGAATCCTTTACTAAATGCTGATTATATGGGTGTGGTGGTTTGCTATGTATCGATAATTTCAAGACAAAGAAAATGCAGTACTCTTTTGAAGAGGATTGTAATCTAGGGGAGAAAGAGCAGATTTACTCTACACCTTTAAGTATTTTGAAGACTTCTCTACAGGGAAATATCTAGCTGTGTCTTGGAATACAATGGAAAATAGGTCCTGTGCTAAAAAAGAACTCTCCTGTGGCCAAATGAATATTTGCTAATAGTACAAACCATACGGAGAAACAGTTACAAGTATTGTACTCTGCACCAGGGAACAGCAAACTATGGCACGAGGGACATATTCAGCCTGCTATCTGTTTTTGGAGAACTGTGATCTAAGTACAGCATCTACATTTTGAAATTGTTTTAAAAAAATAAAAAAAAGAACAAGATTTTGTATTGTGCAAAATGTATATAAAATTCAAATATCAGCATCCATAACTAAAATCTTATTGGAGCTTGGCCACGGCTATTCCTTTACGTGCCATCTATGGCTGCTTTCTTGATACAAGAGCAGGGTTGAGTAGATGCTGTAATGTGGCCCCCAAACCCTGAAGAGATTTACAGCCTAAACCTGTACAGAAAAAAATTTTCTGACCCCTGCCCTAGACTCACAGTGAGTCTGAGTGGCAAGGTTGATACCCGCATGCATGTTGGTGACCTTCCTCTTAAGAGATTCCGCTTCCTGAATCAGTGGTTCCCTGCAAATTAAAATGTAACTCCATTGGGGAATTTCATTTCCTACTTTTTAAAAATGAGTGCCTTGCAAATGATGATTGATTATGCCTCTCATTAAGAACTAAGGGGACAGAGAGCTGAGTACGAAATGCAAAGCTACTTTAGGTCCGTGCAGGGGAGTTGGAAAAACAGCTGCTTCAGATCAGGAAGCCAATGTTTGCATCTTGCAAGCTTGGGCAGTTCACATCCCTCAGCTATGTCCAAGACCCCTTATTTATCAAACAGGGCCTGGAAGGCAGTCGTCAAGATTCTTTCCAGGACTAAAAGTCCCTAAATCTGCAAGGACAAGTCACTATTTGTACTCAGGGCTCTGCCTACTCCCAGTCGATATGCATTTTACAGAGAAAACACCCACTGACCACTAGATACGTTTGATTATTTACACATGTGTGGAGTTTCCAAGAAAGGCATGGGAATAAAACACAGGCTGGAATTTCAAATCTGCAGGAAGCATGGGAACAATTAGGGTTCTGCATTTCATCTTATAGCTTCCGGATGCATTCTGTCTCTTCATTTGGAGGTGAATGGGCAAAGAAAGAAACTTACAATATTTTAGAATGGGCTACACAGGGGAGGGATGAATTTTGAAAAGGTAGGCAAAGTTAGAAACTATAGTCAGAATAACCCCTCCCGATGCCAGCTTCACTTGGCTTTAAAAACCAGTCTTTTTCCTAAAAATCAGTCTGTTAACTGCTTCACTCCATGATTAGTCTACCTCGGAGTTTAATAAGAAGAATACCGGCAGCTATTGGTCAGAGCAGCATTCAACAGCAAAACTAAACACTGGGCACATCTACGTGGTTTATCTGGGCCATTAAGTGATTGATCCCTTATTGTTGTCCCTTTTAAGCCTGGATAGCTGGTGGGAGTGCTGGAAAGGTGCTTGCAAAACATTAATGCTTAAGTGATTGTTCCAGTTGTTAAATGATAATACAGTGTGATTTAGCTGAAATGAAGTAATTATAGGGGGAGAGAAGAAAAGTCAAATGATATAAAAACAGGTCCTTTTGGATTGTCTAAGTACTGATGTGTTCTCTGATGCATATGCATTATTCGTTTTTAATATGCCCATCACACACAAGATTCCACTATTTTAAGGGTGGAGATTAATGTTATTTTGATGCAAGCTGTTATTCACAAATTTGGGCAAAGATGATGCACTTAAATATCAGAGAGGTTGTAATCATTCCAAATCATCACATCTCATGTTTTAATATTTTGATCTGAAATTTTCAATTCAATCTCCCTGTACTTTGGCCCTTATTTTAAGCATCTTTGTTCAAATCACAGCTCTCCCATGTCCTAGCTGTGTGATCTTGAACAAACTGTTTAACGTTTCTGATCCTCAGGTTCTGCATCTTTAAATGGAAGATAATAATAGAAAATATCTCTCATGGTTTTTGCTATCTTAAATAGAGATGAAAACCAGTGCTAGGCATACAGTAAGCATTTAATGTATATTAGCTATTATTCTAAATAGTATAGGAAAATTCTACTTGTCCTTTGGGATCAAATGTTACCCACTTGGGAATCTGTACTTGTCCTCGGGGTTCGGTGAGGAGCCCACCCATATGAGCCCCTCCTAGCTCTTTTTCCTACCATTGTTCACACAGTTCATAATTACCTGCTTACTTTTCTCTCTTGTAAACTGTGGATTTCTTGAGAGTTGCAAAACTAATTTACTTAATCTCTGGTTTCTTTCTTAGACCAAGATACACAGCTTCGATCATACTGTTGTGAAGGGTTAAGGAAATGAAAACCATATGGATACTGAAGCAACAAAATAATGGAACTTACTTGGGTATGGAAACTCACTGTTCTTTGAATAGTAAGAAAAGAAGTCAAAACCTTAGCAAAGCATCTGTATGGCTCCCTCCTTGACTTTTAGCCTCTCTTCAGAATATTTTCACTCTTCCCTCTACCTGTTCTTTGTAACCCCAACCACAGTAGAAATCTTTCAGGACCCTAGCCACAGGACTTTTGCACAGGCTGTTCCCGCTGTTTGAACTGCAATACCACACTCATCCTTCAGATCAGGGCTCAAAACTTAACTCTTGGAGAAACCTTAACCCTCCACACCCCTGAGTCAAGGTCATGTCTGCTTGTTTTTGCATTTACAGAAACTTATTCCATCCTCTTTGACATTTAATCTCAATTTCAATTATTTAGTTTTGTGATCATGCAATTAACGTCTATCATTCCTCAGTAGATTGTAAATTCCACGGAACAGGGATCATGCCCATTTTTGCTCTCTCTCATGTATCCATGCACTGTCTCACATGTAGACTGTGCCTGACAGATAGAAGATACTCAGTAAATATATGTTAACGAATCAATGAATGAAGATCTGGCAACCTGCATTTCAGAAGTGCATACAAAACAATTTTAGTTCCCTGATAAGGGCATTAGAATTCTTTATTTGTTAGGTTCAACCAATGGCTTCCTTTTATATATGTTTATTAAAAGGCAAGGCTTTATTTTCCTCATCATTCAAGCATTAAGAAAACTGTAGAGCAGCTTTTCTGCAAATGCTGGGAAAGACATAAATGTAGCAATAATCAAAGGCAGACTAACCTTTACCTACAAGGAGAAGTCCAGATTAATGGAGAACTGGTTTCTAAACTGCCCACTTGGCTTTACATTTTATCTCTTGTTTTTTGGTGTTTTTTTTTTGTTTGTTTATTTTCTAAATCTTTTCAGCCACATATTGCTTGCTGGTTCTCCTGACATGCCTAATAACATAGCTAATAATTTAGCTATGTCTGTGTCTTTTCGGGTCATAGCCCTGGTTCCTCCACATGTGATTCTAATCTATCTCTTCCTCTCTACCCACTCTGCTGTCCACCCAAAATGGTATACGTTTCCTAATTTCAAGGGATACCCAGCCTGGTGAGACCCAGGTGCCAGAGCCTTCCTTTGGACACCTTTGACAGTCACAGAAGAGAGAAACATGAGTAGCAAAATCTTCATTGCTGATTGAGTAAGGAACCCAAGTTTTCAGGGGAGGGTGGGAGAAGAGAGGTAGGATGTGCTCTGTTAGCTTCCTCACTGTCTATCCGAGATGGCTGCAGCACACCTGCACCCACGGTCCCGTAAGGAACACCCTTTTAAACCCAGATGCATGATCCTGAAGCTACTTACAAATGACAGTCCTGCCCTAGTTCAGCCTTCCCTAAAAACACCACAATCTTTGGCTCTAGGCCCTGTAGTCCCGGCCATCACCCGCTCGCCTGAAACTCACTATGTCTCATTTTCTGTCATTTTATCTTTGGTTCTGATATATCCATTTATTTCTTTATTTTTAAAGATGTATTTATTTATTTTAGAGAGGGGAAGGGGCAGAGGAAGAAGGGGAGAGAGGGAGAGAGAGAGAGAATCTTAAGCAGACTTCCCCCTGAGCACGGAGCCCGATTTCAGGACCCTGAGAACATGACCTGAGCCAAAACCAAGAGTCAGATGCTTAACCGACTGAACCACCCAGGCGCCCCTCAACATATCCATTTAAATGAGCTGGACTATGTTCCCAGCTTTCTCGTAGTCACAGAACGTAACTAATTTTGTGATAAACTGTGTAAACCTCTTCCCCCCTCAGTCCTTCTCAGCTCCTCCTCATCCTCACTTACATGTCTGGTCTTTTTATGTATTTGATATACTCAGAAAGATCATAATAACCTTGAATAGCCTAGACTTTCTTTCTGCAGCCTCTTCCATAGTTTTAGTTCAAACCGTCATCACTTTATGCATTGCAAAGAAATGGCTAATTGGTGTTCCTATCCTCTTTTCTCCCCATTCTCACCCATGAGGCTGACAGGGTCATCTTTAAACACAAATACTGTATTTATTAACCTATAATTCAAGGCTCTTGGCCATGGGTTATCTTCTGGTTTCTCTAGCTTTGTCTGCTTCATCCCTTACCATAAATTAGGCACCCAGCCATATGGTATTTTCCATCAATACCTTCTGCAACCCCAGATCTTTGAAAGCACTGCTCATTTCTTCTGACGACCTCCAGAAGCCTTTCTTCCACAGGAAAATATCTCTTCTCTCACCCCTCAAGAATCAGATTAAAAATCATCCCTGCTCTGAAACTATTTCTAACTCTCCAGAATTCATCACAAAGCCATTTATAAAACCAGAACTGTTAATATGTTAAGTAGAAAAACATTTTAAAACAAGTGTCTCATTGCATCTTTCTCCTTTGCTAGATTATGATGTCCATGAGTATAAGATCCATGTTTTCTCATCCAAGTGTTTCCTTGGTTATTAGCCCAATATCTGGCACACAATAAGCATTATCATACAGTCGGTGAATAAATAGTTTAGCTTAAAGTCTATGTCTTTTTCCCTTTGATAAGAGGCATTTACCCCACAAAAGAAATGTGTTCTCCCTTGACATTGAAGTGGTATTTTGTTGAAGCGGCAGCCAGTTGAGAAGTATGAGAAGCGGGTAACATCTGCATTTTGATGTGTGTACATCTGTAGTAAATTTTCATTTATGATGATCAAAAAGGAAGGGAGTTTAAGGAGTTTATGTTTTAAGACAGACTATAAAAATAACCTACATTGTGAGTCTGCCATTTTAATTTTATCTCAGCTCTGACAAATATTTCACTTTAAAATGCTTGCCCCCCCTAAAAAGTGCTGATAAGCCTTGCAAAAGGATCCCCCAACTCCTTGCATTTCTAAGCCTTTGATTTGGGTTCTTAGTAAACACAAAGTGATAAAAAAATAATGCTCGATGATGTTTTTGAGGTTCTGGTAATACTCTTTTCATCTACTTTTGGTTTTTATAGACATAAAATATATTAGCATTCCAATTCTTCACTTTAAGTATGCTCTTTGTTTATTTCAAGAATCCAATCATTTCAATTCCATGAGCATTTATTCAGTTCCTATTGTATCTCAGGCTCCACGTTGGGTGCTGATGATCCTGAAATATGTAAGACAGGGTGTCTAAGCTTTAGATTTTCTGAGTCCAAGATTTAAAGGAATAAGGTCTTAATAACAATTGCAGTAGAGAGATTATGTTTAATATAATGGGAAAAGGTTAGACTGACCTTGTTGGAAAGGTGGGTGGCAGAGTTGACTTCAAAATATGGTGACTTTTAAGCTGGGCTTTGAAGGCTGAATAGGAGTTTGCCATTAAGTGGGCTAAGGAGCAAATCAGAGTATTTAAAAAAAATGTTTTTGTAAAATAATATTGCAGTTGATTTCAATCAAGACCAGAGCATGGGTATTATAAAGTAGGGAAGACAGATAGTAGAGATGATGTGATTTCAAAAAAACTTTCCCCTTCTGGCCTTTTTGCTGTTGTTTCATTGTCTTTGAGGCTTAGGAAAAAATACTTTGTGAGGGCCGCTTTGATGTGTATGAATTATTCATCATTAAGAAGTCAAACAGCTGACACTAGCCTTTGTTAAAGCTAGTGAAGGTATTATGGCGACCCCCCTGGAAAGGCAGTGTTTTTTTATTCCTTCCTGCCTGGTGCAAGGGTCATCTGCATGTATGGGAAGGTCTTGGTCAGCTTTTCTCTGATGCAAATAAGAGGATATTTTGAGCCTTCGTGTCCTGTCGTTTTTCTCCATTCTCTTTTTAGGACAAAAATCATTTGTCATTGGAGTCGCAAGCACACACACATACCCGAATTGCCTGGGCGTGTGGGCTGCTTGCTTCATTAAAAAGCCCGAGCTCAGTCAGATGGAAAGACACAGCCACCTCGTCCATTAGCGTTCTTGCTCTGACACAGGCAGCCTGACCTGGGAGCAGCCAGAGTCAACGGGATGTCTCATTAGAGCAGACTTTGTCACGTTTTTCCACCATTTAACATTCTCCTGAGCACTGTGCAGGATGTGCGGCTGGGGAGTCTCTCTCTCCTGTAGGGGAGAACGGGATCTCTAACGGGAAGACTTTATTGTGGGTGGAAGACCCACTTCGCACAGGCATTCCCCATGCTCTCTCAGGAACTCTGAGTACTCACCGTGTGTCACTGCACACATGGGGCTACTATGAATCACAAAGCTAACATTTCGTGTGTGCCTACTGGGTCTCAGTTGCTAAATGAAATGCTTCAGATGCATTACCCCACTTAACCCTAAAAACTCTGTGATACATGCATGATACTGTTCCCGACTGCAAACGAAAACAAACACCAAGACTGAGGCAGATTAATTTGTTCAAAGGTTAAAAGATACTTTTTGATGCAGCCAGATTCCAATGGGTATGCTCTTTCTACTGTCCTTCCATTTTGGGTGTTTTATCCCAGAGAAGGCTAAGAAGCACTGAATAAATTCAACTCGAAGAATGAATGTGGTGATACTTGGACCTGTTACTACTACTGGACAAACGTTTGCTGAGGATTTGCTACGTGCCATGTCCTCAACTAATTACTCTATTTACATTTCTCATTTAATTCTCTTTACAAACCCTGTGACTAGGCACTGTGTTTCCATTTTACCAATCTAGAAATAGAGGCTAAACTGGCTAAGTAACAAATGTCACCAGACTTTGATCCCAAACTCCGTCTGATTTCAAATCAGAAGGAAGAAATGATACAGACTTGGACAGCGTGATGCATAGAGATAAGTAAACAATCTGAAAAACATTAAAGCTTATAATTGATAAAATTTGATTATATTTTGTTAAAATATAATTCAATGTAATAGCCCTTTATTGGGTACCAACTGCTATAAGGTATTATGCTAAGACCTAAGAATATTACGATAAATATCAATCACACTATTCTTATAAAAAAGATGCTTATAAATAAGAAAATCCACAGACACATGAATAAAACTGATATTACTGACATATTTTATTAGAGGAATATGCACATAAAAATTCTAGCAAATACTTAGATAGCCCTTGCTATATATATACTACCAATGCTTCTCAATATGAAACCTATGCATATATTTCCTTAATCTTCCTGGATATTTGATGTAATAGGTGCTACTATCATTCCCATAATACAGATTAGGAAAACAGAGGCTTGGAAAGACAAGTTCATAGCTCTACAAGTTAACAGAGCTGGCCATACACATGGAGAACAAAGAACAGGTAGTGATTATTTCCACCTAGCTGGGGAAAGATGGAGTCATGGTCTGGAATCAATTCTACAGAGAGAGGGAATTTAAAAGGGATGGGGAGGGGAAGTGAAACCAGTCCCCACATAAAATTCAGAGAAGTACTGGTAAGAATTGGTGGTGTCTGTGAGCTAACAGTGTACTATAAACCTGTGGACTCCCGCAAGTTAACATTAAATAGAGTTAATGACTTGGTTTGAATTCTAGGTGCACAAGTTACTGGTTCTTAGACCTTTGGCATCAGTTTCAACATGTGGCAAATGTGTACAGCAATACCCATCTCATAGGGTAGTGGCACAAGTGACAAGTGATAAAGCAGGAGCCCACCCACAGAGCCTGTCTGGGATACAGTAAGTGCTTACTGGATGCTGGTGTGGAAGACATTGTGATAGGCCACCCTATGTCCTCTTCCATAAAGGGCTGGTGGCCGCAGCAGCCTGAAGGGCTATCTGCCAACCTCTCTCAGCTCACAGCCTCTTGAGGGATTCCCTCAGGTACAGATAGAGTGCCACCTTGGTCAAGGTCACGACTCTGGAGCAGCCTGTATCCAGCGATTAACTGTTGCAATGCTATACAGATGTGGCCACTGACGCTGACTCAGAACCGCTCTGGTGGGCACGAATATAGAATCGCTATGTTGCACATCTAAAACTAATATCATGTTCTATGTCAGCTAGACCTCAACTAAAAAAAAAAAAATAATAAGTCTGAGGGGCCATTCGAGCTCCAGGGCTCAATGTGGCATTAGCCACGTCTGTCACTGTGCCTCAAATTTTCCCACTGTGCTGAACCCTGCTTCCTTCCCCTCTCTACCCCAGGGCTCCCCTCGATAAACATCTTACATGATAAATCCCCATCTACATCTACTTCTTCACCCACTTGGACCTACTTCCAAGCTATCTTTGATGTTCATATTGCCCGTGTCAGTGGTGGGGAACCCTAGAACAGGCAAAAACATTATGTCATGGAGCTAGTTTAGTGTCAGGATGTGTGGTAAGTGCTCACTTGTTGGAAGACAGATTTCATCGGATGCTGACTGCTTGACAATGGGGGCTTGCCTTTGGTCCTACACAAGCCCACCGGACTCTTCATTTAAAATGTTAATTTTTAATGTATTCACTATTCATCCATCCTATGGATGAGGGAAGTTAGCTTCACACGGGTGAAAAGACTTTACCAAAGTCACACAGCTTTAAGGAGCAGAGCTCTCCTTTCTCTCACCATGATGGCCCATGTGTATATTTTTCCTTTGTTTGAAATTCTCTGAGGCTGCATCATATTTGTGACATCTCCACACAGAAATGTTGTTTTCTACCTTACAGGACCTTGGGAGTCCAGAGAAAGGTCTTTTCCACCATCAGCATTCTATCCTGTCTCCCAGGGCTGTCAGCCAGAGATGGCCAGGTAAGTGATGGAGCCTTAAAAGGTTAATTACCATTAATCATTATGAGAAGGTGGCTTATTATCAATTCATAAATTCAGAATAAATTTATTTTGCTGACAAGCAAAATGTCCCAGTTGCCCTGTGGACCTGGTTTCCATTCTGAAAAATATATTTTTTTTTCTAGATTATGGTCTTTGTCTAAACTGCTGTCTCTTCCAACATACTATGTGGAGAAAAGCTTAATTAAATTCCTAAGTTGGTTAAATTATTCCAAATGTACCAAAACCCTTTAGGATTATGTGTGTCTGAGTATCTGTACTGACCTAGATGGACAGTCCTATATCTATAAATAAAGATGCACAGAGGCTGTTAACCAACACCTTTGAAAATGTGTTTTACAAGAGACTGACTCATGGATGAATCTTATTACAAAAGTTCTCTAAAGCTTTCGTGTATGATATTTCTGTAAACAAAATGCTTAAATGCTCATAGCTGCAACCTGCCAAACTCAAGCCCACTAGACTCTAGGTTATAATTAAGGTATTACGAAAACCATGCCATCCCATTATCATCCAGGATTTGCTTAGTAATTATTTGTATTTTTATTAAAGGAAGTATGAAGCAAAATGAAATGATCCAAAATATTAAAAATGGTAAGAATAATCAATACTCACCATTTTGGAATTCTTATTTCATGTCAGGTATTACATTGCATTGGCTCATTTTATGCCAACTTGAGTGGGCCACCAGGTGCCCACATATTTGGTCAAACATTATTCTGGGAGTGTCTGTGAGGATGCTTTTTGATGAGGTTAACATTTACATCTGTAGATTGAGTAAAGCAGATGCTCTCCCTAATGTGGGTGGGCCTCGTACAGTCAGCTGAAGGCCAGTTAGATCAAAGATTGACCCTTCCTTGTGTAAGATAATTCTTTATTTTTTTAATTTTTAAAAAAAGATTTTATTCATTTATTTGACAGAGAGAGAGAGAGAAAGATCACAAGTAGGCATAGAGGCAGGCAGAGAGAGAGGGGAAGCAGGCTCCCCGCTGAGCAGAGAGCCCGATGCAGGGCTCGATCCCAGGACCCTGAGGTCATGACCTGAGCCAAAGGCAGAGGCTTTAACACACTGAGCCACCCAGGCGCCTCAAGATAATTCTTTATAGTTGACTGGCTTTGGAGAGGGGCACTGGCTTTTTTTCTTCCCTGGGATTTGAGCTGAAACAAATCCTGGATCTCAAGCCTGCTGGCTTTTCAATGGATCTCCTTGGTCTCAGGTTTTAAGATTGGGACTGGAGCTACACAGTCAGCGCCTCTTGGTCTCCGGCTTGCTGAATCACCTTGTAGATCTTAAAACGACCTGCCCTCCTCCAAAATTATGTTAGCCAATTTCCTATAATAAACTCTTTTGAACATAAACATATATTACTCATAATACTAAACATCATACTAAACGCTATGCTAAATATTTTATGTAGCTCAATCTACTACTTAAATGTCATTAAGAGAAGAGTGCAATATTATTCTCATTTTACAGATGATGAAACTGACATGTTTTGCTGCATTCCCTCCACGACTAGCCATGCATCCAACTCAACAACCTCTTCAACCAAACCTCAGGCTGCAACCACGTGTGGAATCCACCTGCTAAAACTTCAAGGACAAAAGAACTCGAGAGGAAGTTTGGGGGTAGTCATACCCATCTACTGGAAAGTATCAGCATACCAAGCACTTACTGCCTGTACCTGGCTTTCTGCTTTGGTACCTGAAGGGCATCTCAGCAAATCCAGTGAGACCTCCGTATCGAGATTTTTGTGCAGTCTTCCCAGTCTTCACTGATGACTGTCTTGGTCCACCCTATCTTTTTCTTGGTTTTAGGGAGAGGTAGCATCCTCTCCCCTTTTCCACAAAAGGGGACAGAACAATATCTAAGAACCCTGAACTCCCTTGCAAGCCTGCATCCAATCTTCCTCTTATATAATCAGAGAGGATGGGGCTGATGGGTTTGGTGGCAGACCAAGCTCTCTGAACTGCTCTTTTCAGGAAGCCCTTTAGGGAGTGAGTAGCTAAGAAAGCTGGCATTCCTTTGCACTCTACTTGGAGTCCATACTAACATGATCAACATATAAATGACATTCCATCTTTTTTCTTCTATTCTCCTTCCCCTCCCTATCTCTTTCCTTCTTCCTCTTTCTCACCCACCCCTCCCTTTTTCTCTCACTCGATACATTCTGTCTCTGTCTTGGCTGTCTAGCAATTAATTCTAATAAAAAACATAAAACCACAGCTCTCACGTTTCCTCTCCCTGTCCCAGATGTCTGAACGAGAAGGGTCATTCCACCTCTGTCCTCTCCCTCCTGTTCTCTGGTCTTATAGCACCAGGATGATGGCACTCTTTCCCTCCACTGTGTACCTAACTGTGAGGTTAAAGCAGACACACACTTACACACTCAACAAAGGTCGTAAGACCATTATGTTTGCCCGAACAACATGATGACGACACTTAGATATGAAGTACCTGAGAACTGGGGAGTTTCAGAACATGGTATCGTCAGTACTTTTCCTGAGGATTCGTACCTGAAACTTCTTTTTTTTTCTTTTTTTGACATCTGAAATTTTTAAGCCCATTATTCCAGGTGTTCTCAGAGCACCATTCCGATTTGGTTTGGCAGAAGACCTTGTTTAAACCTGAAATAACAACAGGTGTTCTTTCCTATATGGACTCACCTTTCAGTCTCTTTACATCCTATGGGGCCCCAGGTGCTGGTTTCAGAAGCAAGTTTCCTCAAAGAGTGGACCAAGGCATCATCCTTCTTGAGGGAACATGCCTTCCACTGGGAGGATGAGTAGCTAGGAAGATCAATAGATGTTTGCTTGAAAACCTCCCCCCATTGCTCGTTTACAGTGTCACCCTAGAAAAGCCTCCTTCCCTTAAGCTGGGATTTTCAGACCTCCAAATGACGCAAGGTGGTAATCTTCTGGCTTTAAAATGCTGTGATTTCATATACTCTTCTTCCAAATGAAATCTAAACCCGCTTTGCTCATATTCCTTCTTTCATTAAGAAATACACTTAAAGAACTTATATTGATAATGTAAGGCAATAAAAGTATCTATATGTGATAGCTATTAAAAACGTTTTTGAAGATTTTTATCAACATGGGAAAATGAGCATGAGAGAATCTTAAAAGGAATATAAGAAAATATATAAAGTTC
This sequence comes from Procyon lotor, assembly GCA_028646535.1. Classification (NCBI taxonomy): domain Eukaryota; kingdom Metazoa; phylum Chordata; class Mammalia; order Carnivora; family Procyonidae; genus Procyon; species Procyon lotor. Next base: position 16,295,693 of record CM053620.1, read on the forward strand.
TATGTGCACTATGATACCCATTAAGGGGGGGGGAAGAAGATAAATGAAGTCAAAACAGAGAGAGAGGATTTACCAAACGATTAACATTTGCTTCTGAGATGTGAGATGATGTGTGCTTTTTGTTTTCTTTACTTTTGCCGCAGTGTCCAAATTCCTCAAAAGACTGGGTATTCTCATCAGGGGGAAGAGGATACTTTTTTTCCAAAGAGGTTGTTTTTCATTTGAATTGGGAGTGATTTTAAATCAAATTAGAGTATCACAAAAAAGCCTACTATTTAAGCTTTTCTGTGTCTTTCTTTTGTGATTAAGTTCATGGAAGAAATGTATTCCACTTTTTAAGAAAAGCAGTGTGTCCATCATATGTGTATATGTAGATATGTAGGTACTTATTTTATAGTTGTTCAAGGAGCTGATTTCTAGATGTCCAGTGAGCTTTTGTGTGAAATCTCAAGGAGCCAAGAGGATGAGCTGGCATGAGGCAATGATATCAAAAAGCTAGTTTTTATTCCCTCTAATGGGAGAGAAATGCAAAAACATCAGTGACCTCAATTTTTAAAATTCATTCTTCAAAATGTATTTCTCGGTATAATTATATTAAAAATTATAATTTATCCAAATTCCTCTACTCTTGGAAAACTCTCAGCAATTAGTGATCTGGAACCTGAAATCCCTCACAGCCATCACCAACTTGCTTATTATTTGCTATAATAATGCCCACAACTCCATTCCTGCCTCTGGCCGCCTGTTTCCAGAGAAGGTGAATTGTGTTTGATAAGGACATACGTGTACAAGAGGAAATCTGAGGGAGATATTAGGGTCAAAGTAGAACCTTGCTTTGCAAGCCAATTTTTTTTTATATTTAATATATTCCTTTAAATTCATTCCTTGTGCCGGGAAAAAAAAAGATTTATTCAGAAGAAGCTGCTAAGGTAATAAGAAAATATGAATCTTTTGGCTGATTGTGGAGATTTTTAAATGATGCAGAGAGAGAAAGTGAGCTGAGGTTGCCAGGTAAGCTAGGACTCAGAGGTCACGATCAACTTCCACCCCTAATTCCTCTGCAGAAGCATCACATTCTGTAAGTTTCGTTTTGCCCGTCTGTGACGGAAGCAAGATGTTTCCTTTATCACAGGGTGAGAGAAGCTTAATGGAATCATGGTCATAAAGAGCTTTTGACAAAAGCCTTATCCTGATATAATGTGGTATGAAGACTAAGAACAATTATCTTGCCTGCAGCCTAGAAACAATTTTCTTCTTAGGCAAGTGTAGACAGAATGATGCATTGGGTCTTATTCATCTTTGCATACCTGGACTGACTGCATTGGAAAGTGGTTCGCATCCAGCACGAACTCTCTGGGATGTGAAATATCTCCCTCCAGGAGGACAATGGCAGATGATGGGCTAATCTCTGTGGCTGCCTCTTGCTGTTCCTGAGAATGCAAATCTCACCTTTCAGGTAAATCTCAAACATCTCACTGTTTGAGAAAAGGCACCCTGAGACTAGCCACTCCTTTGAAATGGATGG
>CM053620.1:16297717-16323542 GCA_028646535.1 Procyon lotor
CTCTTAGTTCGTTTTGTGAGTCTAGAAGTCTCTTATGGTTTGTCTCCCTCCCCATCCCTTCCTGTTTCATTTCTCTCCCTCACCCCCTACCAAACTCCCTCCTTGCCTCTCAAATTCTTCATATCAGAGAGATCATGTGATACTTGTCTTTCTCTGACTGACTTATTTCGCTTAGCATAATACCCTCCAGTTTCATCCACGTCGTTGCAAATGGCCAGATTTCGTTTCTCTTGCTGGCTGCACAGTATTCCATTGTATATATATATACACCACATTACAGATGGGAGTCTTGATGGCCTGAGAAGATCTGGACTGCCAGAGAAGTGTAGCACACGGCCTGGCAAAGTGGGCACCACTGGGTGTGCCTTGGGGATAGGGAAGCCTCCACATTCTTTCTGGAAGAAACATTCCACTCACCTACTCATTTACTTCTCATTCAGTAAACTTTTACTCTCTCATTACAGTGGGTCAAAACTGCTCTAAGCATGGGGGTCGGGATGGGGGCAGCGGGGTGATGTTTCGGCCATAGATTGCCTTTGAGTTTCTCCCAGATTTAAACATAGAGTCCTGGGCAATTACAAATTTGAGTGCTGTGTACACGGTAGGGCAGCTTCGGGACATAAAGAAACAAAATCCTATCCCTGTTGCACTAAGTTTGGAAAATCTTAACATAGGAGGTAAGTGTTGAGGTGATGCTTACCAAGGGTGTGTGTGGTGGGGGGGGGCAGTGGAAAATAACACAGAGGGTCAAGAAATGGTGCAGGAGACAGGATAGGGTATCCTGAACAGGTTTTCAAGCAAGGGGCTGATATTATCGGAGATGGGAATTTAGGAGATTATTAGATATGCACACATTTGCTGAGATAAAGATTCTTCAAAGGATACTCGATTTTCAAGGACAGAAATTTCAGGTGAGTCCCCAGTTTTGCAGGAAGTGACAACCCCTCCCTCAAGATTAGTGTGTTGCTTTGGGCAAGATAATAAGGACCTGGGAGACAAAGTATCCATAGAGGGAATGCAAATTCTTCAGAGGCTTGCTCCACACAGGGTATCTTGGTATAAAACTTGCAGGCAGTGAGGCAGGAAGGTCACCTCGCTGTGTAACCCCCTGTTTGAAAAGATTATTTAGCAGCGTCCCTAGGGATCTGAGTGTAATTTTGTTCAAACTTTATTTAAAAATCCACCTCTATGACGACCAATTTTTATTGGCCCCTTAGGTGATAACTTAAGACAGATTTCTCTTTAATAGTTTTATAACTATTTAAGTCTCCAGCTCATTCATCTCATTTTATTTCTCACATCCATAAAAGGAGGCTCGGGTTCTCACCAGGGAAGAGAGGAAATCAGGTACCTGGAAGGGAGGGGCGGATTCCTAAAGCCTCTCTGGCTGGTTGTGACTCTTCCTAGGGCACCATCTCCTTGAGGTCCCTGAGCTCCAGCATCCTGGGCTTGTGGCTCGTCAACTCTAAATGGGTATCCTAATTCTGATATTAAATGACAGTGTGACCTTGAAGAGTCATTAAAACACTATGAATCAGTTTGCTCACCTGCAGAATGGAGACAAGCATTGTAGATACGGGGTGTGACTCAAATTAAACAGCTGTGAATGCACCCTAGGAAGGTGAATAGCTCAAAAACACGAACTATCTCTTGAACACGGATCGTGACATGCCACAAATGGCCATCACCAGCATTTCCCATCTTACTCTCCTTGGTCCACCACGTCTATTTCTTCTCCTATCAACAATCATAAGAAAGAACTGGCTACTCTATATTCTGGTTCCTCCAGTTTCCAAAGCAAATCGATTCCAGGGAGACCAGCATTCGCCTAGCTGGGAGCACACACATTCTCCTGCTCAGGGCTGTTTCACAAACATGCCTACTTCGGTGTTCAAGTGTAGGGATTAATCTGTGTGTGCTGCAAGTATATGGGAATCAATTCTGAATTCATCACCAACATGAGGTCTCTGAGGGAGCATACCCCCCGTGTGCAGGAGAGCCAAAGGGCTGAAAGGAAGAAAAAAAAAATTAAAGGTCTCTAGGGTTGCGTGATTCCCTGTTAGAAGAAGACATAGTACGTCTTTTCATCATTGAACAAGACACAGGCACTGTTTAGAGTTGTGGATGAACCTGTGTCCTTGTAGCACCAATGGTGGGGCATACCCTCTGTTAAGAAAAAGAGACTGGGGCCAAGCTCTGAGAATTTTAGAACCTGGAAAGGTGGAAAGTGAATATAAGACACTGATTCTTCTGCCAGTAAATGTAGCTCAAGGCTGAATTTTCAAACTCTTTCAACCTTAGCTAAATATAACTCAGAGGTTTGAATTATTATAAACTCATGTTACATTTATCCACAGGATGAGGGTCACATACTAAGTGCTTTTCCAAACATGAAAAAGGTCCCAGGTCATGAATTCATTCTCTTTTCAGAATATTTTGCCAATGTTCCTTTGGTTGTAAATAGCAGTGATATTTCTATTAAATTCATTTTCTCACTTGGTGGCATATCTATTCCAAATACGATCTCATTATCTACGAGGAGGCAGATTCCCGCTGGACCCCTCCAAATTAGGCCATCAGACTCCCTTGTTTATGCCTTTAAACTCATTCATACAGGGGCAACGCTATCTTGTCCATCAGAGAGCAGAAACTCACCAATCCACTCTGCAGAAGATAAAGAAAAATGAAGCTAATATTTCTCTTTGCTGAGCCCATATTTACTGCCTCGCCATAACACGGCTCTTTCCGCTACCCTCTCCGATGGGCACTAATGCAGAGCCTTTCGTTTCAAGTACAGCTTAATGTGCCCACAGATAAATTTTCTGCCCTGCTCTGTATCAAAAACATCTTGCAAGTCTAGGTAAATTATTTGCCACTGTTCTGGTTTTGTCTACTAATTTTTTAATGTACATGAAATATTCAGGGTGATTTGTGAGGCATGAAATACCTCTCATGAATCCATCCTGACACCTCCCTCACTGAGAACACATTTCTAAGGGCTGCCCATGTCCATCTAGAGCAGAAGTGTTCTATCTAAATTAAAGATCTACTTGCTGAATGGATGGACTATGGAGCACTGAGCCTCCTCAGGGCTCTTTATTCTAGTCTTCTGCTTCCCTCCTCTGCTTCCTAAATTGTGTCTGGAGTCTAGGTAACTCCTCTTTTTTTCCCCTAAAGGTTATTTACTTATTTATTTGAGAGAGAGTAGAGCAAGAACACAAGTGGGGAGAAAGGGCAGAGGGAAAAGCAGACTCCCCACTGAGCAGGGAATCAGACACAGGGCTGAACAAGGGGTGAGATGCAGGGCTCAATCCCAGGATCCTGAGATCATGACTTGAGCCGAAAGCAGGCACGTAACCGACTGAGCCACCCAGGCACCCTACTCCTCCTGATACTTTCTGCCTCTTGGCATATTTCCTAGAATAGAGAATTTGGAGTTGGGGTAATTTTTCAACTTCACGGACTCCCAGGACACCTTATAAACCAAAGGTCTTTCCCTAGCCAATGCATTGGAGGTGAAAACCAAAGCAAGAAAACAAAGCTCTTTGAATGTAAGAGAACGTGGGACTCCAAATAGTTGGAGTAAGGTCATAGCTTTCAGACATTTGAACCAAACCGATGAAAATGGCTCCTCCATTTTAAATGTCTGGTGTGATGCAAATAACAGGACTTATTGCTTGGAAAATGGGGCTTGATTTCTAGATTTACCAACTGTTAGTGAAGAGACCAAAGACATTTCACTTAAGCTTGTGCACTTCAATTTGTTCTTCTGAAATTTGGGGAAATGAATGTTACTGTGACAGAGTCACTGTGAGGATGAGAAGGGTGTGCACCTATGTGCAGAACACCACAAGGGCTCAACCAAGGTGAATTTCCTCCCTTCCCTCTCAGTTCATTTTTGTAATGGCTCTTTCCATGACACCACCCTACTTTGCAATCAAAATAGCTTTTGTGTTGGGAGCTGCTTGGCAAGCCATTCACAGGCAGTTTTCGTATCTGATGCTCACAACGGTGCACCACGGTGCGCATTAGTATTCCCACTCGCAGAGGCAATGCTGAGGTTACAGAGGTTAGGGAAATTGGCAAAAGGTATACCTTCCCCACATCCTAATGCCAAGATTCTAACCCCAACAGCAGCGTTCCCAAATCCACCTCTGTTCTTTCAAACACTCCTCCCCATTCTTCATCCTGCAAGAAGAAAAAAAATCCCTAGACTGCAACATCTCCGTTCTTTTTCTGCTACATTGTGGCACTCTCTCAGGTTGCTCTGAATGTCTAATCGGTGCCTTTGGGGCTACCCCACTGCACTTTAATTTCATAGAGTTTTATGAGCTTCATGTCTCTTACTCAATTAATTAGAGATTTCTTACATTGTTTTGAGATATTTCTTATCTCCATTTTTGCCATATGCACCCCGTTCTTGCCTTTCTATTTTTTTTTCTTTTACATACCCATTCCCATATTTTTATTATCTTTGATGGCAGTTTAGGATTTTAGTATCTGGCATTATTGGCCATTTGTTCTCTGGTTTATTTATTCATTTATTTTCTTCTCCTTCTACTTCTATTTATCACTCTGGAGCTCCCCTACTTCTTCAGTGCATTAAGTTATTAACTCCATCTATTTCTTTCCTGTCTCCACCTACAATAATATGACTTCACATATTCATTCCGCTTCAACTTTATCTACTGGAAATCCAATATCTGCAGCGCTTGTGTTCCCTTAGCTGCCGTATGCTCTTATTTTTAGCCTTATTACGAGCATAATGAAGTTTTGATCATGATTTTCCAGGTTTCCCCTTTAATGACTTGAGACATAACCTCCCTAGTTGCCAAGTCTGGAACTTTTACCTCTTGGAAACATGAATAAAATATTAAATTAGAAAGCCATTCTGTGTATCACAAATATTCTGTCACTATTACTTCCCTTTTTCATTCTCTGCAATCTCAGCTACATTTGGTAATTAGAAATGACCCAGTTTGAAGACCCTTGTTTTTCTGTTCCGTTGTGAAAATGGATTTTCTCCGTGGTTAGGTTTTTCAGTGTGCTGACCATGTTTGGTGTCACTCCCAGTATGGTACAGAATTAGAGATGAGTCCCCCAAGGCTCTTCAAGGACCAATTTGAAAAAGTGGCATAGAATTATGGAATTTAAAAAAAAGGAGGGGAGTTGAGAGTGATCATTTACCATCTCTGCCATTCTGAAGAAGTCCCTAACTCTGCTAAATCTCACTTTCGTCCCTACTAAACAGGGACTACAGAAGTAGATATCAACCTTCTGCCGCTATGGCAGGGCATAGATAAGTCAGCATTTGTGAACAAGTGCAATGTAACTCCAAGCACATAATGTCTTCTCAAATAAATACTAATTAAATAGGACACTAGTGCCTCCCCATACTGCTGATCCCCAACAAGAGCGGAATGCCAGCACCATGTGGCCAGCCAGACTACAGCTGAACAAGTGGCAGAAACCTCACAAATTTCTAAGTGTGTCCTCTCTACCATGTAACAATTCAGGAAGTTTACTCAAAACTGTTCTCCCACAGAGAGAGCCATCATTGAGCTCCATCCAAAATTCATGCATAGACTCCTGTCTCTTTGTCTCTTTTAGGACACTTAGAACATTTTCTTTCTTTTTTTTTTTTTAAAGATTTTATTTATTTATTAGAGAGATCATAAGTAGGCAGAGAGACAAGCAGAAAGAGAGAGAGAGGGAAGCATGCTCCCCACCGAGCAGAGAGCCCAATGAGGGGCTTAATCCCAGGACCCCAAGATCACGACCTGAGCCGAAAGCAGAGGTTTTAACCCCCTGAGCCACCCAGGCGCCCCAGAACATTTTCATTATAAGCATGAGAGTTCTTCAAATTTTTTAATAGAGTTCCCAAAGTACTTCCCCAGCAACTTCAATAATACCTCGTGGTCTCCACGATTTTTAGCCCCCCTCAGCATCCTCTTCTCTCACCTCTGGATTGTTCAAATGTGTAAGGTTCCAGATCCGACTAAATATTTCAGGAACAACTACATGGTGCAGAATGGAATGGCAGTGCCATGTTTCTTGTTCTGAATGGTCTATTTCTCTTTGCAAATCCTGAGAACAAAATCACTTCTTGACCAGCTATGCCCAGCAAGAATTCATTTTTACTATGTTTTTATTCGGCTAGAATTTTTAGTTTCTTTTCCCCCATCTACAATCAGAAAGTTGAATTTTGGAATCCAGGTTCAGAACCTCACATTTAGCTTGGGTCCATCTCATTCATCAGCACAATCCATTGTGATTCCAAGAGATCAAAGGGCACACAAGGGATTCATTGGCCCATTTTACAAATGCCTTTTGAGTACTCAATTTGAGATGCTGCTTCAGGCTCTGAGGATGCACTGGTCAAGAGGACACATCTTTCTCTCTCTTTTTTTAAGGTTTTATTTATTTATTTGACAGAGAGATCACAAGCAGGCAGAGAGAGAGGGAGAAACAGACTCCCTGCTGAGCAAAGAGCCCAATGCAGGGCTTGATCCCAGGACCCTGAGATCATGACCAAGCTGAAGGCAGAGGCTTTAACCCACTGAGCCACCCAGGCGCCCCAAGAGGACACATCTTGTCGTGCATGAATGGACTTACAGTTCCAGTAGGGTAAATAGTCATTAAATTAATTTCAACAGAAATGATAAGAGCACTAGCAAGGCAGCTTGTCATAGGAGCCTGATTTCTTCTAGGGGATCCACAAAAACTTCCTATGGAAATAATTTTCATTTCTAAGTATACAGAAATCCCTTTGAGATGTAAGGAATGAATAGGAGAGTTCCACGCAGTGGGAAAGATATGTGGGAAGGCCTTGAAGACAGAGCACCAAGACAAATCAAAGGATCGACAAGGAGAACAAATATTAATGCAGGTAGGAAGAAAAGAGGGGTGTAGCTAAGTATGGAGATAAGTGAGTGTTTCATTGCAAAGGGATGTGTACATCCATTAAGGATTTTGGTTGTTTTCTTAAGAACAATGAGAAGTTACTAAGAGTTTCTAAGCAATGGGGCAGGGAAGGGGACAAGGTTAAATTTATATTTAAAAGGGCTCGTTGGGCAGCTCAAGTGTGAGGAGAGGAAGTGGGAACAAGAAGGGTTTGTGGAAGCTACGGATGGTAGTGACAGTCAGGTGGAATGATAGTGGCACGATGGTCATGAGTGGTGGCTGTGGAGAGAAAGGGAAGTGGATCCATTCAAAAGCCCGTTTCAATTACTGGACTATATAGAACACAGTCATTGCTTTGGAAAGAGGGGAGAAAGGAAAAGGTATAAAGGATGATACCCAGGTCTCTGATCTGTATGTATGTGTGAATGTTAGTATTATTTACCCGGTTTGGGAAAACAGGAAGCGACAGGAGTTGCAACAGGAGAACACGAACTAAGTTTGAGAGGTGTTAAGTGTGAAATTCTCACTAGCTATTCAAGTGGATACCTAGAGCTGGATATTCATGCCTCTTTTTAGTTTCCTTCTAGCTGCACATAAGCTACTACATTTTTGTGTCTCATCATGGGTCCTGATTTCAATGACTAGTTATGCTAGCAAAGCTACAATAGTGCTCAGAGTACCTGGGTGGCTCAGCTGGTTCAGCCTCTGCCTTGGGCTCAGGTAATGATCCCGGGTTCATGGGATTGAACCCCACATCGGGCTCCTTGCTCAGCAGGACCTGCTTCTCCCTCTCCCACTGTCCTTCCCCCCTCGTGCCCTCTCTCTTGCTCGTGCCCTCTCTTTCAAATAAATAAATAAAATATTACAATAGTTTTTCTGATAGTGTGTTCATGTATATGAATGTGTGTTTGTGGGGAAGAGGGAGGGTGACAGGGGCAGGAGAGAGAGAATTTAAGTTGATTTGCATCAATCTTGGTTTTCGCTGAGGTTTGTTTTCATAAAGTTTTCCTATAAGCAACACAAGAATCTGGTTTTCCATGGGGCGCCTGGGTGGCTCAGTGGGTTAAAGCCTCTGCCTTTGGCCCAGGTCATGATCTCAGGGTCCTAGGATTGAGCCCCACATTGGGCTCTCTGCTCAGTGGGGAGCCTGCTTCCCCTTCTCTCTCTCTGCCTGCCTCTCTGCCTACTTGTGATCTCTCTCTGTCAAATAAATAAAATAAAAATCTTTAAAAAAAAGAATCTTGTTTTCCTATATTAAATATGCTTTAAAAATCTTATTTAATGAGTTAATGCTCAACACCAAGCTCACAGACCCTCACCTGCCAAGTTGATTTAACCAGTCAGGTATCTTGACAAAGTAACTGCCCAATTACCAGATTTTTATAATTGCTACATTGGGGGCATTAAGCCTGAAAAATATGCATGTCTACGACCTCAGTACCTTCCATATTTTTCATCCCCCCATTTTGAGTTTGAAAAATTGGCATGAAAATTGTTTTCTGACACTTCTTTTGAACCCTTAAATTATGTATCTATGACTAATAGCGATGTCTCAGGATGTTCTCTGAGAGAGGAAATCTAGTTTGAAAATCTGTCCTTTGTTTTTCATTCTGTAATTTCCTAAAAAGATCAGTTCAAGGACATCCTTTGGCCTTCCTTCTCAATGCAGTGCACATAAGCCTACCCCACCACACTGCTAAAATGCAATTTCTTCATAGTAGCAGACAGTTTATTTTTGTTCAGCACCTATGATACGCTGAAAATTAATGCAGCAGCAGGAAAATGAGAGGGCCCTCCACATTGAAAGAATTCACCGTGGGGTTTAAAGTGAAACCAAGGCTGCATGCAGACATAGGTGCACTTTGGAGGGAAGGTGCCTCACAAGCTCCTGAAGGTGAGGGCTGTGGCAGGAGTACTGAGCAAACCACACTGCATGCTGTGTAGACAAAACCTGCCCCCATAAACTGAGGTCCCCACAAGTTTTCCAAGCTCCAAGTGCACTGGTCACTCGCCACCTGGACACACTTGCCCTACATCCAACCACCTGAGAGCTGAAGACCCACTTACACACTGCCCTATCCCAGTCCCTTCTTTGTCCCCCCGGAACTGATCAGTCCTTTCATTTGGTCAGATAGTTAAGTACCCTGTCACTATACATAATCACAGCCTGAACAACCTGTGACAGGAGTGATTCAAGCATCAGCTGAAAGATCAAATTAGATTATTTTTGATGCCTCTTCTAATCTTGAACTTCTGACTATATAAAATATACCCTGTAAAATATGCAGAAGTCAAAGTTTGCCTAAGACATGCTATTTTATGCAATGTGATTCAAAACTCTATTACAGGATGTGAGATACTGAGCAAAGTTTATACAGGAGAATTTTGTCCCTTACTGAATGGAGGAAGTAAGTCCTTTTTCCTATAGGGCAGGTTTTCAGTGAGGATGGCTGCCTATCTATCTGGATGCCTGAGGGACCGTTTCTGACTATTTCCTAATGCCTACCTACATCACGCAATGGTTTACTTTATCACAGTCTTCCTCACAGAGATACTGAGCTGGTGTTCTATGTGCCCTGCATTCCTTCTTGTCTTGCCAAGGTTCTGCAGCTCTCTGGTCTCATGGGATAATGTCTGAAGTCCTAGAAACAGCCTTCAAAGCCCATGAGGACCAGGTCCCTCCTCCCCAGCAGTTACAGCTCACTTGATGCCCCATCTGGAGCATGGCTTTGGGCATCCCATGCTGGCTATACTTCAGGAAGCACATCAAGCTACCTTGCACTTTCTTGGCTTTGCCCTCAAGGATCCTTCTGCTTTGGATTCTCTTTGTCCACCACCTCCCAGTCAAAATCCCACTCTTTCTCATCATTTAACTTGGATGTCACCTCTTTTATGAAATGCTCTTTTAATATGAATTGTCTTCCTCTATAAAAATTAGTCCTTGCACTCTCTAGTCTCCCAAAATCAATGGTCTACTCTTAGAGCTCATCTCACTGAGTTGAGATTATGTTTGCTTCTCTTCCTCTCAGTGAGCTCCATGTAATAGAAGTCCAGGTCTCCTTCATCCCTATATCTTCTTTATCCATCCCAGTTCCAGGCATTAGTAAGTACATGACATATTTAAGTTGAAGAATATATATTAATTGATTAAAAAACAAAATAAAGTTAAAGTTGTACAAACCAACTCTCCAAGAGTTTCCTAACTGTTACAGCCAAAGACAAAGATATTCAAAAGTACAGATTTCTTGCCCATTTAACAAGACACAACTCTAATTATTCAAAGATCACTATTTCATCACTTTTCAAAATTATTTGAACTCAGGGTCCTAAAGGCCTTTTCGTTACCGACAAATCAACCTGAATCTCAAACTTAAGTTGCCGAAACGTTATGTCCTTGTCACCTTCAGCAGCTTCAAAGTTAATTAAGCTCTTGTAACTCTCTCATCTACACTGATGGTATTTCCCAAAAGTCTAAATTATAGCCCACAAATTCCAGAGAGATTACAGGACCATTTAAGGCCACTGGGGATGGAAGTCTAGGGAAAACTCTACCATTTCTTGTGTACATTTGATGGACAATATCGTGGCAAATGGAAGAGTATTTTAATCTATATTAATCACTTTGAACTTTACGTTGGCTAATGAGGCACATCATCTGCCAGCCTTTGACAAATTCACAATATTTTGCAGAATTCTGCCAAACAGTGACATAAGGAACCCCACCCGAGGGCCCCTCCGGCTGTCAAACACAGCCTGCCTGTCCCAAGTCTCATTCACACTCTGACTCTGCGAATTGTGCCTCTTAATTATCTACCTACTTGTCTATTTTCCTCCTCTCTCTTCAAGGTCCTCGTGACTGGTCATGAATTCCATACTGAGATGAGGAAGAACAAGTTCTTAGTGATGAGTAATAGTCTAGAAGTTATCAATAACAAGTTGTTTTGAAGGAGATAATAGTAGGTTTATTTCTTCCTTCTCCAGCACTGATTGATTTGAGACCATCCCAGTCCTCCAGGAGACTTACTTTTCTCATTTGAAATGCTCCCTTCATGGGAGTGCTCTCCAACAGTTAAATGAGGTACAGCAAAATGCAACACGGAACATGTAGTGAGTGCTCAGTTGAGGTGAGAGCTCCATTATTGGTTTCCCGAAATATCTTTCCAACCGGCTGTCTAAGCAAAGACCAGACCTTGACTTGGAAAAAAAATCTAAGATGCTGCAAATAGGAATCATCTATTCATGGTTGTATTTCCAGCTTCTTAGAGGCTGCAAGACAGAGGGAAGAGAAGAAAGGAGTTCTTGTGGATTTAAACCTACTATGTTCCAGATACTTCTCTGATCATTTTGCATGTATCTTTCCACATAAACCTCACAGTTCTCCTACAAGGTAGCTGCTATTATCCTCACTTTTCAAAAGGTGAAAGCAAGGCTCTGATTGCTGAAAAAGCTTATGACGTGAGATCTCAAAACTTATCTTATAAGTGCCAGATGAAAGCCCAGATGTATCTGTCTGCAAATTTCTGTTTTATTTTTCCAAAGAAATATGGATAATGAGTATAGACTAAGGTTCTCTCTCCTGAAGTATGTTCTACATGATGTTAAAAGGAGGGACAAGGTGAGACATTTTCTGTGATTAGCTTAATTTGGGACCCATTGGATTACACAAACAAAATATATTCTCTTTTGGCTGGAATTTTCAGGGCTTTGAATAAGTGAATACAGCTAACCTCAAGTCTTCTACAGTATAAGAGAACTTGCATATGTAATCCTCCATAGTACATTCTGGGATACTGTGATCTAGGGAAATGATCGGTAAGGACTTGTCCATCTGTTCCGCTAAAGGGTCCAATATTTCATTATATTCTACATTCTTTAGCAAAATAACCTCTGACCAAATCTATCCTTTGGGTGCCTATACAATGCCCATTAACAAATCCTAAGAGGCAGATAGACATCCTCAGAAAATATTATAGTGGTGTTTGGTGAAAGGCAGATCCACACAAAACGTGTTTTCCAGTAGTATTTTCTCCCAGTCTATTGTGCAGTGCATGGCTCCTGGGTACCAGAGCCCCAGACATCCAACTGCTGTAAATCACCTAAGAAAGGTGATCATTAAATAGATTAAAATGCATGGAAATTACCTAAATGTGGACCATTAGATTAAATGAAGCAGCTACAGTATAATGCCCTGATGGCTCCAGGAACTTTATTTAGATTATAACTGTACTAGTGTTGTGCAAATCACATGATTAAGGAGAATATTACAAATCTTACTGCTCCCCCTCCTTCCACTAAGGGCTTGCAATTGAAATTCCTCCAAGGCTTAATAAACAGTTACCTCCAAGAAGGCACTTTGAAACTGACTTTCTAGACCAATCTGCATTTCGATGTGGTTCAGAGCAAAACCTTATCTCTGTGTGGCATGTTTGCAGGAATAACAATGTTTAAATAATGCCTGAAATGGAGCATAAAAATCCTTTGTAACTCAAATGGACATATTGAGAAATCTTAAGCTTCAGCTCACATTACCTTTTTGATATTTCTTTCAAAGACTGACAGTAAGACATCATCACTTGCAGAAAGTAACTCTCCAAGAGCCCTGTGCATATTTTTTGATGTAGTTCTCGCTTGCAAACTCTCTTCATAACTCTAATAAATGCCAATTTGGGGAGCAGGAGTGGTTAGAGTTTTAAATTTTTCATGAAATTCTGTGTGAAATTGAAGTAGTCTGTCTATTTCTTTCTATCTAACCTGATCACTGAAGAGAAAGGGAATAAAAACAGCATACATGTGGGTGCCTTAAAAAAATACCTCTTAATTGGAGTCATTTAGGAAGCTCTGGGTTAGATCTTTTTGGCAGAGAAAACCATCAGCCAAGGTGGGCTTTTCTCTCCTTCGTGTCAAGTGCATTTTTGTTCTCTTATTAGATAACTGCATTTTAGTGGGGCTGAATGCAAGAAAGCAAAGGGAAGAGAAGGGAGCTCACATTGGCTGAATGTCTTTTGAGTGCCAAGTACTGAGCTTTCCTCCACATTACCACAGGTTATGAATTTATTCCTCACACAACCCTTCCAGGAAGACACCGTTGACTCACTTATCAACTAATAAAACTGAAGCTTGAAGAGATTAGGTAATAGGCTATCATGGTAGAATCAGATTTTGAACCTATTCCTCTCCTGAGTAGGTCCACGCTCTCCCCACTCTATTCTGCCATCTCTTTGAGGGCCACACCTGTGCCAACACAGAGCACCAGTAAGCAAAGTCATAAAACACTGGGACTGCTGTGTAGATGGGAGTTTTGTTGGTAGGTGTTAGAAAATGGACCTTGTGACCAAGCCTAGATCCCTTTTGCAAAACAGAAGAAGAATGGAGGGAAAAAAGAAGTGAAAAGAAGTAAGTAGTAAGAAGAATGGGGGGAAAAAGAAGTAAAAAAGTACTTAGGTGAATCAGGCATTCTTCTAAGCATTTTATACACACTATCTCATTTAATCCTCATGCCAATCTCATGAGATGGCCACAGTTATTCATACTCCACAGACCAAAAACAAAAAACAAAAAACAAAAAACAACAGGCTTTCAGAGAGATATAAGCTGCTAAAAGTCACAGAAGAATGAGGGATAGAATTATACACAGATCTAGGTCGTGTGAACTCCGATCCCACTGCAAGAACACAATATACAGCTTAAAAGCCGTACAGTAAAACAGCAAGGGTTTTCTGTGATTGTTTTTCTTTTTAATTATTTGCTTATTTATTTTTGCTTGCCTGTATTTTTAAACAGCTTTATTGAAGTACAATTCACTTATCATACACGAACCATTTAAAGTATGAAATTTAATGTTCTCAGTAAATCCAAAGGGTTGTCCACCCTGTGAATAACCACAGTCTAACTTTAAAACATCCGTATCCTCTGAAAAGAAACCCCATCCCCATTAGCGGTGTACTGCCCATTCTGCCCCCAGTCCCAGGTGCTAGACAAACATCTGCCTACTTTCTTTTCTCTTGACTGGCCCATTCTAGACACTTCAGATAAATGGGGTCAGAAATATGTGGTCTTCTGTGACTGGGTCTTTCACTTAGGATGTTTTCAAGATTAATCCTGTTGTCACATGTATCAGTACTTCATTACTTTTTATTGCCAAATAAGAGTCCATTATTTGAATACAGCCCATTGCCAAGTAACAGTCCATTATATGGATATACAACATTTTATTTACCCAATCATCAGTTGATGGATATTAGGGTTGTTTCCACTTTGCATGTGTATGTAAGTTTTTGTATGGATATATGTTCCCAGTTCTTCTAGGTACATACCTAAAAGTGGAATTGCTGGGCCATACGACAACTCTGTTTGACATTTTGAGGAGCTTTCGAACTATTTCCCAAAGTGACTGCACCATTTACCTTCCCACCAGGATCGTATGAAGGTTCTAATTTCTCCACATTTTCACTCACTTTATTACTGTTTGTCTGTTTAGGTTCAGCTATCCTAGTGGGCCTGAAGTGGTATCTCAGTGTGATTTTGATTTGTTCTTCCCTCATAACTAAGAATGTGGAACATCTTTTCTTTCTTTACTAGCCATTTATATCCCTTTTTGGAGAAATGTCTATTCAAATACTTTCGCCAATTTCTGGCTGTCTTTTTATCATTGATTCACAGTTGTCTGTTCACTTAATGTACTACAAAAATATTAACTTTGATGTCATCCAATTTCTCTAATTTTTTCTCATTTGTGTTTTAGTGTCATATCTAGGTAGCCATGGCTAAGCCAAAGGTCATCAAACATTTATGTTTTCTTCTAAGAATTTTATAGTCTTAGCTCTTAAACTTAAGGCTTTGATCCATTTTGGGTTAACTTTTGTGCACGGTGTGAAGAAGTCCCACCTGATTCTTTTGCATATGGATATCCAGTTGTCCAGCACCATTTGTTGAAAAGAGCATGATTTTTAAGAAAAGACAGTCCTGATTATTGATTTTTTTCCTTTCCCACTTAGTAGCTGTGGGAGCTTGAACAAACCAGTCAACCTGGTTCTTCATCTGTGAAGCTAGTAATAGACCTACATCTCAATGCTGACGTGAAGAAGAGATCAGAATCTGAATCTCTATTTGGGTCCTTTGTATTGTCTCCAACACGTAGGCATTACTAAACAAACATCCAACATCTCACATCTCCAGAATATCTTACTGAAATCGAATCCTCTAACATAGTCTAATATTAGGAATATAAATTACAGACTGATTTCATGAGTTTGATACCACCCCTCCTCCACCTCCCAAACACCCCCACCCCCACCACCTCCACTGCCTTGGGAGCCCATTAGCCCTTGTACATTGTTCAGCTGTTATTCAGATGGCATACATATGGAGAAGTTACTGGATGTCAGATATTGAGAGCGAAGACATTTTCAGTAAATAGATTCCCATGTGATAGTATTATTATCCCCTTTTGCAGATAAAGCATTCTAACTCTCCATCCTATATAAGAACCCACCATACTGTATTGACTCCACTTTTGAGAGAGATGCTAGAGAGGACTCAATGCCTTGAACAGCATTTAGATTTTGACTTCTACACAGTATTTTGTGTCCAGGATCCAACTCACTAATTCTGAGTACATGTTTTTGTGTTATGTTCCTTTTTTCTTTTTTCTTTTTTTTTTTTAAGATTTTATTTATTAGACAGAGAGAGATCACAAGTAGGCAGAGAGGAAGGCAGAGAGAGAGAGGGGGAAGCAGGCTCCCTGCTGAGCAGAGAGCCCGATGTGGGGCTCGATCCCAGGACCCTGAGATCATGACCTGAGCTGAAGGCAGAGGCTTTAACCCACTGAGCCACCCAGGCACCCCCCTTTTTTCTTTTTTTGAGAGATTCATTTTGCTTTCCAAAAAATAAGTTGTATATTTTTACTTTGCTTCCAAAATGGCTAATTCTCCTGTCTATCCAAATGAATAGACCCCCACCATTCTTAGACAAGACTCCCAAGTCAGAGACTCACATGCACATTAATGCTTCTAGACCCTGAGATGGAATGTTCGATCTAGCCTCATGTCCTCTGTTGGGGATAGGGGACTTCCTCTTCAAACTAAAAGAGGAATGCTTTGGCTTGATTTATATGTGAAAGAAAGTAACGCTCCATGATAACTCTTCAATCACACAATCCTGGGTCTTTTCTCAGACTCAAACAGGTGTTTTACACACTCTACCTGTTTTCTCCTTCTGATGAGGTTTAACCATGATAGCTTGCCTAAATACTATTTTTTTTTTGTAGCTTCCTTGACCCATTCTTCCCCAGGGAAATCTATACCTCAACCTGTACAAGATCTCCCCAGTCCCTTTATTTTTTCTTTCTCTTGAAGAAAAAATCTTGAAGACCAATTTTTTTTTTTAATGTTTCACTGATGACTGACTGTTTTAGGGAAACAAATAAGGATTAACATAAAAGGGAAAGTAACAGAGTTCTGGCATTTGACAACTTCTTTACCCATCCAGGTTCCTGGCCTTTGAGAATCTCAGAGATGTAACTGAAGGCTGCACTGTGCTTCCGTCCTCCCCACTGGCTGAGGATGGAGTTCTCAGTGGCACCAAATGCCACTGTTTCTTCCCTCCTTGGAGAGAATCCTGCTGGCTGCTGGCTTTCTGAAGAGCTGCACTTCATTACTTGCTTACACACAACTTTATGCTCTATCAATACCAAACTACTTAGATTTTTATAACACCCAACATTTCCCGCTGTCATTCCTTGCAAATGTGCTTGTTGCTTCCGGGAGTGCCACACCGTTCTCCTTGTTCAACATGTAAACTCGTTTTATTAGCGTCTTCAAAAAACGAGCTCAAAGTTTAAGCATTAAAAAAAGCCTCTCCTGAGTCATCTCATCACTATATATAGCTAATTTTTCTCTATTCTGTGCTTATCCATCCTTCTAGGACTATTCTTGCCGCTTGGCCTGGCAATGTCTGTGTTTGTGTGTCTGTGTTCTATCTTAGACTATATTTCTTGAGAGCACACTCTGCTTTATTTGTTTATAGAAAAGATAAATCTTCTGCTGAAATGAATGAAGCCTCTGAAATATTCCCACAGATGATGCTCACCAGGCTCTAGAAAGTTACTTGTGCTATGCACACCCATTCAGTTCACCAACACACCCAAAATCTACAAACAAGGTGCACTGGGATGGCCTTTCAAAAATTAACATTCCCTTCTCTACCCATTCCTTTAGCAGAAACAAGCTCACAAGTTAATAGGAATAAAGAATAGGGATGGAGTGTATGAGGAGAGGTGGGCAGAGGGAGGCATTTCATAATTTATTAAGATGTGAGCCCTGGCACCTCATTTATTTTACAAAAAGGACTACTGATGTTCACATTTTTATGAGTTGGGACTTAAAACAGGATTCCTGCTTCCCCTCCACCCCTCACTAGCCTTGTAGCCTGTGGATATTTGCTGATTCACCAGTGGGTTCCCTAGAATCCCCCTTTGCTCTTTTATCTGGGGCCTCTTCATTCCCAAAGGCTGCTGCAGAGTCCTGAACCTATCTTCACTCAAGGGCATTGAGTTCCATCCTCCTTAATCAATACGGAGCACAAAACCAAGGAAATGGCACCATGCATCTGCAAGCTTCCTTTGAAGCCAATCGCCCCTTTTAGAATGAATTAACATCTAATCTGCAAGCAATCACGCCTAATAATTTTTAGATTTGTTTATTCTTTGGAGTCACATCTTTCAAAAACTGTCAATAGAACAATTAAATAGGCTCTTCTTACCATAAGTCACCTAGAAGAGTGCCTTGTTATATGCTTGTAACTATTACTCAAGACAAGTCCATCCAGCTCAGCTCTCTGCAATAATCATAATCATAATCAACCCAATAAAACAAAATTGGAGATCTGAATGAAACTGGAGAAACAGGACTTTTTAGCCGAGTCTATATAAATAGAATGTATCTGCTATTTGCCAGAATTTTTTTTCTCCTGCTAAATTCTAATCAGTTTATATCACCTCTCCCCCTCCCAATTTGTGTCCTGAAGGGCCAGAACAACAGAGCTTACAAAACAATCCTTGGGCCTCTAATGTCCTTTGCAAGAAACCCCCTGGAGTCTTTCCTTTAGATGTCAGCCGTCCATTTCATTTTTTAAAACAACATTTTTTTTTTTTATATCGAGTCTGGAGACAAAAAAGACAGAACAAAGGAAAATGTCAGATGCAGAAAGATTAGACCAGATCAGCCTAGGCTTGGAAAGCACCAGAGGTTGCAGGAATTTTTCTGAAAAGCTGGTCTTACACAAAATACCTTTACATTCCGTAAGGTATGCTGTTTGAGTTACTTGTTGCAAGGAACAATGACACAGATATGATCCTTCCTTTTCTAGACCACAGCAGCATCAAGGATATGTCTATGATTTATATCAGGGCTACAGATGGTAGTCTGTACCACCTCTGCTCAAAGTCAAATCTCAGGGGTCTCGAGGATCCCAAGCCCCATCTGTTGTCCTGCAAGAACACTGAGAATCCTGGAGTATTTCATGAGGCTGAATTCAACGATGTCCTCCAGCTACTATCCATTCTAGCTCTCCCTGCTCTGAGTGGTGTCGGCCACCTGACCACTCAGGTGGAAGATGGCACTCTGGTGGCTGCTGATGCCAACCTTGTTGAACCCATGCTTATTAATGCTGAACTGGCTGTGTTTGTTCCTCACTACCATTAATACTCTCACCAACAAGTGCCAGTACTCTTCGATATTTCTTAGAAACTAGATAAATGACTCTGGGTTTTAATCGGAAGTCAACTGAGTCTCTATATCTTGACATACAGCCAGAGACTTTGACAAGATTTCAACCCTCTATGTGTCAGAGTGAATCTCAGGGTCTCAGAATACTCTTTCCAAACAGAATTCTCCTCTCTTTTTGTTTCATTATCATAAGCCCTGATGATTTAGGTCCTAGACAGTAGTTTTAAGGGATTTTTCAACATGTCTTCAAGAAGACTTAGTAGGTAGGAATGCAAACTGGTGCAGTTATGCTGGAAAGCAATATGAAGGTCCCTCAAAAAGTCAAAAATAGAACTACCCTATGATAGAGCAATTGCACTACTAGGTATTTACCCAAAGGATACAAAAATACAGGTTTGATGTTTATAACATGTTATAACAATGTTTATAACAGCCTTATCAACAATAGCTGAACTATGAAAAGAGCCCAAATGTCCAATGACTGATGAATGGATAAAGAAGACGTGGGGTGTGTGTGTGTGTGTGTGTGTGTGTGTGTGTGTGTGTGTGTGTAATGGAATATTACTCAGCCATCAAAAAGAATGAAATCTTGCCATTTGCAACAACATGGTTGGAGTTAGTGTGTTACACTAAGTGAAATAAGTCAGTCAGAGAAAGACAAATACCATATTATTTCACTCATATGTGGAATTTAAGAAACAAAACAGATGGACACAGGGGAATGAAAATAAAAAGAGAGTGGGAAACAAACCATAAGGGACACTTAACTATATAGAACAAACTGAGGGTTGATGGAGGGAGGTGGGTAGAGGATGGACTAAATGGGTGATGGGCATTAAGGAGGGCATTAAGTTTTTGCTGTCTCTACCTGCTATGCTGTTCTGTCCTTAGTTCAATGCTGGGAGAGAAAGGAGAGGAAAAAAAAAATCCCCATGCCATATTGCTCATTCTTCAAATTCTCACTTCCTTCCCCAATCAACCTACAAGGTTTGACTTTCTGGAGACTTCAGGTAGTTGCTTTTTGCATTCAGTGTATAGATTTTCGTCATAATCAGTAGGAGAGGGGGGATATAATGAATTGATTCCATCTTGGCTAAAGTTGGATGTCTCCACTGGCTCCTTTTAAAGAATCAATCCAGTCTTAAATGTTCTTATTCAAGCACAACAAAACGAGACATTTTCTGCACAACGTGCCTCCCACTGGAAAGAAAGGAGTGCTCTCTCTGTCCCAACTTCCCAGCCATATGTTCTCTTCTGGAATCTTTGATTATCCCATGCCATCCTCACAGATCCCTGTTTCCAAGGCACATACTTATATTCTGCCATTAAATCCATGAAACAGCATAGCACACAGGATTTCTTCTAGGAACTGGGAAATGGGGAGGAAAAGCTGCACTTGGCTTCATTAAATCGCTAGAATCAAATATTTTTATTAGTCCAAATATAAATGGCATTGGAAGGCGATGTCAAAACGTCCCAACTAGCACTCAGGCAGCATACCCTTGGGTTGCAGTTTTTACGGATAAGGCATTAATTCAAAATTCTCTTTTTGCTGCATTGATTGAAACTAATTTGCAATGTTCTTTGTTGCAAAGGGACTCAGACTTAGCTGACACCATGTTTGAGAAAGGAGAGACTATTCTAATGACTTTGCTTTAGTAAAATGGCTGTAGAAAGGGACGCATTGGCAAGAGCCAGTTGTATCCCAGCACTGGGTTGGATACTCCATAGGGAGGATTTCATTTGGTGTATGCCTAATTCAAGGAGCAGGGGTAGGTGTTAGTATTATTTCCACCCTGGGGATGAATAACTGAAGTTCAGGGAGTTAAAACAATAAGCTGAAATTATAAAAACTAATACTCATGAAACTAGGCCCCATTTATACCACTCATGAAAATTAACTCAAAATGGGTTAACACTTAAATGTTAAGGCCTGAGACTATGAAACTCCTAGAAGAAAACATAGGAATAAAACTCCTTGGTAATAGTATTTTGTATATGAGACAAAAAGCATAGCAACAAAATAAAATATAGACAGGTGAGACTATATCAAACTAAAAACCGCACAGCAAAGGAAACCATCAACAAAGTGAAAAGACAACCCACAGAATGGGGAAAAAAATATCTTCAAACCATATATCTGGTAAGGGGTTAATACCCAAAATATATAAAGAACTCAATAGTGAAAAAAAAATGACCCAATTAAAAATGGGCGAAGGACTAGAGCAGATATTTTTTTCAAAGAAGATATTCAAAGGCCAACATAGAAAGGTGCTCAGCACCACTAGTTTTTAGGGAAATGCATATTAAAATCAAAATGAGAGATCATCTCACACCTGTTCAGATAGCCATCATCAAAAAGACAGGAGCTAACAAATGTAGGCATAGATGTGGAGAAGAGGGAACCCACGTGCATGCTAGGTGGGACTGTAAATTGGTAGAGCCTCTATGGAAAACAGTATAGCGAAGCCTCAAAAAATTGAAAGTAGAACTTCCAAGTGATCCAGCAATTCCACTCCACCTGGAATGCATCTAAAGGAAATGAAAACATTAACTGGAATCAGGATCTGCATCCCCATGTTCATAGCAGCACTACTTATCCTGCTTAAGATCTCAGGTTGTCTAAAAAATCTAGGTGTCTACTGATGGATAAAGAAGTTATACACACACACACACACACACACACACACACACACCCTCACATCCACATACACACCCAGGCAGTGGAATAATACTCAGCAATTAAAAAAAGGGTGAATCCTACCATTTGCAACAACATAGATGGACCTGGAAGACCTGCTATATGAAATAAGTCAGATAAAGAAGGACAAACACTGTATGATCTCACTTATATGTGGAGTCAAAACAAAACAACAAAACAAAACAAAAAAATAAAAACCAACAACAAAAAAACCCAACTCATAGAAAAAGTTAATCACATTTGTTGTCAGCAGAAGCAGAAAGTAGGGGAGGGGGAATTGGATATAGGTGGTCAAAAGGTACAAACTTCCACTTAGAAGATAAATAAGGAGTGGGAATATCACGTACAACGCGATGACAGCAGCTATCATGGCTATATGATACATGCAAAGTTGTCACGAGAGTAAATCCTAAAGTGTCTCGTCATAAGAAAATTTTTTTTTCTTTTTTCTTTTTTATTGTATTTATATGAAATGATGGATGTTACCTGAATCTATTGTGGGAATCATATCATAATACATGTAAATCAACCATTATGCTATACACCCTGGATTTATACCGTGATATATGTCATTTATTTCTCAATAAAAGTAGGAAAAAAACCCTAATATTGACTATCCACGTGAATTTGAAGCTCACTTCTGGCATAGATCTTGTGTCTATTACTTTCAACAGAACAAGCTACCCCAAATAGACTAGATTATCAACAGCAGATTATTTGCTCATGATTTTGCATTTAGGCATGAGCTTAACTGAGCAGATCTTGTTATACTCTCCCCAGTTCATGCATGTGCAGTTATCAGGTGGCCTAAGTGAGACTGATTACTCTTAGCATAAAGAGATGCTACAGCAAACTGAAAGAGAAAACAAGAGGACCCTAATACGCAAATGGGCAAGGAACACAGATAACATAAAAAGCAAACTTAGACAACTAGTAATCAAAAATTGTCAAGGCATTGTGAATCATTTTAAACTTTTGAAAAATAAAAATTGTTTTAAAAATGATAATATTGTGTGGTTATTAAGAAGTCTTACTTACAAGAGTCACTGTTTCAGAAAGTTGTAAACCAACTTGTAAATTAATCTGAAAAACTCCTTCCATAAAAATATGCTCATTCTTTTCTTCATAGTAATTGCATTTCTGGTAACCTTCTCTTGGAAAGTAATATACATGTAACGTTTGTGCCATAGAAAGATAATCACTATAAAAGTATTTATAAAGATGCAAACTTAGAGACTACTTTAATTCTCAGCAACAGGGGAGTGGTTAAATAGTCCTTAGTTACATCTGCCTGATGAAAAGAGAGGAAGTAATTAAAATGACATTTAAAAAGTAATGTAATAAGATGGAATACTGTCTATGTTAAAAAAAAATGTTAAGAGAAGCAGCCAAATATTAAGGTTACCTACATGCTGTTTTAATGCCTACATTAAACAATGCATAGCCATAGAAGATAAATATATCAATACTTAACAACAGCCTTATTTGCATCTTTGAGCCCAGTTGCTGGTTTTATTTTTTATTTATTTATAAGATTTTATTTATTTACTTGACAGAGAGAGAGATCACAAGTAGGCAGAGAGGCAGGCAGAGAGAGGGGAAAGTAGGCTCCCTGCTGAGCAGAGAGCCCTATGCAGGGCTCTATCCCAGGACCCTGAGATCATGACCTGAGCTGAAGGCAGAGGCTTTAACCCATTGAGCCACCCAGGTGCCCCTGCTGCTTTTATTTTTAAACTCTCCTAAATTTCAATGTATGAACAAGTATTTCATTTGAGCAACAACAATAAAACAAAGGTCACAAGAAAATAAAGAAATGTTAAAAAAAAAAAAAAAAAAAAAAAAAGAAAAAAGAATTAGAAGCAGCAACAGGCCCAAAGGGAGTCACTTGCCTCCAGAGAGCAAATCAAGACTTAACTGTAACAATGTGAATTTAACCTGTCAATCTGGAATTTCCCCATCAGCATTAGTCACATAATCTGCATGATAAACCGTCACCCTTCCCGCAAGGGAAGGTGGTCTTGCCAGAAATCATCCTTTCTTTTCTTTTACTGATAACTTCCTTGTCCCACCCTGGTCCTGCCTATAAAAGTCTTCCATTCCGTAGAGCTCCTTGGAGCCCCTGCTCCTTTGCTAGATGGGATGCTGCCCAATTCTTGAAGCATTAAATAAAGCCAATTAGATCTTTAAATTTACTCAGCTGAATTTTATTTTTTTAAAAGAAGAAATTACAATTTCCCTTAATAGCAAAATCTTTTTGTATTTGGCACATGGGGCTTTGAGATGTTTCTGTTTTTCTAGTTTTACTATTTTCTTTAGTGGGTAGATATTATACTCTAATTGACTATATATAAATATTATCTATAGATGTTAGCACCTGGGGGTGCCTGGGTGGCTCAGCCCATGATCTCTGGGTCCTTGAGCTCTGAGTCAGGCTCCCTTCTCACTGGGGAGTCTGCTTCTCCCTCTCCCTCTGCTCCTGCTCCCACACTTGCTCTAATAAATAAATAAAATCTTAAAAAAAAAAAAAAAAGGTCAGCACCTGAGGAACTCATATGTTTAATGTGTCCACAGGACCTGATATGTACAAAAAAAGGGAAAGTTAGTGGAAGTGAAAAGAAATAGCCATCTGTCAGCTTGAAATCCAGTTAGCATATCTTTAAATCGGCATGAACGTACAATGAATACAAAAAGATCTTATGGGAGCCATTAAAAAAAAAATTATGCCTTAAAAATTGTCTTTTTCAAAGTTCTTATGTTGCCTTTTATTCATTGTTTGCCGTTCATATTTTTTCTAATTATCCTAAAATTTAATATAAATTTTTCTCTATCATGTTTGGGGCCTCCAAAGAGTGTTTGCTTTTGCACCTCAAAAAATGCTAGAATATTCTCCAATTGTTTCTTGAACTTAAATGTTACCTCTCAACTAAAACCTGAGCATCTTAGCAGAGAACCTGTACAGTGATGGACGGGTTGATTGATGAGGTTTGCCCCACTCTGAAGGCAAAGGGCTGGACCAGACCTTCAGTGGAGGGCCTTTCAGCTCAAGGGTTGAGATCTCAGCTCAGCCAATCTTGACGCTGTCAGTGAAAATCACCAACAGACATTATCCCTTTTTAAGACATCAGTTGTCACCAGAGCTAGGTAGCAGCAGACAGAAGCAACTGATAAAAGTTTTTTTCTTCTTTTTTCCCCCATTCTGATGTTTCCTAGACACTCAGAAATTTCTCCTAACACATCGAAGTACATTTTCTAAATACAAGAGAGAAGCTATCTTTAAACGTGCACAATTTGATCTGTATCCTCAAATCCTTTGGTCTAGACTTAAGCCATTTTGGGGGACAGGGGAGACTTTTATCACCAACAGGCCCCTGGGGGCAGGAACCTAAGACCAAGTCAGCCCCAGGAGAGAGTCCAGCTGAAGGGATATGATTCTGGTTTATTTGGGGAATGAGTGAGTCTCAACTAGGAATAATCACAACATTTCCTGCATAAAGTTGTTATAAAGATTTTTTTTTTTAAATTTTAATTTTTTTAAAAAAACTTATTTATTTGTGAGAGAATGTGTGTGTGCGGGGGTGGGAGGAGCAGAGGGACAGGAAGAGCGAATCCTCAAGCAGACTCCTTGCTGAGCAAGGAATCCCACATGGGTCTCCTTCTCACCACCCTGAGATCATGACCTGAGCCAAAATCAAGAGGTATCCACTTAACCTACTGAGCCACTCAGGTGTCCCAAGGATTTTTTTTTAAAGATTTTATTTATTTATTTGACAGACAGAGACAGATCACAAGTAGGCAGAGAGTGGGGATGCAGGCTTCCACTGAGCAGAGAGCCCGATGCGGGGGCTTGATCCCAGGACCCTGAGATCATGATCTAAGCTGAAGGCAGAGGCTTTAACCCACTGAGCCATCCAGGTGCTCCCCCCAATTTTTTAAATATAAAAAGAGATATCGATACAAATTTCTTAATGAAATGCATGACAAATAATAAGTACTCAAAACATATGAGCCATTATTAGGCAGAAACACAGCTTTGGCCTAAGAAGGGATTTAGCTTTTCAGAACTTCAGGAAAATTTCCATGGAGTACAGACTACTGTAACCTCAGAGAGACAACAAACATTCATATTCTCAGCTCTTTTTTTTTTTTATGGGTGTTTATTTTCTTATCTTGCTTAGAGAACGGCAATAAAGAAAACCAGCTTTAAAATATACTGAATAACATTTGCCACAGAATAATTTGAAAAATAAATCAGAAAATGTCACTTTTCTGCATAAAATTCTTTGACCATCTAAAATCCCTAGCAGATCACAAAGGGCCTTCACCTCTGCCTATCCCTCTAAGGTCTGGAGAAGCTACAGCCACAGTGACCAGACTTCCTGATCTTCCAAAGTCCTCTACCCTTTCCAGCCCCTCCAGGCCTTTGTTCCTGCTGTTCTCCACCCTGGTGAGCCCTTTCCCTGTCTCTTGACTGCCTGATTCCTATTCATTTTTCCGATTT
>CM053620.1:16329620-16347669 GCA_028646535.1 Procyon lotor
ATAGGCAAGGCAGGAGTTTCTGGGGGTGGGGGAGAGAAATGAAACAGGAAGGGATGGGGAGGGAGACAAACTATCAGTGTGGTTTTTAAAAGCAGGGACATTTCTGTTCTTATTTCAGCTCTGCTAATTACTAGCTTTGTTACTTCAGGAACATTACACAATCTTCCCGAGCGTTAGTACTTTCATTGGGAAAGCTTGAGCTAACAATCCCAACTTCATAGAGTTGCTGTGATGGTCAAATATGATCTTGTGTATAAAGATCTTCAGAGAGTGCTTGGCGCGTAAAGGGGTTTGATGAACAACAACCATGATTACTAGCATTAGGAGTTCCTTAAGAAATGTTCGGTTCCTTTGTAATACTTAAATGCTGTCAGGAATAAATGATGGAACAAAGTGAAATCATTTGGTAAATTCTGCATTTAGGAAACCACTTAATACCAGGCAAATTGGCTTGCTGTTGACTGTCTGAAACATGATTCATTTTCAAAACTTTGAACTATTTTGAGAAGTTAACTATATCATGCATTTTTAAGCAATTGTAGCCGCATAGGCTTTGCCAAAGAATGACATAATTTGACCTTCTTTGGCTAAAGGATAGGGACATAAAGATAATGAAGAAGAGAAGAATGGAAGAACTTTATACCAAAGGGACCAACCCACCCCCCCCAAAAAAAACCAGAGTTCAATGAGGATCTTTTAAAAATTCTGTAATTTTCATAAGTCCCAGCTTTTGCCATTTTGACAATTCATCTCCTTTCCCCATGCACGTTAGTAATAAAGTCTATAAAAGCTCGACTTCTTGCTGGCTGTGTACTATTAGGCAAGTCATGTAATCTTCTGGTACCTCAGTTTCTTAATCTATCAACTGAGAATAAAATAATGCTTACTTACAGAGTTATTAGGAATATTAAATAAAATATCCATAAAAATAACTTAGCAATGAGTCTTTTTTAAAATCATATTTGAAAAGGAGTTAAAATCAATTAATAGTAAAGTTCCTTCTTCCTTCATATTTCCAGGTTTAAAAACAAATAAACAAATAATAAAGGGGTCCGTGAGCTTAACCAGGGAACAAGGAAAATCAGGAGGCAGTGGTGCATTTGGCCATGAATAACTGGGAAATGGTGAAAGTGCAGGAGTCTGAGGGTTGGCTCTCTGGATTTGCAAGAAGGAAGCAGAAGATGCGGAAACCTCCTTGAGACAGAGAAGAGAGGCCTTAAGCCTAACCCTATAGCTAGACACAAGGCCCTAAATGATCCCTCCCAGTGTCACAAAATCGCCAAATAGCGATGTTAGACCATTTTCTCTCCAGAATGACCATCATCCAAACCACCCAACGGTCTTTTAACAAAACTCTTTGTGAATTTCACTGTCTTCACTACTGAACACGTAGCCTTCCCAGAGGACAGTCTCCCCGTCATGAGCAAACATGTGATATGTTATCTCTCAAGAGAGCACCATGTTCTGATTGACAGGGGAAGGGGGCAGTTCTTAGGAACATGCTCCAGATAGAAGAGTAACACCCCACGTGCACACGTGCACAGGCACACACACACACACACACGCAAGAAGTGCTTTTCTAACACTGGACCTTTTAGAAGAGAGTTTATTTTGAAACACGGGCTTCTGGAGGAGTAAATTTTACTCATCCAACTAAATCCCTCCATAAATGAGAAATGACCTCAACAGCACAATCCAACTACCACCAAATCATAACTACTATCTTAGATTGTTGCCTTAGAAAGGGTGATGCCCAGGGAGCCTGGGTGGCTCAGTCACTTGGGTGACCGACTCTTGACTTTGGCTCAGGTCATGACCTTGGGGACCTGAGATCCAGTCCTGTGTTCTACATCCAGCAAGGATTCTGCTCACCCCTCTCCCTCTGCTCTTTCCTCTGCTCCCTCTTCCTCTCTCTCTAAATAAACAATAAAATCTTAAAAGATTTTTTAAAGATTCTGTTTATTTATTAAGAGAGGAAGCACATACATAAGCAGGGGGGAGGGCAGAGCAAGAGGGAGAAAGAGTCTCAAGCACACTCCGTGCTTAGCTCAGAGTTGGATGTGGGACTCTGTCCCACGACTCTCTGATTAGGACCAGAGCTTAAACCAAAAGTTGGTCCCTTAACCAACTGTGCCACCCAGGTGCCTCCAAATAAATAAAATCTTAAAAAAATAAAATAAAATAAAAAGATGACGCCCTTCCTATCATGTTGTTGAAGATGCCAAAATTTTAGATCTGATTGATGCTCTTCGTGTCCTCCCCTCCCCGATTCTCTCTAGGAGAATGCGATCTTCCTCCATGTAGATCATGAGCTTCATTAGTAGGGATGCCAATCCATCTTGATTAATTAACATGTACTACAAAGCCAAGCCAAGGCCTCCTGGTGACATTTACACTTCCAAGGTGCCCTGGGCATACCACCCTTACTCGGGCCACGATGGAAGGTGAAAAGCTCTTCTTTCCTATACTCACAGAATTTCAGCTCATTGGAAAACACATAACCAGGATCCCAGAATCCAGTTAGAGGAGAGCCAGCATTAGAACTCAAAGCCCTAAGCCAGCAGGACAATGTTTTATCCTACTTTATATATATATGACATCCCATAGAAATCATCAGGCATTTCGTAGGTGCTCTACAAATAGTGGCTGAATGATTCTCAGAAGTGAGATGAACTCTCAGGTTGGGGAAAACTATTATGAGTAAATGCTTTAGCTGCGAAGAAACCAAAGCTCAAAGAGGTTAAGTACATTCCCTGCGATGATGGCAACAGCACAGCCAGCAGGGCTCCAAGTACAGTGCTAGGTGAGTCTGTCCCGGTGGGAACCAGCGAGAGGCATCCTGCCTGTGGTGGATGGTGCACAAACCAGAGAGCTAATGAAGAAGAGTCAGTGTGGAGCGAAAGGGCCGTGTGTCCTTGCTTACGCCCCCAAGGTCACACAAACTTTGCATATTCATAAACACAGATTAATAGTCATGCCTGAATAAATACGACTGTGTGGTGTCAGGCCTCAGCGCTCTTCTCCCTTATCCACACTCTGATTTCCTGAGTGACGTTGACCGTGACACCTCATCTTTTTCCCATCTGTAAAAGAGGGGCGGGGGGGAATCAGCGATCTCTGCCATCTCTGGGTCCAGTTTAAGTGGTTCTGATTCTACAAGGAGACTCCTCGCTTTGATCTCCTGGGATCACTACTGCCTGAATGGGGCCGAGATGGCCAATCTTTACTCAGGACAAGTATCTTATCACATTACATGGAAGTGTACAGAGTGATGTGCTGTGGTTCTTTAAGTTTTATCATAAAACAACCAAAAAGGGGGATATTTAGTAAATCCTCTCAGTGTCTCGTTTATACCAGGAAGAACTTCTAAACAGAAGTGTTGTGAATTCAAAGCAGAAGATTCAGATATCAGTGAGGTGGGTGGGAGATGAGAGAAACCCTTCCAGGAATCCAGAGTAAAACAAAATGTACTATAATTTGGGTTTGGAGGTTTCTGTTGTTGTTGTTCTTTTTTTCCCTGGGAGCTATCTGCTCTGGCTTGATGCTATTGTTTTTCCCAAGAGAGAATGCAGCTGTTGCTGTATGTCTGGGGGGAAGATATCCATCACCCAGAACGTATCACAAGCTATTAATAATGTATCACTGCAAATCTACCTTGTCTCAATAAACACCCTGTCTCCAAGTACAGATAAAAGGTCCAGCAGGCAGATGTTAGAATTTATTATCCTCACGTTTCCCATTTCCTATTTCTCTAAGGATGGTGTCCAGTATCGGAGTTGTCCTGTAGGGAAGGCAGGAAGAAGAAACTGTCATTTGTTTAGTAACTTCTGTGTGCCAGATGATGACATCAACAACCCTGAGAAGTAGGTTTTATCAACCCCATTTTACAGATGAAGAAACTGAGGCTTAGAGAGGAAGAAGTAACTTGCCTAGGAACATTCATCTTGTCAGTACCGGAGAGGAGAAAAACCTTCTCCCAGATGCCTCACGACAAAGCTCTTTCTCTATCCTCTGTAACCCAGGGTTTGGGCAGCTGCTGTTTCTCTCTGCCTTTCCACCTATTGTAGCTCTGTATATAGTACGTGCTCAGGCAAGCTTCGCCGAATTTAATTTTTGAGGCATGAACATGGAATCGAGCGATGAGTGGAAGAGCAATGAGGACTGCTCTCTGAAAAGGGATTCCTACACACGAGGAGGGATTCTTTTCCTCATTCTTTGTCTCTTTACGGTGCCTGATTGCACTGACAGAAATGTAGCCCTTCTCTACCCCTTGAATACAGAACAGCAAGTTGCACTCATACTTGTCCATTTCCATCTAGATATGTCTTCCCTGCTTGGATGAGGAGGGGGTATTACACGTGTGCCCTTCAGCTCAAATTTTAGCACTTCACAAAAGTGATGGGAAAAATACACACATCAATACTTTCATCCCTCTCTGCCCTAGACCCTCCCCACCTACCACCACATGCTTTGCTCCTTTTCAAGAGAGACAAGGGAGTTGCCTGACATTCAGGTGGCCATGATTCACTGCTGGATAGGGTCACGCTGTGCTGAAAAGTCACGAGCATCCCATCTATTAGTGTGCTGTCCAGAATGAGGGGCCAGACTAGCACACGTCAACCATGCATGCGATCTGGTAAGAGGATGTAGCATCCACTCCACAAGCCCAACTGTTACAGATCCAAAGAAGAAAGATAAAGACAGTCCTATCTCCAATACTCTTTCCTAAGAAGTTCTAAACTGGGAGCCACAGAGTAATATCTGAGCTAAGAATATCATTGACATTATGTTTCTCCATAATTGCTGCTATTGTGGGTGGGCCTTCCTACGTCCA
Source organism: Procyon lotor (assembly GCA_028646535.1). NCBI lineage: Eukaryota > Metazoa > Chordata > Mammalia > Carnivora > Procyonidae > Procyon > Procyon lotor. The sequence goes on from CM053620.1 coordinate 16,334,455, forward strand.
CAAATCCAGAATGGAAGATGGGACATAGGCACTGAAATCCCATCCAAATTTCTAGCTACTCTCACTGGATTCTATTCCGCTCGAAGGAAAGGAAGGTGCTAACATTTGTACCAGAGCCGTGTTAGCGATTCAAATGGAGTGTGCTGACAATTTTCATTCTCAAATCAGCCTTTATCGGTTATATTTACATAGACGTGAAAACTGACACTTGGAAAGAATTCAGGTAGCTTACCCAACTTATATAGCTGATTAAGGGCAAAGTTGGGATTTGACAATGACTTAAAGACAAAATGCATCTCTTGGAATCGTGCTTAGCTGCAGCTGTTTAGAAAAAAGCAGCATATATTTAGTCTTCAAGGAAATAAAAAATGAAACTCAGATTCCCTGGGTATCTATGTGCCCTTGAAGGAAATCACTCATCCATTTCCCTTTGTTTTTTTTTTTTAATTTTTTTAATTTTTTTTTTTTAAAGATCTTTTATTTATTTGACAGAGAGAAACACAGCGAGAGAGGGAACACAAGCAGAGGGAATGGTAGTGGGAGAAGCAGGCTCCCTGCTGAGCAGAGAGCCCGATGCGGGGCTTGATCCCAGGAAGCTGGGATCATGACCTGAGCTGAAGGCAGACGCTTAACGAATGAGCCACCCAGGTGCCCCTCCATTTCCCTTTGAAGCACCTCCCAGAGATAGCCAGAGTGTTGTGCAAGGGAGTTCTCGTAAAAACAGGCATTGCTCAACGGGCTCCATTTCCACAGCCCTAGGAGGATGAAAACCCCCACAGGGTCATAAGAAAACTGAACAATTTTCCTGACAAATTAAAGGTTTGGGAAGCAGCTGTAGAAACTGGTCAGCTACAACTTCAGAGAAAAGTGCACTGAACATTTCAAAGCCTCCACTTCAATTATGGAGGGAGAAGCGGAGGTCTGGGAACTGGCCCCAATGGGTGTGCACCAGCATAAAATATGCACTCTTGCACTCAGCAGGGCTTGAGGTCTTTTAAGGAGGGAGGGACTGGATAGCAGCAAGGGGGGGTGGCAAAGAGCAAGAGTAAGAGAGAGCAGGGTTCTGAGAGATCTGCCAAAGAGAAGTCTCATTCTGTTCATCAAATGGTACAGCCTAAGAATGGGATTTTAGAGATGAAGTTGGCAAATTGAGGATAAGACTTACAGAGTGCCTGGCCCAAGTTCCTCAGCTTGGCAATGAAGATGGACAATTGGCTGAAAAAATGGATAAGTAAGAAATACTTATTCACATAATTTTATTATATTATAAATATTATATTATATTATATTATATTATATTATATTATATTATATTATATTATATATAAATTCACATAACTTTATTGCACATTTGATATGTATAATAGACGATATATACAGTCATCACAGTCCATATTCTTTTATCTATATTTTATAGAAGAGACTATAGTTCAGAAAGTTTAAACAAGATAATTCATAAATGGCAGAGCAATTGCCATTTTTTCCTAAGTCTTTTTTTTTTAATATTTTATTTATTTAGTTGAGAGAGCGACAAGAGATAGTGAGAGAGCATGAGTGAGGAGGAGAAGGAGAAGCAGGCTCTCCGCTGAGCAGGGAGCCTGATGTGGGGCTCGATCCCAGGACTCCAGTATCATGACCTGAGCTGAAGGCAGTCTCTTAACCACCCAGGCACCCCATCTTTTCCTAAGTCTTATGAATCATTCAGGAGCTGCCAAGATGCGTCTGCCTCTAGAAAGTCTTCCTTATTGCTTCAGATATGGGTCAAGTGCCACCATGGCTGAGTTTCTACCTCATCCTAGTACCTGCCAGTTGTCATCTAAGGGCCATTACATCTCTGTCTCTGCCATTAGACCTCAGGCTCCCTAAACCAGGCTCCTGTGAGGCTTGTTCATTTTTTCACCCCTCCCTCGCAGCATAGTCTATGTTCAGTATGAAAATGAGGTATTGAATGAACAGTCTTGGATCTTTCTTACTTTTCAGGACTATGGATGACTCTCATTCTCACCCAAGGCCCGCACTCTGGGTTTTTATGTCTATCCTCTTCCTCTTCATCTTCCTTCCTCTTTCCCCATAAAACCCTGTCAGCTCCAAGTCAAGAAGAAGATTACTGAGTGCGTGACTTCACCACAAGGCTAAAGTAATAGAAAACAGTATTATTCATTTTCCATCCCAGTGGTGTCTGCAGTTTGAATAAGAGAAATAATTGTCATTTATTGAGATGCAAATGATAACAGCAGGATTGATAATAATAGCTGATTCCACCCAGAATTCAGTAAGCGCCTCTCTTTTTGCAAGCATTTCCTCATTTAATTCTTATAACAGTGATGAAACGTACAAAGTATCCTTATTCCTGTTTCATCAACGAGGGTCATAGTTGCTAAATCCCTAACCAAGAACACACATAATAATTTGAAAGTAGTTGTATCTAATTCTGAAGTCAATAAAGTTTCTCTTACTCTGGCTGCCTTTCAATAAACATATATAAAGAATAATAGAAAAGGTCATATATTGAGCATCTATTGTGTGCCAGCCACTATTATACACTCCATGTATGTAAGTCATTTAATGAGTTAATGCACCCAGAAATAAAGTTAGTGCCTCTTTATGGATTGATTTAAAGGAAATCAGGGCGCTTAGCTGATTTAGAGGTTAAGGTAAGCAGCTATACCTAATGACTTCTTGAGTTCCATTCCAGGATTAACAGGGAGTCTGCTGAAGATTTATAAGCAAAACAGCAAGGAAAACATACAGGTCTTTATATGCAATTATATCATATAATGAAGGCAGGGACTCTGCCATCTTTGCTTAAGGATTGTCTCCATGGGGCTTCACAATGTGTAAACTCAGGCACGCGGCCCCTCCCAAAGGAAGGCCCTGCTCCTTGTGACTGATGGGCCATGTCTCAACACAATCTCTTTAGATTCACGGTGGAATGGCAATTATTTAAAACTGGCTCAGGTCTGCTGAATTCTTTTTATCCCACTTTAAGTCTTTCCCCTGGGACAGCTTAAACAGCTCTATCTTTTTAATGACAAACTATCCATCGACAGGACTGGAAAAGAAATCAAGCTTTTGTTTAGCAACCAGTCTGTTTATTTATTTCCCAAGTTCATGAGTTTATATGTATGCTGCTCTTAATGGGCAGTGCGTAAAAGTGCCTCTTTTTATTTTCTTTTCATTTGCATTGTTGCTGATAATGGCTATTATCAAGCCATTAGAGGCAGAAAAGTACCGTTTTTGCCTTCCAAGATGGGCTGTATTTGTGTATGTGTGTTCTATGCAGATCGGCCAATATGTTAAACTTTCTTTTTTACTCCTTCCTCCGATACAGATGGCTCTATGTGAACCACATAATTTTTCTCACTGATGCATGGAATTTTATATATATGTAGAATTACATACATATTTGTATGCATATACGTGTGTGTACACACATACATACTCACATATGTATGTATTTACACAAGCACATCCATATGCATATACATACACACATACACATAGAAAATCTGCTTTTTAGATCAGAATGAAAAGTCTGTGCCAGGGATGTGAAATGAGTTCTATTCCACACCAAAATCTGAAGCATTGTTATGTAAATCTATAGCACTGTGGTCTTGTTTTATACAAAAGGCTTGATGGACTGAGTCCCATACATAGCCCATTTAAGCTTTCATAGTTAAATTAAAATCACTGCTGAGTTGTATTTGAGAGGCACAACCACATGAATAAAAACGAAGGAAAGTTATTCTTTATTCAGATGTTTCCAAGTGTCTACTTATTGTAAAAACACAAAACAGTCAAATTTGGGAAGTGATGTTTTAAAAGATTTCATCGATTCTTGAGAGCAGCCTGCATTGAGTATAGGTTATGAGAGTCTTTCACTCAAGGGTCAGAAGAGGACATTCATTTTTGTTTTCACTAGCATTTTAGGTAAGATGGGTAAAATGACATTAACTAGCATTGATTGGATATTATCACGTCCTAGGTCTTCTATAAGTATTATTTCACACAGTCCTCTATGAAGAAGGTCATGCTTTAAAATACCTATTACTTCTGTGAAGTATTATCTTCATTTGATTTGTTGGTGGATCTGGGACTAAGAGTGACTGTTGCCAACAGGGAAAGGTTAGAGGGACAAGGGCCCCAACACGAAAGAAGGCCCAGGTTTTTGGTAGATTAAAAAAGCTGAGCTCAGTCTTGTGACAGAATGAAGGCCTGGAGAGACAGGATATATTAGAACAGTGGTTTTTGACTGGAGCATTTTGCCCTCCCAGAGGACCCTTAGCAATGTCTGGAGACACTTTGGTTTGTCACACTGGAGGTGGGGGTGCTCCTGGCAGACAGTGGGTAGAGGCCAGGAATTCTGCAAAACAAGAATGCATAGAATGGATAGAAACTGAACGGATAGAAAGCCCTGTGCAACAAAAAAAAGTATCTGGCTCCAAATGTCAATAGTGTGCAAAGAAACCCTTCATTCTCCACCCAAGATTCCCAATGCTCCTCTGTATTTTATCACTCCTGCCATTTTTATAGACCAGCATTCTAATCAAGATCTGGGAAACAAATGTGATGTCAGCATATATGTTGGGAAGAAGCATATGGTGCAGCAATCAAATGCAAACCTCAACTCTGCAATCTATAACCTGTACATATTGGGAAAATGATTTACCCTCTTGAGGACTAAGTTTCCCCATGGGCACATTAGGGAAGTATTAGCACAAACCCCATGAGGTTCTTGAAAGGATTAAGTGAGATACTGCATATGAAGAGCTTAGCGAGACACCAGGTACAGAGTAAATGTTCAACCACTTCGCTGTTATTTTTATTTTCATTGCTGTTATTAGTGCTTCATCTTTTATTTCCATTTTTCTGGAGAGCACTCAGTTTTTAATACTACCTTTTCTTTTTTTAAAAAAGCTTTTATCTCAAGGTTAGGTAGACCTTCTTTCACTCATGTTTGATTACAGACTGCAGCGGAATCAGAATGAGGAGGAAAGGGCCAAGTTGTAGGAGGAAGCTGTGAGCTATTTTTAAAATAAATGCTCTTCTAGGGGCGCCTGGGTGGCTCCGTGGGTTAAGTCTCTGCCTTCGGCTCAGGTCATGGTCTCAGGGTCCTGAGATCGAGCCCCGCATCAGGCTCTCTGCTCAGTGGGGAGCCTGCTTCCCCCTCTCTCTCTGCCTACTTGTGATCTCTCTCTCTCTGTCAAATAGATAAAATCTTAAAAAAAAAAAAAAAAAGAAATGCTCTTTGATGCTCAGTTCCACAACCACTTTCAAAATGGTGTTGTCGGTATCTTACAGACATGCCCAAAGCTCCCTGAGAGCCCCCGTCCTCACCACATAGCCAAGCAGCATCTCTATGCTAGGACTCATCTAGCATGGGGTACTGGAGCTTGGCCTTCGGCCCAGAGTTGTTGTTACCCAACAAAGGAGAGCATCAGACAGACCAGCGGAGCTCACCGCAGACATGCGTATGTACTATGCAGTGGGTTAAAATTGGGTGGCTTAAAAGTTGGAAGCCAACAATTGGAAGTTGGAAAAGCCAACAATTGGTTCCCAATTATTGGAACCCAACAATAAAGTTGGGTGGCTTAAAATCACAGTCATTGAACATGAGAAAGACTGGACCAGGGAGATGAAATGGGTGGCAGAAGGGAGACAGAAAACATGAACTAGGTATTAGAGAACTCAGAGGGTTCATTCAAGAAATTTGCTCTTGGCCACACTGCAAATACAGTGAATCCTTCCTCTCCAGTCTTCTGCTATTCTTCTTCAGACTAAAAGGAGTCTCCTGATTAGAGAAGCTATCAACAGGATCCTGAATCCAGGTACTTACAAGAAAGGCAGATCGAGGCAATCTTGTTACTGATAAAACACTGTAAAGAATGAAATGGAATGTGTTGTTTACTGCCTAGTACAGAAAACAGAGAAGTAAGAAATATCCATCAAACTCTCCCACATAGCAAATAGACTTTATGTTGAAAGATAAGAGGGAATTCCTGTGTTAGATGTCAAATCCTTCTGTTAGTTGTTTTCTGCCTATAGGTGGCTGGGCATCAATACTGCCTGGTAGGTGTGGCTCGTACTCTTGTTTGCCATTTGGGAGATGCCACTTCATCATCTGGGGCCTTGTGAATGCCTGGAAAATTCCTTGGACAAACTGTCATTCTAACTAGTGTACATCTATCCCTGAAAGGAAGAGTTGAGCTATTACAGAATTCTGAAGCCTGTTTAAAGGTTCCCAGTGATATTCATGTAAATAGTACAGCTCACCATGACCATCAGCACTACCATCACCACTACCACCATCCCAAATCCTTACCCTTGCCTTCCTCATCACCAAAACCATAGCCAGCACCACCACCATCATCAACATTATCACATAATCATAATCCATCACCACCATCATCTTCTTCATCTTCATTATCATCATCATCACTACTACCGCCTCCATCAGTAGCAACACTAGGAGTCACCATCATTCTCTTAATCAACACTATCATCACCATGATCATTGTCATCATTATCACCACCACCACAATTTTCTTCATTAGCACCACCATCATCATGAACATCTTCATGTGCACCATTACTAATATCATTATTGCTATGTATCAGGGACTGGGTTTACATTAAATATTTCATTTAGCACTCACAGAGGAGGTGACCTTATTCATTAACATTCCTTCTTTATAGTTGAGGAAACTCAAACTCAAATGGGTGAAAGAGTTTAACAGGAATCATACTTAGAGGGACATTTCCTAGTACATAGCCCCTTGTTAACATCATGCCCATTCTTCTGGGACTGATGCAACAGTTCTGTCCTTCATGAAGTCTCCCCAGATCCTCACTACTTTTTTTTTTGAAGATTTTATTTATTTTTTGGAGAGAGGGAGGAGGAGAGAGAGAGAGACCACCAGTGGGGGAGAGGCAGAGGGACAAGCAGGCTCCTCGCTAATCATGGAGCCCAATGATGTGGGGCTTTATCCCAGGACCCCGAGATCATGACCTGAGCCAAAGTCAGATGCTTAACTGACTGACCCACCCAGGCACCCACCCCCCAAATCCTCACTGTTGGTGTATCTCTTATGATAACATAGTCCGAGTTGCATTATGGTTGTTAGTGTACAGTTAATCAGACAACTAGTCAAGTAATGAGAGGATGAAGTCTACTATTTCCCAGCACACAGTTAGAACTTAATATATTGAATGGTTGCAATACTGATGGCCTTTGAATAAATTTTACAAAGATTCTAAATCTTTTCCTGGATCCAAATTAAAGCACTAAAATATACATTTATCTTTCTCATAATGTAGTAGCTGAAACACTCCTAACTTAAAAAACACAAGATAAGGAAAAAATTGTGTTTAACTCCAAGGCTGGCCAAGTTAGATGTTTTTTGTTAAAAAAAAAAACAAAGAACTTTCCACTAGAGACAGAACTCTTGATTTAGCCTTTGTAGGAGCCTTCGGGGCAAGGCCAGGCCCTCTGTCCCACTTCACTAAGAACTGTCAGTCCCTTGCAAGGTTAGAGCCCCTACCAGGCCATGGTTAATTCATTTGTTTACCAGACAGTGAGCTCCTTAACAGGAAAGACTTTTACTCATTTTTCTCTGGTTGCCTGTCTTAGCACAAAACCTACCATACAATGGATACTGGATGGATTTTTGGATGAATGAATGAATTTGTTCTTTATTTATTAATTTTCCCAACTGTGAAATGCCAGGAAGTATGTTCAGTAAGCTCCAGGGAAGAGCTCCAGATCTCACATGATGAAAGGGTATGAGAATACATCGTTATTAGGTCTGATTCAGAGCAGTGATGGCTGAAGTTGCTTTTGCTCCTATGCAGTTTTGGAGAAGATTAAAAAAAAAAAAAAAGGCTTAATCAGGCTGGCTGAGCCATTAATTTGGCATTATCTTTATCTTTGCAAGTGAGAGGCGCAACTACTGCTTAGGAAAGAACTCAGAGGATGCTTTAGTTTCTTTTTTCCTTTTCTTCAATTCTGATATTGCAGAGCAAGGTCAACTCTACTAATCCAATCCACACCCCTCCACCCCCATTGCATTGAGAAGAAGGAGAGGTAGGAGAAGGGAAACGGGGGACGGGGAGGAAGGGGGAGGAGGAAATGATGATGATGAGCCTCAATAGGCAGTAAACGACACATTCTGTTTCATTCTTTACAGTGTTTTATCAATAACAAGTAAGTGTGAGTGCAGCAAGACAAAACAGGGAAAGAGTGGAGTTGAAGACACACTTGCCCTCTATCTGAGGCACCAACAAGGTGGAGAACTGGTTTCCATCAACTTCCAGATAGTAGCTAATTTAACTGGCCACTCAGGCTACTCCCAGATGGGGGCCTCTCAAATCAGGTCTTGACCAGCTTTGGTGAGAAAAGCTCAGCCACACGCAGGGGAGTATGATTGGTAGAGAAAGGAAATCTGTATCATCTAAAAGGCCTTCAACACACACAAACCCAAAAAGCCCAGCACACATTTTCTCTATACTTGGTAACTCTCTGGGACCACCTTCCTCATCCACAAAATGGAACTTAACGGCCCCTCCTTTGCCATGTTGGGGTGGTATCAAGAGATACTATACACAAAGTACTTATCAAAAGATCCGATGTACAGTAGGTGCTCAGTAAATGGCAGCTGGACTTAATCGCTTTTCTTATGCTCCATTTCAGTGACTGGAAGGTCAGGCAGCACGCTTTTTTTTTTTTTTTTTTTTTAAAGATTTTATTTATTTGACAGAGAGAAACACAGCAAGAGAGGGAACACAAGCAGAGGGAATGGTAGCGGGAGAAGCAGGCTTCCTGCCGAGCAGGGAGCCCGATGCGGGGCTCGATCCCAGGGCCCTGGGATCTGACCTGGGCCGAAGGCAGACGCTTAACGACTGAGCCACCCAGGCGCCCCAGGCAGCACGCTTTTTAATGGATTCATATTTCTCTGTGGGGAATGGTTTGCATAACTACACTAAGGGGCAAGGTAAGACAGCTGAGTGTTGCCTTTAGATGTGTTTTTCCCAAGGCAATCCTCACAGGCTCCCACAATATCAGTTTCCTTGCAATATCAGGAAATTACAGAATGCCACGGGGGTTTTGCAGGGGAAGCAGCAATGGTGAATCTGGGGAAGATGAGATGCATGCAGATTCCTGCCGGGGCTCACGCTGGGGCCTAGGAGAGGCAGTGTGGCAGGCCTTGTTCATTACCTCTAATAGCTTGAATGGACCAGCCTGACCCCTCGGGGAAACTGGAGAAGGGCTGAATGGCCTGGAGAACATGAAGTGTTTCCAGGCAGAAAGAAAGGAGGGAATCAGGCAGAAATGACAACAGTGTGAATATCAAGGGTCCGAGTAAATTTGTAAAGTTCTAGGCTCAGATTTCTGAGTAACCACAGGAGGGACACTTTGGGCTCTAGATGATTCTACATTAAGAACAGCCAGGCCTCAACTACCTATCAATTCACTCACCATTCAAGACTCATCTCAGACATCTTCCTGCTAGGACTTTGATCCTTCAGGTTATACCAGCCCCTACTGGTACCCCTGCTGACTCACTACTGGTTCTGCAACCTTTGCAGCCATCACAGTGAGTGAGGAGGACCTCCATCTTTGTCTCTCGTGGCCTGTCCAAATCTGTCCGCCCAGTGCAATCTCCTTCCCTGCCACTGGATAAATACAGCAAGCATCCAAATCCTTCTTGCCAGTCTTAGCCCATGCAAACAGTTTTCGAGTGAATTCAATTCCCCCAAAAGCAATCTCATTTTAGCAAGTATAATATCCAGCCCCATGGAATAATCAAACTTTGACTATCTTTTCAAGTTGGAATTTCTTTCCCCTCACCATTTAAGGCCTAACCATTTAAGGGCAAACATGAGAACTGTGGTTTCAGAAAGGGCACACAGAGGTAGCCAGTCTCTTCTTTCTCTTCTTCTCCAGCTCTAGGACCCCTTCCTTCTTAATTGCCCACCAAAGTTCCCGAGCCTCGCCAAGACTGGAGGATGGAAATGGGCACAGCACAATTGTTATCTGATTGGTGGTCCTGCGGCATGCCCGTGATATCCTATTTAAGATGAACTTTATCCAGAAGCATTTTTTAGATTCTTGAAAGACCCACAGCCCCTATTGCTGGGGCTCTCTGACCCACCTTCTCCTCTGTCTTGGATGGTCTCTGACTTGTTCCTCAGTCCTTAGGTACCCAGGTTCTCTACTGGGATCCATTCAACCCTTTAAGGAGTCCCATCTGGAAGCAACCTAAGAAGATCTCATGCCAGATCTCTCTCCCTTTGTGTGTTCACATGTGGGGAACATAGGACAGCTTTTCCAGATAGGTGATGCTCCTATAGCATCAGCGAGGTCAAGTTAAGGAACTCAGTCCACTCAATACGTGGTTCAGTACGTCTCAATAAGTCTTTGCTCCACCAGAGAGTGTGTCTTTATTATTACTGCTGTTGTTATTGTTTTCAAATCAGATATCAGACACCAGGCTGCCATGACATCAAAATTTCAAGAGACACTATTAAATTTTCAGGGTAGTCCTTCCAAGGCCTGACACTGTCAAGTCTTCCTACTACGGAGGCGTGAGGGAAAGAAATGCCCCCATCCCTTTCCACTGAAGCAAGCCAGGGAGACTCACAGTAAACCAACATCTCTCCTAAAAGCTGCCTCCTTTCATTTCATATCACTTTTGGTGTAACTGAATCATTTAATAACTATCATCCCAATTTTCCAACTCTAAGATGTCTCTTGTCTTGAGATCTCAGCTGAAGTTCATATTTTGACATTCCATTTTACCATAATCATTGAATAGTCAGAATAGCTCCATGCCTGTGGGGACTATCTTAAGGGATTGCAGCATATGGATTTGCATGTCCACTACTTTCTTATTTCTCAAACTGAAAAGTACAAGATTTAATTCTTTTCAATGGTAATTACACTGAAAGAGAGAAACAACAAAGCAAAACCAAACCAGGAGAGTGGGGTTCTAAATGAATAAAACTCTGCAAAGACGTTTGAGAAATACTTCTAGAAATTTGTTAAATATACATTACAAAGTATTCTAATTATTCTGTAATTGGCCAAGGCTATGGTAGTCAAGCATGCTCCATACAATCAAAGGGAAATAGATATTTGGCTGATGGACCAGACACACTCTTTAATCCTTTTAATAAGCATGCCCTCAGCAACAAAGCAACATAAATTTAAAAGCATCTCAGTAACATTGTATGGAAGGGATTGTAAAAGGAAAATAAATGTCAATTAAGAAACTGAAATGAGAAAATATCATCGATACCACCTCTATTTAGTTTTCTACCTTAAACATGAGACTTTACACATGAAACACTGCATTTTAATCCACTAGCATATTCCTCAAGCATGAATTATGGGGGGTTTCAAGGACATGACATTCATTCTTAGGAGCAGAATCTTAATTTTCTCTGTTTTTCTGACTAAACTGGGCACTGTTTTCTCTGTCTTCCCCATTCCTGGAAAAATACACTTAATAAACAGTTATCAGAGAAATGGATAAATTTATGGGCACATAATTTATGGGCACAAAATCACTCTGGGCACAGAGTGATGCATACACAGAGACCCTGAACACAAGAACCTCGAGTCTAAAGGAAAAGAGAAGCCAGGGTTTAAAAATGATACAAAGACAAAGTGGACAAAGTTAGAAGCTTCCCTGGAAAGAGCCTACAGCTTGTCAAGACTTCTCATTTCTTTTGGAGTTGGTTCTTGGGATTCCATCCTAACCTTCAATCTGGGGCTTCAGTGCAGGAAGATCATTGAGGATGCTTCCTACACCTGGCTGATGAGGGATTGAATCATTCCTGTAAGGTCTCGCTCGGGAATGGGGAAGGGATGGTGGGAGAGGAATGATTTGCTCTCCAGCTGTCAGCTCATTGAGAAGGAGGAATACAGACAATGGAGCAAATGCCCCCAACACCAGGACAAATGAAAATTCATCATCCACACATTCATTCAACAAATGTTTACCGAGCATCTACTGCAGGCCAAACTCAGTTCTAGATTCTAGGGATTAAGAGTGAACGAAAACAGACACAGTCCTTGCAACTTGCAGGTTTTGCTCTAGTGGAGAGACTAGGCACTGAGTGAAGAAGTACAAAAATAAATGTAAAGTTGCAACTAAGACACGTGCTCTAAAATTAATTTTTAAACTATTAAGAGAATGGGTGGCTTTAAATTAGCCAGAGAGGTCAGGCAGTGAAAGGAGGTGACTATCCTGATCCCAAAGTCTGAACTATTTCTAGGCTACGATTTAGCAAAATTGATAGTCCTTTGCATGATCTCCATTTTCTTTATTTTTTTTCCCCTTTATAAGATCTTTCCCATTCCTATTCACCTGATATATCTACTGGTTCTGAGTAAACCTTTTTTTTTTTTTTTTTTTTTTACCATTTGTGCCAAATGTTGCAATGCTTGTGATCTTATTTCAAAGAAGTGCCATGAAGTAGAGATGAGAAAGCACAGGGGACTCAGGCCTTAATTTGAAACCTCGCTCTATCTCTTACCTCCTGTGCGCCTTTGGGAAAATGGCTAAACCTCTCTGCGTCCATTTCCTTACTAGGAATCACTTTTTTTTCAATAATAGAATTTCATTGTGTAAATCACATAAAAGCAACTTCAAATAGAATTCTGAAAACTAGAAGGGGAATCCACAATCTCCTCTCTCTCATGCTTCTGTCATTACCCTATACCTCTTCACTTCCCATTCTCATAGGTGTGGAATGCCCTTGCACGTACACCGGGAGTATCATAGAATTGGAATTCCATGTCCAATGTTTCTGTGTAATCTGCCTAATTTACATCCATGTGACTTTTGAGTCTTTCTAAAATTTGCATTTTTGTAGAGGAAAAACAATTCCAGAATCTACATGCTGAGATAGTGAGTTACCTAGGACAAGTTGCTAGAAAGCCAAGACAGAGACCTGGCTCTGCCTGCATCCCTGAGGTGCACGGAGATGGGAAGGAGCTCTAGAGGAGGTTTCAGTTCTACGGAAAGGGCACAGAGACAGACGAGAGGGCACAAATGGGGATTTCAGTTCCAGATTGATCTAGAATTCTTCCCTGATTTTGCTTTGCTCTCTGAAGTGGTGGGAAGGGAGGGAGGATTTGCCTTTTTAAGGAAGAGGGAGGGAAAAGCAAGCAAAAGACAAACAGATAAGCCGGGGGGGGGGGGGGGGGGG
>CM053620.1:16347769-16373443 GCA_028646535.1 Procyon lotor
AGGTTTAATAATAGTACAACTACTATATGTGTTTACTAGTATGTAATATGAAAATTGGAAATTAGAGTTCGAATTAAATTTGACCTTTGAAAAACAGCAATAATTTCCTATTCCAAAACCAATACATTATCACTAGGAGCAACACGAAGAAGTCATAAACACATTAACAGAAAAATGAATTACATGTAACTTCACATATGTGTGAAATTTACAAATATACAGTATTTATCATCGCGCGATGGGGTACTGACAATTTTATTTCTATGCTTGCTTCTATGCTTACCATCTATACTATTGATATTGTTTTTATATACAGATATGATTTTATTTGCAAACTTGGGAAATGCCATATATATACAGCTTATTTTTTCTTTTTCCACTTGATATTATATTGACAGCATTTTCCTCTGACATTATTCTTAGAGCATAATATCCTTAATTGGTGAATTTAGATGCATTATTCTTTATTGAAACATTTATTGAATTTTTCCCTTTTGTCAGGGATTTACATTATTACCAATAGTTCTTTACTCTGAGCAACACTGTGTTGAACAGTTTTGTGCATTGACACTGCCTGCAATTCATTCTTTGGATAAGTTCCAAACAGTGAGATTAGTCAATCAAAAAATATGGGTATTTCAAGGCTCTTGATACTTGATGTTAAAATATTTTTTTTCAAAAATTTTTATTTCCATAAGAAACATATGAGTATCATCTCCTGGGACCCTTGCCCACCCTGAGTGCGTGTGTGTGTGTGTGTGTGTGTGTGTGAAGCATTACCAATTTGTTTCTTCCAGTAATAGATCTTATCAGTAGGCTAATTCTCATTGTTCTTATGTTTATCATTTGCACAGGTGTTTTTTTTTTTCCTTTTGTGAATTTCTTAATAATTCTCCATGCTCATTTGTGAGATCTCTTCGTTCCCTTTCTTTTTCTGCCCATATCATTTATATTCTACGGGCTTTCAAAAGGATTGTTAAGTAACTTACAGCAAAAGACCAAGATGCAATCAAAACATCAAAGTCAAGCCAAACAAATCACGCCTCACACATGTCAGAAGGACACTGCAGTTTAATAAACATTATCACCAGCATCCTCCTATTCAGACGTCACCAGCTATCTGGGAAGTCTGGGAAGCACAACCCTCCTTATGTCAATGTAGGAACTATGGCTGCAAGAGAGGAAGTGCTGGTGCTGGGGCAGAGAGCCAATCGCGGCCAAACAAAACTGTCACCACAGTGGACTTAATCTCAAACTTAGGCTGTCAGTTTATTCATCCAATAGATCTTTATTGAGGACCTGCTATACACTGTTCCTGGCAATGAGGATACAGCAGGACGTGAAAGAGAGAAAGTATTGCTTTTAATTTTAGACAGGATGGGGGACAGGCGACAAGCAAAGATAAGCATTGTGTTAAAAGGATGAGAGGGCCAGGAAGAGAAATAAAGGAGCGGGGGATAGAGAGTAAGGGGCTCAGGGTGGAAGATGCAGACATTATTACTTATTATGTGATCTTATCTCTCCCTCCAGGGTGTGCAAGATCTCTAAATGTTCAGATTCTCCTGTGCAACCAGGCAAGTGCTCTTTAAATGAAGACAGGAGAGCTCTGAGGGGCTGCAGACCACTGCCACACCTCACCCCTCCCTGGTGTCACGCAGCTAATGTGTATTCTGAAGTCAGAAGTGAAATTGTGCAAATCCATCATCGACACTGTCTTCAAGGTTACCTCCAGGGGAGCCGAATGCATGCCTGTAGTAGGGGGACGAAACTTCAAGGGGAGTTGTAAATGACAGCAGCTGTTTCTGCAGGAAACCCAAAGGGAACACAGCAGAGGAAGAGGTGGCAGCAGAGGACCTACTGCCCTCTTGGAAGGTTCAATGTCATTTCTTGGACACAACAAATAGCTTTCCTGCTCTTCCATATGAAGCAACGGTCTCTCTGATCGATTTTTCCTTGATTGTGTAACTCTGATTACAATCACGGCCAAGGGAATCCCAGGGCATTACTGCAAAGCTCAGGAGTCTCTGAAGGACCAGAGAGTCAGTTCCACAAAATCCCAATTCCTAGCATGAAACTGGAGAATGAAAGCCAAAGGCGCAAGAAAAGGAATGTGCATTCATGTCACATAGCTGTGGCTGGAGTCCAGAGCAGTGTCTGGAGGCTGCGAGATCACGTTCGGAGGTGCTGATTGGTTTCATAATGACAGCTCATTCTTGGAGGGCAGTGAAACAGTGCAGTGAAGCTAATCTGCGTGGTCAAAGACAATGATAATCCCCAGGAGACCTGAAAGGTCGTCTGGTGTTCTGGTAAGACACCAGGTAGCCATCTGGTCCTTACCGTGCAGACCACATAGGTAGACAGGACCTTCACTAAACCTCTCTAGGTCTGACCCACAAAAAACAAGAATTTCCTTTTAATTAAAAACAACAACAACAACAACTAATTTCTTTCTAAATTGTGGTTAAAAAAAATAGCATGAGATCCACTATCTTTAGCAAATTTTATGTGTACAGTATAGTACTGTTAATTACAAGCACAATTTTGTACAGCATTCTCTCTGGAACTTTTTAAATCTTGCACAACTGAAACTTTAAATGCTTTGAACAGCAACTCCCTATTTCCTTCTCCCCCTCAACCTAGCATGATTCCACTTATGTGAGGTATCTAAAGCAGCCAAACTCATAAACGCAGAAAGCAAATTAACCTAGGTTTTGAAGTTTCCAAGTTTTCTTTGCATGCCCAGATATTTTAGGAGGCAACCAACTTAAGGGAACACAGAGCGCATGGCCAGCATTGAACAGAGCGCTGCAGAAATCCACAGTACTTCCCGTGAAGGAAGGAACAGCTTCCGTGAGAGCATCGTAACAGCTACCACACTCACCCTTAGCAGTGAGCTCAAAGGTCTCTCTCAGCACACACACATATACACAAAGATGATAAGGAGTCAGGGCCCTGAGTTTGCAGGCGTCTTAACAAGACGGAAAGACTAAGTGGTGCATTCATGGGCCGTTGGAACCCTCAGCCCATCTTTGTCCCACCCAGCGGCTGCCGTGCCATCTGTAACTCTCCAAAGTTTATTTACTTAGGCCTCCTGTGTTCAGTTAAGGCTGCCATACTTGTATAGTCACTTATTTTATTCATTTGAGTATCCAACTACCATGCCAGACATTGTGCTGGGGACGCAATGTCAAGTAAGTCAGATGAATCCCCTGCCCTGATGAAATTTTCACTGAGACGGGAAAGCCAATATTATAGACGTTATTTTAAAATAAGATCCATCTTGCGCTCAAGAAATGCATGGTGCTGTGGGAGTGCTAATGGGTAATGGGAATGTCTGGGATTATGTGGGGCCCAAGAAAGGATCTCTGAGTGTGTGATGTCTAACCTGCTACCTGAATGGGTTGTGTATGTGTCTGGGTGGGTGTATGAGAGACAGAGACAGAGACAGAAAGAGAAAGAGGAACAGAGAGACAGCACACGTGTTTGAGTAAAGCCAGAACACAGCCCCTATTTCCGATGTAAACTCCCGGGCCAGGGTCCTGCTAAGCTGTTTGCTTAGCATAGGGCAGCAGAGGCCCCTTCTTCCAGGTGTCCCTGACCTCAGGCCTGTTGTGGAGATCTCACACTTAAAAACATGTGACTGCTCCAGCCAGATTGTTATCAACATCAAAGAGAAGGAAAGGCTGAAAAGGATGAACGGTGGACTGCAAGGGATGAACACGGATGTTGAGTGAATGCAGATGGTCAGTTAAGAGCTTCCCTCCAGGACTGTTCTGTTTGTTTGTGAAAAGAGATAGGGGCTGTCCACGACTGCCAACCCCCTAGTCAGCACCAGACAGAGCTGAACTTAGCCTCCCCCTCTGTCTACAAAGCCCAACTCTCCTATGTCTGCTGGGCTTTTGCTCCAGGGCGCTCCACTCTTGCTTTTTTTTAAATCAAGACACGATACACTATAATATTATGGACCACACTAAATCATTGCATACATTTTCTGTTTTAAGCCTCACAGCATTTCTTATGTTGGAGATGCTATCCCTCTATATTACACAAGAAGAAAATCAGAGTTAGGAAAGTGAGTTCCTTAATCCACGTTCCAAGCCTTGGAGTAGGAGATCCCAGATTCCACCCTTTGCCCTACACCATACTGGAATGCCAAAGCTTCCAAAGGAAGATGTAAGGAAATAATCCAGAGATTTACTCCACACAGTGATGTATTTCTTTCCAATCTTTTTTTCCTTTTTGCCTAATTCTTTTTTACGAAGTTGATAGGTTTGTGCGTGAGTAGAATTTGGCATCTTGCTTTTTTCTAAAAATTGTAATATCATGAACGTATTAGCATCAGAAACTCTTGGTAAGCATGACTATAAATGGTTTTATAGTCTGCACAGTATTGACAAATAGTACGGATGTGCATACTATAATTTATTCAGCCCACTAAGCTATGGGTACATGTTTGGGTTATTTCCCTTATTGTTTTTATTGCTTTGGGACTCTAAGTAATGAGGCAATAACAATATACTTCACTTATCAGAGTCCAAAAGTAGTAACATGTTACATGTCTTGGAGTGATTTTGAAGCAGGACCTGATCCCCTTCCTAATAAGAACCACATCCTAGTAATTGTTTCCTCCAGTGAGAAAAATACTAATACCTAGCTTATATGTTTCAGAATTGTTGGAGGATTAGTGTGCACGTGTGTGTGCCTGTGTGTTTTCAAATGCGTGTGTGGTGGGGTGTACATCTGACCCATGTAAAACTGTGTATCGTTAGCTGCTATGATGACAAAGGTGATCATGGTGAGATCCGCGTCACACAGCGAGGCTCCCAGCTCTCCCTGCCTCCCGCTCTCACTCCTCTTTCCCTACTGTTTGATAGAAAAGACAGACCTTTGTTAACATGTAAGCACCTTTTCTGCACAGTCTCCGTATCAGACACTGCACACATCAGTTTCTTGACTCCTCACCACTGCACTGCAAGGAAGAGCTTTAGAAGAAAATGGAACTCAAAATGAAGAGACTGCCCCAAGATTATACAGCCAAGGATTACGAAGCTGAAGTCAAATGCAGGTAGCAGAAGCCCACTTCTCTTCTTCTGAGAGACCCCCTCATCCTGCCCCTTAACAAGCCTTTAATGTCTGAGCTGCCTGTATGAGCCTGTAGTGAATATCATATAAAGATACATTACACTCTTTCTGTGACAAGTCTGACATAATTCTTTCTGGATGGCTTTTCCTCCACATCTTCATCACACGTCCGGGATGTTTCCTCTTAGCACCTTGCATTTTTGGCTTCCCTACACTTCAGATGTCCCCCTCCCCCACTTCACACTTCACATTTTCTCTGCATCCTGCTGAGCTTGGCTGTGGTTTATGGGGAGGGAGGTTAAGCCGAGAGGCGCCAGGCACTGCTTCAATTACACTTAGCCTGTTCCAAGGGCTTTAATCATGACCTCTTTCTCAATGGATCCTTTCAGAAAGGCCGGGGGGCGGTGGTGGGGGAGAACAGGCAATTGGAAACCCTGGTAGTAATCAGGGTCCCAGACCTCCAACTCCACTGAGAAACATAGCTGGGGCCTACGATTCATTAAAGGAGAAAGAAAACTAGGAAAGTCTAGCCATTCCTGTTGGGTCCATGTGTACTGGGGGCAGGGTAGAGAGTAGACGCAGATCGTAAACAATAAGAGGAAAGAGTAGGTGATAATAATGAGTTTGTGGTTTTAATTAGGAGGTCTCTTGGGCCAGATGTTCCCTGACAAAGAATGAAGACCCCTCCTGAGATATGTAATGAAACTCAGACCCCCTTGGCTGGGGATGGGGGTGGGAATGCCGGGGACGGATGCATGATGGGCCTAGAGCCTGAAGCTTCCTGGGATGGGGGAGACTGGACGGGGGGCAGTGTGTGTGATTTTGGTGGAGACCACTCTCTAACCCTGCCAGTGGAGGCATTTGTATTCTCTCCTGAGCAACCCATTCAACAGAGCATTCCTGCTTCGGATTAACAGAAGGGACAGCCGGGCGACCTGACTTCATGCCTGCCCTGGGCTGGGCTGTCTGAGGAATCCGGGCCTCTGTGTACTGTCTGGGTCTCACTGTCATGAGAAAAGATTGGGTGGAAGCATCTCAGGCATCTTCCTGGGCATTTCCAGCCATCAGGCCCCCGATGTAGGTAGGGTGTGACACATGGCTGGCTTTCACCATGCAAAGCGAGGGTGAGCTCCAAGCATAATTTTGCCAACCGTCTCATTTCCCAGACATCTTCCTGTACTTTAATTTCTTTGCCGTGGGCCAGATCAATTATTGCAGTATGAGCTACCAGCTATTAAGTGCCAAACTCCTAAATAAAGAAACATGGCGATGGACATTTGCCCAGAGGGGTGAATGAAGAAAAAAACAGTCATTGTAACAGTAGCTAACATCCACTGAGCACTTTCTAAGCAGTTTCCATGGAGTATCCCATTAAAGTCCCAGGAGAACACTGTGAGGTAGTTCTACCCAATCTCATTTTTCAGAGAAAACTGAAGCTTAGATAATTTATGGAATGTGCCCAAGCTCACACCAGTAGTGAGTGGCAGAGCTGGGATTTGATCCCAGGCAGAATATGTTCAGAGACTGGTCTCTAAGTTCTCATAAAAACAACTGAAGAAGAACAGTGTCAAAGGAAGGCAAGATTTTGGGCACAAAGAACATGGGTGCTGGAGGCAGAAAAAAATTACTTTCCTCTGGGCCAGAGGTTAGCAAACTGGTTCTGCATTTTACACTTTGCAGGCCATAGGGTCTCTGTTCCAACTACTCTACTCTGCACTCATAGCATAATAACAGCCACGGATAATATGTAAATGAATGTGCGTGGCTGTGTTCCATGAAATCTTTACAAAAATAGATGGATTTGACCTACGACATAGACTCTGCCAATCCCTGCTCTAGGTCATCATCAGAAATTGAGACATGGAGAGACTTTGAGAGAAGATATAATTCAATGCCCTCATTTAGAGATTACCACACTGAGGTTCCTAGAATCCAGGGATTGAGATGTCAGAATCAGTACTTTGTTCATCCATTAATAAGCCTGCCCAAGATTCCATGATTGGCAAGAGGCAGACTCTGGACTTGAACCCACGTTAAGTCTAATCGTGAAATCTTTATCATTGCCTACTGGATTCTGTTGACTGTATTAATATTAACCGAAATGAATGTCTGAATGGAAACTTCTCTAGTGTGTTCCAGTGTTGTGTAGTGTTAATCTATTGTGAACCATACTCTTGTCCTCTTCCCGCTAACCTTGTGACCTTAGAGAGGGATTAGCTTCTCTGAGAGTCAGCATTATCCTATTGCTACCAGGTGTGTTAGGATGATCAACATCTCTATCCAAATAGATCTTGTTCTCATTATTAGCTCTGTGATCTATAGCTGTGAGATCTTAAGCAGTGTCACACTCTCTAGAGGTGCCAACCATTGCTCCCTACTCACATCTTCCTACTCTCATCTTTCTCTAGAAATGCCCCCACCACCAGCCACAATCTGCACATAGTACAGACCAAAGCACCTCACAGGAATGACTTCATACACCTCCTCACTGTTCACTGGATTTGATCCAAGGCAAACCATTCTAAAATAAACCACTAAGTGTCTCCCAAAAACTTGCACTAAGGAGGCATCATCAGAGTTGCCAGGTGAATCCTACTAATGGGGGCTAGGAGTGTAACGGCCCAGCAACTCCTGATTCTGAGGATCCCTGAAGGCATACTGGCTTCTTTCCATGCCAAGGGCTTCTATAGTTTAGTTTTTCTTCAGTTTTGGAATTTTCTATATTTTGGACCAGTTTGGTTATAATTCTACTTTTACAGGAAAATGTGTCCTAAGATTTCCCATCTGTAACTCAAAGATAATTGGTACATAATTAACAATGTTTGTCCTGATGAGAGCTCATGTAAAGCATAGATCTGATGCATGGAAAAAAATGTTAGTTCCATTCTTGCCATTTACTTTCTGAAACAGTGATTCAAAAATCTGTTTTCAAGAAAGGAAATCCAACAGCTATATTGGAATCATGGATCCATGCACACTTATGAATAGGAAGAGACTATGAAAGCTATCCTTAACCAACCACTGACTTGTTCTACAAAACTTCCTGGCAGCCTTACTGATAGACTCCTTTCCAGTTCATACCTAGATAATCCCTTGAGGGGTGGGGAACAAGTCTTCCCCAGCATGGTGTCTGACTCCATTGCTACATGACTTTCACTGACAGGTCTTTGTTTCATTGTCATGGGCTACATATTGTCAACCTTTTTATTAGTAATGTGGTGCACATAACCTCATTAATTTTTACCACTGGACCTCAGATTGAGTTTTGGAGCCATAGAGAATCTGGAAGCACATGTGGGTTGCAACTAAGCTTAGTTGCTTATTGCAAGCCACATGTACTGAAGTGCTAAAGGAGAATATGCAAATATATAAATAGGCCTTGTGTTGGAATGGTGAAACCATGAAGACTCATGTCATCTATTTTCAAATGTTTTAAAATTGGTCAAATGTCTCTTGTAATTTTAATAGCAGAGATACTTTAAGATTGAAACATTTGAAGATGGCGGTTTTTTCCATGTCCTATCTTTCTTATGCTATTTATTCCTCAGTCAAAAGATGTCCAAGTCCTGCCATTGTCTCTCATGAGATATAATTTCCGTCTTTGGATTTCATCCAGTTTATCAACATCTTTTTAAAACATGGAATTAAAAAAAAATGCCATAGTCAAACTGTGAGCTCACCAGGGTTATCACTTTTATTTATTTATCTACCTGCCTTGAACTAATCGGGAGGATATGGGAGAGCATAGCTCCCCCAACCCAACGCCCTCATCCTGTGGCTCCAATGGGTTGTACCAACAGATAAATAACAACGGGTAGGAAAACAGCCTTTATTTTAACAATCGCCTGGGAAGTCTATGCCAATGGCACAATAAAAACTTCATCTCTTGTAATTACACCCACTAGGCCTCATTGTCCTCAAGACGTATCTTCCTCAAATCATCTCCCTACACCTCAGTCTGTTTGATGAATTTGTTTTAACTTATATTTTCTCATAGGATTTGGTATTGGTTATTGCTTGGATACCAGCTAGTATCTTGTGACTTCCTGAGCTTTTTTTAACCCAAATTTCTAGTTTCCTAATTTTTTTTTTTTTTTTTTTTTTTGGTAACACTCTGGAAGATATTATTTCCTTTTTAGTATTAGGTTTGCATGTTTGGTTATGAAAACTCATGTCCTAACTCATGTCCTGGTATTTTAATGAAGGCCTGACACAACTATAAGGAAGTCACCAATCTAAATAGGACTTCTTGGCATTAGCTGGGTCCATCACAGAGATAGGAATGGCCTGGGACATTGGTGGATGAGTGCTTTTTTGTTGATTATGGCCCAAGAGGGGGAATATGCATTTGGATGGCATATTTCTGAAAGTTTAGTTTCTTTACGATCTAGGGTCAACCAGGGTACCTGCTAAGAAGTCATTATGTGAATCTTACTCAGAGGGTAGGAAACTCCAGAAGACAAGAGAGATGTTTGGATGCCTCAAAGCATGTTGTCATGTTTTGCATCTCACCACTGAACCAGAGGGAGTAAGGCTGAGCCATGTGAAAAACGATTTCACTGGGATTTGTTTTCATTGAAGACAGCCAAATCTCTTAATGTCTATCCCAGAAGACTCCTGAAGGGCCGTTCCTCTGTTCATCAAACTAGTGCTTTAATTGAAAGGGACTGGAAGAGACCAGAAAATCTCCAGAGGCTGCTTCAAAGGACAACAGCATGGTGTAGGGCCATGGTTCTCAGACTTCAGTGTGCATCCAAATCCCACAGAGGACCTCTGAGGCTCAGATCCCAGGGTATTTGGTAAGTCCATGGGTCTGCCTTTACAACAAATTCTCAGGAGGTGCTGATACAACTGGTCTAAGAACTATCCTGGGAAGCACTGGTGTAAAGGGAGGAAAAGGTTCAGAATCGAGGTTGCACAAGCTCAGGTCCCACTGTTGGCACTAATAACCACGTGGCCATAGCCACGTCATTTTGCCTCTTAGAGTTAGAGGGTATTATTGTTGCTACTGGTGCTTATAAAATGTTGAAACCAGTCCTTATTTCAAAATATCATCCAAAGGAATTGATTAGATAATGTGTGTCAAAGCACGACTGTACAAAGAGTAGGTCTTTAGGTTCTTTGTATCCCTCCATACCTACACAGGTGGGGCTCAGGAAATGATGCTATCACTTCATTTCACAACCACTTCCCTTGGCTTTTTACTTAACAGAACTTCTTACCATGACCTTCATAAGGCCACATGTCCACCACAGCAAAGAGCACTCGAAGCCACTAGCCTGGCCAGTGGAGACAGGATGTCCCCGTTGTCTCGACATCTGGCCTCTCCAACATAAGCCTCTAATTTTCTGTGGCTCTTTGCTGGCCTCCCTTCAATGTGGGAGAGTGGTGTGGATAACAAGCCCCATCTGTGAGACAGCTGAGTCCCAGAGGCCCCCCTTCTCCAAGCCTTTGAAGAATCTATCCGCGTTCTGCCTGGAGGTCTCCCATTGTGGCCAGCACCTCTGTTCTCTATTAACAGTGGGGAGAGCATCCATATATTCAAAGGAGGAAGCAAATTAATGTCCTATTCTGGGATATGCTAAAGCATATCAGGATGGAGGAGGCTGCTGCAGACAACAGTGTTTTAGACACAGACACTACTGAAGTTGCATCCAGAATGGCACTCATTTCTCCCATCACTGCAGAGCAGGCCAGTGTGATGAATGAAAAACCATGTGATCTGGAGTCAAACAGTGGACTCTGAACTCAAGCTCTACCAAATGGCAGTGACTCCGAGCCTTAAGGCTGGTGAAAAAGTTATATCAAGGTCCACAGAGACCTTTGAGAAAGATCTCCACCCTAAACAAACCTAACATTATTTTTAAAAACAGAAAGGAATAATTAAGAAAATGAGTCTAGTTTACTTTAAGATATTAAAACCAACTGACCATTTTAGACATACAGGCTTGGGGGCTTCAAAGGTGAAGCCCATGAGTTAATTTTCTTTTCTAATCTTTACATTCATCTGTAAAGTGATTATCTCCAAATCCCAGTGGGGCTTACCTGAAATCCTCTCTGAAGCTGCATCTATGGTATTATGAGTTATTTCCATATGAATGGCCCTGGGTGGATTTTGCCTGAATTCCAGGACTTCTGGTTGCATTCTACACCTTCAAAAATTGCTGAATGGGGCAAAAACATAAATGGTGCTGACCTTTCAGACTGTTACTGAGCAATGAGTTTCTGCTACTTACTATTTTTGTGAGTTTGGGTATCTTACTTAATCTTGTTGAGCCTCAGTTTCCTTACCTATATGTAAAATGGGGATAACATCAATCTTTGAAAGTTGTGGTAAGGATTGCTTTAAGGGAAATATTTCTGGTAAAGAGAAGATGCCTAAAACCTACCTTCTGGCAAACTCCACCCCGCCCCCCACAGAGCTTCCTTGAATATGAGTTCTTTTCCAAGTACGGAGTATAGGTGAGCTCTTTTTTTTAAAGATTTATTTATTTATTTATTTGACACACAGAGAGATCACAAGCAGGCAGAGAGAGAGGAGGAAGTAGGCTCCCTGCTCAGCAGAGAGCCCAATGCGGGGCTCAATCCCAAGACCCTGAGATCATGACCTGAGCCGAAGGCAGAGGCTTTAACCCACTGAGCCACCCAGGCACACCTATAGGTGAGCTCTTTAACCGGAGAGGAAGACGAACCATGAGAGACTGTGGACTCTTAGCAACAAACTGAAGGTTTTGGGGGAGGGGGGGAGTGGGGGGTTGGGCGAGCCTGGTGGTGGGTATTGACGAGGGCACGTATTGCATGGAGCACTGGGTGTGGTACATGAACAATGAATCTTGTAACATTGAAAAAATAAAATAAAAGTATTAGGAAGATTTAAAAAAAATTAAAACAAAATTTTAAACAAGAGAACGTTATCTATGCTAATGCTCTGTTTAGAAAGTGGCTATGGCAATGGTGTGCTGGTAAATGTTCAACAACTCGGTCTCTGTGGGGCCCACAGGTGATCGGTCACTCCTGCTGAATCCCCGAGTGTGAATACTTGCCTCTTCGGAGCAACCAAGGAGATACCACTGATCACAGAGCTGGAAAGAAATAAGCACAGCTGGCTCTCCCAAGGTAGTGAGGGTTAGCTGGATTCAGTATACCAAAGGGTCCTGGGGTGAAGGAACTGACCGTTTCAAGGTAGTGATGGCAAAAGGCAAGAAGGAGGGAAGAGCAGAGATAAAGTGGAAATAAACAAACAGAAACAAAAGGAAGAAAGCAGGAAAAACAGAAAGGGAAAGGAAGAAATACAGACCTTCAATACCAACCCTTTCAATTCTTCCATTTCTTTTTTACAGAAAGGGAAACTGAGGACTAGAGAGGAGAAATAACCCTCCTATGGTCACCCCTAAGATCAATGGTGGGCTTGGGACAGCAAGCTGAGAGATTAATACTTGTGCCCAGAGATCAAGCATTCCAGAGGGGAGCTAGAATTACTGAGTATAACTGAACAAATAACATGATAACTTGAACCAAATAAAACATTGTCCCACAGTCAAATCTACAATATCATAATGACTTCCCTGGAGAAGCCCCATCACTCAGTCACTTCAAACTCAGCTAAGCAAAAAGAAGTGAAGACCGGTCTTCGGGATTAGCCTATGTGGGTGGAGAAGGGGCAGCCTGACCTGTTCCTAAGGTTTCCAGCCCCTAATGTCTGTAATTCTGTTACTGAAGGCCCCGCCATTGGGTCCTTAGCTGTCACAAAGGAATTGGCAGTACTAACCTGCAGCTACAAGCAATGAACATGCACGATCTTGGGAGAATTGCTGAGAAATCTGGCAGAATCGCTCTGTGATTTCTCCCTCTAGCATTTGTTTTGCAAAGGGAATAATTTCTGTTGTGTTTCAGGTTTGATTCCTTGTGATGTCAACATGCATTTAGACCAGATGTTCCAACCGTCTTAGGAAATTCAGAGCTGCAGATCCTTCCTTCCCAAATTGAAAAGCTCAGCCTTCCAGTTAATGGCACCAGACTCCTGTCTGTCATGATGGTGTGCCATTATTCTGAGACTGAGAGGAAGAACTTAGTTTTCGGGATCCCCAAGGGTCATAACTCCTAGTTGACCTCAGCTTTCCCAGAATCATGATTCTGTCACTGACTAGCTAGCTAATCTCTTACACCTCTCCTAAATTCTCTAAACTACCTCTTCTTCATTTCCAAAGTAATGATATGGAACTAATTGCTCAATAGTATAAAGTAAGAATTCCACAACAAGAATACGAAAGTTTGAGCTCTGCCCTCTGCCACATAATAGCACAGTAACCTTAGAAAATGGGCTTAATATCTCTGAGTCTCAGTTTCTCAGGTGCAAAAGCAACAAGAATAGTAACAACCAAGGAAGGATGAAGATAGTGTAGTTTTGTGAAGATTAAATGAGCTAATATGCATACAATGTTCAGCCCTTATGCCTGAGCAGAGGAAACACTTAATAAACATTGGTTTTTAAAATCTAAAGTATTTAATAATGACACACAGGATTTGTGATCTCATGACATGGATGAGGACACACATACTTGGAAGAAGTGACTTGCCCAAAGACACAGAGTTAGGATTCAAGCCCAGGTCCACCTGACTCCAAATACTGTATTCTTTGTGATAACATATGTTTTGCAAAAGTTTTCTCATAGGAAATAGGGGAGGATGTATTTTTAATAATTATTAGCATTGGTCTTCCACCCATTTCCTTATGGTTGAAGTCCCTGAATCAGATGGTAACTCAAGAAGTGAAGCGAAAAGAACCTTGTAAGTTTTGGGGACAAGCTACTTAAACACCCTCTAGGAAGAAGAATTGCAGGAAGCTGAGAATCAATTTTATCATTGTTATTTCTGTCTTCCTGGAAGGGAAAGGGCAAGAGACAGGGATTGGGGAGAATTCTCAAGCTTAAGCCAGTTTCTAGTCTTCAAATGACTGATCTCATCATACAGACAAGTAGAAAAAATGGTGACAAGCACTTTGTGAAACCACTAAGCTGTATCTTGCATAGCCGGTGAAGTTCTTGAACTGGTCTAAGCCATTTATTTATAGGGAAGAAAGAATATTCTGATGAGAACCATTTTCTAGTTCGACAATTTTATTTTAGTGTTACTTGATCTACTTTGAAGCCTCCTGGGAAATCAATGCTACATTTGACTTCTCTTCATGTCATCATGTTAGCTATTAGATGGCTAATTCGCTTCACAAGATATGCCAATATGAGAGGCACTTGGCTCGCATTAGGAGTAGAATTTCACCACTCAATGGTCAGATCTTTTATGATTAAGACAGAAGAGCAATCCAAACACAGCAGCCAATGAAAATGCTCTCCCATCACCTGCAATCACCGCTCTTGGATTTCTAATGGAAGTGGTCCCACTTAGCACCGATCATGCAGTTCTAATTTATCCTAAAAATAATAATGTGGTTTGGTTTGGAAGTTGAGACTATGGGAAGCCTTTCTATTCTCTCTCTCTCTCAAATCCCTCCCTCCTTTCCCCTCCTGCTTTTTCTACATGTTCTTTAGGTAGCACAATGAAGAAGGGAAATTAAGGTAGACCATAAATGCAGCCATGTGTAAAAACCTAAAGCATTGTTTTCTAAGGAATTTCAGTAAAACACACCAGCTTTGAAGTCAGATAATAAGACTGGATTCTAAATTGCTCATTTGTTATTTATTAGGCATGCAACTCTGAACCAGTCAATAAATGTACTTAGCCCTTAGTGTCCTCGTGTCAAATGTAAGATAGTTCTGAATATTTTTGCAAGGAACAACTGAGATAACGAATGGACAGCATTATAAACATAATGGGAACTGTTATTAAGCTCCTGAAGCAATATATGGCCTTCACTACTCTGCAGTGAAACAGAAAGCTATGCCATCAGGACAAGGTGAGCCCTCACTAAACAAAGTTCATTTTCAGACTCTAAGGCCTCTGGGAACTGAAAAGCATGCATTTTAGAACATCTCATCCCCTTGTTTAAGAATCGGGAGTAGCAAGAGCGGAACAAATCTCAACTTTGTGGTCATGAAACACTCCTCCTGAGACAAAAATGACGGAGAAGTTCTGTGTGCCTGTGGGCGCGTGCCGGCGTGTGCGCACATTTGAGACTACCATGAGAGAAGCCCTTACATAGACTGTATTGGAGTCCACTTTCGCCCCACGGCAGAAGTTGCCTATGAGAGGAAAAGAGAAATAAATCACAAAAAAGGGGAAAAATCCTGGTGTTCTGAAATTACATAACGTTTATGGGACCACAGGTGAATGTCTGACTTCAGTCGGCCTTCAGTATCCATTTCATTGAGTAAGAATCTTCCTACATCCTTCCCAACTATCCACTTCAGCTATTCTAGAATAAGACGAGGAAAATGTGTCCAGAAAGCAATACGATTCTTGAATACTTTCCAAAGCAAATTTCATAAAGTCTCCTCATGGAGAATCCAAGGAAACAAAACAGGGTGATCTAAACCCTTCGCCTTTGTCTTTATCCTTTATTCTCCCAAGTCTTGCGTGGAGATGGTCTTTGGTGAGTAAGAATAAGGAAACAGAGAGTTTTACAAAAAAAAAACCAAAGAGGCCATTCCTATTAAAAACAGAAAGATGAGTCTATCACGGCAGCTATTGCGGCCTGAAGTTTTGAAAGATGTATCTCCTTCAGCACGAATGAGGGCCCCAGGACACAGACTGAAGCACAGAATAAGACCCAGCATAACAGTGGGAGAGTAGGCAAGGGAGTAATATCAGAAAGAGAAGAGGAGTTTGGGATATATGTCTAGGAGGACTTGTATGGACTTGAGAAGTTAATTTACGGGAAATACACAAGGACATATTTTGTAGATGTTCCTTAGATCCTCTGTGGATAAAAAATGTATTTCAGCTATTACTTAGATTTTCACTATACCAATGATACATACCAGCGTTGTGAAAGGATTCATCGGATTTTATCATGACCACTGTTGGCTCAGCCACCAAACAGGTAGATATTTGGGGAAGAGGAGAGGGCAGCTGGGCAAAACCGGGTCAACGGAAGGCAGGCTTCTCATAAAGGGATGAGCAGAATAAAATTAAATACTGGTGGTGGGGAAGGGCCCTGTCCTCTGAGTGGGGGTACCTTAGGCAGTGCTGTACTTACATTCATAAGTTGAACCCAGACACCATTGGGCAGGGAATCTGAATAGGGTGGCATTCGTTTGTGCATCCATTCATTCTATCACTTATTCAATTTTTGAGTGAATGAAATAGAGTGTCTACAGTATCCAGGATGGGGGCTGGAGGGAAGAGATGGTCCCTCACTGGTCGGGGTTTGGTAACTCCTTAGGAATTAAGAGTGCCAACCAAGCAGACCTATATTTAGGGAGAAATAAGATCAGGGTTGGTAGTTGTCACCAAGCCCGAAGGGGGGGGAACCCAGTTGCTTGTTAGAGTGCATGTGAGTGAGTGTTAAGATGTTCTCTCATCCTGCCTTAGACACACACCTTAGAGTAGCAAGATGAATTACAGACTGCAACGAAGGTAGTGACCAGTCTCATAGTATACTTTCAGTCTTGGTCAGCACTGGTCTTTTTTTTTTTTTTTTTTTAAAGATTTTATTTATTTATTTGACAGAGAAAGAGAGATCACAAGTAGGCAAAGAGGAAGGCAGAGGCGGGGGTGGGGGGAGGGAAGCAGGCTCCCTGCTGAGCAGAGAGCCTGATTCGGGGTTTGATCCCAGGACTCTGAGGTCATGACCTGAGCCCAAGGCAGAGGCTTTAACCCACTGAGCCACCCAGGCGCCCCTTGGTCAGCACTGGCCTAAAGAGTGAGTGGGACAGGACTTCAAGGTGAAAGTCTTCAACCCCCAACCTAGGCCAGCCTAGATTGGGCCACAGAGCCATTGATGCAATGATAGACACTGAAGCCTAAGTCCTACAAATATGTCTTCATGCCCCCAAATAGCTACCCGAAAAGAAGGGAAAACAAAACAAAAAAGCCAGAGTGATGTGTTTACAAAGAGAAGCTGAGCCATTAGCCATGCTATACTTGTTTGTGTAGGCTTCTCCTTGGGAGAGGGTAAAGGTGCAGGACTGGATGGGAGTCAGAGATGGCTAGGGGAAGAAGCTTCAGTGCTTAATTGGGAAGAAGTTCCAAAAAGGCTGAAGGCAGAAACAAAGTGTGTGACAGCGTCCACCCTGCTCTGAGTGGTGAGGCTTCGAGGAGGAGAATAAATAGATTACTGTCATTTTAGAGGTGTTCACTCTCTCCATTCAGCCACATAATGCAATTATTTAGTAGTTTAGGATTCTTTTAATCCTATTTGAAGAACTTAAGAGGTTAAGGGCCTGAAATGATAAATGCATTATTAATGTTGCCTCAATAAAACATCCAAGTCTATAATTTCTGAGGCAGGAAAAAAAAAAGACTAATAGGTTTTTACTCACTTATTTTCCCCCCTGGTAAATTAACCTACAGGACCTGTGAGAAACGTATAAATTAGACATTATTAGAGGAAGTAATAATGGACCAAAAGCCATCCTCTGAGAGTCTGATTCATTAGCAAGGGTGACAGTGCACCCTTAGTTTTGGGGTGTCTTCTTGTACTAAACCCTGTGCAGCTAGGAAGAAAGGGGTTAATAGCACAGGAAGAGAAAGAGTTCTCACCAGGAAGCATACATTCTTACATACGGCCTGACGTGATCCTACTAGTCCACATGACAGTTACAGAAGACAACGCGTACAGAAAGAGCCTGGGCTTGAGAATGCAGATCTAGGTTCAAATACCAGCCCAACCAACTACAGATTGTGTGGCTTCACGAATCCTGACAGGCTGAAAGTAAAGGATGGAAAAGAAGATATGTGAAAGAACCCTAATCCTAAGAAAGATGAATTTCAGGGCATATTAATACCAGTCAAAGTAAACTTTAAGAGAAGTAGTATTTCCAGAGATAAGATGTCTGAAAACCTCTTTTTGAGTTCTTCGTTATTATTTTTCAGTGTCATGACCTTAAAATTCTTCCTCATTTGGGACATTGTATGTCTATAAAAAACCTGCATCACCCTTTATTCCTACTATAAACTACTCTGAGCGTGACTACTCAAACTGCAGGAGAACTGTGGCTGAGAACAAGCCCTGTACAGCATTTCCATTAGCTCCCTCCTGGTGGGTGGATGCAGAGGCGCACTGATGGGCTAAAGGAGTTTCTTACCACAGGAGACTGCTTTGATACAATTGTGGGTCTTATGAATCACCTAACCAAATTCCTTTGTTTTATTTCATAAACATTCTTCAGGCCTTGTCTTTGTAATAGATATTGAAATACATTCTATATATACAGAGATGAATTTGGTCTGTCTTCAGAAAGCTCACCATCTGCACCATGAGCTTACATTGAAACATAATATGTCTTACAACAAACTTATGGGCAAATTTTGGGGAGGTTTTAGTTAGGGTATTTCCAGAGTAAAACCTTCCCCAAATCAGTATGGTGAATGAAATCTCTTTTAAGGTGGTACTACCTGGTGTGAATCAAACTGTGTTTTGAGTTGTATCTGTGCACTCTGCAACCTGGTTTGAGCCCCTTTTATAGGATGATTCTCAGTTACTGTCACCAGCCAGTGATGGTACATGGCCTTCATACATGGCCTCATTGTTCTTTCATTGTGTCTTACATTCCCCCTCCCTCTCCATGCTCATCATAATCCCATGAATCCATCAAGGCTTAAGGCGCTTGTAACTACCTGACTCTAACTTTATTTAAGACAGTTTCTATCCTACATATATCCTCTCAACACGCACCATCTCCATGTTTATGGCTTCCATGGCAAGCAGCTGCAACTCTATGCCCAAAGATTATCTCCAGCCACCAAAGCATGCCCAGCAAACCAGAAGTGCTAGGGAGTTAAGCGCCCAAGGAAGCAGTCGTACACCAATGGCTAACAGAGGCTAATGGAAAATATCTCAGCTTTCTTGCTCTTTAGGAACATAACACCAGAGGTTATTTTACATTGTATTTAAAAGTCCTCCAGAGAGAATGAGCCCTGGTTTCTCTCAGCAGTAAGCTGGGGGATAAGCCAGCCTTTATTATCTTCTTTCCCTTTCCTGAGGTATTCTCCTCCCTTCTAACAGTGCTTCCTGAATCATCTACCAAGTTGACCACTTTCAGAAAGACAATTTAAGATTGGACTTGACTGTCAGAAAAAGTAAGAGGATTAGCAGAAGCTGGTAACCACAAAATGAGGAAGCCAGAGATGCTCCTTCCAAATCTCACCCAAGGACTCAGAACAGGTATCTAGGGTCCCAAGTGTCTCTCTTTTGGGTAACAGAGATCTTCAACAAAATAATTCAAAAGTCAAGGTCTGGGGGCCAAGGACCTCCCCCACCCCAGTGGGACCTTTAAAGTCAGAATGTCTTCGATGAGCTTGGGTACTGTAGTCATGACCAAGGTGCCCGGGACCTTGGTAATGTGGGAACTCTTGCAGACGTAAGTCTGAATGTCTGCAAGCCTGTGTCAAATATGTCATGTGCTATGGAACGTACCCAGATGTTTCCAACAGGGTTTGTTTCTGGAGTAACTAACCTAAGATAATCTACATCTAGAGGCAGAAGTATTTGTTCTTCATCTGTAGTTTTTTTGGGTCAAATAAATTTAGATTACAGTCCAATCTCTATAGTCAGGTATCTTTTTTTTTTTTTTTTTTTTGGTTAGGTATCTGTAACTACCATACAACTCAAACTATTTTCAGCTAAAAAGGGGATTTATTTACTCACATAACCAGGAAGTCAAGGGGTTCCACATGGCACCAGATAGGGTTTGATGTAACCACTCAGTGATATTTCTTAGCCATCTCTTGGTTCCGATATCCTCTTTGTCAGCTCTACTTTTAACTGGACTCTATAAAATAGCCAAGAAGGTACATGACCTAGCAACTCCTTCAGTGCCTGTAGAGGATGGTGTTTGCAGAGTTTTGAATTATATGGAGGAACCTTGAGTCTGGGATGCAGGTAGATGTTCTGCATTTTAGGTCATGTCTGGATCACATCTCTACTCCTACAGCCTATAGTGATGTCAGTCCCACAGAAATCACATAGAGTAAGAATGAGGGAGGAGAGTGTTCCGAAGGGAAAAGAAGGAGCTCTGTTACCAGAAGGAGAGAGAATAAAGGGTGGGCACAGCAAGTTGTATGAGTGACAAAATCATTTACTCTTACTGTTTAATGCAAAGAAGGAAGGAAAGGAAGAACGCTTGAAAAAAATGACCCAGGGCATTGGGCTAACTTTCTTGGTAGTGGTGATTCCTCTCAAGTCTGACTTCAGTGCCATGTCATTCTGACCGTGTGGTCCCATGTTTCACAAACTTCTCCAATTAGAGAAGCACAGGGAGTGTGACATGACTAAAGGTCTAAGAGAGAGTGTGACATGACTAAAGGTTTAAGAGACAGACAAAAATGACCACAGATTCTTATTCCCTTGACTTAATAAAAGGTAACACACAGCAGACTCTTGAATAATGCAGTTTTATATATAAAACTCTGGAATAATGCTGAATCCCTGCAGTCAAACATTGACATATAACTTTTGATTTCCCCCAAAACTTATCTACCAATAGCCTAATGTTGACCAGAAGCCTTACTGATGACATAAAAAGTCTGTTAGTCCATATTTTGTATGTTGCACATAATATATACCGTATTCTTACAATAAAGCTAGGAAAATTGTTATTAAGAAAATCACAAGGAAGAGAAAATAGATGTAAAATACTGTACTGTATTGAAAAAAATTCACAGAGAAGTGGCCTGGTGCAGTTCAAACTCTTGTTGTTCAAGGCTAATGAAGTGGTAGTGTAGTAGTGGTAGTAGAATTGCCCCTCTCTCGCTGAATTCATATGTTGAAGCTCTAAGCCCCAGAGCCTCAGAATGTGACTGTATTTGGAGATAAGACCTTTAAAGAGTCAATTAAGTTAAAATGAGGCTGTTAGGCTGGGCGCTAAACTAATCTAACTGGTGTCCTTAGAAGAAGATGACAGGGCGCCTGGGTGGCTCAGTGGGTTGGGGCCTCTGCCTTTGGCTGAGGTCATGATCTCAGGGTCCTGGGATCAAGCCCCGCATCAGGCTCTCTGCTCAGCAGGGAGCCTGCATCCTCCTCTCTCTCTGCCTGCCTCTGCCTGTTGTAATCTCTCTGTCAAATCAATCAATCAATCAATCAATCAATCAATCAATCTTTTTAAAAAAAAAAAAGACTACTTAGAAGAAGAGGAATTCTGGGTATAAAAAAAAGGACACTAGAGGCCTGTGCACAGAGAGAAAGACCATATGAAGACACATTGAAGGTGGTCATCATCTGCAAGCCAAGGAGAGAGGCCACAGAACAATCTAAACTTGCCAACACCTTGATCTTGGACTTTTGGCCCCTAGAAGTATGAGAAAATAAATTTCTGTTGTTTAAACCCACCAGTCCAGGGAGTTTTGTTACAGCAGCTCTAGCAAACTAATACAGTAGTACCAATTATTGAGCATTTATAGGATTGTAGTCATTGCCCTAACTGCTTTTATAGGGAGGTTATTTAAGTTCAATGGCAGTCCTAAAGGGTGGGATTATGGGTATGAAAAGTACAGCATGGGGAATATGGTCAATAATACTGTAATAATATTATATGGCGATAGGTGACTCATCCTGATAAACACAGCTTAATGTATAAAATTGTCAAGATAACACTGTATGTTAACCATCCTTCAATTTAATTAATTAGCTAATTAATTAATGTAAAAAAAGCATGATTAGTTTACAGATTGTATAAATGGAGAAACTGACTTTTGGAAAGATTAAAGACCTATTTAAGGCCACACTAAGAACACACAGTTCTAATCAGACTATATAACTGTTTACTTAAAACCTCCCCTCAAACATATGAACATGACATAAACCAAACTCAAGGTTCATTCACCAGACCCAGTTTTGTCATCTGAAGTTTTCTCCATCAAACATTTATAAGCCAGACTCCAAATAACCCATCTTTTTTTTAACAACACCCTACCTTATCCTTCAAATCGAATCCATCATGAAGTCCTGTTTATTGGACTTCATCTTTTCACACAGTGTGTGATACAATAGATACCCAATAAGAAATTATTAACTTTGTGAAAGTAGAACTGATATGCTTAGCAACAGAAGAGATAGGCATCAGTGTATATCAGAAGGAAGACCAAAGATTATGCCAAGATTTTAATTCAGGGAACAACAGGCAGTCTGTAGAAAGTTTAGTTAGACCAGCTCTGAAGAACTCATCAACCTCACAGTCATTCCCCCTCTGTTCCTATCCAGGCCTCTCTACTGTTCTCCATGCCCTGAGAATCTGCTATGGTCCAGACCATTATCTCTCACCTGGATTAGTTCAGCATCTCTCTGTATGCTTTCTCTGATGCAATTTCCACTACAGCCAGAATAATCAGTTAGACCAATTCTCTGTAAAACACTCCATGGGCTCCCTCACCAGGTAAATGTTTGCCATATGACCCAAGTGATCTTACTGACTCTCATTCTAACCTTAAATAAGGCATAAATGGAAACAATGGGCAAAGAACTTAATTTGGCCAAGGCTGTAACCCCAACTGTGGCCCAGTCATAAAACCACAGATTATTCTTACTGTGTCACACCAAGTCATTTCCCAGGAACCCTGGTATAATACAACAGTGATATTGAGAACCGAGTTCTCTCCATCTGTGCATAGAGGAAATAGACATAGGTAGGACTCCCAGGAATCATGTTTTGCTTCTGCTATGAAGAGAACTATGAGTTTTAAGATAAGTCAGACCTTCAAACTTGGTTGCCTCATCTTTAATGTTTTAGAGTTTGTGTACTGATCTCTGTGTACTTTTCATGCTCCACAAAGAAATTATAAAATCATTGGCAATGTTACTGAGAAGAGACAAGAAGATCTCAAGATGAACTAGAGACAGAAGAGAACATGCAGTAGACAATTTGAGAAAAACACTAGTACTGAAAAAGGAATGTGTGGATGCATTGCCTCAGAAACCAGTGATTTAAAAATTTGGGTTTTTCCCCACCCTCTGAGTTTTCTCTACACTTGCCCAGGGAATGCCAAAAATAAGAGCTGAATTTTCTCCAGAAGCAAACGGGATAGAAACCAGGCCTCAGACACCCACCAAGATTGAGTAAGGATCCACCCAAGAGGTTGTGGCTAGGAGGGTAGGAAGTTGGGGCCAGATCCTTCCCTTTCCATTAACGTGGCTGCCCTCTGGGGGAAAAAAAAACTCTAAAAGGATCACATGCTTAAAAAAAACAAAACCCTAGAATTAGATTCTATAAGCAACAAGCTATCTTGGGAAACAGCTGGAAGGAACTACATTCATTCTCAAATGAGAAAATCAAGGCACAGGAAGGTCAGATAGCATCCAAGTTCACAGAGTCAGGAGGAGATATTCAAATCCTGGTTATTCTGACTCTAAAATCTGTGTTTTTACTGTGATACATCTTCCCAATGATAGATGCTATAAGAATGTCTGGCTGACATCTCTGTCCTTCTTAGAGTGGATATAGATCTCATTTATTGTGGTCATAGATTTTCTCCTCATACAAAGGCAACTCTTGTTCTTTAACTCTTTGGTCTTGAGGAACTATCCAAGAAATTCCAGGATCTCTTGTCTCACTAGCATATGAGTGAGTTATTTTGATGTTGACACCCAGTTCCCATACCATTCTGATTCTTCTGTCAGGATACTGGAGCTCAAGTTAATCAGCTCCCAACTGGGGATAGCCATTTTCTCATTTGAGAGCAGATAATGGTCACATCAGTAGGTAAGCATTTAGTATGCAGGAGAAAAAAACAACCAGAAAATTTAAAAAAAGAAAATAATTTGAGCAACTGAATGAATAAACTTTATCCATCCTGTCTCCTCTCTGGGTGTCCATCTATCCATCTAGAATAAGGGGAAGTGTGATCAGATGATGTCTAAAGATCTTTGTGTCTCCAGCCATCTTGAATTCTGTTTATGACTAAGAACAGGAAAAGAAGGACTCCATAGCATCTCAGGAGGGTAGCCAGGAACTCAGGTGGCAGTGGACCCTTGGCAGCTCTGAGAATAAGGGGCCGGACCTTTGAATTTCTAGAATATTCCCCTCTTCTTCTTTACCCAGGTTATGTGTTTTCCCTTTAGCCAAAGTGACATAGCCAAATATTCTGGACTTGAGGTAAAGAAGAAAGTCAGCCCCTGGCATTCTTGTCCAATAAGCTTACAATGACAACAAAATTACCCATCGTCGCTTTGTAACTATAACTCATTAATGAATAAACCAACCTTCCAAGTCTAACCTAATTGGGCAGTGACACCATTATTTATCAAGTATTAGATATAAAATTTCACCTTGTTTTACTAAATAAAAAAGTTTAAGCTTAACAAACATTAATATCTTAATCAAAATAGCTTGACAATCATTAATAGCTCAGTAATCATAACAATAGCTCTTACTCATTAAGAACTTTACTAGATATCAGACAGCTTGTTAACTGTTTTACATATATTTTTTCATTGAATCCTTTCCAACATTATAAATTAGGTTCTTTAATGATTCACATTTAATACATGAGGCAACTAAGGCTGAGAGAGGTTAAGTAATCAGCCCAGAGTAACATAGCTAGGATGTACCGGAGCCAAGATTCAAACTTGAACTGACCTGACACCAAAGACCACTCTCTAAACCATTCTGTCTTTCTAAAGTTGCATGCTTTTAGGATTAAGAAGGTATTCTCCTCTTTGGTACGCCTATTTTTGTTGAAATGGAATTACCTTTTGAGTCTTTGGCCAAGCTGGGAAGCCATCACATTTCCTGATCTGTGATATTACATATCTATCTCTTCCAACAGACACTAAGCAAGAGAAATATCTGCCAAGTTAGTCTCTCAGAGGGTAGGGTCAGATCACATAGGATGACAACTCCAGTAGCTAGTGAGACAGAAGCTCAGACCTTCAAGAGGCTGAGGTTCAGCTGAGAGGCCAGGAGGATCTCAAAGGTAGGAGGGATGAGCCTGGAACCTCCTTAGTCACAACATGGATCCAAATCATATAAAAGATATAGTACCATGTCAATCTACACAATTCAGAGGAGAGGAAGGAGGAAGGGTGGAGGATTTCCATTTATGACTCATTGGTCAGCACAGTGTTACATGGTTATCCCTAGCTCCAGAAGAGGCTGAGAAATGTCTCTAGCATAGACAAAGTCAACAGAAAGAAGGAAGCCAGAAAGAGTACTGAAGGAACCAACCTATAGTTCTTGCCGCTTTCCTTGACAGTTTTCCTGATAAAATCCTCAAATAATGAATGATACCACGCATCTTATATCCAACCAAAGGAAAAGTTGGGAAATGGGAAGCTAAGGAAATGTGGGAAGGTATGAGTTTATCAAGATGACTTTGTTGTATCTGAGAATGACATAATCGTGTTGGTATATTCAAAACCTTAATAAAAATTACAGGGTTACCCATCACTAGAGTCAGACACCTGACTCAATCACTGACAATAAGAAAGGGCATAAAACATTGTCCTGGTCTATTTTATGTAGCATTAAATGTACAAAATTCCCT
>CM053620.1:16373543-16406663 GCA_028646535.1 Procyon lotor
TAAAACTGATCCAAAGGACCCATTTTATTCTATCCTCTGAGAAGTATCCTCTGATGTGGTGGAAGGTTAGTTCATCTACCTCTCAAGAGCCTCAGATAAATAGGTCTCAAAAATCATCACACTAAACTACTAAGATACTTTCTGAAGTTCAGGCTGACTTCTTATATGCCTGAAATAACACGCAAGTGTATTTTGGCAATGTGAAAAGAAGATTCTATAGTTAAAGTAAATAAATTGTGATCAAGACTGTAAATTTGGTTGCAATGAATTATTTTCCTAGATCTGGCCAGCTTTGAATGCCACGACAGAACTAAACACTGTTCCTTGGACCTTGCTGACTCCATTCTATGACATCTTGTGTAACCCCCCCCACACATACACACACTTAGTGGTTTTGTCCATATGGCCACTTAATAGGTCTGTATGTCTGTTGCCTCTTCTAATTCCAACAGAAGACAGAGTCAGGCTCAATAATAGAAGGAAGAATATTTTTTTTTTTTAAAGATTTTATTTATTTATTTGAGAGAGAGAAAGTGGGAGGATGAGAGGAGCGAAGGTCAGAGAGAGAAGCAGACTCCCCGTGGAGCTGGGAGCCCGATGTGGGACTCGATCCCAGGACTCCAGGATCATGACCTGGGCCGAAGGCAGCTGCTTAACCAGCTGAGCCACCCAAGAGCCCGAAGGAAGAATATTTTCACAGTCAAGTTGTACCAAGTGAAATGCATTGTCTTGGGTGGCACTGGGTTCTCCATCTCTTATCATAGACTTGCATTGTTAGAATACTGTAGAAAGATTTTCCATAGCACAAGAGGGACAGATTGTAAATCCTTTTTGTCTCTGAGGTCCTATAGTGTCCTGAAAATTTTTACCTCTATATTCTTTGAGTCCATTTAAACTTGGAAGCAATCAGAGGTGTGGGTTCATTCATTCATTGACTTGTTCACTCATTCTTTTATTTATTCAACTAATAAACATGTGCACATAATTTGTTTAGGATTAGGGGAGAGCTCTTGAAGCGCATAAAGCCTCTGTACAGGCCTGGCAGTTAGTAGGTCCTAGCGAATGAGTGGAAAGAAATCATCATTACTACATCCAGGAGGGTTCACACTAATAAAATTATGAATCCCCCACAGCCTGAATTTTCCTCCAAGAAAACTTAAGACTCTCCAGGTCCAGGTTCAGTGACCTCCTTCATACACTGTATACCTCATTTTATTCATCTATATCCCCTTCTACCCAGACTGTAAACACTGGAGCACAGGGACCTTGTTTGTTTTGCTTCCCACTGGACGCCCAGCACCAACATAGGGCCTGGCCCATCATAAATACCCAGTTAATATACTTGCTTCATAAAAAGGTGGCAATACCACCACCCTGATCGATGGCAAGGACTAGGTCGATGCCTGCTTGAAAGTCTTCTATCCCTGAGATGAACGGTAATTAGAGAGTCATCTCACCTTCCCAAACCTGTATCCCATGTGGACAGTGTGGAGTTGGATCATCTCTGTGGACGCATCTTCTACACTCTGAATCATGATGATACAAGAACAATTTTTTTGGATCCAGCCCACAGAAAAGACATAAAGGATGAATTAATTTTGGTTCTACTAGAACCAAACGAAATCCTGATTTTTTAAATGAAATTAATTTGAGCTCATCAGTTTATTCATTTTTATATTCATATATTCATTCATGCAGTATTTATTGAGAATGTAATGTTTATTTTACTATGTCTTATAAATACGGCATTATCCCTGCTTTCCAAAAGGCAGCAGTCTACAGAGGAGGACAAAAACACAAACCCACAATTTTAATATAATATGGGAAGTGCTCTGATACAAATATTCCCAAGGTACTATGACAGCCCTTGAGAGGAACTAAATTCTTCTCCTCCGAATTGGGGGGTGGGGGGTGATACTGATCATGGAATATAGAGGACTTTCTAGATAAGGTGCCATATTGAATTGACTTTGGAGAATGAATAGGAATTCTCAAATTTAAAGAAAGGAAGGAGGAAGATAGTGGTGGAAAGAAACATACCCAGTAGCAGAGAGCTAAGAAATAGCACAGAGTATTCTGGAACCTACAAATACAGTTCTTCATGGCTGAAAATAAAATGACTGTATTGGAGGAACAAGAGCTGAAGAGAAAGAGTCAGCCAGGAGCCAAATCCAAAAGGGCTCCTCACCCCTCCTAACCCTGAGTGGTTGGCTTTATAAAGACCAAGTCTCCATCAGGAATCAGGAGCCATTTGGAAAGGGTAACACAGTTTGCACTCTGGGATCTGTGCCTGCTCTCCCAAACTGTGTGAGTTCCAAGGCTGATTATGGTCTGTTTCCAAAGTCTGATTTGGGTGTAGTCTTTTTTGTAACAGATTTTCCCAGCTCCTTATCATAGCTCCTGCTTTTGTTATGGCAACGGCTGTGAATGTCTCCAGTGCGGTGGGTCATGCCCCTAGATTACTTATCACCGCTCCATTTCTCAGTGTTGTTTCAGTTGGCTGGAGAAGAGGATGGGAATGCTACTGAGCATCAGCTAACCTTTTTCTCCCCTCACTAAGACTCCATGAACAAACATTAGTCTGCTCTAAGCTGAGGTCTAAGACTTGTATTTGATTTCTCTAATCCTGAACGTCCAGGATAAATCAATAGGCACTCCATCAGAGCATATTAGAAGAAAGTCATAAAGTATAATGCCTGATAACGGGATTTGAGAGTCAGACAGACCTGGGTTCATATCCTTCCTCTGCCACTTCCTAGCTGTGTCTTTGCAAAGTCATTATAGTTCAGCCTTGAACAGTGTGGGTAGTGGTGCATACAGGTTTTGACTCCCCCAAAACTTATCTACTAATAGCCTACTGTTGGACAGAAATCTTACTGATAATCTAAACAGCCAATTAACATATATTTTGCCTATGTATTACATACTGTATTCTTTCAATAAACTAGAGAAAAGAGACTGTTAGGAAAAGCATTAGGAAGAGAAAATATATTTACACTACTGAACTGTAAAACATCTGTATATAAGTGGACCTATGCAGTTCAAACTCGTGTTGATCCAAAGGTCAGCTGTACTTTATTTGGTCCTTAGTTTCCTTATTTGTAAAATGAAGACCCTAACACCTGCTTTCTAAGCTTATTTTGCAGATGCGACATGGCAAACACTTAAAGCACTTTGAAAGTAGTTTGACACAGGTGAAGTGATTAGTTCATACATGTTTATTATCGTCTTCTAAAAGAACAAGTAAATCATAAAATAAATCAAGCTGTTATGATACAAGGATGACAGATATGAGCACCTGAGTCCAGCTTTGGCTCCCAAGAAATCACAGTGGGATTTTGAACAAGTTACTGGACTTCCTCTGGCTTCAGTTTCTCACTATGATACAGGAGACGGGTATGTCTGGTGATCTAGCGATGAACATTTTTAGTTCTGATAACTTGTGTTTTTTTTTAATAAGACTGATGTCTGCTTAGACATTTGGAAAACACCCAATGTCTGGATAACCACCCAATGACTGTGCTATAGAAACACAGAAACTCTGTGTAGAAACATAGTAGCAATGAAGTTTATTAAATACTTGGAAGATTTCAGGTTAGATAACAAATGCGCTTTCTTAACTTAAATTTTTGGAAAGCTTTCCCACTAGCAACTTTCCTCTCCATCTGGCAGAGTGTATATGTCTGGGTTTTAGCTATCAGAGCACTTGCTACATACCACCATCAGGCATCCCTATGACCTCTTTAAGAAAGGGAGACTACTTAATTTTTTTCTGTTTTCTCAGTCCCTACCATATGACGTGGCCCATGGTAGACTATGGGAACCCCACGCTGTGTGGAAAAAACACCCAGTTTCGGCAGCACTGAAGCCATAAACAGGCTTAAAAAAAAAAATCCTTAAGATAAATGAGGTAAATAATGCCTTTGCACAATCTCTTCCTTCTGAATGGATCATCATTTGCCATTTCCACCCATCCTTTCCCATTTATTTATTTAACGTGCAGTCTAATTAGCATACAGTGTTGTATTAGTTTCAGGTATACACTATAATGTTTCAATAATTCCAAGCATTTCTCAAGGCTCATCAAGATGAGTGCACTCTTAATTCCCTTTAATTATCTATTTCACCTATTCGCCTACCCACCTCCCTCTGGCAAACACCATCCTTCCCTATATTTTTAAAGATTTTATTAATATATTCAGAGAGAGTGAGAGAGCACGTATGTGCGTATGAGAGCTGAGTGGGGCTCACAGGGGAGGAGAGAGAAGGAGAGAGACAGAACCTCAAGCAGACTCCATGCTAAGCATGGAGCTTGATGTTGGGCTTGATCTCATGATCATGAGATCATGACCTGAGCCGAAATCAAGAGTCAGACACTCAATCACCTGAGCTATTCAGGTGCCTTTATCCCTCCCCATTTAATTAACTCTTTATTGAGCTACATTTGGTATCTCTTCCCCAATAGAGGCCACTAGCCAAGTTCCTTTTGTCATCTGTCCTCAAAGGACCTGTTTCTTTAATTCATAGCCCTCACATCATCTTATAATTATACAAAAACCAAGAGGGTAAAGTATTGAATAAAGTCCACCTTGCCCACTAGACTGGAAACTTCCAGAAACAGGGACCATATAAATGGTGAGTTCCTCTGTCTATAATCAGGACCTAGCTCAGTAACCAGCACAGAGGAAGCACTCAACAGATATTTGTTGAATGAACAAACAGATGAATGAACAAGAAAACGAAAGGATTACACTTGAGACCATAAAAGAAAATCTGAATAAATCTAGGCATTTTTGTTTGTTTTTTGTTTTTTTTCTAGTCTCCAGGCTTTTTTCCCCGTTTTCTCAGCATTTCAACATTAAATAGCTTCTCCCATATCCGCATTTCATCTTTCAAAGCCTCATACCTAAACCTCCTCCTGCATCATGCTTTCCCAAATCATCCCACAGGAAGTGAATTCCTTCTTCTCTACCAACTTGGAATTCTAATGGGAATATGCTACTGTATGTTGTCTGGAGTACATATCACCACTCTCAAGGGATTATAAGCAACTTAGAGGTGGTAAATGTGCAGTTCATGTCTGCCCTCCCCAAAGAGTGGCCAGTGAAATGCCTACCACACAGTAGGTATTCTATAATTATTTGCTTTAAGGCTTGTCTGAATGAATGAGTATATATCATGAATAAGTAGGCCATAGACTTCAGCATTCATTTTTCAAACTCAAGCAAAAGGACAATCACACAGATTTTTAAGCTCATATGTATTCTGAGGATTTAGTCTAGGAAAAAAATTACTAATCAGCCTTCTTTTCTCTTTTCCTTTTTAGACCACACTCTAATTTTTTTTTTTCTTTTACTGGAACAGAGAATGGAAATAAGACAGTGATTCTGGATAAGTTTGGATAATTACATTTTTCACATTGCTTAGCGTTTAGGATTGACAACTACTGATTATCCAAAGCAGTGTGTATTTTTCAAAATAATTCACAACACAAAAGTAATAATTGGATATAATTGCAAAACCAATTAATATAGTCTCAGCACATTCTTGAGTTTATGGACCTCAGTTTCCCTGACCTTAAAATAAAAAGGGTGGAATAAATCAGTGTTTCTCAGTGTTTATTCCCCTATGACACACATAACTCATTCAAAGTTCACTCATTCATAAGGTAAATATTTAATGAGTAGCTACTAGAGTAAGTGAAAAACATCTTCTAGTGGAGGAGACAGGCACTTGTCAATAATCATATAAATATCTTTATTATTGCTATGTCTAAGAGATAAAAATATTTTTTTAAAGATTTTATTTATTTATTTGACAGAGAGAGAGAGATCACAAGTAGGCAGAGAGGCAGGCAGAGAGAGAGGAGGAAGCAGGCTCCCTGCTGAGCAGAGAGCCCGATGCGAGGCTCGATTCCAGGACCCTGAGATCATGACCTGAGCCAAAGGCAGAGGCTTTGACCCACTGAACCACCCAGGTGCCCTTGAGATAAAAATA
Organism: Procyon lotor; assembly: GCA_028646535.1. NCBI lineage: Eukaryota > Metazoa > Chordata > Mammalia > Carnivora > Procyonidae > Procyon > Procyon lotor. Next base: position 16,379,541 of record CM053620.1, read on the forward strand.
TTTTAACAGAGTAGTGGGTAGTATGGAGGTTTGACTTAGACAAAGAGGTCAGGAATTACTAAAGAAATGGCAAAAATAAAACAAAAAACAAACAAAACACACAAAAAACCTCTTCCTGGAGTATGGACATGTATTAGTCAGGGTTTTCCAGAGAAACAGAACCAAATGGTTGTAGAGAAAAAGACTCTTATTTTGAGAAAATGGCTTATGAGATTGTGGTTGTGAGCACATCCAAAATCTGTAGGGATGGCTGGGCAGGCTAGAGACCCAGAGAAGAAATGATGAGTTCAAGGGTACTCTGGAGACAATTATCTCTTCCTCAGGAGACCTCAGTCTTTTCTTAAAGGTTTCAATGGACTACATGAAGCTCAGCTACATTAGGGAGGGGAATCTGCTTTACTCAGAAGTCTACTGATTTAAATGTTAACCTCATCTAAAAAATACCTTCACAGTAATATCAACACTGGTATTGACCAAATATCTGAGAACCACAGCCTCACTAAGTTGACACATATAACTAACCATTACGGAGCACACGGGAAAGACAAGAAGAGGCCAGGAGAGCTATGGGAATGCCTGGGGAGGGGATGGCAGGGGATAAGACTTAGCACAGACAGGGGTGTGGCATACTGGGCCTCATGGGCCATGTAATGCATGTCTGTTTTTTTCCTACAAGTAGCATGAAGTTTTTCAGGGGTTTGAAGTAGTGTTTTGTCATGATCAGACAAAGCTTTCCAAAACCAGTTCTTTAGTGAAGCTGTGAGCACAACATTACAGTGTGTGGGGTGACTGATCTATTAAGTAGAGCAAAGGAGAGGTGAGGACTAGATGGTGGTAGGGAAGATAGGGAGATGCACTCTAAGGCTGGAAACACCGGGTGATGGATTGATGGGAAGGGTCGGACCAACCGACCATTTTTAATACAGAAAGTCCTGTCTTCTGTGAGACCTCTTAGTCCCTGGAAACTGGGAGGGTTGGTCACTATAGGGGAAAATGTCAATGACAATATTCATATTTCTGGGTATAGAAGGATCAATCTGAATACTCTCTAATTTGCTAAGTTAAGCGTTTTATGTAGAAAAGCATGTGTAATGTAACTTACTAGATAAAATGTCCTCCAGGTTCACTTCTAGCTCTCATACTCTGCATCCTCTAAGCATACAGGAATGTCTGCAAAGGCAGCATCTCTAAAATAAACAAACAAGCATTCTGAGACCTGGACCTTCAATGGACAAAACTCTTCCATCTGACAGACAAATTACAGCCTACCTCATGATTTCATTAAACTCTACAACGACTGCCTCCAGCACCTAGCTAGATGAGGACGTTTAGAAGAGGACACTGAATCCACCTATTGCATGCACAGTTGCTGTTGTGGAAGGACCAGGTTGATAGAACTTTGTCTTCACCCAACAAAGAACAACTCAATGAAGGGTTTTCTTCACCTCATCTTATCTCACTTGTCTTCCTCTCCCTCTGCCCCTCCTTCTCCAACTATCTTCCTGCCTCTCTCCTAGCTCTCTAGATTATATCTTTTTACCTTAAATATTTTGAGTCACTTGGAGACAATTTGCCTCTTTACCCTTAAACATTTAATGTGGATTTCCTGAGAACAATGGCATTCGACACTGATACAGCACTACTATCTAATCTGCAGTCCATCTTCAAATGTCAACAATGGCCCCAATAATTTCATGTACATGCCTTCTTCACCACTTCCAATCCCAATGCCTGCCACCTTTATGTATACATTAGTTTATGCACTCATTTATCATTTGTCAATTTCAAGAAAGTATTTTTTTCATTATAAAATCAATTGTGATCACAGGAGAATGAGAAAAGAGAGATGGAAAAGCATCACCTCAGTATGGGAGCTCAAGAATAGCTTAATTCCATTCTTTTTTTATAAACATTTTAGTAAATCTTTACAAGCCATTATATTGCATGATACTGTACAAATATAATATTACATATATTGTTTATTTAGATTCATATTTTAATTTTATCTCTCAACACTGGAATATTAATATTTCCTGTGTTGTATCATAGCCTTTAAACAGTTTTTTAAAAACAATGTTCTTAATAATTATATGATAGCTCAGCAAATGTGTATTGCACAATTAACTTAACCATGTTGTCCACTGAGGAGCATACTCACTTTGATGTTTTTATACAAATGAGACAGCATATTTATGCATAAACTGTTCTGTATTTCTGGTGATTTCCTTATGTTAGATTCCCAGAAGTGGAATTTCTGGGTCAAAGAGCAGTTGAATGCTCCTGATATATGCTGCAAAACTGCCTTCCAAAAAGGCTGTAGCTATTTCCATGACTGCCAAAATGCGAGGCAGTGCCTATGGAACATGTGAAAACCTACCCTGGAGGACATTACAGTTAAAAGGGATGATATGAGTGACTCCTTATGTGTCTTGCCCCAAACAGAGCACCAGAATTTGCATTTTTCAGCCAGGTAAATTGTCAGTAATACAAACATTATTTTAGAATAATTCCTAAAGGAAGAATCTCATAGCAGCAATAGGATTCATGGACAAGTTTCATGGAGTCTTTAACTTCTTTGATTCCTGTATAACCTTTGGTTTTGGTTTTGTGCTTATATATTTGCTGATTTCCTAGAAAAATGCTCAAAGTTTCATATATTCTTGGGAATATCTGTGATTAAACCATTGTTGTTTTGCTGCCTATGATTCAACATTCTTCTAGTAAGAGTACTTATAATATGCCTTGGGAAGTGACCATTCCTCACACTTAGCCCCTTGGTTTGAATGGAGTTGACCTCTCCTTCTGAGAGAACTCTGATTGGCATAAGGCTAATAGTGTTTTAAATATTCCTAGAACCAGTAATTGGACCAGACTGGCCATATGACCCAATTCAGGATAATGATATTCATGCACAGAATCCCTGTTCAACTGTTGAGAGAGACAAGCTTGTTTCCCTAGATGGAAGCCCTGCACTTGATAAGCTAATCTGACCCTTCTATGGCATTTAGAAAAGAAATTTACACATCTTAAAAAAGGGCTTACAAGTGAGTGGGAGATGCTAGGCACTGATGACATCATCTTTGTCCCTTGGATCAGCCCTGCCTGAATGTAAATCTACCCTGAGCCCTTCAGTTCATTAAGCCAATGATTTTATATTTCACTAAGAGGGTTGGGTTCTGTCACTCACCCTAACTAATCTAACATGCATGAAAGAAATAGAAATAAAGTTAAGACATATTGAATTTCAACTTCCTCATTTTATATCTGGGAACATTCTGGCACAGAGAGGGTCATTGGCTTGGCCAAAGTCAACCTAGAGACAGAACTGGGATGCAGTCTCCTCCTTTCTAGTATAATGCTCTTATCAAATACTCGATTCCCCTTGCATTTTAAGAAAAAGTTCAATAATTGTACAGGAAATATTTTCTAATTATTTCTGTGTCATCTACAAAGCAGAGTGTTCTACACTGAAGACTCTGTACCTCCAGAAAATGTACTACACACATTACAATTATTCGAAACACAATGTTTTCCATTTTTTCAGGATCTGTTTTTTATAATCAGAAAGTTTTCTTTGAGAAAAAATAGAAATTCTTCTAACCTTTCAGAACCCAATTCAAATAATCCCCATTTATGGGCCCACCTTGAGCTGGAGAAAGATATTTCAAGGGAAACCCAATCGTTTCCTTATGTCTTTGGCAAGATCCAGGCATTGCTAGGCAGTTGGTTATGAATGGAGTCAGTACCAGAGGTACCTCAGGTCTGTCTTGACATCATTTAATGGGGTTCTTCTGCAACAGATTCTAGCACATGATTCAAGCCCAGGAGCTTTCTGGTTTCTGGTGCCATGACTTACTGCTGACTGTGGGAACTTTAATTTTCAGGATAAGCTGGAAAACTTAACTAGTTACATAACTTAGAGGGCTTATTGGACGATGCTCCAAGGACAGAAAACTTGAATGCACATGTAAACAAGGGGTAGCTTACATTCTCACAGACTGATAAAACTTTCACATTGGAAGAGCTATGTCTTCCTCCTTGGGAAGGACCAATCTCCTCATTGTTCAGGGATGCGAGCCAGGTTCCAAAATAAGAAGGTGAGTTCCTCGAGGTCACAAAGGGTATCTGTGGTAGACCTCGGGCGATTTTGTCTTTTTGTCTAGAAGTCTTTCCAGGGAACTGAGTGTTATTTCTTACTTACTCCTCTGTTAATCTGGCAAAGAGAGAATCTCCACTGGCTTCTGAAAGTGCAGCTGCACTGTCACTGTCTTCGGTTATTGGGCTAAGAGTGTTATCCTCTCTTACTATAACCCTTTGAAAGAAGTCTTAGTCATTAAAGCTGTGTATAACTAAGGTTTTACCCTTTATTCCTATGCCTGTGTGAGTACTGTGTGGCCGCAACAAGCTACCAACCCTTTGGGGCAGACTTCTGCGAGCCCACGTAACTAGTCTGTTGTGATTCAACAGCCTGGAATATAGTAGGGCCTCCCAGTCAGTGCCACCCACACTAAAGAGTCACTTTGGGGATATTCTCGACTGCTGTTCCTGGCTAACTGTCTCTATTCTGTCTTGCTGCTGCCTTACATGCCAGGATTGTAAATATTAACATTATATCCCAAATGCTGTACGTTTTGTGTCCTTCATTTGCCTAGTTATGGTTGAGAGTGGTTAAAAACACATACACAGAAAGGGAGAAGTCACAGGTGATCATTTGATGTGCAAATTTTATTTATTTAACATGAAAGTAGCTTTGCCTAGTGATGCTCTTCTAGCAAACTAATGCTTAAATCACTGGGGTTCTAGTAGCCCTGAGTTTCAGGACAAGTGATAAATTGGTGTCTAGGCCTCTTCTTTCCTCTGAGCCCCTTCCATCTCCATCTGACTAGGGTGGTTGCAATCATGATGGATTTCACAACCTTAAACACTTTTTTCTAAACATTTTTTCCAAAAGTATTGATATAAGACAAAAACATAGGGTGTGAGAAAAAAAGAACATAAAATGGGGTAATTTTTTAAAGTCTTTGTTGGTCTACAAAAGGCTTGAGTCCATTTCTAGGCTTATGTTGAGTGACTGCTTCAATGGGTAAGAACAGGACCCTCTGTTTCTGTCTACAATGAAAATTCTTTTTTCTTTTCCTTCTTTTTTTTTTTTAGAGACATAGAGGGAGAGAGAGAGAGGGACAGTGATTTGGGGCAAAGGGACAGAGAGAGAATCTTAAGTAGCCTTTACACTCAGCGTGCAGCCCAATGTGGCTTGATCTCATGACCCTGAAATCATGATCTGATGCCAAATCAAGAGTCGGACATTTAACCGTTCAAGCCACCCAGGCATCCCTCAGTGAAGGTTCTTTTTTTTAAAAAAAAGATTTTATTTATTTGACAGGGAGAAACACAGCGAGAGAGGGAACACAAGCAGAGGGAATGGTAGCGGGAGAAGCAGGCTTCCTGCAGAGCAGGGAGCCTGATGCAGGGCTTGATCCCAGGACTCTGGGATCATGACCCGAGCCGAAGGCAGACGCCCAACGACTGAGCCACCCAGGCGCCCCTCAGTGAAGGTTCTTGATAGGCTTTTGTTAAGGTTAAAATAATTGATTTTTAGAGTTAGAAAAAATACTAATCTCCACTACCCTAAACCAAAACATAATCTTAGAAGTATCCACTTTTCAATTTAATTCTAGAGTAGCTAGGCAAGATGTGTCCTGAGAGGCTGGGAAATGGGAGTGGTCAGCAATAGGGGAAGACCAGTTCACTTCTGAGTGGCTCAAAGTAGAGATAAGGCCTTAGCAAACAGTATCAAATCTCAGCTGAGGAAAAGTAAGAGATGGTAAAGGTCTCAGTCAAGGGATATGGGCTTCGTGGTCTAGTCATTGCCCTCTCAACCTTGGGGATATGGCTCCAGATCTCTAGCCCCCTCAAGAAAATTAGCTTTTCCCCAAACCCCAATGGTTGGGCTCATTTCTCACGTCTTTTCGGATACAGCCATATTGGGGGAATTGAATGAGACCTATACTGGCAGAGGAAGTCTTTTCCCGACAATTAAGGAAGACAGAGAGGGTCCGGATTTCAGGTTCAATTGGGAAGCCAGAGGTAAATAGTCAAAGATCCAGCTTTTACATGACCATCAGACCAACGAGGCTAAAGTTTAGATTTCAAATGTTCACAGCTAGGATGTCAAAGGTGAAGAAAGTAGGCATACCCATTTCCTACCAGGAGAAAGCAATTATTAGAACATTCTTATGCACTGATAATGTTTCTGTCATAGTCAATGTAGTAGATGTGGATAGGTCACTGAGTTCCCAGTGCCTAAGATGGGACAGACACTGAAAGGATCATCTGGGTTAGTCAAGACCTGGAACCTAGATAACCCCATGAGAAACGTCATCAAGCAGAACCAGAGAATAAAATCTGCCAGTGACTTGGGAACAATTTAAGAGGACAGGGAGAGACGGCACATACAAGAACATGGTGTTGGTGAGCTCTAACTATTGGAAGGGAGGTTTGTTCTATACCCCCAAACAAGTCAACTGCTCAATTTGAGTCAACTGCCCAAATCCAAGCAGCATTCATGGTCAGTTGGCCAGTGTATGATTCTCTCCAATTCTAGAGGAAACTCCTGTCTTCCACCCTTTTTCTCAGTATGTCTTGTGCCCTTCTTTCTCAGTCAGCACTTCCAGCTCTTAAGGGTTTGATTGCCCTGTGATTAAGGAGGTTTGTTGAGGTCTAACATACTGAGAAAGGGGTGTGGAGAAGGAAATAAATATTTAATGAGAATTTTGCTTCTAAGCCTTCCTTTTAGAGGGGAAAATGGAAATCAAAATCTTCACTGGAACCCCTGTTGTTGGAGGACAAAGAAATGTTCTTGCACTGCTGAGAAAACGAGCTGCTGGCACCTCAGCAAGAAGCAGCTCTGAGAGGGGAAGTCTTAATGAATCACGGAGCAGAGCCCTTTTCTGGAAGGAATTATCCCCGGTGCTTTCCCTAATAACAAACCTAGGCCTCAGCCTGACGGACGTGAGGTGATGTCTTTGGAGAAGAAGCTCCCAGGTTATGAGGGTAGATTTATGGGGCATTCCCTACCAATGCTTCGCATTGCATCAAGATGAATCATGCAGCTTGCTGGTTCACACAGAGGGGATTTTAGGGGAGCTTCAAACAGTGATAGACTAGAGGACAAAACTTTCCTAGAGGAAGCCTCAGAATTGGTGAGGAGCTGGATTTCTGACTATGGATAAGTCCATGAGCCTCTCTTTTCTTTGGATTTCCAAGCATAAAAAATAGAGGTAATCTAGTACCTGCCTCCTAAGGACTATCTTTGAGAATTTAATGAGATAATATTAAAAAAAAAACTAGAATGATTGACATATAATAAGCACTCTATAATATTTACCTATTTTTACTGTTGTCGTTGCTGTGGTAGTGGAAGTTGGGGTTTGGAAATGAAGTGTTGAATAACAGCTGCCATGTGAAGAGGTGGGAACGTGGTTGATAGCAGGAACATTCCAGATCTTTTTAATAGTAGGAGTTGACAGGTATCGATCGATTCCTTACCATGCTCAAAGTATCTGTTATTCATCATCTCATTGAATGCTCACAGTAACCAAAGATAAAGATATCACCACCACCACCATCATTATCTCCACCTCATTCTGAGAGGTAGAAAGCAAACTCAGGTCTGACTGATTACAGAGCCTGCATCTGCTCTTTCTCTCATAATCATCTCTGCTGCCTACTTCAAGTCTTCCACTTATTCCAATGTTGAGACAACCAGAAGTTATTATTATAGCCACTTATGCTTGCCTTCCTTCCACCATGTCCTTTTTGGGTCCACTGCCATCACCAATAGTGTTTACCTGAGCTCTCCATTATGCTCTTACCCTGAGATAACCCTGACCAGGTCCATTATCATCATCACACCAAAAGGTGTCTTACTGCCAAGAGCCATAGCTCTCTTAGGTCTTTGGAGAACTCTGGACATCAAATCCTTTCTTGTCCTTCTTGCTCCTACGACCTGTCCCAGATCTTAGCCTCCTCACTATGACTATAGGTATCCTGGCATTGTATAGCAAAGCCACATTTCTGCCTGGGATCTTATTCTCAGTTGTATTAAATTAGGTCACTATTACTTGTCTTGCAACTCGTCCCTATGTACTCCGCACTTGAGATCTCTGGACGGGGAATGGCCTGATAGAGGCCATCTGATAGAGCTCAAGATCACCCTGCATCATGGGCCACCATGAACCCACGAACAGGGCCGACCGACTGTTGCCCTTCACTCTATAGCTTCGGACTTCAGTGTCAGTCAAACTCCACATCAAGTAACAGGCCAGCTCACTTGCTTCCTCTCTGCTTTATTCAGATTTAGATGAGGAAGAAGTAATACTCACTGAGGGACAGAGAATTCACTCTTGTCTGGGGCCTGATTTTCCTCTATCTAGTCTTTGTCGGGCTTCCTTTGTTCTGTTTCAAGATGTCTCCCTGCATTCCATGTCCACATCCTCCTCGGTCAGCCTGATTTTATAAGGTTTCATCACAGAGGATGGCCCCCCCACTGAGGGGCAGGAATAACCTACTACCTGAGGAGATGCATCCGTCCTTGACCCTGGGTCAATCCCTCCATGCTGTATCTTTGCTGACTCCTACCACTTCACTCCTCAAATTCTGGGTCCTCATTCGCTCTCCTTCCACATTCAAAAGTTGATTTGATATGGAAAGGCAAAGCGCATTAATGTAAGTTCAGTGTCTTCAAGAATTTGGTCTCTTCCTCCTTCCTATAGACATTTCTGTGCTCACGTTGTTCATAGAATAACACGTTCTGGACTATGAAATTCTGGAGGACAGAAACATTGATGGATTCATCACTGCATCTCCTGTAGGGCAGTGCCCATGACCTACAGGAACCTTGGTTCCTTATTTTACCATGGGTTTACCTATCTCTTTGAAAAGGAGGCTTTCTCCATAAGCTCACCTGATGACCTATTCTTAAGGTAGCCTAAGATGATTAACTCATCTCATGAGAACAATGCACTCACTGTAAATAAATTAATTAATGAACAAATGAATGCCTGTATACAGAGTTTCTGCTAAAATGGTCTGCTCAGCTTCAGGGGGACCCCTGTCATCTTCTGGGGAGGAATAACAGATTGAGGGTTTTACAAGTGAACAGATAGGAAATTTGGGGAAACAGATGCAAGGCCAGGAAGGTCAAAATTAAAAGGCTCAAGGCCTCTTGACTGCTGGTGACATTTCGGGTGGCTGCAATCATACTCTCTTACCAGAAATTCTGCAAGGCCACAGGACACATATCTGAGTCCCCCCTCCCCCCCCCATTTCCCTCCAACACTTGTTCCCAGTTCTCTGAAGGGACAGCTGGATGCGGTCCAGGTGAACCAGGGGCCTATATTGTATTCACCTTTCATTCCACTACAACAGCTGGCTGATCGCTCTGGGTAGCAGGGGTTTATGGTGACCCTGTTAATTGATGCACAAAACAACCCATCAAAAGGTAAAGTGATCGCACCGCTTCCTGAGGCAGCAGGAAACTTTAGTCTTTTGCGGCCTGCCTTCTGTTGCTTGTTCTATACCTGAGGTAATAATGCTCCCCCAGTAAACACCAGCAGGGAAACAGTTAAGCATTGTGTTGTGTGTTTCACTCCAGGAGGGCCGTTCAGTGTGTGACTGAACATTCCATCATCATTTGCCATCTTCAAATTGCCCATAAGAAACCTCAACATCTAGATGTGGTGTTAGAACAAAGAGGGCTGGTTACTTGGCATTGTAGGCAGTGGGCAGGAAAATTTGAGTGAATGCATTAGAATAAATGGGATGATTGGAGAGATGATAGAGAGAAAGATTCTCATAGACAGCTTTTGTTGGTCATTTTTCTTTTTAATGTACGAAGACCATATTTTGTAGGGGGAAGAGCAAGGAGTCAAGAAATGTGGTTTTGAATCCCAATTTCCTTTGATGAATACAGCATTCACCCTGGCAACTTTTTGCATGTATATGACAATGTGCAATACACACAGATATTCAAAAAATAAATTTTTTTTTCCTACTTGAGGAGCTGGAGTCAAATCTTCCTTTTAAGGGAAAGGTAAAGTATTTCCAATGATTTCCAACTTTTCTTTCTTTTTTTTTAATTTATGCTATGTACATGACCAAATGCTATGACTTTTATGGCCATTAGTTGATTTAATCCTGGCAAATAATGCCCAAAATAAGTATTATAATGCCCATTTTAAAAATGAGGAAACCAAGGAGGCTCAGAAACTGAAATTGCTTACATCAGTCATAGTGTTAGTATAATTTGAAGCTAGTCTTCTAGACCAGGATTATTTAACTCAAGAGTTGGGTGAGATAGCATAGGAGAGTAGTCAAGGTCATTGGTTACTTGACCACGTTGAACTTTGCTGCTACTACATACCAACTTGCTAAGGTCAGATTTACTTTACGTCTCCAAGGCTTAGCTCTCTTACCTGGAAAATCCAGATAATGAAAGCACATTTCCCACAAAGTTTTCTGATTACTAAATGAAGTAATATATGTCATGCACTAGGTAAAAGGCCTGACGCAGAGTAAATACATAAGAACTGGTAGTTACTGTTGTTTCCATTACACTACCAGGATACCCATAGCTTGTTAGGGAAAGAACCCTCTTCTCCATGAAGCTTGTATTGGAGACTCTAAGTTTAAGTGACTCATAGTTAGAAGACTACATACACTTTCCCTGAGAGATACAATAAGGCCAATGTAGTAGGAGAATAAAGGAGAAAGGAGAATAAAGGACGGTGTGTAGGGAAACTTAGGTGGAAAATGGGAAAGACTCATGGCCTTCTGCACTGGGCAACGCATGCAAGAGAGAAAAGTCAAGGACTTTAAAACATCTGGAGGAGGGAACAAAGGAGGCATGTCTGTGGAGACCTCTTATCTAGAAGGGTATATATCTAAGAACCATTCTTTTGTGGAAATGGTAATAAAAAGTCTATCCTTAACTAAATTTATGTTTTATTTTAAATAGAGAACAGTCAGCATCTGGCACCCAGCTACGGCAGAAGTTGCTCTGAGAGACTCAGAAGAAAACACCCATAGTTCAAGGAGTCTGCTACATCATACTCTCTGGTCCTGGAGCCATAGACGCAGTGTGTGTATGTAAAACTGAACCAAAATTCACTGTGAAGTTCTTAGATACCAGTTTGCAAATGCCCTCATATAATGAAATCAGATCCACTTTTGCCCTGCAAATTGAAGGCAGACCAAGGTCGAGGTGTAAATCGGGCTTGATTAGAGCAGTTTTCTAATGAAAGCCACAATTGAGTCCCCACCTCCTCTGTGTAACCGTTAACGTGAATCAAAGCCCTTTCTTCAGTTGGAAACTTAAAAATGATGCTGAAGTCTGAGCAGGCTGAAGGAATGGATGAGAAAGCATGGAACCATTTTTTCAAATCAAGAGTTTCTCAAGTGAGGGTTTTCCTCAGAGCCTCTGTCTTCGCCTTGTTCCACAAAAGCACCTGATTTGCATTTTTAGGGCAAATGTTGGACTTGAAGGATGGCTGGCCAAGAGGCCAGGAGAATTGATTGTGTGCCAAGCATGGTAGGTGCTGGGTTCAAAGATCCAGTGATTCAACACCTAATTATTGATCCTTTTCAAGATGCCAGGCATTGATACCTGTAGTGGGATATAGGCTTTTTCTTTCATGGAACTTCTACTCTTTGGGGGAAACACACTACTAATTAAAATGTAGCCCTTGCTAGGATGCCTGGGTGGCTCAGTCAGTTAAGCATCTGGCTCTTGGTTTGGACTCAGGTCATGATCTCATGGGTCACGGGATTGAGCCCTGTGTAAGGCTCTGGGCTCTGCTTGAAGATCTCTCTCTCCCTCACCCCACTCATTCTCTTTCTCTCTCTCTCAAATAAATAAATCTTTAAAAAAAAAAAATGTAGCCCTTGCCTTCCTTGAGCCCAAAGCTTGGGAGATGTTGCGCTTTCTAGCAAGAGCAAGGAGAGACTGCAACCATCTTGACCGAGAGCACAGGTCTGGAATTAAACAGACATGGTGTGAGCTCTGGATCTACCAGTTATTTGCTTACTGGTCTTGGAAAACTTACCTTAATTCTCTGAGACTCAGAGCTCCCACAAAAGGCTACTAGGAAAGGCACGGGAGCTATCCTGGGAACAAGGTGATGCATGCTATCTGCTTCACATCATGTACTGCATAAATTACAGTGTCATTAGTATTAACAACATACCCTCCAGAGCATTTAACCTCTCTGAACCTCAATCTCCTTATCTGTGAAGTGGGGATAATTATCCCTCCTGCAGGGTTGTGAGAAAGATTAAATTTGATACTTTCTGTAAGGCAGCTAGCCACGACTGGAGTTCAATAAATAGCAAAGATAATTGTAAGTATTAAACAAAACACAAAATGCCATAAGCTAAACGCTCCACAGTCAGTGTGATCTGCCCCTCTACAGGCTGTGGAAAGTTTAGAAGGGGATTTTTAAAAGTCTGCAGACTGGAAAGTTCTTTAGAAAATCATCTCCCTGGGTGTCGTTAAAGATATATTTTGATGAGGACATAAACAATTCACAGACCAAGAAATTGTATTTCCCTTGCGGTAAGTGTCATCCAAAAAATCTAATGGGAAAAGGATTGCAGCAGACATTCGGAACACGTCCACTCAGAGAGTAGCAAGTTGTAATAAAAATCACCATCTGAGGTTGGAGCTGTTTGGGGTTTTCTCTGAGAGGACAGAAAGGGCCATTTTTTGACATATATACCTGTTTCTCAGAAAAGCAATATTAAGTAACTCCTACTTCCATTTCCAAGAAAGCAAAAGAGACCCTTTTAGCAGCTATCAGTTATGAGCTGGAGATTTTTCACTAAATGAATCCTGTTACTGCAAACCCACATCGGGTCACTCCTAGCAGGAGCAGAAGCCAGAAGAGACTCGGGGGCTCAGCGGCTGCCCACCCAGAGGGCCTGTTGTCATTACTGGCTTCCCCGGCTCCATGGGGCCCCTCTCTGCAGGCGGCCCTGCACACATGTCTCTCTCCTGCTGCCCTGCCTGATTCCCTTTGTCTCCAACTTTTCTGCTTGTCAGTCTTTCTCACTGGTCCACTTCCCTTCTCTTCTCTCCCTGAGCCTTTGGGTACATGGGCTTCTTCGCTTCCATCCCTGTCTCTGTCTCTGACACAGGCTCTGTATCTCTCACTGTCATTTTGTTTCTCTGTTAGCTACTCTGTTTCTCTTTCTCTTCAGGGTGTTATATGTTCTTTCTTTTTTCTCTTGTTTTCTTTCCCCCAGATCTGTTTCTGCCAACGTCTTTTTCACTACATTTTTCTCTCTGCTTTTCAACCTTGCCCTTTTTCTCTTTGCCTCTACTTGTTGGTTTTGGTTTTGTTGCCCATCAACCTGCCCTTTCTCTCTTCATCTCCACCTCTGTCTGCATGGCTTTTAATGTGTAACTCATTCTTTCTACTTTCCTCTTTTTGTGTTTCTATTTCTGTTTCAGGCTCTTTGCTTTTTCATTCTCTGCCTTCCTCGTCCCTCACTGACTGTATATTTTTCTTTTTTTTTCTCTCTTCCCTTGCCTCCTTCTGATTCCTTACCTTTCTCACGGTTTTACTATGTCTCATTTTCTCTCCCCTCTCAGAAAACACACATATACACAAACCACCACCACCACTCTCCCTCTTCCCACGTCCTGACCTGCTAGACCCCTCCACAGAGAGCAGGCTATAAATTTAGAGGTGCTCCATAACACCACTGGGTGCTGTTTGGTTTACGGTGCCGTCATGAAATCACAGACACATATTTCATTCCTGTAGCAACTTCTTTCTGGTTGAGTCAGCATCGCACTTGGCACGCAGACTTCCGCAATGTAGCTGCCTCTCACCCATATTTCTAAGACCCCTATGCCCAGCACCCCTGAGGGCCTCCTCCCTTTGCACTGGAAGGCCTTCCGCTCCCACATCCCACTGCTCAGTCCCTAAATCAGAACCAGGCTCAGAGGGCTTTAGGACATCCTTGACTTAAGTCAAGCCAAATTAAATTGAGGTTGAAAGAGTCAAAGGTAATAAATACAAAGAAGGCTTATTTTTTTTTTTAAAGGGTGGGGCTATCTGCTCTGAGAAAGTAAGCTGCCTCACAGATAGCCACTCCCTGGGAGCAGCAGTTGGAAACACGCAGCCAGTGGGGGTCCCAGCCCTCCCACCCTCTTTGTGACTCTGCCTTTGTCCATCTATGTAACATTTTCACTAGCACCTGGCTCTGATGGCAAGAAGGTAGGGTGTGACTTTAGAAGAAGTGGGTTGGAACCCTTTCTCCATCCCCAACATGAGCTATTAAGCCTGAACAATTTTCTTAGTTGATTTTGAGTCTCAGTTTGATCGGCTGCATAAATTCCAGATTCCAGATTCAAACCTCTGTTTATTGAGCAGAACCCCCACATCAGAAGGGGTGCTCGGGACTGTTGTACATTTTCCCTTGTAAGGCCATTCTCCCCACTGACCTACGGCCAACCAGGATGACCAGATGATTTCTCTGGCAGGCTCTATTTCTTCCTTCAAGCCTCAGCGTTAATGTTCCCTTTTTGCCAGGAGAGCATCACGAAATAGACCCCTCCCTTTTACACTCTGTCAGAGCAATGTGTTTATTCTCTTTCTAGGGCTTTGGTGGTTTATAGTTACATATTTATGCATTTGTTTACTTATTTATGGCTCACTGGCCCTCGTGAGACTATAAGCTTCATGTGGGAAGGAACCATTCTCCACCACATAGCCAGTGCTTCCCACAGTGATAGGGAAACTGAGGTCAGAGGAAATGAATGAATTCACCGAGGACACCCAACGTGAAAGGGCTGGCCCTGGAATGGGACACGGGTAGTCATGTGCAAGCTCCCTCCTCACCTTCTTGACTGATAACATCTGCCACCCAGAATCCATACAAGGAACAAAGGAGATGTTACATATATGCCGAGGCCTTTGCAAACTGTGACACCTTGGGAAAATGTTATTTTCTATAAACTGGGAAGGTTAATCCAGACCGCCTTTCAACATCTACAGTTCCTTAAAGTATGCAGGGGTTTATTTGAATCTTAAGCAAAAGTGAGAAGAGGGAATCAGTTTTTGTCACTATGGAGGTCAAGAAGGGCCAATTAAATATGTTTAGCCCTAGAAACTAATGAGTAGTAAGACCCTGCAGGGTCTTAGAGAGCTCTGGCCCCTTGGGTGTGCTCAGCAGTGCTTTGAATTCTCTGAAACTGAGAGATTGCTTGTGACCTAGACAAGCCTGTTTCATGTCGGGCCCTGCAACCAGGTGACAATGGATTTCTACTTCCCCATTTCCATTATGCGATCCTAGAGGGTGTCAGGGAAAATTCCTTTGGCTTCCACAGTCAACAGGGTTGTAATTATTATTTGATTACTGCAATTTAAGACCCACACCAAGTGCTTTCTTTTTTTCCCCCCCAGATATTAACCAATTCTCTTTGACACCTGATAAGTCATCGGGACCTGTTTTTCTCAACTTTTTGAGATGTCTCCAGAGATTTGGGGCTCGGATTCTTTGGTCGGGGGTAATATCTGGTAAATGGGAGAGGGGTGACTTCAAGCCTTTCTTTGTTCAGACTTTGTTAGCAAGAAAAGTAACAACTATTCCTCATGCATAGTATATTAGGTATATAAGGCATAATATTTTATATTAGATATATGAGGTGTAATTAGAATTATAAATGTTGATGTTTACTGTGTGAAATAATTTGCTTGGGGTACTGGGTAAGGATCCCAACAGCCCTCATGAGAGATGTATTATTGTTAATCCCATTTTAGAAATGAGGACTCTGAGGATCAAGGAGATACAGCAACTCACCCAAGGCTACAATGCTAATAGAAATCAAAGATGGTACCTAAGCCTTGGCTGACTCTAGATGTCGAAGGTGACATTGCCATCTGCCACACTATTTCTATCTCTATAGACTCTGAGCTTTCCAGACTATGAACATCCCAGTTAATTATTTTTTTATCATGAGAATAATCCACTCTTTTTTGTTTTTTTTGGTCTTCTATTGCCACTCCAGGCCACCACCACCTCTCAACTGGCATACAACAACATCCCTAACTTGTCCCCCTTCTCCTCTAATCCAGTCCCCTGTTTTCTCAAAGGTTTGCTCTAGCTTCAAACTATTTTAATTCAAAACCATGCTCCCTAATCCATGCCTGTGAACATTAAGGACTGCTCTCTTTAATGCATGTGTGGTTTTTTTCTAAGGGATTAGGGCCAGTCACAACATTCCTGGTCCTCAGCTCTGCTTCAGCAGATCTCCTCTATCCGCTCTCCTCTCGTTGGGCCTTGCTCATCTCCCCTCCCCGGGAACTCTCCCGTCCAGGAGTCTAGGACCAGGATTTTCTCTTCCCAGGTAAAACCACTGATTCTCAGATTATGTGTCATCTGAAATGTGTTTGGAAATATCATAACGATGTTCTCCATAGCTAAAATCCTCATCAATAGGAAATGTAATACCTCCCCAAATACTGCATCTTATCTGGACACACCAATGTATACTAACATTCACACACAGCCAGCCGTTTTTTGAATGTTCTTGGTGTGCTAACCACTCTGAAAATATTGTAGATACTTTAAAACTTCCCCAAACCCTACAAATAAGTATGAATAAACCCATTTTACAGATAAGGGAATTGAGACTCAAAGAGGCAACGTGAGTTGGCCAAGGTTCCAGGGTTATTAAGTAGCAGTACCTGGAACCAAACCTGGGTCTCGCACATGCTTCCCATTCTGAAATGCTTTCCAAATAAATTGTAACCTCACACGAGGCATCATTCCTGGGAAGGGCTCTGCATCTTTGTGCTTCCAGAGCCCCTTTTGCTGACCTCAGCACGAACTGCATGGTCTTTGGTCTCGCTTCCTCAATAAGACATTCTCTGAGAACAGAATCTTTTGCATACCTGTTTGCAATAAGCACAGGACCTAACCAAAGCAGGTAAAAATATGTATTTATTTGATATATGTGAGGCTAACACTGAGGGTATCTTGATTCAGCCACGCTACATGGATTTTCTCCCTCAACACTTGCAGTATGTACGAGATTAACTTTACTTTACAGATGATGAAACTGAAGCTCAGAATTCTTCCCGTGGCACTAAGATTTCATTTGCCTATCAGGTCACCACAGAACTTGCCTTGTACCAGTGTGACCTGGATCAACCAGGAAGCAATTCACCTCTTCTTTGACATTCACTGTCAACTCTACTTGAGAACAGAGCTCAGTCTATGCAATCTGATGAAGACCTGGACTTGGTCCCACTGAGCAACACGACTCTAGGTTTGAGGGCAGGTCCCGTGTGCACGTTTCCACTTTCCTGCCTACTTACCATTCCCTATTTTTTTCTCCTAACTATTGAGTTGGGCACACTGTTGCTCTTCATGTGCCAAATGCTGAGTATGTCTTTACACATATGGTTACACTTAAACACGGCAAAAATCCTGGAAGGCAAATATTACATATTTGGAAATGGACACTCAGATAAAAGTGACTTGTCCAAGGTCACAAAGCTAGTGCCAAATGAAACTTGATTCAAATCCAGACATGTTGACTCCTGACAATGGTAACTTCCCATGATGTTCTGTAAGGCATTTCTTTTCCTCCTGTCCCTGCTGCTTTCCAGAAATAACATACAAATTAGGTATGAGAAACCCCATCAGAACTTTCTATCTCTGGTTAAGATAAGCAGAACTCTGAACCTGGATTCAAGTCTGAGTTTTGCTACTATTAGAATGTGAGCATCCGGTGAAGGCTGGTTTCCCTTGGTCCACATTCCTCGGACATATAATTTAATAGCTACTGTATATTAGAAACGTCCCTATTTGATCCTTACAACAGTCCTGTGAAATAGTGGTTATTATTCTTATTTTATAAATCAAATCAAATAAAAATAACTGGATGACAGTTATCAGAGTACCTTCCTCCCAGCATTGCTGTTTCTACTAATGAGATAATAAATAGGGATGTGTTTTACACAAGGAATGGGGAGTGCAGATATTGCTGTTATACAGAATCTGTAATTGAAAGAGTGGATGTTTGTGACCTTGACTTTGTCTTTCAACATCTTAATTAGAATGTAACCACTGTGGTGTTCTGAGAGGCAGTGCAATGTTGGGACACAAAGAGGACCCAGGTGATGTGAATGTGTGTAGGATGGGTCCTAGGGAAGCCATCGCAGGGGACAGGACACAGACTGCAGCCCCCTGAGTGAAGGTGTCAGTTGTCCTTTCTGGCAATGAGATGGAGACACTAGGGTCTGAGCTGGGACCCCTGTCTCCATCTACCCAGGTCTGGCTTGGGGAGTGATCAAAGCAATAGCTCCTGAATCTCTGCACAAACCACTTGGCTTTCACTTATGCATGAGAAACCAATGAGCCTTCCTGGGGTATTTTTCTTACACATTTCCAAGCCTGGCTATTGGCTTTCTGTCACTCCTTTCAGGCCTGATTAACACAGTGTAAAATTGAGGTGTTTTCAGCCATTCTTCAAAGAGGAGGAGTCAGTCTTCTTTGCTTTCATTCTGAAATAAGCAATTGCATTACCTCCATCTGAATGGAGGCTGGGGATGCAAGGAGTTGGGATCAATACTCGGTGTGGAGGAAGGCAGAAGCTAAAGTACCGATGAACATGGCCCACTGCTCAGGCAGAGCTGCTGCGTCCTTGACCCAAAGGAGTATCAGAGGGGACAATCGGTGACTTGTCCAGAGCAAAATGGTGACACTGGCTCTGGAGGATGGAGAATAATAACCACGGTGATTGCTAACTTCTACTGGGCACTTATGATGTGCTGCACTAAGTGGCATGAATATCTCATTTAATCCCCACAAAAACTCTACGTGGTAGGTACTGTCACTGTGCCAGCTTCATAGATGATGGAAACTGAGACTTGGAGAGCTTAGTGGGTTGCCTGAGGAGGCACAACTGGTGAGGGAGAGCTGTATTAAACCCCAGACTATCAAAGCCAAAGCTCCTCCCTTGATCAACACACTCTAATGCGTCTAGGGTCGAAGCCAGAGGAAATTGGGCCTATTGGCTTAGCCTATCATTCTGGGAGACAGATGGAGGAAATCTTGAAGACTCAATAAAAGTGTCTTCCTTTGGGGCCAAAAAGCAGTCTTTCTCGCTGATGAAAATCTAAATTCAGAAGTCCCCAAAGGGGTTAGTGTGCTGTGGGGGAAGGAGCACAGAGAGATGGAAGGTTCAGTTGGTATCCCAGCTCCATTTACCACCTTGGGACTATGAACCAGTAACCTGACCTCTCCGAGCCCAAACTTCCTGAGCCGTGGAAGGAGGGTGGTGATACCGATCTGTCAGCAGAGTGCCTGGCCCATTATAGGTAACTAATATCTGTTGGCTCCCTTCATTCCTTCTGGGGGCCCAGATCCCCTGGGGTCATTGAATGTGTGTCTAAGAGTCCATCCTCCACTTTCCATTTCCCAAAAAGCTTGGCAAAACACACGCACTCATACCAACAGCCTGTGGGGAACCAGACTTGAAGCTGAGGTTCATTGCTCTGGGTTGGAGCTGTATCAGTGGTTACACCCCCGCTGAAGAGAAACTCCACTCAGCAGACAGAAAGTCTTATGATGAGGTATTTCAGCAGGAAAATGCATTCAGCTTGTAAGAAAAGCTTTCCAGTATCAGACTGATGGGCACACAGTAGGAAAAGATAAGATTCTTGGTGAAAGGTTTTGTGAACTCCTACATTGGAATTCATCCCATTCATCACAGATCAGTGTCCTTCAGCCCTTCCCACCTTCCCCAGCTCCCACTTTCTTTGGACATGCTGCCCTTCTGCAGAATGCCCAGGTGAGACCCAGTGTAGTTACCTGACCACCTCCTTACACCGGTGGAGCCATCCTGCCTCCTTAGACCAGACTTCAGAAAAACCCACCTATGAAGTAAATGACCTGGGAAATCTTACCATTTCTGTGACTTAAATACAAATAAATTGATGATAATAATCGATGATAAATTAGTTTGTCTAAAATGGTCAAAATGGTAGCAAAGAATAGATTAACCAAGATCTGAGCATTGACGGAATTAATCTTTTGTGCAGGCTGGCAAAGGATTGACACAGTCCTTAAACAGTTGACCTTTGCCCCACACCCAAGTTTCAGCACCTCATGCCTACATCTATAGGGGCAGTTCTCAACACTAAAACCACATTAAGATCGCCTGGGAAGCTCCGACAACTCCCCACGTTCAAGCCTCTCACCAGATCACATAAATCACACTCTCTAGGGATAGGACTCAGGCATCTGTATTTTTGTTTAACTTCCCAAGTGACACCAATGTATTGCTAAGGTTGGAAACTGCTGTTTGCTGGAAAAAAGACTAGAATAATTCAGAGGAAAAATATTTGTCCTAAACTTCTCACACACCCCTTTCCTGTGGCTGTGCCATGGAATTCCCTGACAACACCAACTCCAAGAACCTCGATGGAATTTTCATGTGGCTTCATTTCTGAGGTCTGGGGTGTTTCAGGATGAGAGCCAAAGATGTGTGTGTTCACTGACAACAACTGAACAGCTTTTCTTGGTGTGTTTGAGTTCAAAAAGCTGAAAGATAAAGACCTCACATTAAACTAAGGGGTCTTGCTCTGTCTCCTTCAGTCTCCCCAGCCTGATAAATAATGGATATTGAAGAACAGGGCTATTACATGCATAAAGCACTTGGCATCTGCCTCCAAGACAGCACTTTCCATCTAATCTGAGGTCCAGTTCAGCATAAAATCTGTTTGGTGGTAAGGCCAGGCCCTTTCGGAGGGCTCTTTGATACTGCCAAGTTGTTCAGCGGAAAAGGGAAAGAACTCACCTCTAGAATCAATCACAGTGTTGGTTTCTAAAGGCCAAAGGTCTAGGTTAGCATGGATGGAGTTTCTCTCCCTTGGTAAGAAGAAGATATGTGGAATCTACCTAGTTTGGAGGGGCAGACCAGCAGAGCTTCTCATAGAGTCCCATCTAAAACTGAACTCCCTAGAGATCTGCTGTTGTTTCTCTCTTTATATCCTGCAACACAACCATCAAAGCCCATGTGCTTAATTGTTTGTCTCCTTCCACTGGAGTTTAAACTTCACAGAGGTGGTATCATTTCTGCTCTGTATCACTTGTGCCTAAAACACTCCTGGCATATAGTAGGTACTCACATACTGGTTGAATGGATGCTGAAGGTGCAATGCGGAACACCTGCTTTAGTCTGTTTTAGCACATGGTTTGTTTCATTAGCTATACATTCTGTATAATTTGGGGGGGACTTTAGGTCCTTTGAAAGGTGAAAAGGCAGCATGGGGTTGGAGGCAATATTTCCTCTTCATTAGAAATGCTACCTGGGGAACCTGTAAAACTCTCACTTGAGAACAGAGCTGTGCAGCCTTGGAGAAGTCACACCCTCAGGTTCCTGAACAAAAGAGGGATTCCATTTCAACTGCTCTGATCATATCAAAGTTTCAGTGAGTCAATGTACCAGAAAAGACGGATGCGTCAGTGAGCCTGGCATGGAACAGTGGGCATTTCCTACATGGTGGCATCAGAGGATAGGGGAGAACAAAGGATTCAAATACATAAAACCTCAACTGCAATGTGGGCTTTTGGGTCAATCGTTTAGCTTCTCTGGGTCTCAGTTTCCTCATTTTAAAAATAACTGTGTTTAAATCGATACTTTATTAAGACTCTTGCAAACACAGTGTTTCACAAAGTATGTTCCACAGAGAATTAACTGGTCCAATGCCTTATGGATAAAGAATTCTATCTGAAAATAAGTTTAACTCAAGGCTTCTTGATAAAGATTCAGCAACAAGTATTTGCAAAACACCTACTTATGTATCACACAGGATATACCAGTGAACTGAAAAGACATAAATTTCTGCTCTCGTGGGACTCATATGTTACTGAATGGAAGGAGACAATAAATAAGAAACTACGTAGTGTGGCAGATGATGGCAAATGCTATGATGAAGAAAAATACAGCAAAGAAAGGGGTGGGGAAGGCTCTGACTGGCTGGCTGGCTGATGAGCTCACCCTTAGACAAACTGCTATTGCAGAAATTTCATGGGCTCTGTGATTGGCCAGTCGTGGTCATGCAAGGCTCAGGAGACAGAGTCAGCTTTCAGAAGGAGGAGGAGGACCAAATTTACAGGGAAGACACCACCACCTGCTACCACAGGCCACTAGACTCCTCATGGGGGACCTTTTTTTTTTTAATCAAATAAGAATTCCGAAAAATGCTGCAGTGAATAAATATATATCTTCACTTAATTCAGTAGTTTTCCAGTCCAGTTAACCATGTGTTTTTGTGTATTATCTATTAATGCTGACAGCACACTCTTTGATAAACATCTAGTTATAAATGTATATGATTTCATCAATCCTTCCTGTATAGTTCATAGTATTATTAGTAAATCTAGATTCTAAATTCTTAAATATTTAAATAACTTTCTAGACTGGAAGAACTTTATCCACCTCTTTTTATTTCCTTTCATGAAAGTATGTTTTGGCACAAGTGTCTTTCCTCAAATACAATGAGAAGTTTGAAGGAATTAGCTTCTAAGGGAGATATGCCTCAATGGTTTAGCAAAAGATGTGCAAAGGATAAAATGAATGAATCAGGAGCACCTAGTTTTGATGCAAGAAGAAACCTTCGAAACCACCTGTTCTCCTAGTCAAATTAGTTTAATGAGAAACTTTCATGATGTTTTATAGAAATGTTTGAAAAATCACAGCCCTGTAAAATGTCATGTCATATTCCTTGTGACTTTGGGGAATGTCATGAAGTGAGCTATACCAGTAGGGTTCTTAATGCTTCCAATAAAAGTCTCTCATGGAGAGGGAAACAGATATTTACAATTGCTGTTGAGCCACAGGTCACAAAACATAAAGCAGCTGGTTGAATGACAGAAGCAGAAGACCCCAAACTATTCACAGCAGCTGTCCACGTCCATGGACAAGGTCCAGAACTGACCCCATTATCAAGCCACTGATTCACTCCAGCAAGTCATTTCACCCTCTAAGGACACTGGGTTCTCTCTCAGTAGACACCGGGATAAGAGTAATGACTCCCGAGGCTTAGGAAAAAAGGTCAGTGAATTTGTTGACTGAGGGACCAACTACCATGCTTTTCCTTCAGACAAGTCTTTTTGTTTTTAAATAGTTCTGGTTTTCTTTCATTTTAAAATCTAATGCACAGACATTTATAGAATATTAAAATGTAACAAGAAAAAAATATGCATAATTTCTCCGCTTAGAAATAACCATTATTAAACTTCTGGTGACATGTTAACTTTTGCATGCTTCTCTTTATGGTTCTGTGAAACACACAAATGAGTATACAGTGTGTATTGTGCATTGGCAAATAGGCAGTTCTGTGTACTGATTTATCTTAGCTTTACATTATAAATATTGCCCCACATCATCAGAAAGTCTTCTTATGTATCATTTTAATGGCTATGTAATAGTCCATGTATTAAATGCACTGTAATTTACTCATCGTTCTACTGTAAATAGGAGATGTATGCTGTAGCCACATCCCGATGTTTTTCACTATAAATAAAACTGATGTAAAAACTTGCACACGGGACTTCAGAAAATACAATATTTAGTTCCCTCAGGAATGATGGGAATTTTAGAAAGAAACATATGGGCTAATTGCTGATTTTTCCAAGTAAAAGAGTTTAGAAAGTCAGTGTTTCCATAGCTATGTCTACTGTTGATGCAACACAGAAATTTGCTTTGATGCTGAGGAAGGGTTTTCTTTAAATTGTTGGAGGGAGAAAATTGCAAGAGGTTAAAAACTGGAAGTTACTCTTTTTCCCACCAAAAATGGGAAAAAAGCAACCATCAAAAAAAATCATTAGGAGGGATCAAAACTTTGGCATCGTTGCAAGGAAAAAACTGACAGCGTTTAGAGAGCTGATGAAGGCAACTGATAGCATTCAACTATCAGAAGCCTTGAAGGCCCTCTAAAAACAGAAAGGAGACAAGCTAAGGAAGGGGCAGGAGTAATCACTCCCCAAATGATAGGCTTCTTCACCTCTTTGATCTGTTTTTCCAAAGATATTAAGAATGTAATATATACCCAATGATAATGGAGACTTTGCGATACATAGAGCAATAGAATATAATCATTCATATGTGTGTGTGCATGTGTACATGTACACATATTCTTTTTCAAGTCATGGTTTTCCTCGGTAAGCTTCTATTAAGACTTTAGTAAAAACAGGAATGCAATTATTTTGTCTACTACCCAAGTGCAGCAGGTGAGCTAATCCTGCCAGTAACATACGCTTGTTTCAAAGACTGAGCTGGCACTCCTAAACAAGTGGCACCAACGAATCTCATGGGAAAGGTGCACTGTGCTAAACTTCTCCACAGTAGATCGTTATGTTGGTTTTTCAAGCAAGTGCAACCTGTCCAATTAGCTATGTGGTTTTCTGGCATGTCTTGTATCTTACCAAGGAAGCAATGGCCTTTATAGTCTCTGCATCTTCAATGAATACTACACAACTTTTTAGGCCATTCTGCATCATTCATCTGGTGGATTAAAAGACTGTCATTGTGGGAAACATGGCACCAAAATTTGGAGGTCAGGATCAATCACCCACCGTTCCCAATTTAGCCAGAGTGGAACCAGTTGGCTATCTTGAAGAAACAATTCCCAGATTTTTCTGTTTTTCTGCCAGGATATTTTTTCCCCTAGTGGGAGTGATTTTTGATGGGTGGCTGAACATCTGACTGTGCACTAAAATCTAATTTTATTCCCTGCTGTTGTGGTAACGTAAGCTCTATTCCCCTGCACTGAGGATGGAAGGCGTCAGAGTGGCGACCTGGCCAATTTCCCATTGATCCTATCCTCAACAATGGGACAGAGTGGGGAGGGAGAAGTGACCTATAGAAACCTTTGGCTCAGTGCCCTCAGAAGTCAGGGTGTTAGTTTTCAGGCTCTGCCAGACACTGTGGCCAAGGCCAAGGGTGCTCCATCAAATCTATCCATTTCAATTAAAGGCTAGAGAGTTGGGAAGTAAAATAATCAATTTTGCAAGTGGAACTCAATCATCCTGTCGACACTTTATCTTTGCTCCGGATATACTTGTACAGGATATGTTTAATATGACTCTCATGGCATTATTCACTGATGACACTTCTGGTTAGAGATTGATCAAAGCTACTTTGTAAAAGTTATCAATCTAAGGAAAAATGGCAAAATTTTTACATATGTGTGTGCATGTGTGTAACACAGGTAAGTGATACACAAAATGTCTTTTTGCCAAAGAGCTTATCTGCCATTGAAAAAATCTCCATGATCAAGTTGCCAAGCTCTTGCCAAGTCAGCTAAATTGTTACTTAATGTATATCCAACACTTCAAATCTATTGATTACCACATACCCCACAAATACAGAGACTTTTACTAATGCCCTTTCCTTCAACAGTGATGCTCTCAACCATTACTATCCCTCAACACAATGCTTTGGTCATTTATTGAGCAACTAGAATATACCAGGCAGTGCATTTGGAGATATCCATACATCATCTGGTTTGATCTTTAAATGTCTGGAATAGATATAAATTCTAATAGGTAGTTGGGCACAACTTATTTACGTATCCCATTCTATTATAATTAGTTTTTATCTTGTTCTTGTTGAGAAGGGATCAGTTCAGTGAAAGCAAGGACTGGGTCTACCATATTTACCACCCTCCAGCATCTATCAGTGTGTGTCTCTGGTTTAGACAATGGACAAAAGGTAGCTCAGAAAACTGACCTCTGAGAGAAGGAAAACAAATGAGATAAGCCCTATAACTACATGAAGCTTAATGGACAGAGGGTTTCCAGGCCATAGTGAAGGAAGAGGGAACCCAAAAGAAGCCTTGGCCTCTCTGAGTGAAGGAGACAGAATTGAGAGTTTGGAGAGGCCAAGACAAATAGGATTTACAAGGCAGTATTTAAGAGGACTAAAGAGGAAATGAATGTATGGAAAGAAAGCTGTACAAAGAGAGCTCTGGAGACATACAGAGGGTCCTCCTAAAGTCTCCATCTGATTACTGATCAGTTCATGCATGCGAGGACATGTCCAGAGGCTGGAGAAAGAACCACCTGGAAAGAACAGTTGTAACAAACCTCAGAGCTCACACAGGGCTAGAAATAGATTGTGCTTTCACCAGCAAGAGTAAAAAATAAGAATAATAATAATAAAAAACCTTGAGAATACATGTTGCATTGAGTGCACAGACAGAATATTGTCTCAGTCATGGGGTAAAGTAGCTGCACAGCAGAAATACTACTCTGCGCCTGCTTAACAAAGCTGAAAAGCAAACCTTGAGAGTATGAAACTGTTTTCAAACAAATTACCTGTATCCCCAGAACAAATGCTTAAATATATTTAAAGAAATACAAAATTTTCCTGCATCAGATAAAGTAAAATTCACAATGCCATCCTTCCACTAATAAATTAATAGGCATGTGAAGAAGCAGAGAAAGTATCATTCATAATGAAGAACAAAATCAACCCACAGAAACAAGGATTACATAGATGACAGAAGTAGTAAAGTCATTAAAATAGGTATAATAAATATATATGTTCAAGAAAGTAAAGGAGAATACGAACATTTAAGATGTGGAAGATATAAAAAGAAGATCCAAAGTGAACTTCTAGTGGTAAAAATATGTAAAGTATTTGAAGTTAACATCAGATTAAACACTGAAGAAGAGGTTAATGAACTTGAAGATGCCGTCACAGATGGTATCCACATAGCAACAGAGCTGAACTACTTCAAGCAGTATAATATACATGCAGTTGTAGTCTCTGAAAAGGGAGGAGGATCATATTTAAAGAAAGAGTGACTGAAATTTTTCCAAATTTAGTTAGTACTTTTAAACTACAGATTTAAGGGGCACCTGGGTGGCTCGGTGAGTTAAGCCTCTGCCTTGGGCTCAGGTCATGATCTCAGGGTCCTGGGATCAAGCCCCGCATCAGGCTCTCTGCTCAGCAGGGAGCCTGCTTCCCCCCTCTCTCTCTGCTTGCCTCTCTGCCTACTTGTGTTATCTCTCTCTCTCTCTCTGTCAAATAAATAA